>CM044001.1:12259944-12894944 GCA_024085815.1 Flaveria linearis
TTATATTTTTATACTAGAGTATATTATTATTATTATTATTGTTATTATTATTATTATTATTTTTTTCTTTTTGTTTAATAAAAAATATAATTATATTACTATTATTAATATCAACTTTAAAATTATTACTATTAAAATTTTTATTTATATTAGAGTTTAATATTATTATTATTATTATTATTATTATCATTATTATTATTATTATTAGAGTTTATTATGTATGCTTGAACATAGGTTTACGAAATATAAGATGTATATATGTTGATATGTTCACGATAAGATTGTTTAGGTTATCATTAAAACGTCACGGTTTGTACACGTACGCATGTTTGTATGTACGTCTACGAAGAGTATTTGTTCTTATTGTCTATATATGTTGATGTGTGTGCATGTTCATGAAAAAAATATCCGTTTTGATATACCTAATTGATCATAAACGGTTAAGATATGAGTTTGGGGAAACCTAAAAGGTCACGGTTAGGCCTTTCCGTGACCTTTCGCCCACATAAACTCTCACAGTAAGGTCACAAGGTCTCAAGAAACTGTGACAGCTTCATTCAACAACACCACAAGTGAACAAATGGGTCACGGTTTACCCAAACCGTGACCTTTTGGTTCACCTCTGTTTAAATGCTTTTGTTTTCCATATGTTTCAGCGAATCACTCCCGTCCCGACCGGTTAAGACGGTAGGGCAACATGGGGGTGGTGTGGGCACGAAACCCACTACCACCGGTTCATGGTAGTTTTTTTCCTAAGAAATATTTACTTCGGGTAATTTTTAAAAAATAAGGCAAAAGGTCACGGTTAGGTCTAACCGTGACCTTTTGCCTTATTTTTTAAAAATTTTCCTAACTAAATATTTCTTACAAAAAAAACCTACCCTGAACCGGTGGTAGTGGGTTTCGAGCCCACATCACTCCCTTATTGCCCTACCCTCTTAACCGGTCGGGACGGTAGTGGTTCGCTGAAATGTATGGAAAACAAAAGCATTTAAACAGAGTTTGTGCAAAAGGTGACGGTTTGGGCAAACCTTCACAGTTTGCTCTTTTGTCAGAAACCCTAGTTGTCAGAAACCCTAGTTGTCAGAAACCCTAACCGTGACGGTTAATTAGGTCTAACCGTCACAGTTTATCCTCCTAACCGTGACGGTTAACCCTAACCGTGACAGTTTATTCTCCTATTTGATTTAGTGTTTATTATTATTATTATTATTATTATTATTATTATTATTATTATTATTATTATTATTATTATTATTATTATTATTATTATTATTATTTCTAGTATATTATTTCTAGTATTATTATTATTATTACTATTATTATTATTATTATTATTATTGTTGTTGTTGTTATTATTTCTAGGTTTGTTTTTTTGTTTGTTTATTATTTCTAGTATTATTATTATTATTATTACTATTTCTATTATTATTATTATTATTATTATTATTATTATTATTATTACTATTATTTCTACTATTACTTCTATTATTATTATTACTATTATTTCTAGTATTATTATTAATATTATTATTATTACTATTATTTTTATTTTTATTATTTCTATTATTTTTACTATTATTTTTATCATCATCATCATCAAATAAAGTGATCTTGATTAATATTATAATGTCTCCGACAATGATAGCTTACATTTGGCATTGGTGCCTCTTTGACGATCCATTAATCTAACGTAATTGTTTATACGATCCTGATATATATTTTGCCATTCTAGTGCTTGTTGATATGCAAATCTCGTCCAATGGTAGCTCACATTGGGCATTGGGTAATCCCCTTCTAATTGTATACAAATAAAGTGATCTTGGTTAATATTAGCAAGTGCGACAACTGGATAGGTAAATAATGGTTCGGGGGATGTTCTCAGCGGGAACCATGTCTAGCTGCCAAATGAAGAAATAAGATGCACAATACAAGTGAATGTTTCCGCAATCACGAGTCCATGGGCAGGAAAAGTTAGCCAATGGGTATCGGGTGCGGGTTGAGTCGTGCCAAACCAATTTAAGTTATTACGAACAGAATCACAATAGCCAGGCATCTCGCGGTTTAAATTGATCTGCCAATACCATATGTTTCTGTCCATCTCCGACAACATTTGTCGCCTAACCCATTCTCATTCTTTTTGCTTGTTCCCTAAAGCCAGCGCGATCGTCCGAAAACCACAGTTACTATCAGGCCGCACATCTTTTATACTCGAAACGTACTGGTGAATCCATTGGGGCAGCTGATCCTTAAACTTCATAACTTTTATCACGTCCTTTGGTTTCACTATTAAAGGAAACCCTAGGCCAGCTCCCGTAATCGGTACATTTGAAGCAGTCTTTGCCCGATTAGAACGGTCGTTGGGCATTTTAAACTGGGGGGTATATGAGCTATGCCTCGCCGGTCAGGCATAGCTTGTTGTGAGGAAGTATACGAGCTGTGTCTAGCTGCCTCATACTGTGATGTATTGGAGTCCGCTCTTCTTTGTTGCTCCTTAATATTTGGACGACCACGTTGGTCATTACGCACCTCAGGTTCTTTAAGTTTTGACTTGCTTGAAATAAAAGACTCGTATAATTTCTTAAACAATTTTTTCTTACTTGAGGATTGGGAGACGACATAACCTTTTGTTTCAAGTCACCAAATTTCTCATCGTAGTCAGGTTCAGGCGGCGCGACGTACGCTGGCTCGAAATCAAGCTTCCTCCAGTGTGGATCTACCGCATCGAGTGGAATACTTGTGACTGGATTTAAAGGTTAAATTATTAGTGAAAAATATGCAATCGTGTGACAATAGTAAAAAAATGTATTAAGAAAATATAACCTTCTCGGATGTATATCTCCAAACGACAAGCCTATGGACGTGGACAACTGGTGTCCACATGAACCCCCCAGACTCCTGAATCATTTCCATTTTTTTCAACTCTGATTTAAGGAGGCTAAGGCAAATAAATGATACTTTATAATGCAACTTTGAAAACAATGGCTGTCGATGGTCTTTTTTAATCTTCACACGGGACAGTTCGAATGTTTAACAAATTTCAATCTCCTGGCTGCGCACGAGGTCACAAACATATCCGACAAGTGTGTGCAACGTATTATTGGTCCCTGTGAAAGAAATAACAAATTTTATAAAATATCCGGCATGTTGACCCTCAACCCTATTAGTTGTAAATTCACCAAAGTTAAGGCGGTCGTACATCCAACAAGTAATAATTTTCTCTTTGTACGGCACCAACCAATTATTCCAAATATAATCCCATACCTCTGAAAGAAATAACAAATTTCATAAAGTAAATAAATAAATTATTAGAGTAACAATAACTACGAAATTCTTACCATGTTTACCATCTTCATTTAACTTTTCTTCCATCTTCGTGCAATTGTAATCGTACAATACCTCTGTGTGGGACGAACACAAGGTCTTCCACCAATATGGAAAATTCTTCCACATGCCGGTTTGAAAATGATATTCCAGCGTCTTTTGATATTCTCCCTAACATGCCACCTGTATAGGTTTTTAGTAGCACTCGGGAACACTGTGTCACACGCGCTCATCAGGGCCAGGTCCCTGTCTGTGACAATAACGCGGGACTCCACACACCCATCGAGTATACCAATGATTTGCTCCAATACCCATGTGAAGTTGTCCTGCCGTTCTGTCACACCCCGACCAAAGCGGCGGAACATGCTGGGGCGCAACTATGATTGTTCAAATGCACACGACACTATTAAAGTGACAATATTTAATCAACTCATTCATTTCACAACATGTTCTTACAAATACAAGAAAATAAATAGTTCTTAACTAATAACCTAACGGTCCAAAATATAATAACGTCTTTAAATCTTCAATCAACCGACAATCATACCTGTAGCATTGCATAAAATATATTTTATCAATATGTATGTTGGTGAGCAATTCCATGACTTTATAAATATAATATAAGGCAAAATCCACAACTCAAATATGTGAAACCGTAAATAAAAGCGACAATTGAGTTATATAAATCATAAATAATGAGGCTCCTTTCTAATAGATATAACTACCATATTACAAAGAGGAGCATATGATCATACTTATTGAGGATGAGGGTGAGGGTGAGGATAACCGATTAAAAGCAATAAACATTTAGCAATTAATCATATGAGGTATATAACATACAATTGTACAATTATTCTAAGCAACACATAACTTAGAGCTTGTGGTTTGAGGATCTAAGTGTTAAATCATTTTTGTTTGAGTAAGTATGCTTGCTACCCTCAAAGTATAGAAGAGAAAACAGGGATGAAATTACTCACATGAAAAAAAATGGCATTGATGAATAAACTTAGAATAAAATCCTCAAGTAAGCGAGCCCGACGGTTTAACGTGCGTGTCCTAAATTGAAAGATCTTGAGTAAGTTTTGATTCTTGAAGATGGAATATAAATGGTTTAAAAGTTCATAAAAATAAGGCTTGGGTTTTCAGAAATTTTAGTTATATTTTACAAAAATGTGTTTAGAATAGAGTAAGGATGAAATGAGTTTTACAAGAAACCGAGTCCTTGATGTTTAGTTTTACTCAACCTTTGTTAAGTTTTACATAGGGGAGTTGGTTTAGTGCTAGTATGCACGATCCCGCTAATGTGAGCATCAAGATCCGACCTACACTCTCTTAAACCCGAGTTTGTAATAAAAAAAATTCGCTTAAACCCGATTTTAGTATAAAATCAAGTTTGGTTCCGTCATACCATAATCTTAGAAATATAAGTAATAGAAAGTGAAACATAAGTAAAAAAAAGTTAGGAAAGATTTTTGGTGGTTTGAACGGTGACTAGCTCGTTATGACGAGAAGTTCGACTTTTACTCGGTTTTTACCCAAAACTTGGGTTCAAGCCAAGATTTGTTCTACACTTTCAAAATCTTAAGTAATAGGAGTAATATAAAGTAAAACATAACTAAAAAGATAGGTTGAACTTTTGGTGGTTTGAACATTGACTAACTCGTTAAAACGGGTGTTCGGTTTTACTCTGTTTTTACCCGAAACTTGGGTTCAAGCCAAGACTTGTTCTACACCTTTGTATCAACCATATAATAACTAAAATATAAAGAAAAACTCAGATCTAAAGTGTTTGATGTACATGGTTGCTTAAAAGTTATTTAAAGTGCTTAAACAAGCGTTCGGTTTGGTTCGGTCCTTGACTCGGTATGAACCCGAGGATGGTTACCACATGTACAAAACCATAGAACTTAAAATAAGGTAAAAGTTCCAGATCTAAACTCAAACAAGAAAGTTAACACAAGTAAACCTCCCGAAAATAACCCAAACGGGCCTAAAATGCATAGATATGTGTTTGAATGCCCACAAGCCTTAAATAAAGTTGAAAATGGTTTTGTCAACATAAAATAACTTAGAAAAACTGAAAATATCCAAAAATACATACCCGAAATGGTTTGAAATGCAAGATTCGGTTCCATTGACTTTTTAAAGTCAAACTTAAACAAAACTAGCTACAGCAATCTTGTAAGATCAAAAATTTGGAAGAATATGAAAATTTGCAGGTGAAATGGTTGAGAATGAGTGGTATTTATAGGGAAGGATTAGGGTTTGAGGAAATGGGTAATGCGTTTGTCCGGTGGGTAAAAGGGTGCACTTTGATTCTTTAATTTAAAATTAATTTTGATTTAAATAAATTACGACCAGGTATAAGAATGTGTTTGGAGGGTTCTAAAATAATTATTCGTTAGATCTTGGTTGGTTTGGATGGTTAAAATACGAGTCCGGGCCTTAAACGAGCTTAAACGAACCGAAAACGTTAAAAAACTGATTTTGCTGAAACGAACGGTGGGTCACGCCACGACAAGTATGAAACATGATTACAACATAAAATTCATCATTTTATTAATATCCAAAGATCCAAAGACCAAAACGGGTCGGGTTTACAATATAGAATAACAAACACAAAGCTAGTCGAAAATGACGAATGTCACACGTTCTGTACATGTTGGTCTTGTACGCCGTGTCTATCAACATCACGTACGGGAATACGCGCCACATTTTATACGAAGTAGGATGACAAAAGAAAACATCTTCCACGGCCTTAGTAGCTGCATTCTTTCGTGTTTCATACACTAACTCTTTAGATTGTAGCAGGTTTTCAAGTTCCTGCATTGGTGTCATGCCTTTTCTCCCCTCAGCCCTAAACTTCAACGTAAGATAGTATATGTCCTGAACAACACAGACGCTGTGGGGAAAGTGCTCCCTTACGGATGAATGGATGTGTCGTGGCCGCACGTGCTGGCTGTGTAACTTACCGACAAGATCAGTTTCTTCGGCGGTCATCTTCCTAAGATGCGTGTGGCCCTCCTCGTGCACAACAGTATCGTGGTTGTGCGTTTCGTTTCTCACCTCTAACATCCAACTATCACTCTTTCCTACGTATTTCCCTACGAGTTTAAAGCGACATCCTTTCTTTATGCTCCCGGTACGCCTACTTGTGCCAGTGAATTTAGGTTCACCACTACGATTGCATAATAGTTCCACATCCTTTTTTCATGACCGTCCCACCACAATGACGCATCCATGCTCGCGTCCTCTCATTTTAGCCCATTTCTCCAAGTCATCACGAGAATCAAAATACTAAAAAAATTATAAAGTTAGACATAAAAAACAATATATAAAACAAATAAAAAATAAAATAAACAAAAGAATAAAAACTCTTCTTACTTTATCGGTTTTATAAAAAACCGTAGCCTTTCTTATCCAATCCTCATCCCCATCGTGCTCGGCGGTGCCCACATGGTTTTCTTTGAAGTGAACCGAACCGTCACTCTCATCTGTGTCATTCCCATTAAAAGTATCCGACACATGTGTAATTTCTAGTTCTGACCGGTACGGGGTATGTCCGTAATCCAGCTCTGTTTGTGAGTGGTACGTGTTCGAGACATGCCCGTAAGAATTGCAAGGTGGATGTCTGTACCCTTCACCGTAACCCGTCGGTCCAAATAAAGAGTTGTACGCCTCTTCAGCAAATGTGTTCGACGGGTTGGTTTCCTCCTCCCCCCACAGGGGGTGACTCCCGTATACGTAATATTCCTAAAAAAGATAATGGTTAGATATTTCAAGTAAGAAGTTATAATAAAACAGATACTACTTCAACCTGGTTTGAATCTTCGATATGTGGCTCCTCATTCAAATTTGAAGCTTCGGCTTTTGATAATGATCTCCCGAACCCGACATTGTTTTCGAATTAACGTGTTTTTTAACGACGAAGGCTATTTATGTTAAAAAAAACATAAGGATGTATTTGTTGAAAAAAAAGAACTTCAAAAAATATGGGTGACGTATGGTTTTTGAATGAAATATGGTTGTTGAATGAAATTGAAAGGTATTTATTGTGAAATTCTGGCCAAACCGTGACGGTTCAAAATAGGTGACGCGCGAATTCGGGGCCTTTTGTCAACATCAACAGAGTACCTCGTACCGTAAAGGTGTACCTGGTATCCTCAAGGTCACGGTTAGGGCAAACCATGACGGTTTAGTGACTGGTTTTCACTTTATCTGTCGTTTTGTTGTCACGTGGTGTCAGATGACTGACACAGAAACCGTGACCGCAAGCCCTTGCGGTCACGGTTAGATTGCACAACGTGACCTTTTGCTCTAACCGTGACCTTTAGGTCCGGCCTACCCAAAAACCCTTATGATATCCCTATTAGAACCCTAATAATAACAATAATAAAAAATACGTTGTCCCCGTTAGGACCTTAATAATAACAATAATAAAAAGTTAAGACCGCCAGGCGAATGGAGCACCAACTCTTGTACCGAACCAAACAAAATCAACCCCAAATCGATCGATATCTCATCACCCTTCACGTTAATCATCATGTCATTCTCTTCATCCTTCCGTCTGTTCTTCCCCAAATTCCCCAATTCTTCACCAATTTTCAAAACCCTAACTACATCCCCACTTTCACCCCCAAAAACCCTTTCAATCTTCAAATCAATCACAATCCAATCAATACCCACACGATCATCCCCCACTAATTGCACCTCCCAATCTTCATCCAACCCCAACACACTGCAACCCATTGAAGAACTGCCCCAAAAGCTTCAAGAAATCATCAATCTCTTCCAATCCGTACAAGACCCAAGAGCAAAGTACGAACAGCTGTTGTTCTATGGCAAGAACCTCAAACCCCTCGAACCCCAGTTCAAAACCGATGGAAACAAGGTCAAAGGTTGCGTTTCTCAGGTGTGGTTAAGAGCTTACTTCGATGATGACTGTAAAAATGTGATCTTTGAGGCTGATTCTGACTCTGTGCTGACTAAAGGTTTGGCGGCTTTGTTGGTTCAAGGTCTTTCTGGTCACACAGTTCAAGAAATCTTGAGGGTTTCACCTGATTTCATTGTGCTTTTGGGTCTGCAACAGAGTTTGACACCTTCTAGGAACAATGGGTTCTTGAATATGTTGAAATTGATGCAGAAAAAGGCTTTCACTTTGTTTGTAGAAGCCGAAAAAGGGAGTGAGATTCAAAATTCTAGCGACAAAGTCAAATTGGATTCGAAATTTGAGAACCCTATTGAGAATTCAAAGTCTTTTAATGATGATGTTGATGATGCTGATGATGGTGATGATTCAGTGGATGTTGGTCTGTTGGGAAGTAGAGGGCAGAGGATATCAGAGATATTGAAAAGGGAGCTTGCACCAGTTGAATTAGATATTAAAGATGTATCATATAAGCATGCTGGGCATGCAGGGGTGAGGAGTAACAACAATGGAGAAACACATTTTGATTTGAAAGTGGTTTCAAGTGAGTTTGAAGGGAAGAGTATGGTGAAGAGGCATAGACTTGTTTATTCTCTGTTGGAAGGTGAATTACAGAGTGGATTGCACGCGTTATCAATCGATGCGAAGACACCAGCTGAAATCGGTCATAACTAGATAGAATGGATTATTGGAATGAGGTTATACATCTTGTTTTCCCCTCAAATTGATGTTCTTGCTAAGGAAGTTATATTGAATACATGATAACAATGTTTATTTAACAATGTTTATTTAACAGTGTTTAATTAACAATGTTTATTTAACAACGTTTATTCTGTGTATTTGGGGTCAAGAATTGCATGATGTAAATATGTAATACCTTGCGTGTTGACTGTTTGATGATCACGTTTAAGCGTGTTAGGGGTGTTTGGATGTGTCATGTATGTTTTGAAAGTGATGATATAGATATTGAATTATTCGAATTAGATAAGCAGCTGTTATAAAACTTGGTATGTTATATAGTTTTTGGTTCAAAGTTGTATGATCACTTTTGATGGACAAATTCTGACTGTCTTAGGAAGTAATTAGTAAGGGCTGTTTGTCAGCATCTGAATCAACCTCTTAATAGTTCAGATGTCTGAATGATTTTTAGACTGTTTGTTTCGGGAGCAAATATCTGAATGATTCAGACATTTGCCTCTGAATGGTTAAGCATTATTATAATGCTGAATGGTTAAGAGATCTAATACTGAATGGTTAAGACCTCTTATCTGAATTGGTCAGACATTAGTCTTTAAATAGTTAAGCGATATACTAGCTTTTAATGGTTCTGACCTCTTAATGGTTCAGCACTTAATTGATTCAGACCTCTTAATGGTTCAACACTTAATTGATTCAGACCTCTTATTGGTTCAGCATTTAAAGCTGAATCACAAAGTTTGATTTGATATGTCTATAACATTCTTAAAAATTCATTTTTTCAACTTAAAATGTGCACACTTAGTGCTAGAATTTTTCAACTGGATGTCATTTTGCCCACTCGAGACCATTAGTGCTAGAATTTTTGTTGGGTTAGAGGGTTGTAAACAAGTTAAAAACATGGTAAATCAGTTGGTAGGTCGGAAGAAATGGGTTTAACGGGCTGGCGGGCCGACATGTTTGATAAAATGGGTTGGCAGGTCGAAATATTTAATTAAGCATGTCAGGTCGACTTATTTAATTAATCAGGATGACGGGTTGATTAAACAAGTTATATAGGGCAACCATGCTTGTTTATTTAGTAAGTTAGATATTACAACTCAAAACATAAAACATGTTCATATTGTGTTTTTGGTCGTGTTAGAATCTACAACCTAAAACGATTCATGTTTTCCCGACCTTCATTTTCGATGCTGCATTGCGATTTGACATCTTTTGGTGGTTCGGCATTGTCGTTTGTCCTAATGATTAATTGATTCTGTTGGATCCAGTATTTTTATGTTTTTTTACCACTGCATGTCATATGTACATTATTCAATATTCATTACACAAAACATACTCTAATTACATGATAAGTATGGAGTTACGCACGAACAGTTGAAAGCCCACTTCACTATGGGTCTACATAGTTCAATATTTTTACAATAATCTATCTAATCTTCTTCTAGTACTACGTTACCATCTACAATGAGACTCAAAACGCCGACCTCATGAGAAAGGGTATCATTATACACATCTGGATGCCGCTAGGTCAAAGGCCATTTGATACATACCTAAGGTATGATACCTTAGTTGGATGCTGTTTGTCTACAATTTAGTCGGGCTGGGCTGACCCAAATACCGAATAATCCGCCCGAGTACTCTCCTCCCTATTCAGCCAAACGTTCCCCCGAAAGTCATATGTGTGACAGCCTTATATAAACCCATATATTCATCTCCATGTCACCTCCTTTTCTCTATTTTGAGTACTTACTTTCGGTAGAGATAAGAACAAGACCTACATTGGTATGTGCCAAGCCTCGTAATTAGGTCAAATCACGAAGTCAAAATTGGTCAAACAATCTCATAGGCGGTTGACGTTGTGAGTATTTATATAATTACAGTATCGGTCCCTAAAGGGACATCGCGTGGTTAAGTGGTGTGTCCCATAACCAGAATGTTGAGAGGTTTAAATTCCTGCAATATGTCATTTGCATTGTATTTATTGGAATTTATTTTTGAATATCTAGGAATTGCTCTTGAATGATCACTTTAATTAGAGTTTAAAATACTCGAGTCCACACTCCACAATCACCATCCCTTTGATGAAGATAGCAAGCGTGTCTAAATTTATCATAATAATTTTCTCTTATTTTAAAGGTTCTAATTGTTTAAGTAAAAAAGATAAAATTATAGAACCAAAATTACCAACAATATAAATTGGCTCTAACTCGTATGATTTTGGTTGAAAATTTGTTTGATCTCTAAGTGAACCGTAAACTAAAATATAAAATTAGGGTGTATCGTGTATCCTTCTTTTCGTATAGAAAATGTACGGATTTAAATCTTAAAACTAATTTAACCATCTTTTGTCAAATTTTAGAAGATAATAATTAATAGGGTAGGGTTATACTAAAATACATGTTTAATCTAAACAGTTTAAAAATGATTGTGAGCTTGATACGTGTAATTCTATTGTTTTAAAGAGAATGACATTTTGGTTATTATGTCAAAAACGTCAGCTCATTGTGTATTATATGTTCATTGTGTTAAATATCAGTTCATTTTGTCATATATTTTACATCATTTGTTATGTGTAATTATTGTGTTTTATGTTTTATATTATTTGGTATTATTTTTATCATTATTTTTATAGATAATAAACTTGTTATCTATCATTGTGTTTTACAATTAGAATATACAGTGATATACTTTGATCAATCTAGTTTTCAAAACTCATAGGGATAACAAAATGTGTTATTTTTGTTATTATTTTTAATAAAATATATAAACTTTTTATATTCATTGTGTCTTACCATTACAAATACACAATGATTTTTTTAACAATGTATTTTTCAAAACTCATATTATTCAAGATAGCACAATGACGATCAAAATACATAAAGATATATTTTAATGTATTAGATTAATTAGTTGCTAATTTATTATTGTATTTTATATATTAGAGATACACAACAATGTTATTCCATCATTATATTTTTTAAAATTCATTATTTAAAAAAACGCAATAGTATTTAAAATTAACACAACGACCAACCAAAAGACACAATGAACTGCACTAAAGACACAATGACGATATATGAGCTTGTAAACATACATTTTTTATCTTTTATATAACAGTATAGTACTCGTTTTAAAGATAATAAACGCTCGTTTAATGATGTAATTTTTATAAAAAATAATGTCTTATATAAAATTTATGAACGCTTAAAAAAATTAGGAGAACTTGTAAAAAATCAACAAAAGTGATTATTCTTAAAATACCCTTCTAACAAGTTTTTCCCTATAATTTGATCATAACCATTGATTAAGAATGTGAATGGTTGAGGTTACTACTGAAACTTTTCAGTTTTAAAAGACTTTATATTTAAACATTTCTCTAATTAATAAGCATCAGCCATTTCAAAATGAATAAATAAAATAAATAATAAACATAACTTTCTTATTTTAATTTTAATTTTTTTATATGAGTATATATTTTTCGTTGTAAGTTGATAACTTTTATCTATATACATAATAAAATAAAATAGTTCTGCCACTTGTCAATATTTTAGGTATAAGTTATCCACTTGGCAGGTTTTCAATACCCCATTGTCACATGTCTATCTCATAGCATTCAACATAAAAGCTTTAAAAATACACACGCGGATTTGATTCGACCCGATTTACTATTCGGGTATACATAAAAAATATTGAAAACACCTGTTCAAACCCTAAATCATATTTTCACCTTCTCCTTCAATTGACAACATGCCACAACCGTTTCTCTCAACCGTCGCTCCTTCAATCGACGACAGCCACACAACCTTCTCCTCAATCGACGACAGCCACCGGTGTTGTCACCGCCTTCTCCTTCAATTGACGACAGCCATCCGTGACACCTTCGGCTCCTTCAATCGACAACAGCCACACAGCCTTCTCCTCAATCAACGACAGCCACCGGTGTTGTCATCGCCTTCTCCTTCAATCAACGATAGCCAGCTGTGACACCTCCGGCTCCTTCACGAAAACCTAATATTCCTCTTTCAGACAAACAATACATTTGGGTGTTATCAATTAACCATCTCTTTCATTTTCTGCCACATTCTTCGTGTTTCTATAAATATCTATGGAATCTAATGCTTTTTAGTATTTTATTTTATTTTGTTGATTGATGTTTTGGTTGGTGAACTAGCAGAGGAAGAGGTTGTGCGCTGCAGTTGCAATGGTGGTTGGTGAACTAGCAGAGAAATCCTTATTATGTTTTGATGTGTTATAGGAGAACAAGATCTTGGCAGTGATAACAGTCTGATTGGTCAGTTTGGTGTCGGGTTCTATTCGGCTTTCTTGGTTGCTGAAAAGGTCCTTAACTACGTTGTCCACTTGACTCTTTGATAATATGCATATTTTTATCGAACTGTAACTAACCTGTAGTTGATTTTAAATTTTTTATTCAATTAGGTGACAGTGTCCACAACGAGTCCCAAATCAGACAAATAATACATTTGGGAAGCATCAGCTAATAGCAGTTCATATGTCTTTTTATTTGAAGGTGATTTATATGTCTTTTTATGGAGTTCAGTTTTCTTTATATGGCAAAAAAGAGAGCCTATTATTATAAAATATTATATTTTTATATGGCCTTTAATGTGAACCAGTGATCTTTTTTTTATAGATTGATGACAAATATGAGTTCACTAACCCAAGTATGGTTCAGGGTTTGGTATAAAGCTACTCGCAATTTGTTTCTTTCCCCATTTACACATGGCAAGACAAATCAAGACTATTTATACTCTTCTCAATCATTCGTGTTATTAGATTAATATTTTTTGTTGTTCGATTCACAACTATTTGGTTTGGTGTTCAGTTTTGTGTTTAGATTCTTCAAATATCTGCTTAATCGCCATATTGCATATGTTATTTGATTCTATGTTTTTTGATCTTCGATTCAGGGCTATTTGCTTTGGTATTTCTTTGTTCCAGGTATGCACCGTCCTTTGGCTTTTTTCTTAGGTTTTGGTGGAAAATGTATGTCATTTTTGAATCAAATTTCTTTTATCGAGTTTTTAAAATCCTTCTATTATTGTATATATTGGTGCTTTTTCTTCGATTTCGTCTTTGGTCTTTACTTGATTTTGCTACAAAAGATTTTTGATGTACATAGGGTACTTGGATTTCCAACTGAAATTGATTATTGTGGTTTGAGGAATCACAGTTGGTTAATAATTTTCATGTTGATAGTAAATTATTTCAAGATCTGAGCAACTAAATAAGAGCATGAAAGTTGTATCTTTAAGATTTGAACTATGCTTTACTCTGTGTTTTGTACATATTGTTAGAACTTGATTAACATGTATAGAGTTATTAGTGTTTTATTAGTTCATTCAGTAACAAATATTTTCAATAAAGTTTAAAAACTCTTATGTATTATATGTATTTTATATATATTTTAAGCGACTTACAAGTTTGCAAGTATCTGTTTCAAATTTTGGGACTGTGCAACATCAAACTATCTCATAAGCATGGTATGACTTCAAGTTGTTTGTTTTTTTATATTTTATTCAGTATTTATCTAACTTCTACAGGGTTAAGGAAACATTTAATGTAGGGACATAGTGCAGCAAATGATTGTATAAGTGTTTTCAACCAGCCTTTCAATTGAAAACAAGGTTATCCGGTTCAAGTTTTTTTATTTCATGTTCTCAACTGTTCAAGAATGCACGTGATTAAGTGTTTATTGTGGTACAACTTATTTAACTATGTCCTTTCACATTTGATATTTAGATGGTAAATTTGTATTAATACAACCAAAATAAGGATGGAACCATTAGGTGTTGTGATATTAAACACAGGGAGTTGTCTAGGTATGTATTTAATACTTTATAAATTATGTTCGTACTTCATAGTATTGAAAATTATACAAATGACTTAGCAAGTATTTGTTGACAAATGACTTAGCAAGTATTTGTTGACAAATGACTTATGGTTTAATCATTTCTTTGCAGGTTGGTTCCTTTGACGATGAATTTGCTAAAGTTTGCGTATCATTTCTAAGGTTGCATGATGACCAAGGCTGGTAAGCTTATGGTAATCAATTTTTAGTATCATATTAAGATATATCTGCTCATTTTTAATGATTATCATACTTAATTAAGATATAGATGAGGGTTGAAATTTGTAACAAGTTTGACCAGAAAAGTGGGTTATGTAATGGAACCAGACTACATGTGGTAGCACTAGGTAATCGTGTTATAAAAACAGAAATTATATCTGGCAATAATATTGGAGAACGTACTTTTTTCCCTAGAATATCTTTGATACCTACTGACAAAAGACTATCATTTAAGTTTCAAAGGAGGCAGTTTCCCCTTGCTGTGTGTTTTGCGATGTCTATAAACAAGAGTCAAGGTCAATCACTATCAAGAGTTGGTTTGTTTTTTAAGCAACTTGTGTTCACACACGGACAATTATATGTCGCATTGTCAAGAGTTACCAGACGAGATGGACTAAAGATAGTTATATTGGATGGCAATGGTAATCTTTCAAGTACAACTTCAAATGTTGTATACAAAGAGATTTTTAGAGATTTGTAAACATATATTTTTTTCGTATTTAACTATGTGATGTGATTTATTTCTACACGTATATATTTAATCTTCATTTTTTTATATAATACAAGCTTAATAATCATTCCCGTTAATTCACATGTTTATATATTATATGGTTTTTTATAGTAACTAACAATTTATAATTATAATTATTTAAGAATTAACTTTTTCAACCCGTGTAACACACGGGTCGTTAGGCTAGTTATAGATATGCAAAAGTATAAAATAAAATAAAATTTTTCATCAAACAGATCCCTAATTCTTGTTAACCCACAATGTCTAACACCATTTTGCGTTCATGTCAAGTTTGCAAATTTGTATCTGATTTTACCGGTCCACCGACCAACACCACCCATTTCACACCGCATTACTTGGGGCATTTATACATGTTTCAGTTTGAAGGAGATCGATGAAATTTGAAGATGAGATAGCGAATGAGGTGATGAGTTGGGTCAAGACGTGTGAAATTAGATGGTTGAAACCGATGAATTCTAAAGTGTACAAGAAAGGAAAGAAGAAGAAATTGAAGCAAACCATTGAATTGTTTGGTGAAATTGATCCGGGGAAAAACTAGAACATCATTCCCTAAAATCGATGAAAATGGTAAACACCAGTGAAATTGATAAGATCGAGAAAAAATCAAGATAAGTATGAATGTCTTTTGAGTAGGGCTGACAAAACATGTATTATTGTTTAACATGTAAGAGATGACGCGCAGAACTAACGTATCAAACATGCAAAAGACTTGTTTAACTACTTATATATTATGCCTATAATTTTTTATATGTTTTTATGAACAAAAAATATGAAATAATAAAGTCTAACCTTTTGATTTTAATTAATTTAAAAAATATAAAAAGATAAAAATATATATTTTTTATTAAATATGTTTAATCGTGTCATAAACAGATCGAAAATTGTCAGGCCTACCCTTGAGTCAGGAACTAATTTTTTAATTTTTTACCCAATAACGAACTTTCTCTATCATCCAAAACTTAGTTGATTTTGGTGCGCTTCACCTACGATTCGTTAATCATTTCTCCAACAACATTGTTTAATGTTGATTTTGTCACACCTTTAATTTCATACATAATTGATCTTTTTTCAGATTTTTACATTAAGGTATATTATTATTTTAGATTAGATTCAACTTGTAATAATAAATTTTAAAGAAATAAACGTCACAAATGAGTAAAGCATTGGGTGCCAAGTGTTCCCTTTGGAGACATGACTCGTCTTTACTCTTTACAACCACCACTCCTACCTTTTGAAATGCATTGCAATATGTGGCATTTTAGCCTGTCGTTTTCCTCCACGTGTCCCTTGTTATTCTAATAATACGTCATTATCTCTATTACCCAATCTAAAGGAAAAAAAAAAAAAAGGCTCACGAAAATTAATATAATCCATGCATTCATCCATTCATGTAATAATAGTCATTAGTTAATGTTTGTTTGCCTTCCAATCACAACTATATTTTAGATATTTTTTTAATATGATTTATTGATTGATATTTTTGCATATTTAACAATTGAAAATAAACTTCAGATCTTCAGTTTAGTTGTAAAAACTATACCACTAGTGTAGTCATGGTAGATTAACGTTTGATTTGCACTTAATTTACACTTTGTTGTGTTTCTATGTTTTTTTATTAATCATTTATAATAATCATCATAAACACAATTAAGTAAAATCAAGTGTAAATACTTAATGATTATATCGTCTAGAATTGTTTTTAGAATAAAGTGAAATTTAAGAGAGTTATAAATATTGGTATTGTCTAATGAGTTATCCTTCATATTATTAAAAGCCAAATTTTATCTTTTCTTCTACACATTCAATTTTATTTTTTATTAGTCGTCTTGTTTGATATTTAATAGAATAGTTATTTATATGAGGTTAAGGCTTATCTCATAATAATCGTTTGTGTGGTAATAAATAAAGAATAGTTTATATTCTAATCTTTTTAAAAACTTGTGTCTGTTATTATAGGTGTTAGGTGATATCATACTATACTTTCTCTATTAAACGGATATAATTTTGTTCACTTAAAACACAAATCTACAAATCGTACAATATTATACATGTAGATATTTTGTTTATTTACAAATAAACTATTTAATTTCGACTCTTAAGGAAATCGTAACTCCAATAAATACACGACAATTATTCATGTGACTGGGGGAACTTTTTGAAATAAATGGATTAAGATAATTATTTGTAAATAAATAAAGACACACGAAAAGAAATAATGAAATATTAACAAAAGATAGGTCTAGATCTTATATTTACCGGTTTCAATCATAATTTCTTATAAACATGTTCAACATAAGTTACGATTTACCTGATCCATTGGTTAGCAGGGTATTAATATTCCCGTAACTCCATAAGTATATCAACCAAATGTGTTATAAAATAAATAAACTTGAAAATATAAATAAAAACAAAATAAATAAACTTGAAAATATAAATAAAAACACCACCTAAAATAGTAAAATATAAATCTAATTACTCCTTTTATTTGAGTGATTCAGAGTCCAAAGAGATACTTTGCTTCCAAGGACAAAAGGTTATGCTCCTTTTACTATCTTCACGTTTCAAACTTTATTAATTTATGATTTTAGCTTAGTAACTTGTTATAATTTTCAAAATGACACCAAATCTCTCAAAATTTATCACATGAAACTTTTAATTAAAATAATCTATACACATTATTTTTAATATCGAGTTTTATACGTATTATCAATAAAAATAAGTTAAACGTTATTTGTGGATATTAAATTTTTTGATGAATAACTTGCAAAAATGATTTCAATAGATTCTCGATTGCGTATAGCTTTTTGCTAACTCTTTAGTTAGAACAATATTTATATATGAATAGGTGTTTTTCATGTTTATTAATTTAACTTTAATCTAAGAAATGATTGAACAAAAGCACTTAGACGAATGATTAATTGTTCGTTAAGAAAATAAACTTCGTTAATTCGTTTATGTTTGTTCACTAATATTGTGAACAAACAGTTCACGAACTTAAACAAACATAAACAAATACAAACAAAAATAAAAAACATAAACGAACACAAACGAATACTTATTTTATTGTGGGGCAAGACAGCAATGTTTTCAGAACCGGATCGGACGTCGAACCGGACGCCTTACTGGTTTGGTGGTCGGACCGGTCGGACCGGTCGGACCGGTTGGATCGGATTTAACTATATTTAATTATATTTATATATGTAATTAAATATAAGTAATTTATATATGATTTATACATATTTTATAGTTATATATAAAACTTAACTATATTTGTATATCCGACGTACTAATTTATGGTTTAACACCCCGTTTTTACCCACTAAAATCAAAAAAAAATTGAAAACCGGCCCAAACCGACCCGGTTCGCCGGTCCAACCAACCGGCGGTTCGGTTTCACTCGGCCGGTTCAAAGCAACCGATTCGCGGTCCGACCGGTCGGACCGGCCGGTCCGATCCGAGCGTAACAACACTGCAAGACAGTGTTATTTTTAATGGGCTAGAAAGTAATTTCCAAATAGAAATTAATTGTTTTTGAAATAAGTTTTTGCAAATAAGCTAAACAGAGTGTTTCAAAATTAGAAAATCAAACTGATTTATACAATATTAATAAAGCTAAATTTAAATAAATATTTAGACAAACGTAAACGAGTAAATATAAATAAATAGATATAAACTTGCAAACGTAATCAAACAAATGTGACATGGCTAATGTTCATTTTCTTCATTAAATAAAAAAATTACATTATTGTTCATATGTTTATTATATAACAAATATAAACAAACTTTTGGTCAAACGATTCACTCTTCACATTTTTTAAAACAGTAATTCACGCTTATCTAATGGATTAAGACAACTAATTTATAACAACCTGTCACAATATAACTCAAACCCTTAACCTTAATGGGAGTTTTACTACTTTAATTTTTAACAAAATTATTGTTGGACCCAAACACCCACCCACTTAAGTTCTTAGGGTGGTGGGGGCGTTGTCGCCGTGAGGACGCGGCGGGAGCCGACGCCACGTGGCAACAGCACCGCTAGTCCCTCACGTCGCAAAATTCACACGCCACATGGCGAGGACACGCCGAGCCACACCACCAATGTTGCCACTTTTTTCGACTGTTACCCGCTCCACCCCACCAGTGATCACCACCTTCTCCTCCCTCCTACACCGCCGTCGTCTCCTTCCTGACGGTTATATGGTGGTTGTTAAGGATGTAACCAGGTGAGATGGTGGATTCGGTTTTCAAGAGATAGTTTTGTAGTTGATGGTGATGGTCGACGATGGTGATGGTCTTGGTTGGAAGGTGGTGATGGTGGTTGGCTTGTGATGGTTGGTGGCTCGTGATGATGATGGTGTTTAATTTATTTGTTTTAAAAAAGATTATGATGTGATGTGTGTGAGTGTCCTTTAATTTGATGTGATGTGATATGGTACGGTATAGTATGACATGGCATTATGAAATTGGTGGGTATATGGTACGGTGTGATGAATAGGATGGCCACTCCCACCACCCTTACATGTTTAAATGCATAAAGATGAAGCCATAAATATATTTACATGATCTTTTAATTGTACAAGGGAAATTCTGCGCACACCGCAGATTTTTTAGGGTTACCGATTCAAACGGTCACGGTTAGGGCTCCCCGTGACCGTTCAGTCGGGTGTGAGACCTAACTGTCATGGTGAGGCCTAACCGTGACAGTTAGAGTCCAGACTAATCTGGGGATCCATTGCAATTATTGCCCAATTATTGGGTATGTAATTAATGGAGAATTGATTGTGCGCAGTTAGGGTTTTGGAGGGCTATATGTCACGGTTTGGCCAAACCGTGACATATTGCATATATTTTCTATATTTTTTTTAATCATAATAGTTTATTTTATTTTAATTTTATCACACGTTTAACCTAATCGTAACTCACAAGTTTGTGTTTTGTGTTTATTAATAATTTATCATATTACAAGTATTTATTTATTATTAATGTGACGGTTTTGTGTTTAATTTTTTACGAGTTTGTAAAAATCAGTTGCCATTATACAGACATATTGTATATATTTTCTAAATTTGAGTAATCATAGTAGTTTGTTTTTATTTTTATTTTATCACACGGTTAACCTAATCGTAACATACGAGTTTGTGTTTTGTGTTTATTATTAATTTATCATATTACAAGTAATTTTTGTGTTTAATTATTTATTAAACAAGTTGGTTGTTATTTTATCACATGGTTAACCTAATCGTAAAAATCAGTTGTTATCAAACATATACAATTAACATTATCAACATTACAAATATAAAACAAACAAACAAAGAAACACAACCAAACAAACACAACCAAATATACAAGCCATCATAACTGAAACTGCATATATATATACAACGAGTTTTTACATACAAAAAGAAATAAAATACAAACAAAATACCTATCTAATCCGTCATCTCTGGATCACTGCCCTGACCAAACCCGCCCGCGCCAGATAGGCCAGCACCGTCATGGCCTAACCGCCTCGGTGGCTGTGACAACAACGGCGTACCGGAGGCGGCATAGCGGCGACCATGTGCTGGATGACCCAGTCCAGGATATTCTCCAGCCTCGTGACCCTGGCTCGCGTGTCCTGAAGCATATCTATAACGTGAGCAGGCAGTCACACGGCAGGGTACACGCGCTGAGGATGCTGAGGCAGTCGCGGTCCCTGTCTGTGACAATAACGCGAGGCTCCACACACCCATCGAGCATATCTCTGATCCGCTCCAATACTCATGTGAAGTTGTCCTGTCGTTCCCTCGATATAAATGCATGCGCAATACAAAACGACTTCGACGTCGATGTAACGCCAATAACCTGAACAAACGGAATGTTGTACATGTTGGTCTTGTACGTCGTGTCTATCAATATCACGTGCGGGAATGCGCGCCACATTTTATATGAAGTAGGATGACAAAAGAAAACATCTTCCACGTCCTTAGTAGTTGCATTCGTTCGTGTCATACAACTCTTTAGATTGTAGCAGGTTTTCAAGTTCCTGCATTGGTGTCATGCCTTTTCTCCCCTCAGCCCTAAACTTCAACGTCAGATTGTATATGTCTTGAATAACACAGACTCTGTGGGGAAAGTGCTCCCTTACGGTTGAATGGATATGTCGTGGCCGCACGTGCTGCCTGTGTAACTTCTCGACAAGATCAATTTCTTCGGCGGTCATCTTCCTAAGATGCGTGTGGCCCTCCTCGTACACAACAGGATCGTGGTTGTGCGCCTCGTTTCTCACCTCTAACATCCAACTGTCATTCTTTCCTACGTACTTCTCTACGAGTTTAAAGGGACATCCTTTCTTTATGCTCCCAGTACGCCTACTTGTGCCAGTGAATTTAGGTTCACCACTACGATTGCATAATAGTTCCACATCCTTTTTTCGTGACCGACCCACCACAATGACGCACCATGCTCGCGTCCTCTCATTTTAGCCCACTTCTTCAAGTCCTCACGAGAATCAAAATACTGAAAAAATTATAAAGCTAGACATAAAAAACAATATATAAAACAAATAAAAAAATAAAATAAATAAAAGAATAAAAACTCTTCGTACTTTATCAGTTTTATAAGAAACCGTAGCCTTTCTTATCCGAACCTCATCCCCATCATTCTCCGCGGTGTCCCCATGGTTTTTCTTTGAGGTGAACCGAACCGTTACTCTCATCTGTGTCATTCCCATTAAAAGTATCCGACACATGTGTAATTTCTAGTTCTGACTGGTAACGGGGTTATCCGTAATCCAGCTCTGTTTGTGAGTGGTACGTGTTCGGGGCATGCCCGTAAGAATTGCAAGGGGGATATATGTACCCTTCACCGTAACCTGTCGGTCCAAATAAAGAGTTGTACGCCTCTTGAGCAAATGTGTTCGACGGGTTGGTTTCCTCCTCCCCCACGACGGGTGACTCCCGTATACGTAATATTCTTAAAAAAGATAATGGTTAGATATTTCAAATAATAAGTTATAATAAAACATATACTACTTCAACCTGGTTCGAATCTTCAATATGTGGCACCTCATTCAAATCTGGAAGCTTCGGCTTTTGATAATGATCTCCCGAACCCGACATTGTTTTTGAATTAACGTGTTTTTGGAATGATGAAGGCTGAAAAATCTCGAGTGTTGGATGAATGAAAGCTCGAAGGTATTTATGATGAAAATCTGGTGCACAAACCGTCACGGTTTGGCCAAACTGTGACGGTTCGGAGCACGAATCACGGCTCTTTTGTCAACATCACAGTCTACCTCGTACCTTAAACTGAACCTCATACCCTAGAGGTCACGGTTAGGCCAAACCGTGACGGTTTGGTGACCGGTTTTCAACTTTACCAGGCCATTTGTCGTTTTGTTGTCACGAGGTTGTTGGATTATGTACGGGTTCGGTTACGTCACGTTGCCAACCGAGCTATGACCCGTAAGAGTTACACCTTGGGCAATTAATATTAAGTCCACTTAATTTGATTAACTGGCACTTACGAACTATATCGGTTTTATAATTTATAATTGTTATAAATTATTTAGTATTAATTTATAAACGTTTTGTTTTGTTGAACCATTCTTTCAAAAGGAAAAGAAAAAGAAAAGCATAAGAAAACAAAAGGAAAAAGCAAAAGAAAAGCAAAAGAAAAGAAAAAAAAAAGAATCTAATCATTGCGTTTCAATTATAAGAACGATGAGTTGTTTCAATTGAAGAATGGGGATTTGCATTCAACACTTCATTTGTTGAAGAGAATCTGAACTTCATCATCTCAGAAAAGAAACGCAGAAGATTATCTTCTTTCCATATCTCTTTGTAAACATCCGATATATTTGATTGCAACCATGGATCACGCCTCTTAGAGCCGCAACCACTGTGTTCCAATTTAGTGTTCGTTGATTCTAGCGTTCATTCGTTGTCCCTTGGTGTCTCAAACGGTTAATTATTAACCACAAAGGTATATTATATCTCATCAGTAGGATATTAATATTCTGTATTTGCATTGTTTGTAACCCAGATCCTGTCGGGTTCATTCTGGTATTTTATTATTACTCCGCTGCGTTACAAATTATTAATCTGATTAATAATTATCAAAACTGTTTTGATAAATAAATCTAACGAAGATACCACTGAACCCAACAGTGGTATCAGAGCCAGGCTTACAGCATGCAAATCAGATCCGGTCTGTTAACTGGTTATAGATCACAAACTTTAAAATAATTTGAAGTTTCTGATTTATATTATTTTGGGCAACTTGTTTATTTTGGTTAAATATTTATTAACCAAACGATTGCCCGTATTATTTTGATTGTGTTTTAATTTGTAAATCTGGCTAGACCTTGTGGTTGAATGGTTGTTATTGTTAAAGTTTTTGATTTTATGATTTTTGGCCCATTTGATGGCTCAAAGTTGTAATAGATTAGAGTTTTCTTTTATTTTGTATTTCTTTTGTAAATATTGTAATATTTTGAAGACCCGAAGTCAAAACTGGAAGCAAGACAAATCAAGGAGTCAGTGGGAGCCATCAAGACAACTAGATGCACTTAGGTCCATCCTTGTGGTTGTTTTGTGTTTTCACCCGTGACCTAGCTTGATCTCGCTATTTGGCTCTAACGAGATCAAACAATCATAGCCATTAGATTTACATATTACTTTGCTATTATGGTTGCTTTATTTTATATTACCCAACCTAAATATCAAACTAATTAATTAATTAAAAAAAAAAATTTACAATCAAAATAAATAACAAGTTTTAACTTATTTTTACAACTTGTTAAATTATTAAAACAAATTGTTTGTTTTAAATGGGATAATCGAATAAGTTTTCAAATTCAAAATTAGTTTGAATTTCAAAACTTAAAACTTGATATTTTTAAATTAAAATTAATTATCCTTTTAAAAGGATAACTAGATAAGTTTTCAAATTTAAAATTAGTTTAAATTTTAAAACTTAAATCTTAATAATTTAAAATTATCAACTTAAAAATCGGTTGTCTATCTCGCGATGAACCTAGTTTTAATAGGATATTAAAATCTGGTGTCCCGAGAGCTGAAAGGGTTCGTCATTTATTATCACGAACTATATATTGTAAAACTAAATTTTACGACGCACGTATAACTTAATTATACGTTGTGTTTGACCCTATTCGGTAAACACTAAAATCGGATCCCATAGATAAAAATCAATAGTCTATGCCACCCTAAAATAAGGAACACTTGGAACATTAAGCGAAACATCAGTGTTTGGAGCCACAGCACCGCACTTGATATGTAGTTTATTCTTCCAAGGTGCAAGGGTTTTGTTGACACATCCGGCCCTTTCACAAGTAACTGTTTTAGGATGACTATTACTTTTCTCTCTAAGTTACGTGCCACAGCTGTCTAGAGAGAAAAGTGGGCATAGATGAGGCTAAACGTATCAATGCATTGACAAATGTTGTCGTTGCGGCCTCATACACGAGAGTTGTGCAATTTTCACAATTGATAAACATTGTCAGTCTGCCTAATCACTTACTAATGTTGCGTGCCCCAGCTGCCTTTAGTGACTGACCAAGCCAGATTCTCATTCCTTATCTAAAATTACTGTAAATGGGTCATTAATTAAAATAAGGAAACAATACATCGAAAATACTAATTAATTTATTTTGCTTATAGATGTCTTCAGAAACCAACAACTCCTTCATTCTCAAGTCTATTCTTGAGAAAGAGAAACTTGATAACACCAACTTTCTCGCATGGCACCGCAATCTGAGATTGGTTCTCAAGATGGCGAAAAAGCTCTATGTTATAGATAGCGCTGTTCCCAACGAGCCTGAAAACAATACGGCCGCAGCCCGTAGAACTTGGGAAAAATTTAAGGAGGATGCCGATGAGGTAGCCTGCCTTATGCTAGCCACCATGTCTCCTGATCTCCAGAAGAACATGGAGGACATGACTGCATTTGACATGATTGAGCAACTTAAGGGCATGTTTCAGAAACAGGCCCGACAAGAGCGCTATGATACCATGAAGCAGCTTATATCCTGCAAAATGCAAGTAGGCTCGCCTGTTAGTGCCCATGTGCTTAAAATGAAAGGGTACATCGACCAAATGGCCAAACTTGGTTATCCTATGCAAGATGAAATGGCAGTAGACTTCATTTTGAACTCCTTGCCTAGTTCTTACGACC
The DNA here is from genome assembly GCA_024085815.1 of Flaveria linearis. NCBI lineage: Eukaryota > Viridiplantae > Streptophyta > Magnoliopsida > Asterales > Asteraceae > Flaveria > Flaveria linearis. The sequence goes on from CM044001.1 coordinate 12,285,694, forward strand.
AGTTCATAATGAACTTTAATATGAATGCATGGGTTAAGAGTGTAGCTGAACTACACGGTATGCTCAAAACTGCTGAGCAAAACATACCAGGTAAAGCCAGTCAAATGTTGATGGTCCGATCTACTGGTGTTAGGAAACCAAACCCCAAGAAAAAAACTTATAACAATAAGGGTAAAGGTAAAGTTGTTGCTGCCAAGCCTGCCACCAACAACAAACAGCTGGCTAAAAACAAAGCAGCGCCCCCTCCTGAGGAGCGACACTGTTTTGAATGCAATAAGATGGGACACTGGAGACGTAACTGTCCTGACTATCTAGCCAAGCTGAAGGTGAAGAAGGCCAATGGTGAAGGCTCTTCTTCAGGTATTCTGATTTATGTTATTGAACTTTTCACTGTTTCCAGCAACACATGGGTATTTGATACTGGATGTGGTTACCACATCATTAATGTCTTGCAGGAGCCTGAAAAGTGGAAGAAACTGAAACAAGGCGACATGGAGCTCATCGTTGGTGATGGGAAAAGAGTACCGGTTCTAGCAACTGGAACATATCATCTTTCTTGTCCATCTGGTCTTGTAATTACTTTAAATAATTGTTTGTTTGCTCCTGGTTTAACCAGAAACATTATTTCAGTTTCTTTATTGTTTGAACAAGGATTCAAGTATGTTTTTAATGATGCTGTTATTTCTGCCTACTTGAATGATATCTTTTATTTTGAGGCTAAACCTCGAAGTGGTATTTATGAGATTGATATTCAAACAAACAATAATGTATATAATCTTTCTAAACGTATCAAATCTGGAATTAACGATACGTTTCTATGGCATTGTAGACTTGGCCACATAAGCAAGGCCCGTGTGAAAAGGCTTCAGTCCGAAGGGATTCTTGAATCCACAGGACATGAATCTTTTGATGAATGCGAATCTTGCTTAGCTGGCAAACTCACAAAGGATCCTTTCACCCATGTTGGTGAACGGGCCAAGGATCTGTTAGCACTTATACACTCTGATGTATGTGGTCCTTTCAGAACCATGTCTAGAAATCACGAAAGATACTTCGTTACGTTTATTGACGATTATAGTCGATACGCCTATGTCTACCTTATGAAGCATAGACATGAAACCTTTGAAAAGTTCAAAGAGTTTCAGAACGAAGTAGAAAACCAACTTGATAAGACTATCAAAGTACTTCGATCAGATCGAGGTGGAGAATACCTAAGCCAAGAGTTCATTGATCATCTAAAGGAATGTGGAATTGTTTCACAGTTCACTCCACCTGGCACACCCCAACTTAATGGCGTGAGTGAGAGGAGAAATCGAACCCTACTTAATATGGTTCGATCGATGATGTGTAGAACTAACTTACCTCACTCCTTTTGGAGTTATGCTCTTATGACAGCCGCCCGCCTTGTCAATCTGGCACCGACTAAGAAGGTAGATAAAACTCCATATGAGATATGGCATGGGTCTAAACCCAATTTGTCTTACCTTAGAGTATGGGGATGTGATGCTTATGTCACTAGTGAGTCTAATGACAAGCTAGATCCTCGAGGCGAAAAAGCTATTTTCGTTGGATACTATAATAGAAGCGGGTATTACTTTTACCATCCTGATGCAAATATGATTTCCATCAAAAGGAAGGCACATTTCCTCGAGAAAGAGTTTCTTGATCGAGGAACTGGAAGTAATATTGTGGATCTTGAAGAAATTCGAGAACCACAAACAAACGCTGAAGTAGTCGGTGCGTCTGAACAACAAGAAATTGTTACTGATTCAGATATAAACACAAGCGTTCGCAGAAGTAGCAGAACTCGCAAAGAACCTGACAGATATCTTTGGAATCTAGAGGGTCCTGAGGTTCTGGTAGTAGCTGATTCTGGTGATGAACCTACTAACTACAAATCTGCTATCTCAGATCCGGAATCTGCGAAATGGCTAGATGCCATGAACGCCGAGATGCAATCCATGCGAGACAATCAAGTCTGGGACTTGGTTGAGCTACCTCCCGGTTCACGGGCTGTAGGGAGCAAGTGGCTTTTCAAGAGAAAAACCGACATGCATGGAAATGTACACACCTATAAAGCACGGCTAGTTGCGAAAGGTTTCACTCAAACTCAAGGTGTTGACTATGATGAAACTTTCTCACCCGTTGCTATGATCAAATCGATTAGGATATTGCTTGCCATAGCCGCGTACTATGATTACGAGATATGGCAAATGGATGTCAAAACCGCTTTTCTAAATGGACATCTCTCTGAAGATGTCTATATGGTTCAGCCTGATGGTTTTGTCGATCCACAATATCCAAATAAGGTGTGCAAACTGAATAAGTCTATTTATGGACTTAAACAGGCATCCCGTAGCTGGAATCTTCATTTTGATCAGAGAATCGTTGAATTCGGTTTTGTCAAAAGTGAAGATGAGCCTTGTGTTTACAAAAAGGCTAGTGGGAGCACTATATCGTTCCTCATATTGTATGTGGATGATATACTGATCATTGGAAACAATATCTCACTGCTTAACGAAGTTAAAAAATGGTTGGGAGCTTGTTTCGCAATGAAAGATCTTGGAGAAGCTGCTTACATTCTAGGAATAAAGATCTATAGGGATAGATCTAAGCGGCTTCTAGGGCTTAGTCAAAGCACATACATAGACAAAATGATGACACGCTTTAAGATGGAAAACTCCAAGAAAGGAGGTGTTCCAATGACTAAAGGTACCGTGTTGAACAAATCGCAATCTCCTTCAACGGACATTGATATTAAGCGAATGGAAAATGTTCCATATGCTTCAGCGATTGGTTCCATCATGTATGCTATGCTGTGCACTAGACCTGACGTCTCGTATGCTTTAAGCATTACTAGCCGTTATCAGCAAAACCCTGGTTTTGCCCATTGGACTGCAGTTAAGAACATTCTGAAGTACTTGAGAAGGACTAAAGACATGTTTTTAATATATGGAGGAGTTGAAGAACAGCTCACTGTAAGATGTTACACTGATGCTAGTTTTCAAACTGACCGAGATGACTCTCGCTCACAATCTGGTTTTGTATTCACACTCAATGGTGGAGCCATCTCTTGGAAAAGTTCCAAGCAAAGTGTGGTGGCAGATTCTACTACTGAATCTGAATACATTGCAGCATCTGATGCTGCAAAGGAAGCTGCTTGGATGAAGAAGTTCATAGCCGATCTCGATGTGGTTCCAAGTATTCAGCAACCAATCGAGATATTTTGTGATAACACAGGTGCTATTGCTCAAGCCAAAGAGCCCAGATCTCATCACAGGGCCAAGCACATTCAGAGGAAGTTTCACTATATACGGGACATAGTGAAACAAGGAGATATCGTGATAAGAAAAATCGACACAGATCAAAACCTAGCAGACCCGTTTACTAAGCCCATGACTCAGAATAAGCATGATCTACATAGAAATGCGATCGGGCTTAGATTAGCTAGTGATATGTTTTGATTTAGTATTTGGATGTACGAACTTTTAAACAGTTATACTTTTGAATTCATTTTGATCTACTGATATAGATACAATTATGAATCCTATAACTGTGTTCGATTTTAATACGTTTAATCCATGGATTTTGTATTCTAAATTATCCATAGTCGATCAGACTTGTGGGAACAATTCTGAATTAAGACTATTCTGAATTTAGACTCAAGGAGTTGACTTCTAAATTCACAGACCTCATTATGAATGACGTTGGATGTAACTCGCCACAAACCATCTTTATTATAAGATGCTTTGATACTGGTATACTCATTTAGTATCCTATGACCTGAGATGCATACTAGAACTTCCGTTTACCGAGGGTTATTCTTTGATCACTGTCAACCGCTGTCGCGTAACTGCCAGTCATAAAGGCTTTGGTTGGGAATAATTCTGAAGTTCAGTGGGAGTTGTATGTAGTCAATAAGGGATTCTGTACTCTTACATTGTATGTAACAGTTAGACATCATGGCGCCCTCGTTGATTCAAACTGGTGAAGTGTGAGGCCTCACCCAAACTGACTGTGTGTTTGATTGGACCATTTTGAATCTAGATCGAGAACTATAATGATTGAGTTCTATATGAGAATTAATCTCAATGACTCAATTGATGTCTTTTACAGAAAGGATAAATGACTATGATTACCATAAGTTTATTGTCTTGTTATAGTAAAATGATACTAGAATAAGATGTTTGGTTAATGACTTTAAAGTGTCATACCTTGTTGGGGGCAGCCATGTGCAGCTAGAGCACCGCTGACTGTCTACGTGGAATTTAACCGAATGCCGTCCAAGTGGGAGCTTGTTGGATTATGTACGGGTTCGGTTACGTCACGTTGCCAACCGAGCTATGACCCGTAAGAGTTACACCTTGGGCAATTAATATTAAGTCCACTTAATTTGATTAACTGGCACTTACGAACTATATCGGTTTTATAATTTATAATTGTTATAAATTATTTAGTATTAATTTATAAACGTTTTGTTTTGTTGAACCATTCTTTCAAAAGGAAAAAGAAAAAGAAAAGCATAAGAAAACAAAAGGAAAAAGCAAAAGAAAAGCAAAAGAAAAGAAAAAAAAAAGAATCTAATCATTGCGTTTCAATTATAAGAACGATGAGTTGTTTCAATTGAAGAATGGGGATTTGCATTCAACACTTCATTTGTTGAAGAGAATCTGAACTTCATCATCTCAGAAAAGAAACGCAGAAGATTATCTTCTTTCCATATCTCTTTGTAAACATCCGATATATTTGATTGCAACCATGGATCACGCCTCTTAGAGCCGCAACCACTGTGTTCCAATTTAGTGTTCGTTGATTCTAGCGTTCATTCGTTGTCCCTTGGTGTCTCAAACGGTTAATTATTAACCACAAAGGTATATTATATCTCATCAGTAGGATATTAATATTCTGTATTTGCATTGTTTGTAACCCAGATCCTGTCGGGTTCATTCTGGTATTTTATTATTACTCCGCTGCGTTACAAATTATTAATCTGATTAATAATTATCAAAACTGTTTTGATAAATAAATCTAACGAAGATACCACTGAACCCAACAGAGGTGTCGGAAGACGACACAGAAACCGGGACCGCAAGCCCTTGCGTTCACGTTTAGGTACCAAAACGTGACATTTAACCCTAACCGTGACCTTTTGGTCCGACCTACCCAAAAAAACCTAGCGATGTCCCCGTTAGGACCCTTGTACAAACCAAAATTCACTGATTCATTTCTATAACTATTTGATTAGACACATTTTATTTTTTTAACAATCAATCTTTGATCCACAAGGGACCCATTTAAAGAAAACAACACTACAACATTTTGTATTTAAAGGACACGAGTCAAAAACAAACCAACACAACGCTTGAAGTGCAGTGAAAGCCACCAAAAGCTTCATCATCATTCATCAATGGCGTAAACCCCAATCCAACATTCTCCCAATCAATAAAAACTCAATTAAACCCGTAATCATTATTATCTGATCATCATAATCACACACACACACACGGTGAGTGTGAGTAGTGTGTGTGTTATATTATATGAAGAGTGAGCTAGAAAACTCCGGTGAGACAATCTGGGAAAGCACGGGGAGTTTCTCGACGGAGTTCTTGATTGTTTCCATGAAATCACGGTGGCGTTGGGCTCGGCGAGGATGAACGAATCTGCGTATCGGGTCGATACGACATCGCGTGTTGCGCAATGGCGAATCGATAATTTGGTGTCGTTTACTTACCGGAAGTCTGATCCTTTCAAGATCGGGAAATGGAACTGGTAATATTGTTTAAGAGTTGTTTTTATGTTTGTTTGTTGAAATACTCTTAAGACAGAGGAAATACTCGTCATCACCTATTCCTCCCGGACTCTGTTTTTTAATGAAATATACCGGACATGTTTGTTTTGTTTTGTTTCTTGAAATACAATACAAATTTTCAAGATTGGCAAATGGTGGATTCTGTTTTCTGAATCTTGATTTTGTTGAAATTTACGGTGGCTGAATTGTTAATCCGTCGGTCATCATAATTTGTCAGTTTTTTATATATACACGCTATGGTGAACTTATTTTTAAAAAAATTATGATTTAATTATTTAGGGCATGTTTGGGATTGCTTTTAAAAACAACTTATTGACTTATTGATTTTTTTTAATAAGTTAATAAATTAGTATGGAATAACTTATTAATTTATTTTCTCACAATAATCATATTGTCAAACACTGAAAAATAACCTTTTAACTTTTAAAAAATTAAAAGTTAAAAGTTGATAAAAATAAGCACTCCTAAAAACCCGCTTAGTTGTTTTTAGTAAAGAGAAAAACATATGATAACCCTCCGTTAAGTTTTTTTATTATTACGTTACTTTCCGTGATCTATCAAATGGAATGCTGTAAAGACACTAAATCCTGTCGGTGCTCTGTTTTTAGCTAATATAAAGTTTTCAATCATTTTTCATCTGAATTTTTTTTTATAAAAAGTGGAATTGAGTCAATTTTGGACCTATTGGTGTATTTTATATTAAATTTTGAATAATTCTGAAAAGGAAGTTTAAAATGGTTTATTAGTATAAGCCTATAACAAATTCAATATTGACAAAGTTGTTACACATAGTGAATCGGGTCGGGCTTGTTTTCGGTTGACGAACCGAATCTATGAACCTAAATATGACCCGGTGTAGCCTAAAAAGATTTCAATCACTTGGGTCCACCCTAATATCACTCATATATTTATTTGTGTTACCATAAGCTATAACACGGACACATTAAAAATCATAAAATATAATCTCAACTCGAGTAACCTATATATCTAAACAAGTCAAAAGGTTAACCGGTTGTAAATAAGTTGAAACCAATCTATAAACAGCTTAAATGTGTTGTAAATGGATTGTAATAGATGAGCTAACGGGTCGTAAACGGGTGTTAGTTTGAACATATAAAATATATTATCTAATTTTTTATTTTATTTTTAAAGGGGTTTGACATGAAACCTGTTTAATTAAACATTTCAAACATGTAAATCCAAACACGATCCATTTATTAAACATGCTAAACTTGACAACCTCATATGTGATTTGTTTTCTGACGTAACATAGGTATTTAGTTGTGGAGAAGGGTCGAACTTTGTTCATTAAATTATTCCCGGAGGTATCAAATTTAACCAAAGATAGCCCTCCGATCGCTTCATTCATCATTCGCCTCATTTCTTCATCCGGAGGTCGTAAGGTTTTGGTTCATCCAGGTAAGTCAAAGATAGTCAACCTTTTGACCTTTTTAAGTCAATCAACTTCATTTTATGATACGATTAAATATCTAGAAAACAATCTGTTTCAAATTCTATATTTTTTTACGTAAACTTACGTTTAATATGGATGCAGAAGTTAGGGATAAACAGTTGAAAACCAGCGATGATTTTGTTTGGGCACTCGAGGTTCCGTTGACAGGGAAATTTATCATTGACGTCGAGTTTCTTGACTTAAAGACCGCATTACCAAACGTAAGTTGTCTTAATATTTGAAAGAGTAATGATACGGCCTAAAAGTCATCATAATGGACACTTGATTGAAAATAGACGTGATAATAACTTATGAAATGGTCGATTTGTGGTACGCTTGATATATTAGAGTTGAAATGGTTTTAAATGAGCTAAAAGTCAATTGAAGTGTATTTTAAAACATTAAACCAATACATGATTTCACTCAAAATAAAATTATTATTAAATAATATTTTTTATTCATATCTCCCAAAATAATTATATGAGACATTGACAAAATTACTTGTTACCGAACTATGTTCGTTTTTTCACCTCTAAACAAAAATAGTAAGCCTATATGTCTACTAAGAAGATTTGTTAAAAAAATTTTTATGATGATGGATTACTCTAATATGAAATTCGCATCTTCTGACTTATATTTGATATAATGTTATAATGTTTGTATTAGGGTGGTGAATCTTGCTCCATTTGGGTGGAAGGGTCGATACAAAAGGAAGCGAGTGCAACCGCGCTATCCTCCCTTGGTCGAATGCTATCAGAAGGCATTCACACAGATATCATCATCAATGCTTCCGATGGGATCATTAGGGCCCATCGTGCTGTCCTTGCTGCACGATCACCTGTATTTTACAGCATGTTCTCTCATGACCTGAAGGAAAAAGAATTATCCATCATTAACATCCCCGACATGTCCATTGAAACTTGTGAAGCTTTTCTCAACTCATTATACGGTAACATAGGAAACAATGATTTTCTTAACCATCGGCTTGATCTTCTTAAAGCAGCCGATAAGTATGAAGTTTTGGATTTGAAAGACGCGTGCCATGAAAGTCTTGTTGAAGATATTGATACGAAGAACGTGCTCGTAAGGCTCCAAATCGCGTTTATGTATCGTCTACCGAAACTGAAGAATTGCTGCATGCAGTATCTTGTGAAGTTTGGTAAGATATATGAGATACAAGAGGAGTTCAATGCATTCATACAAGCTGCAGATAGGGAATTGATTGGTGAAATATTTAATGAAGTTCTTTCTGTTTGGAAAGGATTCTAAGTCATTCTTCATTATGTTAATATTTATCCGAAATGTTCATTTTTCATGTAAACCTGTATACCTTATGTATTTTTTTAATTATAAATGTGACAGTGAAACCATGAGGAAACCAAACCATTTACCAGGTTTGATTTGATTTTGATTATGCAGCAATTTTGATTAACAGTTTTGCTTACAGTTTGAAATAAAAACCATTGAAATCGCACCACAAACGCCCCAACACGGACGTCGGTTCCCCTTCATTTTTTAACAGTCACGGGTCACCTCCTTCTAGGCCAACACCACCACAAGAAGGTAGTCGGACGAGTATGTCTGCCGCATCAGGCCACCACGATCATCATCTCTATCTGCTTCTTCGTTATAAAACCACCAGAGGGCTTTCAACTTTGGATCGAATAGTGATTTAGGTTTCAATCTTGAAAACCACTGTAAATGTAGCTCCCGGGCTTATTTCATCTTTCACTTTAAATTTGTGATGTTGCCTTGTTCAAGATTGCATTCCAACAACGATACAATGACCCTTCATCTAAATACCGACTTGTTTGTCTTCCCATACAACTTCGGTTGCAGATCCCTGATCGAGTGATTCTCGTGTTCATGAAGAAACACAAAGATAAATTTGGAAACTGAATTCGGGTTACAATCTTTATAAACCTGAACACTAGTTCTTTTCAGTGCTCGTCTCAGGGTCAAATGGTCAAACACTAAGTAGAACCAGCGTCAAGAGACGGGTAAATTTCCTATGGATAGAGGTCTTTAAAGATCCTAGAGGATGGTAGCTTAATGACCATCATATTTTCAGTACCAATCATAAACAGCTTCATAACACAGGTATTGTAAGTAATACATGCAGACCAAAAGCTCGGTAGCAGGCCTAACCGTTTACATGAACAGGCCCGCCTTAATCAGACCTATTACGACCATTTACGGGAAGATGTGTGAAGTGCAGGTCAAAAGTAATAGATGTGTGAAGTTAGATGGCAAGTTGCAATGATGCAAGAAATTAGATGTCTATAAAACATGAATTGTCAATCTGGTCATTGACCAGCAAAATAAATGTTGTCAAGTACACATTTGAAGTGGGAAAATAAAAAGAATTAATGTTACAAAGTACAATTTTCAAATTAAAACTAGTGATTTCATAACACGTTTGAAAACTTGAAATTACGGATACGAGATTTACCCGCCAAAAAGATATCCAGCTGCTTGTTCTTCATTACCATCAAAAAACTTCAAAGCTTGTATAACTGCATCTCTACTGAACCCGAGTTCAATAAGCTTTCCGATTTTGGCTTCAAATTCGGCTCCCTGAAGTCGCAAACATACATTAAAGATATAAATTATGTTCCACTAGTATTACATGAGGATTTGTGTTTGTTTTCTTTACTTTTAATGATTTAGAAAAGCGGTCATAAAGACTAAAAACTGTGTTGAACAAAGGAAATTTACCTGTGTAGTACTGCCACCGGTGGGTCCTGCAGGTTGAGCAAAACAACACAAACGTTAACCATTGTTGTACTTCCATTTTGAGTTGACATGAAAATTTCCCACAGAATTGTTTTAACCTAAGGTTGCTTACTTGATATCAAATTCACAAATGGTATTACTTGAGATGGAAAACTGAGCAGATCGGACGCATTTGGTAATGGGTTAAAACGAGTCAGGTACGGTATTTGGGTAGACTAGAAACACTATCTTAATTTAATCTTCGTTATAGAGAATTAAGGTCAAAATATGATTATAAATTGCATGGTAATTCAATGATTATCCCAGCTTTTTGGATAAAATGATTTGAGGATTTAGGCATCAAAAACATTTTGGACGACTTTCAACCAATTAGCCTGTATAACTCATTACCTTCTAAGCGAGTGGTTTTAACCGTAGGGATAAAGCACGTCCGAATCAACTCACTCATAAATAACTAGGTTGTAATTGCCACCCGACCACCTATCAGTATAGTGATGATTTCGTTACGAGTCTTACAAGATTCTTCTATTTTCATTAGAGAAAATTACATAAATGGTCCATGTGGTTTGATCAAATTGCATATTTAGTCCCTAAACTTTAAAAATTGCAAAGTTAGTCCAGAATTCTGTGTAGTCATTACACATTTGGTCTCTGACATTAAATTCATTTAATTTTATATTTTTTATATTGTTTGAACTAACTTTTAAATTTAACTTTAGAGACCAAAAGTGCAATGATCACATAAAAGTTTGGAATAATTTAAAAAATTTTAAAAAAAATTGGGGACCAAACTTGCAATGATTACACAAAAGGTTGGACTAACTTTGCAATTTTCAAAGTCGTGGACCAAATGTGCAATTTGGTCAAACCACAGGGACCATTTATACAATTTTCTCTTTTCATTATTTACGTTTTGATACTTGTTGAAACTCAAAACCATTTTTGCAAAAGCAATGAACAGTGGCTTTGATTTACTCTCATCTAAGGTATTTTTGAAGTAAATAACAATGAATAATTACAAGGCATAGGAAAGAATTCTAACCAGAAGATTGACCACCATATGGTGGTGCTGATCCAGATGTACCCTGAAATTTACATTTTAAACAAGCAAATATAAACAGAAACTCACAGTAACTTCAACACTTAGGTGTGACTATAAAATGGTAGATCTGGGTTTTGTCCCTAGCATCAAAGTGACACGTGAAAACAAACGGAGTTGACACTTGAAAGTCGCTGATGCATACCCGAACCCACTGTTGGGTCAAACCGGGTCCAATCAGCTATTGATTGGAGGGAAACTGGGTGGAGGGAAGACATTTGAAAAAGGGGGTGGATGGTAGGGGTGTTGATCGGGTTAGTTAATCGGGTTTTGGGTTAATCGGTTCGGGTTATTCGGGTTTTTCAACATTGGAAGTCTACCCGAAACCCGACCCGAATAACAATCGGTTTAATCGGTTTCGGGTTGTTCGGGTAACGGGTTGTTCGGGTCGGGTTTCGGGTATTAAACAATAGACTTAATTTAATAGATTTTAGTGAGTTTTCATTTGAAATCTTATAAAACTAGTAGACTTAAATTAGTTTACTTCTATAATTTATAAAATGTGCTTAAACATATATTTATATACAAACAATTTGATCAATTTGAACAATCTAAACAAGAGTATATATATAATTTACTTAATAATAATTATAATATGGGTTGATCGGGTTATTCGGATTTCGGGTTATTCGGATTCCGGGTTAATCGATTCTGGTTATTCGGGTTTTTGAGGTTTGAAAGTTTATCCGAAACCCGACCCGAATAAGAATCGGTTTAATCGGTTTTTGGGTTGTTCGGGTCGGGTTTCTTCGGGTACGGGTGAGATCGGGTCGGGCGGGTTAATCGGATACGGATAAAATCGACGGGCCTAGTGGGTGGTGACCCACGATTTTAGAGAATGGGGAAGCAACGGTTCCCTCCATCTAAATTAGTTTAAGTATGACGTTTTCTGCATTTGTGTGTCGTTCATGTTTTGTTTATCGAAGTTAGGGTTGTAATACATTGTAATCGGAGACTAGCACCTCTCGAATCGGGCCGACTATATTGTAATTTCTTGTTTTAGTTAATCGAATTTTCAGTTTCTATCAGTCACCCAAATTGTTATTCAAAATTTTCAAACACTTAAATCGACTAACTCAAAGAAATTAGATATTATTACCTAGTATAGTTTCTATAATCATACTTAAAACATTTATTACTTCTAAATTTAGCAAAAAGATAGATACAAGATTCAAGTGGGTCAACCCAGCCAGTTTCAATTCGTAATGAAAAATTACCCATGGGAAACTGGTCCCACTCAAAAAGTATTCGCGGCAGCTGGGTATGATGATTCCAGAAGCAATTATCGGGTTTCTGAGGGATCCATTGGGTGAAAAGAATGGTGGGCAATTGGAGGACTGGGGAGCGGTTTCCAAGCACACTTTCAGGAGCAGTTAGTATTACGTTTGTTATGTATAGCAGGCTATGTTTATCTTTCTTCATGTAATTTTCAGTTTCTAGTACTTGTAATCGGAGATACAGCCCATCTCGAATCAGGCCAACATTTTCGTTAATTCAATCAAAGTCGCCAGCTTAATTCCAGATCTTAACAACAACCCAACGTTTGCAACCTCTGTAATTATAGTTAGAGAAATATCTTACTTGAGGTCCGGAGCTAGAAGCTTCTTTCAACTGTTTCTCCTCGTCCAAGAAACGATTCGGGATGTCCTTTTCTGTAAATAATAGACAAAATTAAATATATCAAAAATATAAACGAATAGATGGTGACAACACACAGTATTAATGATTAGAAAACGAAATAAGAAATAATAAACCTTGCAAAAATGGTACAGAAACCTCTCCTCCACCAACTCTCAAGACATTATCTTTCAAATCAATAATGCACTGGTGCTTCCGTAGCATATCCAATCCAAAGAGGAATTCCATATTGGGGGAATCCAAAACTAAGAAAGAACAAGGGTAGAAAATATTCCCGATCTACCATTATTTTAAAGAAAGTTTCAGCAAAACTGATGAAAAATATATACAGTAGGAAAAAAAAACAATTTAAGATATGGCTATTACTTTAATAGGAGCAACATGTATCCGACCAAGAATCTCCGACTGACCAACACCTTGAGCAATGCCTTTGTAGCGTTGGTCTAAGAGCCTAAGCAATCTGAAAAGCACATGATTGTGGTAACAATAAGTGTTTCATTCTTGTAACTTTGCAAGTGATTTCCAAAGTCTAGAATAAGAAAAAGAAATTTGGGGTGACTGATGATAACAGTAACATTATCATAACCAATTATTCACAGATCCATGGTGGGGAAAAAATGAATTTAGATAATTATCACTCAAAACAAAAAATAACGTCTCCAAGTGAACACCCATGCAATGAATTAAAACTATGTCTTCATCTTCAATAGTTATGTAATGGATATGCCAATAGACATAATAACCCTCTTTTACAAGCTTCATGGAGATGGATATACTGATATACACCCCATGACTAATTGCAACCTATTACGAAATAGCATAAACTATAAATGCTATAGAAATGTAGGCTGAACAACTGAAGCAATTCTTTCAGCAAGATAACACTTTAAATTCAAATTATTAAATAGTCTGTCTTGTTAAATAAAGGATGAGGGTGCATATAAAGAGTGGCTTATTCAAAAATGAAAAGAGATTCATACCCCAAACGCTCTGCACAGCTTTTTGATATTATAGTTGACTGTGCTCCACTATCAACAAACGCCTGAATAATAAATTCTCATGAAATGGTTGAAGAACACAGATATTGAATAAGCAAAAATGCCCATGAAAGAAAATAAAGCATGGAGGTCACCAGTCTTTTTTTTTTATAATTGGTACCTTCAAGGGAACACCATTTACTTCCATGTCAACATACAACATGACCTGAAGAGTAAATCAAAGATATGTTTATTTACAACGAACTAAACTTTGGTTGCATAAAATGCTGGTAACATTCACTAATACATACCACTCTTGCAAAAGCTTCAGGGTTGTGTTCAAGCGCAGCAGCCCAATTCTCATCAATACCTTTCTGTAAAATAACACGCACCGAAAAAAGCCAAAATAAATTCAAATACAGAAAAAGAGAATTACTACTAAACATCACAATATAAAAAAAAGGAGAAAAAGAAGATCCATGGGACAAGAAAGTACAATGATTTAATTAATGGATATAGGAGCAAACATATTGTTACAGTAATAATAATGTGTTCGTTGAGTGATAACAACAGATGACAGGTCCATATGTATAATTTTCACTAGTTAGAGAAACTATATAGTCACACACCTGCCGGATCGCAGCTTCAATTTTCTTTTGTGCTTCTACATCAAAAGGGTCTGCATATAGTAGTGCCTATGTTTTGGGAAAGCAATATACCATTAAAATGTTTATCAGATAAAAAAGTACACAAGAAAACTGTAATAAAGAAACATGATTTTTTACAAAGCTAAAAAACATACCATCTCTTCCTCCTGCTGCCGAGTATATTCAGTTCTTTGACGGTGACGAACCCTTAAGACATCTTGTAACTTATTCAAGTCATTCCCTAGAATAATTTCTGCCAATTCAGGATCACTCTGTTGTTCAAAATCAAAGGTCAGGATCTTAAAAGCAAATGCAATTAAGAGCTCTGATTTATAACATTACCTGAAACAATTGTGCCATTAAATTTGAATTATTCCGCAATTGTTGCTGGAAGGCAGCTGGGTTAACAGCAGACCCGTCTGGATTCAAGCTAACATCATTGCTAGAACGCCTGAATTTCAAAACCTCACGAATTAGCAAAAATTTCTGATGAACGTTCATCTTTAAGGAAAGAGGGAGAATCAAAAAGAGATTCATATAATCATGGAAATCGGAGTATGCAGTGGGATCATGGCAGAGCACAATTCTAACGCACAAGAACCAAAGCACATAGTAACAAATTCGCATATGTGATTTGCGCATGTGAGGTCAAATGGTTGTAAAGCGTCGAAGAGGTAATTAAAATATCTTTTTTTAAAACGACTAACTCACACACCGTCTAATCCTACTAAATCTACACCTTTTTATTTACCATCATACTCGACCCCTTAACCACATAAAGAGGATCACTTTTCCTACTCACCTTGGTACCACCAGGACACAAACCCTTTGGTAGCAATCAGAATATCTCACAAAGTAAACTTTTCAAATAATTCAACACTAATGTCTAATCAAAATCACACCTTGAAGTAACAGCATTGGGAACCATCATCACCAAATCCCCATCAGTAACGCCCAGACCACTCAATGTCTCAGTGTTCCTCATCTCCTTTCCATGGTAAAGCAGCTGCTGTTGCTGAAGTGGCACTTGAGACTGTTTATTGTACACACATCACATCAAATTAAAGCACAAAACTGTATAATCACACTACAACTACAAACACAAACTACAAGTCAAAACTGTGATAAAATTCACCCAAATTACCCTTTGAAACGAAGGTTACACATCAATAAATAAAAAATCAAACCCTGCCCACTAAACCAAATGTCATCAAAATACAAAATCTCACCTCAATTTCAAGTAGAGCTTTCAGATTTTCAACCTGTTGATACAAGTAACCGCTATTGTTAATCTTATGGGGAACATAAATCAAACAACAAAAGGGAAACTTTTTCTAGGGTTTTGAGCCAGAGGATTTGAAGGAAGAAAAAGGGAGTGTGTTCTTACGGATTCATCGCGATCCACTTCTAAATTGATCATTCGTCCGTCAGCTGCCATTACAGTGATCTTCATATTCTTCAACGATTCTATTCGAAGTTCTGAAGGAAGATTCTGATGATTTTCTGAGGGTTTTCTTCTTTGAAGGTTCTTGTGTTTGACCCCAACAAAGCAGCCTCAAGATTCTGCACCGTATGTGTTGATTGCAACGGGGTTTATACGGAATTGGGGTTAATCTTAACAACCAACGTATAATGTTGATTAACAGAGGATAATATATTAGGTTTATGTTTATGATTTATAGTATGATTTGTAGTATGATTTATAGTATGTTAAACTAATAAAAAGTATGATCCATCAAAGGTTTAAACCATTAAGAGCTAGTATATCATTTAACTATTCAAAGATAAACGTCTAATCAATTCAGATAAAAGTTCTTAACCATTCAGCATGAGTATAATGTTTAATCATTCAGAGACAAATGTCTGAACCATTCAGACATTTGCTCGAGAAACAAACAGTCTGAACCATTAAGGGGCTGTTTGGCAATTTCTGAATGATTATGTGCTGAACCAATAAGATACATGACCATTAATAGGTCTGAACCATTAAGAGCTAGTATATCGCTTAACTATTCAAAGACAAATGTCTGACCAATTCTAATAAGATGTCTTAACCATTCAGACTCGGTATAATGCTTAACCATTTAGAGAAAAATGTCTAAACCATTCAGACATTTGTTTGCGAAACAACGGAACCATTAAGTGCTGAACCATTCACACATCTGAGTCATTAAAGGGCTGAAACAAACAGTCCCTAAATGGTAAACCATTCAGACATCTAAATCATTAAAAAGTTGAGACAAACAACCCTTAGTCGATCTCAAACTTTTGTAAGGAGATATTAGATTTAATAATTCTAACTTTCATTTATTGGGCGAGATTATTCTCAACTCAATATATATTTACAGACACTTTTAACTTTCAGTTTAGTTTCATATAACGGTCTCTTACTAACTAAAGACTTAACTCCCGTTGGTTTTTTTGATGAAATGGAGCTAAGTTTTAGCCATTTTTCAATTTTGCCGCCGCCCAACCTCCTTCAGATCCGTTTTTTGTTGTCTAGCCTACATTGTCACCTGAAATCTAATTTCAACAAGTCAATTGATTCAGATTAGGATGTGGATATTAAGGGATTTCAGTGCGAAAAAGTTTTAAATTGATGGACTTGATATTAAATTTCAACTTTCTGCTTAGTGTTTTGGTCATATAAGCAGTCCATGTCATCAAAAACTAACTGGGTTAACTCTCGGTTAGTAGCGAATCGTTGTAGGAAAAAATAAGTTCAAAATCAAAAGTGTCTGTAAACATTTATTGAGTTAGGTAATCCCGCCCAATAAGTGAAAATTAATATTATTAAAATCAAATGACCATTTTTACAATTTTGATCATTAATTGTACATTTTGTTTACATCAGTCCTAGATCCGTTAGTATTGTTAAAAATGAAAGAAATTATCGTTTTACCCTTTTAAAATTTCACTTTCACCCCTGGTGTTATTAGCATTTTTATTTTCACTCACACGAATCATTTCGCTAGTTTAGCTAAAAGTGAAAAAAAAAATCATTATACCCTTTTAAAAGCATACTTTCACCCTTGGTATTATAACAATTTTATTTTTACTCACATGAACCATTGATTTAATCTACTTTTAATTCAAATAAAAATCAAATCAAGTAAACACCCCACCCTCCGTCGTATGTATCATCGGTCCTCTTGTAAGTTGTAACCACCTCACCAAGAGAACTAAAATCAAGTCAGAGAATAATGAAGGCTTAAATGTTTAAACGAATTTCAAATTGAGTTTCTCAGATTTGAGGTTTTGTAGGTTAAATCAATTGAGCTAGTTCAGATACTTTTAGGTTAAATTATCAAGGCACTTCGTATTCAATTGAATTAATTGTGGTGCGGTCGACAAAAATTGTTAAGAAACTGAGGTGGTTGCAAAGGCTTTAATGTTTAGTCTACATATTCTATTATCAATACGTGGGAGCTCATGAATAACTTAATATACAATTTTGAATGATGAATGCCAATTTATCTAGAAAGAACGTAGTTCGTATAATGGAAAACTCAAGCGATCTTCATCTTCACGATAGAGATTCTTAAAAACTAGGGTTCGTTAAGGGAGAGGAGGATGGAGTGTGTTTTATTTTTTGTTTATGTTTCTTTTAATTTTGTTATAATGTAAATGAGTAAAATGTCTATAAAACTAATAAATCAAATTAACATTGATAAATTCAAGGATCATTTTTAAAAGCAACCAATGTAATTAGAGACTTAATCCCCCTTACCTTCTAGGATAATTCCATAATTTACCATAAAGTATAGGAAACATCCATATAATTTACTCAATTTTAACTTGAATCCTTAAAATGTACTTTGAAAGTCCACTAATTGATTATATGTAGGAACTAAACTCCAACAAATTCGATAAGAGTAAACACCGGACACTATTAGGTCATGACTCATGAGGTCGTCGACTTTTTTAATATTAACCCCTGAATCCTGATACATTTACATTCAATTCTTTTGTATTGTTGGTTTTCTTTTCATTTACATGACTAACATATCATTTAACATGTATTACTATATTTACTGATTACACATATTATATTATATTATATTATAATTATATTATAATATATATTAAACTAATATGTCGGTTGCTACATTGTATTTTTTTTTTCTATTTAGGTTAAATGATTTGAAGAACAGAACTTGACTCAAGAAAGTGGTTTGGCTATACTTGCTTATTTCCAACCAATTTACCTAGATGTCTAGATTGAAGTTTTACCCCAAGCATTTTTAATTCTATTTTGCTTCCACTAATCCATACGTCATTCACATGTATATACTTCACATATTATATCCCTTTTTAACTATTTCATTATATTTAGAGTAAATTATCATTTGCATCTTTGAGTTTTGGTGATTTTGATCATTTGCATCCTTGAGGTTTGGTGATTTTGATCATTTGCATCCTTACAGTTTAAAAATTAACATATACCCCTTAACGTTTTATTTTTGTTTCTATTTGAATCCAAAATACTAACACCGTTAGACTATTCTGTCAATTCTCTTGTTAAAAGACTAAACAGCCCTTAAAATTAACACCATTTACATCTACACCACCCATATCACCTTCTTTACACATCTACACCACCACGTCCACCTGAATCTCCCCCACCTTCAACTCCAACAGCCGCCTCTCCCCCCGCACCCACCCACTCCAGCACTCCTCCGCCATCAACCGCAGCCTGTTCTCACTGTCGCCCCCCCGTCGAATATATCGCCAGACTATTAGTCACCATATCTGCTAGATCCTTCAGCTTCTCACTCATCAGACTCATCTCCACCCCTTCCTCGCCCTCCGATAGACCCTCTGTACACGTGTGTTGATTCGTCGGCGATGCGCTTAGCCACATCACCACGTCCTCCAGCGCCGCCTGTGACGTCAGCGACTGCTCCAATGGTCAACGGACTCCTCTAGAAGCTCCACACAGTCGTCGTACGCCGACCACACATGTCATGTTCACCGAAATGTGAACGATTTTGTGGTCTGACGCGCCGAGTGAACTCGGGAAGTCCATGAACGAGTTGACACAGAGGTTCTGGTACAACGTATGGTTGCACACTCGTGAAATGGCCTTCGTCGGTCGTCGGTGGGTTAATGAACCGGATCCACCGCCGGAGGAGTTTAGTTGGAGAGCCACCGCTAGCACCACTCATATCGCGACCATGATAATGAGGGTGACTTCGGTGATGAGGTGGAGCTTTAGCTTCCACTTTGATCTTGTGGACTCTGCTCTGTTAACGACGTTTTTCTAGCCGGAGACGGTGGGAACGACGACATTGGTGGTGGGTTTGGTGGGTGGAGACCTTGATGTGGGTGGGTCTCACGTTTTCTGTTTTTTTAATTTTAAGGGCAGTTTAGTCTTTTAGCAAGAGAGTTAACAAAATAATTTAACGGTGTCAGTGTT
The DNA here is from genome assembly GCA_024085815.1 of Flaveria linearis. Taxonomy (NCBI): domain Eukaryota; kingdom Viridiplantae; phylum Streptophyta; class Magnoliopsida; order Asterales; family Asteraceae; genus Flaveria; species Flaveria linearis. Next base: position 12,305,472 of record CM044001.1, read on the forward strand.
TTGGATTCAAATAAGAACAAAAATAAAACGTTAGGGGGTATATGAGGATTTTTAAACTGTAGAGATATAAATGGTTCAAAGTACCAAAACTCAAGGATGCAAATGGTAATTTACTCTTATATTTATTATTTATAACTAATTTTAAACATGTTTTATTTTTTATAACTTTTAAAATATAGTGTTTCTTTGTACTCTAAATATGTTTATTTTTATGTATGTTTTGTTGTAAATTTTTATCTAAGAGTTTGGTTCAAAACCGAATCAGTCTATGTTTCAATGTGAATTTTACTCAAAAAGATGTCGTGTCAAACGTGATATATTTCTATTTCTTATTCTTATTCTATAAAACATGTTTTATTATTATTAACACTCATGTTTAGAATGAGATAATTGTTATCGATTTATGGATATTTCATAGTGAGATTTTTTTCTATTTATGTTTCCATATCTAGAACGGACACGCCGCATACTTTTCGTTTTCCGTACTTAACCATGCCAATATTATTATCAGAACGCTTGGGTACCATTGGTTAGTAGAAATCAACATGCACAAGGTACAACCCTTATACACCAAAAACGAATCGTTATGTCAAAGGGTTTACGCAATGTTTTCAAAACCGTACCAGACAGTGAACCGGACGTCTTACTAGTCCGCTGGTCAGACTGGTTCAATCAGTCAGACTGGATATAAGAATCGAATAAATTTATAATTGTTTTAATAAATATACGTAAAAATTACTAAAAAGTTATATATATATATATAAACCATTTCAACCAGTCCGACCGCCGATTCGACCGATTCAATCGGACCACCTGTTCAACGTCAAAACAGTTTATAGCATTAAACCAGATCGGATTGGACTCCGGGTTCTAGTTAATCGGTCGGGCCATCTAATTCGGTCCGGTTTTCAAAACCGTGGGTTTACGGGAAAAGCCCGTCGCAACGCACAGGCCGGGTTCAATTGTAGTTATAAACTAAAGCGATAAATTGAAAAATAAAAACTATAATATAAATTTAAAAATTTTACTATGTATGGTTAACACAATATATCTTCTTCGGGACTTGTTTTGTGTTGCATAAGATTAGTTGTGTTTGAATAATTATTTAAACAATATACATCTCCACCATCATCAGAGTGAGTATTGTTTTTTGTAACGCTAAAAGTTTATCGTTAAGAGAAAATACGGATTCCGAAGCTACCATAGAAGTTTGAACGGTTAGTGCAGCTATTGGCAACAACAATTTTCTAAAAGTCATCATGTTGCACGTATTATTAGTTTGATTATGCAAGTCGAGCTAGCCACTGAAATTATTGATAATTTCAAATTCTTTTTAAAATATATTTAAACAACTATTAAACAAACGTACATTACCCTCCTAAATTTGATCGACAACCAAGGTCTCAGATTTTTAATGATATGTTAGTGATGCTTCAGAATCACATCTTTTTTTCCTGTCATGAACGCTTATACGTTGTTCCACTAAGTTGAAACTAAGAGTTGGACATGGTTCCATTTACTATATCCTAAAAAATAGGTGACTGGTCTAACATGTCATAATGTGTGCAATGGATGTTACTAAGCGTCACATGAAACCTATGTCTAGCTTCATGTGCCTCGTATGACGCTTGTTACATCATCGACTTTCTTAAATAAAGCTAGCCATACAAACTAGTCATAATTTTATAAAATTTGTGAATGCATAACTTATAGTTCGCTCGGACATATTGAAGTATTCGTCAAAGGAATCGGGCCTGATTCCATATCCAATTTACAGAATAGCAGTTGTGCATTTTGGATTGATCGTAAAGCCAATTTGATCTCCCACGTCATATCATTGTCAGAACCATGGTTCATTCTCTTCCTTTAAGTTATTTTCAGGAATAGTGATTGGCTCATTTAATAAAATGCCTAAATATACCTCAGAATAAGTTAGTTTTTCTTTAAATAATCATCAACGAGCAACGTATGAGCACGTAGCTGCTTGATTGAGTATGACCTTTTGGGTTATTGGTTGCGAGGAAGGCTCGGCTTGTTGTTGTTGTATCAAGAGGTCATGGCTACAACCACTTGGAATAAAATCTTGTCGGTAACGTCGGAGTCTTATGATGAAGAGGAGGAGGATGAGGAAGAAGACAACTTTAAAAATATGTAAAATGAAATGGAAGAGAGTATTTACAATTTTGGTGTGGAAAATTTGTTTAGCATTTATAGTGGTGTGTGGTTGAAAAAATTAAAATAACTTTTTTTATTACATTGGTTAAATCCCAATTTACCTGTAACAGTCGACCCATTTCAACATGAAACCCGAACCCGTTTATGTTAACCGATGGAATTTATTTTATTTCAATGTAAGCGCAGTGATATTGTCATTTAATTCACATTATAATCATATAGTAATTAATATGATTTTATAAAAAAATTATAAAATTATATTAGTAATTACGAAACTTAGTTATCGGATTTGAAAATAAATAAAATAAACTTTAAATATTTTTGAGGTTTTCAAAGGTTTAACAAAATAATAATAATAATAATAATAATAATAATACTAATAATAAAATTTATTATTAAAAACTAAACCCTAAAAGTTTTGGGTTAAAAGTGTAAAGTTTAAAACTTGTTTATGAAACTTTTGACATAAAATAACAAACAAAACAAACTACAGGGGGCCAAAGTGTAATTTTTTTAATCACAGCCCCATCCCGTCGCCCCCCTTCTCACCATCTCCGGCCACCGCTCCGGCCGTTTTCCGGCGAGCCAAAACAACAAAAACAGCTCGATTTTACAAAATTAAACATCCCGACAAACTCACATGGAAGATTCGAACCTAAGCCACAAAACAATTTAAAAAAATATAGTTGGTTAGTGCGATCTACAACCAAACCCAACCACCCCACTTTCGGCCGACCACCCACCACGATCGCGCACTGAACTCTAATAATAATCAAATTAATTGCGCACACACAATCATTTAATCGTTTATAACCTTCCATTGAGTTCAATTTCATCTGAAACACACACAAACACCATATTCAATCACCATCTTCATCGCGACCTGCAACTTAGTCGAGCATCACCTTCTGGTCAATCTCATTAGAAATTGATAGAGGGCTTTTACTTATCATCATCTTTATAAGTTATCTACAAAGTTAATTCGATCATTAACAATGTTTGCATCACGAACCCTACACCACCCTGGTCGCGACTGATCTTCAACACGTACCATCGAGTTCAAACAATTTTCGGGTAATTAAACATATCCTCACACTCGATTTCATATGGGCAATGAAAGCCCTAAGTTTAATTTCATTAACATAATCGATTTGGGGCTGATTTCGATCCAATTGAATTAGGGTTCATAGTGAATTTGGGGGAAATGGGTTAAAGAGGCTTAACATTAATTGGAACCAAGTGATACCGCGGCTGTATGCCTTGGTTCACCGGTTCCAGACTCACAATCCAACCTTGAGGTCTGGGTTCGACCCCGGGCACCCTCAACTATTTTTTTAGGCTTTTTGAGCTTTAAAAAAATTACAGAAAATTCCTAAAAATTATAAAAATCAATTTTATAAACTCTGTTTAATTTTAAACCATCAAACATATTTTCTGCAAATTTTCTTTAAATTTAAATATTTATAAAACAATATAACAAAGATTATTTTTTTATATTTCTTATAAAATGGATTCTTTTGAAATAATGGTTAAAATCACTAAATTATTATTGGTTCAAATAATATCTATGTATTATTGTTTAAATCATGATTATCTCAATTAAATATAAAAGTTTTATATCTAAATCTTTTCAAATCATTTTCATTTCTTTTAGTCACTTAAATAATTAAAGATTTTAATTAATTATCATATAATTAATTAATAAAATTAGTTATTTGTCTTTCCCACACTTTAACAATAAATCAAACAGTTACGCGTATTGATACATTTATTTCTATTAAATTCTAAACATAATCACTTTCAATAAACTCGTTTATTTATTTCAAGACGTTCAAACTAAATAAGTTATTGTATTCAATACCTATTCCCAATAGAAACCCTAATCTATTCCCAATTCTCATATTATTATTATTCTAACTCGAGACACCGTTCCGTACATTACTCGTAAGGAAATCGTTGGTGTCTAATCTATCACATCCAAATTCTAATCTCATCAATCAAGTGAGTATTCATAACCCCATTTTATATCATTTCTTATTTGGGCGAAATCATGTGACCCAATATTCAATCGTGTTATTCTATTGTTATTTCATTCTAAATCCAATTCAAGACAGGTTATGATATTACTTGCAACTATGTGAACATACTATGATAAACTGAACGGCAGTAGGAACCCTAATACAATCAATCAATCAATCCTGGTATCAATGGTAGATCTACTGGTTTGGATAACCCACCCCACATGAATAGTCGAGTGGTGATTGTGCCAGAGGCAAATAGTCAATCTATGGTGTATGTGTGCAAGTCTATTATATGCAAACTGTCAAGTCAAGGGGTTTATATTGTGTCGGTTTATCTATATGCTCCGTCATTGTATTATAAGTCTTAACATTACCTTGTGAATTGGATTATTCTCAATCAAACAATCAATCAATATGTATATTCAAAACTGTGTTTACTCACCGGCTAATTTTTAGCTGACTCGTTACTTTTCACATGATTTCAGGTTAAGCAAGTTAGTGGACTTCTACATGCTCATTTAAGACCCGGACTTAGTCAAAACAAAAGACAATTACTATTTGTGACTTCAATTATTGTATTTGCATATGTTATACTCATGCTATCTTGTAATCTGATTTTAGTATTATCTCCACTATTAGACGACCATGTGTTATGAACAATCAATCATTCCCCTCGTCCGGTCCGATGATTCCGCCGTCGGTCGGGGTGTGACATTACCCAAGTTAAAAACCTTCATGAGAAACCCCTTTAACGCACCTTAACCCTTGGAGGAGGGGGGTGAGGGTCACACCCGTTAGCGTGTCACTTGATCAACTCTTAAGGCCCGAGCGTAAAAGTCTGTCAGGTGAGCTCACTACTTGATCAACCCTTGGGGAGTGGTGCATGTTCATAAAACATTTTTTATGACGAATACAAACATTTTGTCTTTGATAGTTTTAACTTTCGTAAGAATTTAAATAAATATAGATGCTTCCTTAGGTTGTTCTGTAACCATGTTACAAAAACTACTCGTATGTATCATATAAATGAGCTAATATTTAATGACTATGCTATTAAAAAATCTTAATGCCCGGTAATAGTTATGTGTTAAAGATAGTTAAAGATATTATACAGTATCTCGTCTTTAATATTGAAAGACTCACAAGTTTATTTTTCCATATCTTCGCTTATAATATGATAGTTTTCTTATTATAGTTGAATGCATTTTGTTAATTTCTTAACATACCCACCTGGCATCCAAAGACAATTAGCTTTGATTTGATCAAGAGTTGTAAATGAAACAAATGAATGCCATTAGTTTGTGTCGTTCGTTTGTTAACTTAAACTTGATAAATGAAAAAATACGAAGACAAATGCCAATAAACTTTCATGTAAGTATTCATTCAACAAGTTTGTTCGAGTGATTATAATTTGTTAATAAGGTTTCCTTTTTTAACAACAATTTTGTTAGTATATATGCTAAACGCATGTAAATAAACAAATCTTAACAAATAGTGAATAAACTACTAAGCACTCACATATGTGCTGAGATTGAGAATAATGCACAATGTTCTTGATCTTCTGAATTCCTTCATTGTATATGCACGATTGATTATAAAATGATAGACTAAAACATGATATGATTGAAATTATGTATAAGTAATAGTTATATGTAATAAAACAATAAAACGATCTTTTTAATTTTTTTATTTTTCAAAGATAAATTAGACATTTTGTTTTAAAACAACATTAATTTTTTTTTAAATTTTCTTAGTATAAATCCCTATTTTAATTATTTTTGTTTTATTAAAAAATTACTTTAGAAACCAATTTTAAAATATTACGTAATAATTTTATTTTTTAGAAAAAAATATTTTTAGAAAAAACTATCTCTATAGAAATAACATTAATAAAAATTTATCTTTCTTAATTTATTAAATACTAATTATAATGTAAAAATAAATAGATAATATTATTAGTAATTAATGTGATTATTTAATAGGAGAGAGAAGCGGGAAAAATGTGATCAGAATTAATGTAGTGCTGACACATGGCATTAGATGATTCTAAAAAGTGATATGTGACAACCATAGTTATCATTTTATTACATAAAAAACAAGAAAGAGATTCAAATACAAAGTGTATTTTTGTTACAAAGTGTGAGAAAATATAATGAGTAAAAAAGTCATAAAAAATTATATATCACAATTTAAATCTGATTTCAAAAAAGTAATGAGCTTTTTATTTTTTCTGAAAGAGGATGACGAGAGGAATAGAGACTCCAAAGTACTTTTTTGAAATTCGATTTAGATTGTAAGATATAAATTTTTATGACTTTTTAGGCTCATTGTGTATTCTCACACTTTGTAAAAAAATACACTTTGTAACATAACCTCACTCAATAAACAAAACATGATCACTATTTATGTTTATTCATTTAATTAAACAAAAAATATCCTAGTTGTGTTCGTTCATTAACAAATAAATAAGAATGTATAAACTTTCCATCAAAGAACTTATTGCAATTTGATTTATATGCAACCCCATTTGGATTCTGCTAAAATTATAGACATGGGGCCTCGCATATGGCACAACCCATACGAGGTAGCCTAACCTAGCTTCTGTTCTAACCTTCTATATTGAAATAAACATCATCAATCATCCTTTTCGCAAGGTTTCAAAAGATTAAAGGAAAGAGTACATGATGAATTACATTAAGAAACTATTGTTAATTTTGATTCAAGACTAAGATTGAAAAGAATAACGACTAAAAATCAAATAAATACATTATACAACTTTAACCTATTATATGATTTCAATGGAGATCAAATTAGAACGGGGGAGGAGAGCGAAAGGATCTACCACTGATTACATGCGGGTATATGTGCTGAGATTGAGAATAATGCACAATGTTCTTGATCTTCTGAATTCCTTCATTGTATATGCTAAAGCCAAACACAGCCCCGATTGTTATCACCGCCACAATCAAGCATACACATGTGATGCATATCATCAAATAACATGTCTTCATTTGAAAACCGATTGATTGAAACCACGTTCGATTGAATTATCCTTAATATATGATTTTAACAGATGTGTAACAAAAAAGATTGGCGTTTCGATCTAGAGGTGTGAATTTGAGATGAAAGTTGATGAAGATGAGTACAATGGTGGTGATGAGAATGTGATTTTCTTGTGTGTTTGTAGAAATAATTTGTTTATCAATATAATTTACGAATACATTAATAAATTGAACAAGGTGGAGACACAAACTGTCATTTTATAAATAATTTGTGTAGTTAAAGCTTTTATAACCGTTCATATATTTACAAAATTTTACTGGTGATGGTTTCACATAGATATAAATCATAAAGTGAAGTTACCCTTATGGTAGTCTAACGTACTGAGAAATTAATGGAAGGTATACGATTGGTAAAAAAATAATAATTTTGATGGTGTATGTTTAAACATATATCCACTTTGTATGCTTAATTATTGTCGCAACATCTCCTCGTGTCATGTTATTAAAAAGTTTGACAAAACATTAAAACATATCATTACTCACCATTAAAATCCTTCCATATGAAACAACTATCAAAATGTTAATTATTGTCACTGCTAAGATTTAAATTATGGTTGTAATAGGTTAAAATTGATCACAACATCTCCCCAATAAGACCTTTAAAATGGTACATAAAGTTGATCAAGCAAAGATTTCAATTTAATTATTATTCTATACTATGAAAAAACCAAGTGTGATGAATAGTGATTTTTGATAGTTTTCAATATAGTCACAAAGGTTATGTTTTTTGCTTTTGTGACCCTGTGTGGCTCTGTATAAGCCATTGTGGCCAGGATATGTTGCACGTGTGTTTAGAGAGAGGCGGACGGAGAAACACGAACTGCCGCCACCTATCTCCAGTCGATGACCGCCGCATGCTTCCGCCCTGCCGTTGTTGTTCACGGTGGCAAAGGCGACGGTTGTGCTGACGGTTGGGTTGCTTGGATCTTTGTATCACTGATTTTGACTGTTGCGGTGGCGATGGAGCTTGTTGCCGCTCTGCCTCCCCTATATGGTTGAGGTGGAGCAGGTGTCGGTCTTCTAGCCATTGACAGTGCTATGGTGGTCGTGCCACCGCCTCTGTTGCTCCCTCATCTCTATGTCTCTCCGATACCCTTTTAGGGTTCCACCGCCTCTGTTGCTCCCTCATCTCTATGTCTCTCCGATATCCTTTTAAGGTTTATAGATTTCTCTATATTATGGTGTTTTGCCTATTGGCTGTTAGTGTTCTTGATTGGGGCTCTTTGCATGGCCGATGGGTGTGACCTACCGTTGAACCCTGGCCATCGTCGGCTGGAGTTGTCGTGTATGTTGCTCTGTCTTATATATGGACCTCTGTACTCTCCGGTCAACCCGCTATGCCGTTGCTACTGGATTTGTGTAGAGAGTGGTTTTCCCTGCTCTGTTTTGCAAACCCTAGGTGACAATGGTTGGCCGACGGTGTTTTTGGTTTGCTGCGTGTGTCGATTTGGTTTAGGATGCAGATGTTGTTGGGTTTGGCATGCCTTTGTTCTGTGCACTTTTTATGATTATACAAACGCCGTGTGTGGCTGTCTGAATCAAGTGTGGTTGTATTTCTGTTGTGGCGAGCAGCTTATGATAATGTTTTGGGATTATTTTCAATTTATCCTTGAATGTGATACTTATTTGGGTGTCTTTGGCTTCCATAAGTTGGATAGCACTCAGTTTGTTCATTGGCTATGATGATCCAACCATAAACAGGCTGTTATCATAGCGTGGCAACCATGTGTTAATGGTTTGTAGCTAGAGGTGGTGGCCGGGTTTGAGCAAGCCTTTGTACACGGTTGTAATGTTTAGTGTTGGCTTTGATTTGGCTATGATGATCCCACAAAAACATGTTGTTGTTCTGGCGTGGCGACCACGTGTAGATGGTTTGCAACCTGTGATGATGACCGGGTCTGAGCCAAACCAATGTTACATCATCTTATTTTGTTTGGCTTCGATTTGGCTATGATGATCTCATAAAAAACATGTTGTTGTTCTGGCGCGGCGACCACGTGTAGATGGTTTGCAGCCTGTGACGATGATCGGGTCTGAGCCAAACCAATATTACATTGTCTTATTTTGTTACCCTACGATGACTGGGTCTGAGCCAAACCAATGTTACATCATCTTATTTTGTTACCCTGTATGTTTAAAGAAAAGTGAAACTAACAGTGGGTTTTATTATGCTTTGATTTTATTGTTTTGTGTTGCTAATAGGATGGCTATGATGATTGTGAGGAAAAAATTTGTTGTATTGACGTGACAAACATGTTTGGTTTGCAGTCACAACGAGAACGCGAATCTGAGCCAAAAGTTGAAACTATCACGTTTTTGTATTTGATTTATAGCACTCGCGCAACGCGCGAGGATGTATCCTCCTAGTTAAAATTAAATTGGGAGGTTTTCCAACATGAATCAAAGATAAGGGAATAACAATGATTATAATGAAATAATATTATAAATTGGATAACTATAAACATCGTTATATGTGAACAACGACTTTTAGTGCGAGTTAAGTATCGGTTCCACTGATCGAAAGAAACTTATTAATAATAAAGTCATGTTGTAATATAATATGGGTGCTAATAAAGGGACACCCAAAATCTTAAATCGACACCCCCCTATACGCCGCGTATGGATCCATACGCGGCCCATGCCCGACGTATAGGGTACGACCATTAATGCGACATTAATGACTGACAACCGACGTCACATCAGTTTACCTATACGGGGCGTATAGGCCCATACGCCACGTATAGGTAGGTGTCGATTTAAAAAAGAGTATAAGCTATACGCCGCGTATGGACCCATACGCGGCGTATAGATCCTCGGTACGCTATATCTTTCAAATTTACTCATTTTTTACATACACTTCAAAAAAAAACACTCTCGTATAGCACTATACTACACGTATTGATCTTCGATTTTTCAACATCCAGGTACGTATTATTGTTCATACATCATTATTATGTTAATCGTTCATTGATTTAAACGTTAAAGTAGTGTTTTATGCCCCATAATGCGTGATTTAAAAACTGGTATAAAGAACTATACGCTGGTACAGCCCCGCGTATAGGGCTATACGCAGCATATAGTTCTTTGGTTGGGGACGAAGACACATAGGTGTGTACCCTATACGCGGCGTATAGATATATACGCGGCGTATAGGGTGTTGCAATACGCGACTTGTGGACCATACGTGGGTCCCCTATACGCCGCGTATACGTGGGTCCCCTATACGCGGCGTATAGGGTCGGATTCGACCTATACGTTGCCCTGTGACCCATACGCTGCTACCCTATACGCGGCGTATAGCCCTATACGCGGCGTATAGGGTAAATATATATATACAAATACATATATATGTATATACGCATATACATATACATATACATATACATATACATATACATATACATATACATATACATATACATATACATATACATATACATATACATATACATATACATATACATATACATATATATGTATATACACATATACATATACATATATGTATATGTACATATATACATATAACATGTATATGTATATGTGTATACATATACATATGCATATACATATACATATATACATATGCATATACATATACATATACATATGCATATACATATACATATACATATACATATGCATATACATATACATATACATATACATATGCATATACATATGCATATACATATACATATACATATACATATACATATACATATACATATACATATACATATACATATACATATACATATACATATACATATACATATACATATACATATACATATACATATACATATACATATACATATACATATACATATACATATACATATACATATACATATACATATACATATACATATACATATACATATACATATACATATACATATACATATACATATACATATACATATACATATACATATACATATACATATACATATACATATACATATACATATACATATACATATACATATACATATACATATACATATACATATACTATACATATACATATACATATACATATACATATACATATACATATACATATACATATACATATACATATACATATACATATACATATACATATACATATACATATACATATACATATACATATACATATACATATACATATACATATACATATACATATACATATACATATACATATACATATACATATACATATACATATACATATACATATACATATACATATACATATACATATACATATACATATACATATACATATACATATACATATACATATACATATACATATACATATACATATACATATACATATACATATACATATACATATACATATACATATACATATACATATACATATACATATACATACATATACATATACATATACATATACATATACATATACATATACATATACATATACATATACATATACATATACATATACATATACATATACATATACATATACATATACATATGCATATACATATGCATATGCATATACATATACATATACATATACATATATATGTGTATATATATATATACGTATACGTTGTTTTTGACCTATTTGTTTTCTTGTGCAGATATGTCTTCCGATTCTGAGATTGAGGCTGACGTTGTTGACCATATTGTTGAGCATCCTTGGCTGCAGTTTGATGCCGGTTCCATTGATCACGCTAAGTGCTCAAAATTTATTCGGATGAAGATCGGTCATCAAAAGGCCGTAGATTGGGAGGTTATGGCTGAGTTAGTAGAGCGCGATCGTCTTGCTGCTATTATCGGAGACGATACGCCGTGGAGACGTCTTTTTGAGATCGCATTCTTACCGTCCCACCGTGAGCTGGTAGTGGAGTTTTTATCCACATTTACATATATTCGTCCAGATGAGATGGAGGAGGACGATGAGCGCTCGGAGATTTCTTTTACGCTTTGTGGACATGCACATCAGATGTCCATTGAGCAGTTTGCAGTTGTCTCGGGGCTTTATTATGAGCCGGAGACTGTTACCCCTCTGTTCACTGAGGGTATTACTGAGATGGAGGAGGGCACATTGAGAGAGTGGTGGCCTCAGATTGCCGGAGGTCCGTTTCAGAGGACTAAGGGCAGGGTCACCGGCATTCAAGATCCTCTCATCCGTTATCTGCATCGCATGATCGCCACGTCCATCACGGGACGTGGCAAGAGTCGGGAGTGGTGTACCATTCCCGACTTATTTTACTTATTCTGTTTGATTATGGGGACCAGGTGTAACCTGGCGAGATGTTTGGCGGAGTATTTTGCGTCGTATTATCATCGCCAGGAGCGAGGAGCGGTGTACGGCGGCGCGTACATCACGTTGATTGCCCGATCTTTAGGTTATCTTCCTCAGCATCTTGGTGACGTGTCTCCGCCGATCGAGCCGGTGAGATTAGATCGTCGTACGCTATTCGGCATGCGTATTATACGCCAGTTTCCGGTTGGCATACGATTCTCTCTTCGACCCGGGGAGATCTGGCAGCCGGCACCAGTTCAGCAGCTCGGCATTGTCGATCCACTGCAGCAGCACGGGCAGCCGCATGATCAGCCACCACCCGACGAGCAGCCACATGATCAGCCGCCTCCTCAGCCACATCAGCCGCCTCCTCAGCCTCAGTTCCCGCGACATATTTATAGAGAGGTGAGGCTGCCTGCACGTGTGGAGACATTGTTGCAGGATATGTCTAGGAGCTTACGGCAGCAGAGTCGACGGCTCGATCGCGTTGAGGATCTGATGGAGTGGCAGGTTCAGTCAGAGATTGCGCGGCGTTCTGGTACTGATCCTCCGCCGTTGCCACCGCCTCGAGATTACCCTGACTCCCCGTAGTTTTGCATTGTAATTTTTATTTGTTATGTAATTTAAAAACTTTGTAAATATATTATCAGTTTATGTTTATCTTTTATGTTTATTATCAGTTTATGTTTATCTTTGTAAATATATACATACATACATACAGACATACAGACATACATACAGACACACATACATACATACATACATACATACATACTACATACATACAGACATACAGACATACATACATACATACATACATACATACATACATACATACATACAGACATACATACATACATACATACATACAGACATACAGACATACATACATACATACATACATACATACATACATACATACATACATACAGATATACATACACATATACATACATACATACATACATACATACAGACATACACACATACATACATACAGACATACAGACATACATACAGACACACATACACACATACACACACACGTCGTTCGGGGAAATTAGAGGTGCGAAGTGACGAACATAACCATGATCCTGCTCAACATATGGAGGGGCATCCTTTTGTAAGAAGGTTTTCTCAAAACGAATACAATTTGGTGGAGCAGCTTACTGATCAGAACATGGAGCCTCGTAGCATCTTATGAGCTATTAAAAAGCAAAATCCTAATAACGCATCAATAACCAGAGACGTATACAACGCTCAATATAAGATAAGAAGTGAAAGAAAAGTCGGTGAAACACCAATGCAAGTCTTAGAAAACCTTTTATCTATTAAAAGGTACGTTTATTACACCGAGGTTTTTTTTTTTCAATAGACTTAATTAAAATGAAGCCTAACTTGTATTGTATCCTCACTTAACAACATCAATTTTCCTTCCTTTATCTATTAAAAGGTACGTTTATTACACCGAGAAGATCCCGATACTAATGTCGTAGAAGATATATTTTTTTGTCATCCTAAATCATACGACACTTGGCGTGCATTTCCGCATGTGCTGATGATAGACGCTACATATAAAACAAAATGTACAAGCTTCCGTTTGTTCAGATTGTTGGTGTGACCTCCACACACAAGACATTTTGTGTTGCTCATGCATTATTAGCAAAGAACGGGAAGATAATTTTGAATGGGTGCTTAATAGATTGAAAGATACGTTAAGCAAGTGTATGGAGCCGCGCGTCATAATAACAGACAGAGATCTCGCTTTAATGAACGCATGTGTTAAAGTGTTTCCGAATGCTTCAAAGTGTTTATGCAGGTGGCATATTGATGAAAATATCGCGAAACACTGTAAAATAAGTTTTACAAAAGATGACTGGAGAAAGTTTAAATATGCATGGGCACGTTTGTGTGAGTCTCCCACAGCGGAGATTTACGAGTATAACTATAACCTTCTTTATGAACGACTAGTTGAAGCGAATCGAGAAAGTAAGTTTTTATTATATTTTAATTATGTTTTATTATATTTTCAATATATAATTTAATATGTTTTATTATATTTTCAGAGGTATTGTCATATATAAACAGAAACTGGTTAGAGAGTTACAAAGAAATGTTTGTATCAGCCTGGACTAACTCGAACCGCAATTTTGGCCAACGCACAACAAATAGGGTGGAGAGTCAACATGCAAATTTAAAAAGATATCTTAAATCAACAAATAGCTCACTGGATAGACTTGTGGAGTTTGTAGATCAATTGGTGAACGCACAAGAGGTAAATTTAAAAGAAAGCTTTAAGACAAGCAAAATTAAAACCATGAATCATCATAAACTTCCGCTATTTGATTACTTAAGAGGCAAGGTTTCACACATAACTCTTGATTATTAGTTGCCGAAAAAACTAAATTGCATGTGATGCGCTCTGCAAATGCAACATGTGGTTGTCATCTTTTCACTAGTTGTGGCTTGCCTTGTGCTTGTCGGCTGGAAAAATATGAACATTCTGGTAATAGTCGCTCCATCATTATCATTTTTCTATTAAAGTGACAAATTATGTATTAATTTATACTTTATAATTCAGGCACTAAAATTCCATTAGATGCAATTGACGTATTTTGGACGAAGCTTGATAACATTAAGCCATCATATACGGTGGATGAAAAAGTTGATGTTGAAGAAGAAATGGAACGGGTGAAACAACAAATAATGACACAACCCGCAGCTGTAAAATTTAGTTTGGTGGAAAAAATAAAAAAAATTGTGTATCCATGGAAAAATAACAAAAAAGCGTCTGTTGTTCAAACAGATATTCGCGGTCGTCCAACGTTAAAGGTTCAACAACAAAAGTACGACACTCAACAAAGTACGTGCGACATGCCGAGACATAGCTCGTTTATTGCGTCTCACATTTCCGAAAGAACAAGTTCAGCTGTAAAGCCCCAGAAGCCTGCCATGCAACGTAGTCGTTCAACGTCATCTAAAGTATCACGGGGTACTAATGAGTTTTCTTCGATTGTCGGAGATCACCAATTAAACAATATAAACAGGTTAAAAAATTGGATTCCGTCAATCTTTCATCAGTATATTTCACGTATATGAGATGTCCGACCCGATGGGAATTGTGGTTTTCGATCAATAGCTTAGGCTTAGGGTTTGACGAAAATAAGTGGATGTATGTGCGGACACAGCTTTTAGAAGAGTTGGACAGACATGAATTGGAGTACAAAGAAGTTTTCGATACTTTGTACCCCGGACAATATAACGAATTACGTCACACCATCGATTGGCAAAGTGTGGAACCTGCACCAGAAGAACATTGGATGATAATGCCGTATACGGGAATAGTGGTTGCTCAAAAGTTTTGGGGTTATTCTTCATTTACTAAGCAATAATGGTTGTCAAACATTTTTCCCATTATGGGCTGATCCGAAAAACTGTCATGCCTCATCATGTGGTGTCGATTGTTCATGTCAACAACAATCATTTCGTCCACGTTAAGTTAGAAGGAGATTATCCGATGCCAACATTAAGTAATCTTGGATTCTTAACCGAAGCGTACGTGCTGCAGAATGGGAGATTATGTATATGATTCGTATCTCGGAATACAACGCAATAATAGAGAATAACCGAGAACCCCCAGCTTATATAAATTTATTTTAATTATAATTGTAATATGCGAATTATATATTTTAATTTTAATTTTATTATTGTATTCGTATTATATTGTTTAAATAATTTTAATTCAAATTATGTATATATTAAAATAAAAACTCAAAAAATTAAAAAAAAATAAATATATAAGCTATACGCCGCGTATGGTTCCATACGCGGCGTATCGCTCTTCTACGTATGGGTCATAAGTCACGTATGGGTATAAAATGTCAAACCCTATACGCCGCGTATGGTCCCATACGCCGAGTATAGGGTATAAAACGTCAAATCAACAACATACCCTATACGCCGCGTATGGACCCATACGCGGCGTATAGGGTATAAAACGTTAAATCAACAATGTACCCTATACGCCGCGTATGGACCCATACACGGCGTATAGGGTACAGGGGTGTTGATTTAAAATTAAGGGGTGTCTAAATAAAGGGACCCTATAATATTAACCAGCTTTATCCCTGCGCTTCAGAGCTAGTAAACCATAGTCAACTTTTCCCGCGTAACGTAACGGGAGTTCGGTCGTTATCGATTTGTCTCGTAAAAAATTATAAAGTTAATAGATACGGGTTTCGATCATATAAAAGTACAGGCCATAATATTGTTCACTCATAAGCGGTTAGGTTCGTCACGATACTCACCAATAACGTCACCCGTTGTAGCATAATAACGTCACTCGTTGTAGCAGATGTTACCAAAATTTTATTCAGTTTATGCTTAAATAAATTATATTATAAAATTTTAGGATTGGCAAAGAAATAAAAACTAGAAAATGAATCATAATTGTCTAGGTGTAATAACTAAACATAATTGAGTGGCCAATTTTAAAAGAAAAAAAAAGTTATGTAGCAACACAAGTTGTTTTTTAATACATGCACATGTGATGATGGTTAAACATTGAATGTTTTTATAGAGATTTGAAAGATTGAAAGATGTCATATTATTTTTAATTTCTATTTTTATTTATCCAACCACATATTGACATTATACACTTCAAAATAAAAACATTCACGTGAACGCGCATAGCGTCGCTTCTGCGCACTTCATTACCTATGTTGCGGTAGGACATTAACACGCTTAAGTATATTAAAAAAATATAATAAACCAATATTATGTGTTACATAGTTGACATATTAATTTCAAAAAAATAAAACAAAAGACTTGCGTGCTACCGTAGAGCTGTACCATAACATTTGTGGTTAAAGGTGTGATGCAGTGTATGCGAACTTTGTTACATGCGTGCAACTTAATATATAAAAAATGATTTAAATAAAATAAGTTTTGGAAAGTAAAAGATAAACAAAAATTGAATACAAAAAATAAGAAGGGAAAAGAAAAGGCCAAAAAGAACCATAAAAAAATAAATTCAATATTCGAGGCTTGAACGCGCGTCTTTGGCTAAAGGGAGAAACGTCAAACCACCTGCACCGAATCAACTGCAATACCTTTAGACTTTGAGCTCAACCCCTGAAAAAACGTATTTAACATCAACTTAATTGAAAAAAAAACAATTTTCAAATAAGTGAAATGGTGGCAAGGCCGGTGGAAACCTCAACTAGTTTTCAAAGATTATAACACATATTAAAGGGTGCAATATGCTTCAAGTGAGCCAAGGGTTTTACCACAGTGGGTCTTTGGGAGGTGGGTTTTCCTTGGAATGGTGGGCGAGCCAGGTCACCAGCGCTGTCTGTGTTCGCGGGCGTGGGTGACCTTTCGCCGATGGGTTTACCCGGGTGACCGGGCTTAAAAATTATTCGTTAGCCGTTCAAAAAAAAAGTATGGAAAAAAACCTCTATAATACAAAGTATATAACTAATATATAAAAAATCTAAAATAGAACAATAGTTGTGTTTAATTTTACTGATGGTAATAGATTAAAATAAGTAAAATATTGATAGCTTTCTAATGTTTAATGGGCTTGGTGTAATTAAAATGTTACCATTGATTGAAGTTTTTAACAAATTGTATACATATACATATAGGGAATGAAACGAATGTTAAACATCTTTTATTGCAATAACTTGTTAGCTTAATCAAGATCAAGCAAAATTATAGTTTTTTTGTTAGAATAACATCATTACACATTTAAAGGCTATCAAACAACTCTTAAGATTATCTCTTAAACATTCAGACTCAAGATTATCTCTTAACCATTAAGTAGATATGAACCATTAAGAGGTAACCTCTTGATGGTATTACTCTTAATGGTTTTAAGAGACTACTAAACAACACATAAGATAAGAGTATAATTATACTATATGTTAATAACAAAAGGAAATGAACAGTATGAATAGTGGTTTACAAGCCACTAATGCAAGAAAGTACAAATCGGTGATGCGCACGTTAGATTACTATTTGTTTGTCTTATCACACCAGGCATTGGTGGTGTTTTCCAAAGCTCACTTTTGTCCGTTGCAATAGAGAAAGGGAGGAAGACGGAGACGGAGACGGAGATTTAGAGATCAGATCAAAGGTTCTTCCACGAAGGTTCTCCAATTGCGACAACGGTGAATAGGGTCACGCCTAGCAAGACGAACCACACCTTCTACTTCCTATCTGCAGATGGTCGTGGGCCACCTGAAGTGGGTTTTGCTTTAGAAGTCGTGACCACCGGCAGTGCAGGCGGCGGATTTGGGTGACGATTTTAGCGGCTTTGACCGTTCGCTCGCTGCATGCGATAGTCAGGTGCTGCTTTCTAGGGTTTCGGTGGAGACCCCCCACTTCGACAATCGGCAGACTGCAATGATAGGTATGTGTGTGTCTGAGTGAGAGTGCGTTTAGTGTAGCATGCATCCCCATTTTCCACTCATGATATCAACCTGATTTCATAAATAAACAAGTGATTTTGTACCTAATTTTATCCTTTTTGTCACCGTTTAAACTTTAAAGTGACAAATTTCGAAATATCGGAAGCTGAAGATGATGATTCTTCTGATAGTAATCACGGTGGCAGTGATTGGGAATGAGTGGAAGAGTGAGGTAGTGATGATTGTTGATTAAATGGGGGCGGTTAGTAATGACTTGTGGATAAAGATCCAATCTTCAAACCAGGTAGCAAATTATTTTCCTTACATTTGTTTACGATGCTAACAAAATACCACATATGTAGTCCATGTTTAGTTTGGTAAATTAATGAATTGATATTATATGGTTTGAATGTTTTATAGAAAACTTGATCATGAACTAAAGATTACACGTCCATATCATCATTTGCATGACTCTTCCAACACCATCAACTAAAGCCCCAACTCACAGGTACCTAATCATTTGCATAGGTGTAGAGCTATCTATTTTTTATAAGAAACATGCTCTAGACTAATTACCCAGCTAAAAAAACAGTTACTATCACCTTACATTATGTGCTAGATCCTATTATTTATTTTACCTTGGTGTGTATGTAGGTTGTATTTGGTTTGGGTTATTTGCAAATTCACATGTTGTTTATTTTACTTCTGCAGTTCCTCTTAGAAACTACTTACGAACTTATAAAGAAGTTTCTTTATTTCTTCGTTAGATTCACTGAGTATCTAATTTTTAAAGGCTTTGATCATAACTTATGTTCACATCAACCTATTTTCCTTTGATATGCTGTGAAGTGATTTTTGGTTGTTTTGGTCATATATTGATATATGCAGGAATTATTTTGAATGATGTATGTTGGGTTTTTTAATTATTTTTTAATTTACATATTAGCAATGTTTGCCTCAAAGATGATAAGTTTCAATACATCAAACTTTTACATGTGAACGTTGATGTATGGATTAATAAGTTCATAAAGAGAACCCCAATATAAATACATCTCTGTTACATGTAATATGATCTTTTGATTTTATTTAGGAATTTATTCGGTTTATGCACACGTTTGCTTTTAACCAAACAGAAAAAGCATCATCTGCCAAAAACAAAAGCAAAACCTATAGTGGTTCACACTTCACCTGCACAAGAAAATCAAGATGTGATTATATGGTCTATCTCTTAATTTCACTTGCAGATATTGCAACCTTTAAGTAAGACAAGAATTAGTTTCACTTTATCAAACATAAGATGATGAAATTTCACTCATTTACTTAGTTTGGATAATGGTTTTTCTCTAACAGCTAAGATGGACACTTGAAAAACTATTTGCAGGCATCTCTTAGTAAGGTGAAACTAAGAACCCTAAAAACTCAATGATGAAGTTTAGGAACTTGGTTGTCAACAAGTAAAATGACATGTACTTGATATTGACGATACATAAACACTTTCAGTGGTAATTCAGAATATTTTTAGGATTATAACATCCAAGTGGACTTAACAAAACTAAGATTATCTACATCTTGGCATGCAAACCAAATACAACAATCCCGTTGACAAACATTCAAATCAAATTGATCTCACATGAAATCTTGAATCCACGATTTAATCTTGGATATCAAACATTCAGGTACAATCGGATACTTTGATTTGATAATCATTCAACTATGCCAATGCCTAATTCTGATAATCTATTGCAGCTTGCAAAAGAAAAAAATTACAGATAACACACAATTTCTCCACAAACGTGTCATTGAATGTAATCACCATCAATTGTAAAAAGGTTACATTTTTTTACATTGTGTAGTCTTCACTTATGTAGCATGCTCTATCCCAGCGCAACACGCCTTAGAATATATTACTATTTCAATATATAAAGCTAATTTTTCAAATAAGATTATTAGAATATTTTATATATGAAAAGGACACTTTGTCAACTATAGACCCGCTTTCTTTTTGGCTAACCTTTAATTATTGCTATCTGTTATGCATAAAATTTAACCTGAGTTCAATTGAGATGGAAATTTTGTTTTTGTTTATTGTTTTCTTTCTGGCTAATTTGTTTATTTCAGGCTCAGGAATATGAGTTGAAGAAACTTGCAGATATCATTAGATATGTTTTACCTCAGAGAAAAAGTAGTGAATAATCTACATATATTTCTTACTCCTATCTTTGGTACTTCAAAAGTCAATAGAGTTGATTATAACTTTATTTTACCCATCTAAAACGTTATTACTCTTTTGCTGCAGCAATACTTGTCCTTACGATTACAATAGTGCATTTTCAGGCTAAAATGAGCTGTGATGATGACTATACGCTCATCTAGACTTTAATTTTGCAAGCATGATGTGTTAGTCGGGTATTATGCGCTGTTTGGTACGTTTGAAAATGGTATTGCCTCAATTCTTTATTGGCGATGACGAGTAAAATATAGATGATGTGTTTGTTGCCTTGGCGAGGTAAACATTTGTTTGCAGCCACTATGAGCTGTCGTCTTTGAGCCTTCTGACATAAAGTTTTGTACCCTATGAAGATTTGTCTCAATGATGATGAACGAGTGTTTGTCCGAAACATGTCAAATTGTTTGAGACATTAAGTTATTCTATCTTCAATTTGCAAACAAAATGAATAGCGATTTTCAAAGTTTGTTTCTTTCTGTACACCTTCTACATTAGTTGCATTGGCTATGTCGTACGGTTGCCGTGTACATGTTCATGAAGGCTATGATGATAGCAAAAGAAGGTTTCCATTGTTTGGTGTGTCGTCGTCTCCACTTGTAGCCACAACAGAACGCATACTCTTGAGCTTTGTTTGTATCAGTTTATCACTAAGAAGTGCATGCTGCATTGGTACACGTTGAAGACATGCGCAACGCGCGTGTTGGATCACACCTAGTTGGAGTTTATAATACCCTTCCATAGTTCCATATGCCCCTTTCTCGCATCTTTGCAATGAATTAAATTCCACTTCAAACTTATATGGATGGTCGATATTATATTCGGGCAAAGACTCGGCTTACCCGATCTAAAACACGATAACCATTTTGTGATTAAAGCTAGGCTTATCGCATGCTTATGTACCAAGCCCGCCTACATCTTTGGGCGCTATGATTTTATCCCACACAATTCAAGTGGTTATTTGTAACCCACTGTATCTATTCATATTTGTAACCCGGTCTATTTTTTTGTCATTATTGTTTTGTAAATTAAAATATTCTAAATTTTATGTTATATTATTTGTTTTATCATACATACTATTATACATGATAACTTATAGTATCATACATGATATACACAAGATTCTATAATAGCTACTTGTGTTAGTACGAGTAATCATTGTTTTATAACTTTACTTGTGTTATGACTTGATAACGGTGAATGAAAGTCTAAATTATTAATATTTTAAAGTTCTTATACATTTATAAAATTTCTAAAGTTCATATTATTATAAAGTTCTTAACTTCTTATAAAAATGCGCATGTGCTATTGTATAAAAAAACTAAACTTTTATAAACTCATCTTTATTTATAGAAAGTCTATAGTATTTTTTATAAATGTTTACAATTATTACACTTTCATAAAAATAATGCTAACTATTTTAAAGCTTTCAAATCCTCCAAACAAAAATCTCTAATTTTACAACTTTAATACGACTTTTATAAAAATTGATTTATAAACATTTTCATCATTTTTATAAAATTTGAAAGACTAAAACTCCATCTTCTTTGACTAATTTATAACCCATTCATAACCTTCGAAATCTTAATCGTGCTCATTAAAATTTCCCCATTCATAACCCCTATTTCTCCATCTATAAATGCTAACATTTGCCTAACCATTTTCTTGCACCAACCCTTCTTCTCAACTTACAAGAGAGTTCTTCTTCACCCTCTATACAATCTTAAAAACTTTCAGCCCCAACCCTCCATTGAAGGCTTTAGAAGTCTCAAATCCGTTTGTAATTCTTAAGGTAGCAATCGTGTTCTTAAATTTAGTGTTCTTATTAAATTTTTGGATTTTTAAATAATTATAAGCAACTTTATAATCAATTTCTCATGTTTTTCTTCAATTATAACCTTCCTATTAGCATATATATTCTCAACAAAAATTATTATATGCGTTTTATTTTTTAAAACCCTAAAAGGTTCATATAAGGGCTATCGTTAATTTTGAACATAATCTCTTACAACTTCAAACGACCATAACTTGGTCATAATAAATCAAATATGTACAAAATCAGACTCCATGAATAAGTTCATCGATTTATCTTTCTAATCATAGTTTACATGACTTCTAATTCTATCGGACAACTTCATAACAATCTCTACAAAGTAAGTGCGCATAATTGCACATTCTGTTTTTTACTGCTATTTGATCAGCTTCTGATTCGAATTCGAAAAACTTTTCTAAATAAAAGTTGCTTATAACATCCTAATTAATAGACTGTCAGAATTATTAGTTAAGTTTTATTATTTTTAATTATCATATGAAACTATAACAATGAATCTGTTCAAATTTTATTTTGATCTTGCAACAACCTTTTTTTCTTTTGCTTTTGATCCTTTAATTTTTATGGTCAATAATCATAATCATAGCCTTAAATAAAACTTCTAATACATATCATCATGCTAATTTAGGGCTTCATCATTTCTATTAACAAACTCATAAATCCAACTCATACTCAAGAATTCAATGTGAGTATTCATAGTTCTTTTTTCCTTTTATGTTTTAAGGATGTGACATGTATACGTATTTGCAGGATCGATTATGGTGGTCACTCAACAGATGGTTTTTCTCTCAAACTCACCTTGAACAACACTCGGCAAGAGTCTATGAAGAGTTGATCACAATATAATAAGTAACAAGCAGTAAATAAACACAGAATGTAAATTTTCAAGGTACTTTTATATATTATTTCTCAACTCAAAGGATTACAAGACTCTTGGACTCAAATCGCTTATCTAAAGAGTTACAAGGAGAAGATATATATAATACTACCTACAGCCGGATATACTTTGATACCAGCTGGAAACCTCTAACCTAACATCTATACTACAAGACTCTAAGTGAGGTCTTTCAGACATTTTGCCTGAGAGTTGGTAGTCAGGACATGTCCCTGACTTACCTTTTGTCACCAACTAAAGTTGGTAACATGTACTATCATAAAAAGGTGAACAGTAGAATAAAGTATAGTCAACAACATGGCTCTTTAGGAAGATGCCATGCTGTATCAGAGGTCTGCAGCGGACTGTCAGGGACCATACTTATATCTACTGGACATAGCAATGTCTTCAGAAGGATAAAGTACTTCGGAAGAATAACTTCTTCTGAAGCCACTTATACTTCGGAAGACTGCTTCTTCCGAGGCTTGGAGTCTTCTTTGTCTTCGGAAGCAGACTTTGTCTTCAGCTCTTTCATCAGACTTTGTCTTCGGAAGCTCAGACTTTGTCTTCAGCTCTTTCATCAGACTTTGTCTTCGGAAGCTCAGACTTTGTCTTCAGCTCATTCATCAGACTTTGTCTTCGGAAGCTCAGACTTTGTCTTCAGCTCTTTCATCAGACTTTGTCTTCGGAAGCTCAGACTTTGTCTTCAGCTCTTTCATCAAACTTTGTCTTCGGAAGCTCAGACTTTGTCTTCAACTCTTTCATCAGACTTTGTCTTCGAAAGCTCAGACTTTGTCTTCAGCTATTTCATCAGACTTTGTCTTCGGAAGCTCAGACTTTATCTTCAGCTGATATCTCAGCTGATGTTCTTCAGACTCTCGGAAGATCTCATGCTTAGCTTCGGAAGCCCTTGAATGTAGCTTCAAAATGACTATGTGAAGTGATTTTGGTTGCACCAGCCTCATCATGACCCAAAAAACTCCCCCTAGGCTGATGCTACCAAAACTTCACTTCCCTCTTCTTCTCAAAACTCTCAGCACCAATGAAAGTAAGTGTTTATCAGTCTCTGTATTCTTTCCAGATGTGGTGCTGAGGAGTTTGTACAAATCCTTGGTAGACAGAACCTCTACTCTGTTACCTTGGATTATGTGTACCCTTTGTTGTGGCCACCTGAAAAGAGTTAGTTGATGGGAACTATAGTCATATTCCCATCTAACTATTGGTTCCAATTCAGGACCTTCCACCATCTGTAGAAAGGCTGTGCCTTTGGTGGTTGGTCTTTCTTGTCTTCCGCTCTTTTTAAACTTCAACTCTTCTTCAATCTTCGCTCTTCTACTTAGTTCAGCCAAGTGGAGACCGCTGATATGATTTCTGATGTGTGCAGCAGTCTCAGAGTTGGAGGGATTGGAGAATGGCTTCTCTGCAAGCTCAGCAAGATCAAATCTGCTGAGATGCAGTAGAGAAGTGGCATTAAGCCTGTTAGTTTCACCATTCTCCCTTTCCACAACAAAGTTGTGAGAAGGTTCATCGAACCTCCACTGGATTATAGCTTTCCTAGGTCCAGGAGATTGACTAGAAATCCTGTCCTCTTTCCTTGTATCCAGTAGAGTCACCAGTCTCCTTCTTAGTCTCTTCTCCTCAGCATTGAGGGTATCGGAGCTGAGACCAAGAAGTCTTGCAGCCTGGCCCAGGTATCTTTAGGCAACTCAAGAAATTGGCCTAGGGTGAGGGAGCTTGAAGAGTTATCAACATAGGTGATGCTGATAAGGTCTCCCTCACAGGAGATGCAAAGTGGTGCAGTTGATGAGCCTTGTCTTAAACTCCTTTATTTCCTCAAAGGAGAGATGTTGAGGAGGCTGAGGGGATGGTCTTGGTTTTTGTTGGGCAGGCTTAGGTTTAGTGGTTTTGGGTTGTGTTTTGGGTTTTAGGATGGGTAGTTTGGGTGGTTGAGGTGATGTGGTAGGTTTAGGTTTAGTTGTGGGTTCAGGGGTGAAGGTTTCATCAGTGGGTTCGGTTTTGATGGGAAATGGGATTGGTTCTTCTGGTGTGGGTTGTGGTTGAGTGGCTGGGGTGAAGACCATTCCTGTACCCTCCTGTACATCTCCTTCCTTTTCCCTAAACGGATGTCAGCTTTAATTTCACTGACTATCCGCTGGAGTGTCCTTCGGACATAGGTCCCCCTGACTACCAGAGAAGCCATGAGCCCGGAGATAGTCTTTCATCCAGGCTTTGTCATTGGACTTCTTGATGGCAGTGACCCCCTTCTCTTCCTCCCTCAGCTTCCTCTCCTTCATCTTCTCCCTAGCAGCTTTCTTCCTTTCCTTCTCCATTTGATCCTGCTCTTTGTTGTGGAGCAGCAGGATCATGTCATCATCATGTGGAGACAGTTCAGGAAGACTGAAGCCTCTTGAGAGTAGAAATTTGATCCTAGCCTCTCTCAGCTTCAAGGCTGCTTCCCTTCGCTCTTCTTCTTTCCTTTCCAAGGCCAACCTGGCTTCTTCTTCTTGCCTTAGCCTGGTTGACCTCTCCAAAGTCACCAACTCCTCTAGTGGTAGCAGGAGTACTTCCTCATTGGTAGCTCCTAGGCTGATGAGCTGGTCAATGAGTGCTGTCCTTCTCTTTGTGTTGATTTCTTCCTGATTGGCTGCAGCTGCCTTAGAACTAGCAGCTAGCAGTTTTTCAGTAGGGAACCTACCTTTCTTCTTGAGCTTCTCAATCCTCTCCTCCTTCTGAAGCTCTTCCGCAGTCAATTTCCTTTTGCCTTTGTCTTTGACAGAGCTTGACTGTGGTGGTTCTTGGATAGAGGGTTCAGATTGAGAGAGAAGTTCACCTGGTGTTTGGGATGGAGGTAAGTCAGAAATGTCCTCCCTGCTCACCTCAGATGCTATTTCAGCAATAACATCTGTGATGGTCAGTTCCTCGGACATTTGGAACAAACCTTCCGCAGCTTCTATCTCAGCTTCGGAAGACTTTTCTTGTTCTTCCGAGGCTTCAATGTCCACTTTGGAAGTTTCAGCCTGAGCTTCGGAAGATGAGACTGCTGTAAGTTCTGTCCCATCTGTTTTAGTTACTGGGCCATCAGTCCCCATTTCCCCTTCGAAGTTAATCTCAGGTTCCATGTGGACCTTAGGTTGACCAACTTCTTCCATAGTGGTAGAAGGTGCAATCAGTCTTTAAAGCTCCTCAGCCCCAAAATATATAAGTGTGGTGTCAGGGCTGGGCTGCTCTAAGGAGGATCTCAATACAAACTTTGTGAAAAGTCTGTAGAGATCTTGAAGCATCTTTGAGTCAATCTCTAAAAAGGATTGAGATGACTCAGGTAGTGTGATGAGTTGGAAGTAAAGGATTGGGTCTGTGGTTCCTCAAGTGTTGTCTCTGAACTTTCTCCCCCTTTTTGGTAACATCATCTTGAGAGCTAGATGAGCTAGAAGAAGAAGTCAGTGAGACCTGAACAGGTACATGCCTAACAGACCTCTCTGTCTGTTTCTCAGCTGGTTTAGCCTTAAGGTTGTTAATCTCAAGTTGCTGAGTGGCAGTCCTTAATTCTAAGATCCTCCCTGTGATTCCAGGTTGGAGACCTTAGAAAGCAAGTACTAAAGTGTTAGTTGCATACTTCCCTCATCTTCATGAGAAGAATCACGGGGAGATGAGATAACATACCTAGTATGCTCAGTCTCACCACCAGATGTGGCTTTTGGCACCCTGGATACCTTTACTCAAAGTCATCTCTTTCAGAGATGTCAATGGGCAAAGTTGCCGTAGACTCAGTCCTAATGATGTTACCACTGTCCTGAGAGCTTTTAGTGTTTTGAAGATGGTAGGCCTCACTTGTGGAACAGTAAGAGCAGCTGCACATACAAGCTTGCTCAGTTCCAGCTCATAGTTGATTATGTGTTGAATAAATCTGGGATACATGAAGAATGTATCCCTTCTCAGATTGCCGATTAGGTTGGTCAACATAAATCGTGAGTAGTTGAAGCGTAGACCTCTCACCAACCCATGAACTAGGCATCCCAGTTCATATGGGATTTGATCCCATCCCCCTGACTTGTTGGATAAGCAGTGAAGGACAATGTGCAGCAGGAACTTCCATTGGTAAGAGAAGTTGAACTTGTATACAGTTGACCTGCTGACATCTCCTCCATATCCCATTAGGATGTAAGTTCCATCCAAGTCTTCTTTGGGGAACTCAGTAGGAGCCCATCATCATGAAGCTCGAGATGCTCCCTGAGGAGTTGCTCTGTGATGACCAACTCCTGGCCACAAATGCGAGTTCTCAGTACTCGAACCCCATTCAGAACTGCAGTTTGACCGTTACTCCAGAATTCGGACATATGGTTGGAGTATACGGTGGGGTTAACTGTTAGTGCAGTGAGGTATGTGGATTCGGTAAGAAATGTGATGATTTGGGTGAAGTCGGCATCTCTTGACGAATCAAGTAATGCGACTTGGTTGTGCTGAGGGTTTAGCGCCATTGAAGAGAAGGTAAGCTTGAATTTGGGTGAAAATTGCAGGTTTGACAGTGAAGGGATAGTTAGGGCAGTAAATTGGTAAAAGAAGATGAATTTGATCAGTCTGGATTATTTAAAGGGGATGAATTGTGGTAGTGGCGGTAATAGGGTAACTGTTTGGGGTTACTGTGGGTGGTATGGTGGTTTACGGCGGAGAAATGATAGTGGCGGCAAGGGATAATTTTAAATAATCTGACCATCATGAACAAAATCTTTACTTTTTACAGAGTGGGCCCAAAAAGATATCCGTTACAGAGTAAAACCTTACTTCCGAATGTAAAACATTTCCGAAGGTAATTTGTCTTCCGAAGGCAATTTCTCTCCGAAGCAAGGCATTGCTTCCGAAGGTAAAATTGTCTTCCGAATGGAGAGTTACATAAGCTTCGGAAGTAGATCTGATGTAAAATCAATCGCTTCTTCCGAGACCAAAACTCTTCCGAGAAGAAAATTTCCATTGAGGAATTTTGGCTTCGGAAGATATTCAAGAATATCTTCCGAGAGTTAATTCCTCTTCGGAAGGAATTTACACTTAGAATAATTTAAAGATCTTTTGTAACAGGGCTTAAATTGTATTGACACAAGACATTACACATTTAAAAAGCTTTTCAAAAGAGGTAGTTAATCAATATTTATCATCCCAATAGCTGATATGAGATACTTAAATCTTTGTTCATCAAATGCCTTTGTGAACAAATCAGCATATTGTTCATTTGAGTCAGCTTTGATTAACTTGATCAATTTTTCTCATGAATATCTCTAATGAAATGATACCTGATATCAATGTGCTTTGTCTTGAGTGCTTCACCGGATTCTCAGTAATGGAGATAGCACTATTGTTGTCAATATGGATAGGAGTAGTCATGAAGTTGAATTCATAGTCTAACATTTGATTTTGAATCCATAGCAGTTGAGCACAGCAACTAGCAGCAGCAATGTATTCAGCTTCAGCAGTTGATGTAGAGACACAGGATTGTTTCTTGCATTGCCATGAGATAATCCTTCCACCAAGAAATTGACATCCTCCTGATGTGGATTTCTTGTCAATGTTGCAGCCACCATAGTCACTGTCAGAGTATCCATAGAGATTGAAATCACTATTTCTTGGATACCAGAGACCTAGTTTAGGTGCTCTTTGAGGTATCTGAGGATTCTCTTTGCAGCAGCTAGGTGAGACACCTTTGGAGCAGCCTGATATCTTGCACAAATGCATGTGGCAAACATGATATCTGGTCTACTAGCAGTGAGATACATCAGAAACCAATGATTGCTCTATACTGATGTTGATCAGTATCCTCCCCCTCAAGGTCAGGGCAAAGATTATGGTTTTGGGTATGGGTGTCTTGGCTGGTTTACAGTCCTTCATTTCAAATCTATCTAAGATGTCTGAGACATACTTAGATTGATTTATGAAGAACCTTCCTTCATCTGTTTCACCTGAATTCCAAGGAAAAAGTCCATTTTTCCCATGGAACTCATCTCAAATTTATGCTTCATAATGCTCTCAAAGTCTTTACACATTTGGTCATTTGAAGAACCAAATATGATGTCATCAACATAGACTTGAACGAGCAATGTGTCTTCTCCACTCTTTCTGATGAAAAGAGTCTTGTCAATGGTACCTCTGGTGTAGCCATTCTTCAGGAGAAACTGAGACAAGGTCTCATACCACAGCCTAGGTGCTTGGTGCAGCCCATATAGAGCTTTATCCAGTTTGCACACATAGTTGGGGTGCTGTGGGTCTTCAAATCCTGGAGGTTGACATACATAGATTTCCCTATCTATATCCCCATATAGAAAAACACACTTGACATCAAGTTGGTAGACTGTGAAGTTCTTGGATGCAGCATAAGCAAGGAAGATCCTAACTGCCTCAAGTCTTGCAACAGGTGCAAAGACATCAGTATAATCAATTCCTTCCTCCTGGGTGTACCCTTGAACTACTAGTCTTGCCTTGTTCTTGATAATCAAGCCTCTATCATCTTTCTTGTTTCTGAACACCCATTTAGTGCCTATGGGTACTTGACCAGATGGTAGTGGACATAGATTCCAGACCTTTTGTCTTCTGAATTGAAGCAACTCCTCCTGCATCGATTCAACCCAACTACTATCCTTTAAGGCATCTTCCACCTTCTTGGGTTCCATCTGAGACAAGAAGCATGAGTACAAGCAGACATTCCCATGATGAGTTTGTCCTCTTGTTCTCACACCCTCAGAGACATTCCCTATGATGTTCTCAGTTGGATGAGTGTTGTGAATCCTAAGACGAGGAATCACTTCCAGTTGCAGAGATAAGTCTAGATTGGACATATTCTGATCAGGAACTGGATTACTCTGTCCAGCTGCTGTTTCAAAGTCATTCAATGAGGACTGATTGAATGATTGAGAAACATCATCAATGGTTGGTTGTGAAGTAGTATTAACAGTTGCCTGTTCCTTCAGAATACTACTTCCCTCAACCTGGTGTTGTAATGGATCACCTGAAGAGCTTTGGGGTTCATCAGGTGATTCACTTGTTGAAGCTTCACTATTCCTGGAGATAGTTACACTATCAGATCTGTGAATGGTGAAGCTTGTTGCCTTTCAGCTCTTGGAGAATTTGGAAGAGGTCTGGGAAGCTCAAATAGTTGATCTGCATCAGCATCAGCATCACCTTGAGCACCTGTTCCAGCTGAAACATTCTCACAAGATGTTTAGAATAGTTTGGAAACAATTCTAAATCAAAGATATAATCAGGTCCATTCCCCCTAACACAAGGAGTGTGCTCATTAACAACTATATTGGATGACTCCTCAAATTGTTGATTCTTGATGTTGTATACTCTATAAGCTTTGGAGCTAGAGGAGTATCCAACAAAGATAGCATCATCCGACTTCTCAGCAAACTTTGCTAAGTTGTCTTTTGTGTTAAGTATGGTACACCTGCAGCCAAAGGACCTTAGAAAGCCAATGAACGGTGGCCTCTTGTTCCATAACTCATAAGGGGTTTTTCCATGGGGCTTAACTACAAGAACCCTGTTCTGCACATAGCATGCAGTGCTGACTGCCTCTGCCCAGAATGTTAGAGGTAGCTTTGAATCAGCTAACATGGTCCGAGCAGCCTCAATAAGTGTCCTATTCCTCCTCTCAGCAACACCGTTTTGTTGAGGAGTTCTGGGAGCACTATATTGTCTGGCAATCCCTTTTGAGTCACAGAATGAGTCAAGAATGAAGTTCTTAAACTCAGTCCCTTGATCACTTCTAATGATCTTAACCTTGTGATCAATTTGATTTTCTATTTTAAGAATAAAAGATTTAAAGTTTCAGCAGTTTCATCTTACTTCTTAAAAAGAATACCCATGTAAATCTTGTAAAATCATCAACAATCACAAGGCAGTATGATTTCCTTCCAATGCTCATTATACTTGTGGGACCAAAAAGATCCATGTGCAATAAGTGTAATGGAGTAGTGATAGAGTTAGCACATTTGGATTTATGAGATGACCTGTGTTGTTTCCCTTTCAGGCATGCAACACAGTTATCTTTGCAGAAAAATTCCTTTTTAGGCAACCCATGTACCAAGTTATTTTTAGCCAATTTATTCATTGTTTTAAAATTCACATGACACATGCGTTTATGCCATAGTGTTGACTCATCACTATCAGCTTTGGAAAGAAAGCATGATACTTCACCCATAGGAGAAGCATTGTTCATATCAGCTTGTACATATCCCCTTTCCTGGGAGATCTAAGAAGCACCAATTCCGGAGGAATTGTCATCCCTGGTTTGAGGATAATGCACTCATGTTCTGTGAAAAGCATCTGATGCTTCTGGTCACAGAATTGAGAAACACTTAACAGATTGTGTTCAAGCTGTTTGACAAAGTGAACTTTGTCAATGTTTATTCTGCCATTGGATATACTTCCTCTGCCAGAAATATATCCTCCGGCCTCACCTCCAAATTGGACAGGCCCTCCATCAAGTTCTGGAATTGTTGAAGGAGAGATCTGTTCCCTGTCATGTGCCTGGAGCATCCACTATCTACAATCCAGACATTGTTGTTCTTGTCAAATAGATGTCCCTGCACATAAGATGAGATGGTTAGTTTGTTTGGAAGCCCAAGCCTTGCTGGTCTTGGGCTCTTCCAAAGATAGTGACATAATTGAACCAAAAGATATGCATTGGGGTTCAATAGAGGTCGTTGAAGAAGAGGTTTGGGCTGCAGCATCTTCCTTGATCTTCCAATCCATCCCTTGGTTGATCTTTGAGGAAGAGCTTGTTAAAGCTTTTGCAGCATGGTCTTCTTCCGAAGCTTCTTTCTTTTCGGAAAAAGCCTTCACCACCTTTTTCCGAAGTAGTCTTCTTCTGAGATGGTTTCAAGGGAGCCTTGTTGTTCTTCAGAATCTTAGAAGCTTTGGCTTCCGAAGCCATTTTCCCTTCGGAAGAAGTACTTTCTTCCGAAAGCAACTTGGCTTCCGAGACCAACTTTCTCTTCTTCATTATTTGGACCGTTTGAAATGGTCCAACTGAGAAACCTTCTTTGACTCCTTCTTTTCTAACATTATTTGCATAATGTGTGCTTGCTGGATTGTAGTAACAATCTTTAGCCATGTGGTTGTGCAGACCACACATTATGCATGCAATGTTAGTCTTTTGGGAACTTGTAGGTTGCTGTTTCTTGGATTTCTTCTCTTCATCAGCAACTTCCTTTCAACTTCTGATCCTTTGGTGGGACAGGAGTGCTGGTACTACACTCCTTTCCTGAATCAGAAGTACCTACCACTTAGAATCCGGCAGAAATGAAGACACCCTTTTGCTTTGGGTCAATCTTAAGCTTGGACTCTGCAACCTTCTTGGAAGTCCTTCTAGCAGCTTTAGCTCTGCTTCTTCTTGCCTTGGTGGTTAGGATTTGGTCTTCACAGGTGGAGATGAGTGTATCCTCCTGTTTCTCCCCTGTGGTGGCCACTATTTTTGCCCCCTCCTCTAGTTCCAATGAAGAAGGGGCAGCAGTTGGAACCTCTTGCTCTTCAGTACCACATCTAGGTAGTCTAATAGACTCATAAGAGTGTGGTGGAGCTATTTCATTGGTTCCCTACCCTTCTTTGTTTTGATAAAACATTTTGGAATGAGAGGATGATGCAAGAATAGTTTGAAAGTTTTGCTCGGCAATAGCTTGCTTCCTGGCCTGAGCCTCAGCAGTGACCAACTGGGCTTGAACTTCAGATAGTTTGGATATCAGATCTTTAATTTGAGTCTTATAGTTGGTCTTTTCATGTTTTAAAAGAGACACGGTTTTCTAACTCTTCAATTTTCTTTTGATAGTCAGATTCAGCTCTCTTAAAATCAGATTTTAACACATTTAAATACTCAACCTCAGATCTGATTTCCAAAATGTAATCCTTATAGAGTTTAACTTTAGCAATACAGGCAGCAGTACAAAGATGTTCATATACCTGATCATCACCTGTTCCGGCCATGAGTGCTTGAGCGGGAGTCACATCCTGTACCATGAAGCTCCGGTCAACTTCTTGAGCCACAGCAGCTATTTCAGTTGACTTCTCTTCATGCTTTGAAGCAGTGGGATGTGTGGAGGCCTGTGGGGTTCCCGGGTTGTTCTTGGGAGCCTTGCATTCCCTAGCAAAGTGACCTAGTTGGTTGCAGTTGTAATACTTTGCTTTGGTCTTATCAAACCCAAACTTGCTGTTGACTGGGTTTTGAGGGAATTGCCTTCCAGTTCTCTTGAAGAACTTCTTCGCTCTGTAAGTTAAAAGAGCCATCTGTTGGACAATGTCCACATACTCCACATCATCTGGACTGAAGCACTCAAGATCATCAAAGCAGTATTGAAAATCACCAGAGTGTCCACTTCCAGAGACAAAGGCACAACTATCCTGAAAGGAGTTGTGTTGAACCTTTTGAGACTTTGGAGTCTCAGGTAGAGTAATGTAGGGTCCACTACGTGAGTTGTCAGGGTAACACAGCAACTGATGTTGCGGTTCTATGATTTCCCTTTCAACCACATGAAGGGCTGAACTCAGTTGGTTATTGGAGTGACCAGATGAGTTCTGCATGTTCATATCCATCTGGATTGCACTTAGGATACCATACAACTCTGTCAGAGTAAGAGTCTTAAGGTCCGAAGTTCTCTTGATTACAACACAATAGTGTGTCCATAGTTTAGGAAGGGAAGACATGAACTTCCTAACTATGTCTCTATTCTCAAGAGCTACTCCAATATCCACCAGAGTATCTACTATCTCAACATACCTGAAGTATTATTGAGTCAAGGTCTCACCAGCCTTGAAAGTAAAGTTCTCAAACTGCTGCTTCAAGAGATCCTTCTTGTTCTCTTGGGTTTCCTTGGATCCTTCATACATAAGCTTCAATGCATCCCATAATCTTTGGCTGTCTTGCACTTCTTGAAGCCTCTGTAGACGGAATTGGGGAGAGCAGTTTGAAGAGAAGTCACAGCCCTTTGATCTAGCTTTATTCTCTTCCTATCTTCTTCTGAGTAATCATCAACCTCTTTTGGAATGATGCGATTACCAGTGGCAGAAGTAGTGCTTGGTACGAAAGGACCATTGACAATGGAGTCCCACATTCTTGAATCTTGACACTTGATAAAGCCTTCCATTCTAATGTGTAACATCCTGTATTTTTCATTTTATTTATGCCATTTTATAGCATCCTTAGCAAAATTTTTTTAAAAATATATATAATAATACTAACAATAATAATAATAGATAATAATAATAATATAATAATAAAAATGAAAGTGATAATAATCATAATAATAATAAATAATAATAATAATAATAATAATAGCCATAATAATAATAATAATAATAACAATAATAATAATATTAATAATAATAATAATAATAATAATAATAATAATAATAAAAATAACCTAGAATTAAAGTGCAGGGGGTTGTTTTGCCAGTTCCTAAACTCCCTGAACCTCCAATTTCATAAGAAAACCACTCGATCAGAAAACCCCAAACCAAGAACACCCGAAACCTAAACCGCACTCGAAATCACCTTTAATCTCATGCAAACAGGTAATCAAAACCTGTTAACTACTCGTTTTGGTCCAAGGATCAAAAGCCCTATGATGATTTGGGTGTCTAACACCGAATCGAGGGTCAATTGGGATCTGTGAAACTAGGGTTCATCTCAATTCGAATTGGGGAAACCGGGGAGACAGAGCTTGAAATCAAAAGAAACCAAAGTGAAACCAAGGCCTTGGCCCTGGTTCACTGGTTCCTGCGCCTCCATAATACAAGGGAGCCCCGGGTTCAACCCCGGGCAGCCCCTCCCCTGGTTTTTCTTTTTCTGAATTGTTTTCTTTTCTTCATTTCTTCTTATTCATTTAATCTTTTTTAATTTCCGAAAATTTCTAAATTTATTTTATAAAATGCAGATTTATTTTCTTACTTTTGTTTAATTAATTGTGACCAAATTAATTTTTATAAAATACTTTGGTATTTATAAATACATAATTTTAGTTTTAAAAATACAAAAGAAATGAGTAAACATAATACTTGTATATGTATATATATTTTTAAATAATTAAATTGTTAGTTACTTATACCTATATATATATTTATATATAGTCTTTTAATAACTAAATCACTTAATATGATATTATAATTGTTTAGTATGTATATTTATATATATATATTCAAACAATTAAATTGTTTAGTTATTTACCTATATATATATATATATATTGTTCTTTTAATAGTTAAATCACTTATTACGATTATTATACACAATATTATAATTGTTTAGTATATATATTTATATATATTCAAACAATAAATTGTTTAATACTTATACCTATAAATATATATATTTATATATAGTTCCTTATAATAGTTAAATCACTTATTATAATTATTATATACAATCCTTATAAATCGGTTAACGTACAGTTAAATCAAGTTTTATTTATTCTTTCTTTTACGCGCAAACAATTGATTATACCAAGTATAAAAATCCATTCGTTCCATTTAACCGATCACGTCATTAACATGTAATAAATACGTATAATTATTAAATCCTATTAGACCTACAATTAATCATCAAACAAATTATAACGCGCTATTTATTTCGTTTAGGTGCGTTGTGACGTTTGTGTTGGAAATCTTATTCGTGGTTATTCTTATTACATCTACAAGTCTCCTTTATTAAACACGTGAGTTCTTATGCCCCGCTTTACGATTATTTCACATCTTTCGGGGTGAAACATGTTGCTTATACAAACTTACACATACACGCTTTGATACTTATTACACACGTGCAATTCTTTACATAGTCGTGGTTGTTTGAATATGTTAAGTATTATATGAGATGTGACATACGTGTGCAATCATTAACTATTGCTAGCCTAGCGAAGTCTTAGATCTTTGGGCCTGACAAGCCTATTTGGTGCTAAAGTCGATGTATTGCCGACTCCTAGGAGCCGTATGCTTGTGCACTAGGGAACCAAATACATTTAGCTAATCATGCTTATTCATATTATTCAGTCGAGGCTTGATTGTAACTATGCATGTTCTATATACTTACTATCTTGTGACCATTGACTAGAATTGCCACATTTTTGTATACTTATTGTATTTAAAACCATGAGAACTCACCAACTAGTTAGTTGACTTTATTTTCAACATGTTTCAGGTAATGTGCAAGCTTAATGGTGATTGAAGAAATGCTCAAATCTAGAACATGGACTTAGGCTTAATAAAGACAATTGGATTCTTGTTTTCGTTTGATTTATTTTGAGACTTTGATGTATGTAGTGTTTGAAACAATTGATTAATGGCATTTTATGCTTTAACATAGTGTTATGTGGCTGTGAACAATCTTAACCCTCACACCTCGACGTTTCCGCCGTCAAGGTTGGGGTGTGACAGATTGGTATCAGAGCCCATAACTATAGGGAATTAGGTTATTAGAAATGGTGACCTAGACTATAGTTTATGCATAAACCTTATAGAATAGTATTCTTATGAATACATACTTATTGTTTGCATGTTGCCTAACGCTATGCCTTATTATGTGCAATGTGATGCCTTAGCATAGGTGCCTTTCTGCATGATTACATATTGTTACCCGTCTCCCCTAGACTTAGCTTAAACATTGATTCTCCCCGACAGTTACTATTTCTTAAACTTATTCTCGTCTCCGAGTAGAATCTATTGATAGGAATTCTTTAGACTTTATGTCTAATCTTGTAAATATCCCATCAAGATTTTTGATTTCATAAACCAGAGAACTATACTGATACATAGACACCTGTATTCTGGATTTTCTGGCAAAAGGCCCTCGGGCCAAGGTAAGCATTTCGCATAAATCCTACGAGACCAGTCATGCTTACCTGGGGATTTCCGGGATGAGTGATAAACTATGACCAACATACACAAGTTTATGAGGCGAATGGGTCAATTTATCTAGACGTGTCAACGTTTCCAAATGGTGATGCGTCATCAAATGGAATCATTCCGTATAATTCATGATTCTTACCATAATTGCCCATCCTTATTATCCTTTTAACCGATCCTAACCCAATTTGTATTTTTCCAGCATGTCTCGTTACCACGGAAACCGAGGAAGATCCGGCCGTAAGCTTGCCGCCATGATTGCCCGGCAAATGGCTGCGGTCATCCGACCATGGTGGCTGAACTCAGCAGCACTATGATCGCAAACGTCACGAACAATAGCAACGGCCAAGGGGAAAATAGTGCGAACCAACGGCGTAACAACCAGTCTTGCACCTTCAAGCACTTTAGTTCATGCAAGCCTCCAAGTTATAGTGGCAAGGAAGGTGCCACCGGTCTCTTGGAATGGTTTGAAGGGATGGAGAACACCTTCGTCAACTGTGAGTTCCCCGAAGCACTCAAAGTAAGGTATGCCACCAGTATGCTGCAGCAACGGGTCTTAACGTGGTGGAACAGTGAAAAGAGGAACCGAGGCCCCGACGCAATCTTGGCTTTAACTGGGAGGAATTCAAAAACATAGCCATCGCCAAGTTTTGCCCGAGAAGTGAAATCCAGAAACTAGAGGAGGAATTCTGGAACTTGAAACAGGATGGCGGGAACCATCTGACTTATTCTACCCGTCATCATGAATTGAGTATACTGCTGCCACACATGGTGGATACTGTTTCCCGTAATGTGGAAAAATTTATTAAGGGAGTACCGCCTCAAATTCAGGATGCTGTTGTGGGTAGCCGACCCGCAACTCTGGAAGAAGCCATCACTATCACTGCACAGCTGACGGAGAACCACATCCGAGCGGGCACTATGTCTGCAAAGGGTGCCAAGAAGACTGAGAAGACGACCCCCGAGGAGGTCAAGGAGGCCAAGCCTGATAACAAGAAACGGAAGTTTGTACCGGCACGGAACTATGCCGTGGCTGCTCCTAAACCGCCCCAAAGACAGTGTACTACCAGGGCTACACCGGCAGCACAAGTGCCCGTGGCAAGGGCTTATGCGGGCCCTCTACCTATGTGTAACACGTGTAGGTATCATCACCCGGGCAACCTTCCATGTCGCATCTGCACACTATGTGGCAAGTACGGGCACCTCGTGGCAACATGCCGCCGAGCAATGGGAAACGCAGTGACGGAACCAAATCGGTTTGCTACAATTGTGGAGAACCAGGTCACTACCGTCCTCAATGCCCTCGTCTTGTGGGCAATGTTCCACAAGCTCGTGGACGTGCCTTCAACATCAACGCGAACCAAGCTCAGGCGAACAACGAGGTGGTGAACGGTACATAAAAAAAATTGCAACCCTATCTCCATAGAATTTCTCTTAAAATTCCTTACTTATGTCCTTAAGTGCCTTTAAAACCCATACAGGTATGTTTCCTATTAATGACACCTATGCATACGTATTATTTATTCGGGCGCCGATAGAAGTTTCGTTCCTTAGAGTTCGAGCCGACACTTTCTAAACCTCGCTCAAATCTAGAGAGACCTCTCACCGTCGAAGTTGCTAATGGAGAACCCATCACCGTCGACGTGGTTATCCGCGATTGTCTATTGTGCCTCGACAACCATAACTTTCTTATCGACCTCATTCCAATGAAGCTTCGAAGCTTCGACGTTATTATGGCATGGATTGGTTATCCAAGAACCATGCCGAGATCATCTGCTTCGAGAAGTGTATTCGCATGCCCTTACCCTCCGGTGACACGATGAAGGTGTTCGGTGAACGGTCCTCCAAAGGACTCAAGCTTATGTCATGTACTAAGGCTCAGAAATGCCTAAGCAAGAGTTATCCGGCATTCTTGGCCTATGTAGTCAACACCAAAGCCAAAGAGAAGGAACTCAAAGATGTTCCAGTTGTACGAGAATTCCCTGAGGTCTTTCCCGATGATCTTAGCGGGTTACCTCCCGTACGCGAAGTAGAATTTAAAATCGACTTGATTCCGGGAGCAAGCCCCGCGGCTAAATCACCTTACCGACTCGCACCATCGGAAATGCAAGAACTCTCTAACCAACTCCAGGAATTATCCGAGAAGGGGTTTATCCGCCCTAGTTCTTCTCCTTGGGGTGCACCTGTCTTATTTGTGAAGAAGAAAGATGGGCCTTTCCGCATGTGTATCGATTACCGTGAGCTCAACAAGCTGACCATCAAGAACCGGTATCCTCTTCCTCGTATCGACGATCTCTTCGACCAACTTCTAGGAGCTGCAATCTTTTCAAAAATCGACTTGCGTTCGGGTTATCACCAACTGCGAGTCCACGATGACGATATCCCAAAGACTGCATTCCGCACTAGGTATGGCCATTACGAGTTCATGGTTATGCCTTCCGGCTTAACCAATGCTCCTGCGGTCTTCATGGATCTTATGAATCGGGTGTGCAAGCCATACCTAGACAAGTTTGTCATCGTTTTCATTGACGACATTCTTATTTATTCCAAGTCTCGCTCCGATCATGAACTTCATCTCCGCCAAATCCTCGATCTGTTGAAGAAGGAACAACTGTACGCAAAATTCTCGAAATGCGAGTTTTGGCTTGAAGAAGTACAATTCTTAGGGCACGTAGTGAATAGTCAAGGAATTCACGTCGACCCTGCGAAGGTTGAAGCCGTGAAGAATTGGAATGCTCCCACAAATCCGACGGAAGTTCGATCGTTTCTTGGTCTAGCCGGGTATTACCGGCGATTTATTGCCAACTTCTCGAAAATCGCGAAGCCACTCACGTCCTTGACTCAGAAGAACAAGCCTTTCGAGTGGGAAGCCGCGCAAGAAGAGGCATTTGAGACATTGAAGCACAAGTTGTGCAATGCTCCTATTCTGACGCTACCGGATGGGAATGACGACTTCACGGTATACTGCGATGCGTCGAAACAAGGCCTTGGTTGTGTTCTCATGCAACGAGGAAAGGTCATAGCATATGCCTCGAGACAATTAAAGGTTCACGAGGTAAATTACACGACGCACGATCTAGAGCTCGGAGCGGTGGTCTTTGATTTGAAAATCTGGAGGCACTATCTATACGGCACGCAATGCAGTCTACACGGACCACAAGAGCCTCCAACACGTTTTCAATCAGAAGGACCTCAATATGAGGCAACGTCGTTGGGTGGAACTAATTAGCGACTACGATTGTGATATCCGATACCATCTCGGCAAGGCAAATGTCGTAGCCGATGCATTGAGTCGGAAGACGCATCAAAAGATGGTTTCCGTTCAAGAGATTCGCGACCGACGCCAATGGTTCGATACATTGGGAGAGTTTGACACTGAAGTCCGACTCGATGTCAACAATGCTACGGTGTTATTGCAGAACTTAAAGATCGATTGTGACATCGAGGCGAGTATTCGAGAAGCACAGCAAGCGGTGCAAACCGAAGGGAGTATGAAGGAAGAGCTCGAGCCAAATCTCTTAGCCCAATTGGAAACAAGAGCCAATGGGTTAATGTATTTCGCAAACCGAATCTGGATTCCCAAACGCAATAACCTTCGGGCTTCTATCATGAACGAAGCACATCGGACTCGTTATTCTATCCACCCGGGCTCCGATAAGATGTACATGGACTTACGGAGTCAATATTGGTGGCCCGGAATGAAACGAGACATAGCAACCTATGTTGCTAAGTGCCTTACGTGTACGAAGGTTAAACCGGAGCATCAACGCCCAAGTGGATTACTCGAACAACCCGAAATTCCCATGTGGAAGTGGGAACATATATCCATGGATTTCATAACCAAGCTACCTCGTACATCTCGCGGGCACGATAGCATATGGGTAATCGTCGACCGATTGACCAAGTCGGTACATTTCATACCCATACGCGGCACGTATAAGACATCAAGTTTAGCCCGGATTTACATCGACGAGATCGTAAGCCGTCATGGTGTGCCTCTTCACATTATATCCGACCGAGACGCTCGATTCACTTCTCACTTCTGGTCTACTATGCAAGAACTTCTGGGTACGCAATTGGATTTAAGCACGGCTTACCATCCCCAAACCGATGGCCAAACCGAGCGGACGATCCAAACTCTGGAAGACCTGTTGCGTCTCTGTGTCCTTGATTTTGGTGGCGACTGGAATACACACCTGCCGCTCGCAGAATTCTCCTACAACAACAGTCACCACTCAAGCATCCAAATGGCACCGTTTGAAGCACTTTACGGTCGTAAGTGTCGTTCACCAATCTGCTGGACCGACATTGGCGAGAGTCTTATCACCGGTCCCGAGCTCATACAAGAGACGACCGATAAAGTCGCTATCATCCGCAAGAACCTGGAAGTGGCCAGGAGTCGACAGAAGAGCTACGCTGATAAACGTCGCAAGCCACTGGAATTCCAAGTTGGGGAGATGGTCCTTCTCAAGGTCTCACCGTGGAAGGGTGTGGTTCGCTTTGGAAGGAAAGGCAAGTTAGCTCTGAGGTTTGTAGGGCCTTTCAAGGTTCTGAAAAGAATCGGGAAAGTGGCCTACAAACTAGAACTACCCTCTGACCTTAGCGGAATTCACCCGGTCTTCCACGTCTCGAATCTGAGGAAGTGTCTGGCCGATAATTTGCAGGTGCCATTGGAAGACATTCAGATCGACGAGTCACTACACTTCATTGAGAAACCCGTCGAAATCATGAATCGCATTATAAAGAAGACTAGGACCTCTACGACCCCAATTGTAAAGGTTCGATGGGAGAACAAACG
The DNA here is from genome assembly GCA_024085815.1 of Flaveria linearis. NCBI lineage: Eukaryota > Viridiplantae > Streptophyta > Magnoliopsida > Asterales > Asteraceae > Flaveria > Flaveria linearis. The sequence goes on from CM044001.1 coordinate 12,348,023, forward strand.
AGGAGCGGAATTTACTTGGGAGCGTGAAGAACATATGAAGAAGACGTACCCTTCCTTATTCTTGTAAACCCCTTTTTGATTCTTAATTTCGGGATGAAATTCTTTTAAGTTGGGGAGACTGTAACATCCTGTATTTTTCATTTTATTTATGCCATTTTATAGCATCCTTAGCAATTTTTTTTAAAAATATATAAATAATACTAACAAATAATAATAATAATAATAATAATAATAATATAATAATAATAAAAATGAAAGTGATAATAATAATAATAATAATAATAATAATAACCATAATAATAATAATAATAATAATAATAATAATAATAATAATAATAACCTAGAATTAAAGTGCAGGGGGTGTTTTGCCATTATGAAAACTTTAATAAAAGACTATTACATAAAATAGCAAACTTTGAAAGAACAGGGGCCATATGTGTAAATTTCCCAAACACCACCCTCATCATCCCGATTCTCCGGCTGCCGAGCTCTGGCGAGCTCCGGCGAGGCCCGAACCCGTTTTTTTTGCCATTTGATCGAAATAACCGGCCCCAACTCTCTCGACCCCCGGTTTCGAACTCGAATAAACGACCCAATTCGAAATTCCCGCTCGAACCGCGACTACCCACTGTTAACCTTCGAATCAATCTTGACCAAAAATACAAATTGAATCAAATCAGTCATGCCTAAAGTTAAAACGCGGTCGAATCAATCAATCAATCCATTTAATTACGCAAAATTAACAGATGGAATCTCCTAATTTGGTAAACCCGAACGCGGTTCCAAAATCAAACGTGTTAAGCTCGAATCCATGAAATCAAAGCTATATATTGTGGTCTTTCGGTTCATTGTGGAGTTCCTAAACTCCCTGAACCTCCAATTTCACAAGAAAACCACTCGATCAGAAAACCCCAAACCAAGAACACCCGAAACCTAAACCGCACTCGAAATCACCTTTAATCTCATCCAAACAGGTAATCAAAACCTGTTAACTACTCGTTTTGGTCCAAGGATCAAAAGCCCTATGATGATTGGGTGTCTAACACCGAATCGAGGGTCAATTGAGGATCTGTGAAACTAGGGTTCATCTCAATTCGAATTGGGGAAACCGGGGAGACAGAGCTTGAAATCAAAAGAAACCAAAGTGAAACCAAGGCCTTGGCCCTGGTTCACTGGTTCCTGCGCTCCATAATACAAGGGAGCCCGGGTTCAACCCGGGCAGCCCCTCCCCTGGTTTTTTTTTTCTGAATTGTTTTCTTTTCTTCATTTTCTTGTTATTCATTTAACCTTTTTAATTTCTGAAAATTTCTAAAATTTATTTTATAAAATGCAGATTTATTTTCTTACTTTTGTTTAATTAATTTGTGACCAAATTAATTTTTATAAAATACTTTGGTATTTATAAATACATAATTTTAGTTTTAAAAATACAAAAGAAATGATTAAACATAATACTTGTATATGTATATATATATTTTTAAATAATTAAATTGTTTAGTTACTTATACCTATATATATATATTTATATATAGTTCTTTTAATAACTAAATCACTTAATATGATATTATAATTGTTTAGTATGTATATTTATATATATATATTCAAACAATTAAATTGTTTAGTTATTTATACCTATATATATATTTATATATTGTTCTTTTAATAGTTAAATCACTTATTATGATTATTATACACAATATTATAATTGTTTAGTATATATATTTATATATATTCAAACAATTAAATTGTTTAATTACTTATACCTATAAATATATATATATATTTATATAGTTCCTTATAATAGCTAAATCACTTATTATAATTATTATATACAATCCTTATAAATCGGTTTAACGTACAGTTAAATCAAGTTTTATTTATTCTTTCTTTTACGCGCAAACAATTGATTATACCAAGTATAAAAATCCATTTGTTCCATTTAACCGATCACGTCATTAACATGTAATAAATACGAATAATTATTAAATCCTATTAGACCTACAATTAATCATCAAACAAATTATAACGCGCTACTTTATTTCGTTTAGGTGCGTTGTGACGTTGTGTTGGAAATCTTATTCGTGGTATTCTTATTACATCTACAAGTCTCCTTTATTAAACATGTGAGTTCTTATGCCCCGCTTTACGATTATTTCACATCTTTCGGGGTGAAACATGTTGCTTATACAAACTTACACATACACGCTTGATACTTATTACACACGTGCAATTCTTTACATAGTCGTGGTTGTTTGAATATGTTAAGTATTATATGAGATGTGACATACGTGTGCAATCATTAACTATTACTAGCCTAGCGAAGTCTTAGATCTTTGGGCCTGACAAGCCTATTTGGTGCTAAAGTCGATGTATTGCCGACTCCTAGGAGCCGTATGCTTGTGCACTAGGGAACCAAATACACTTAGCTAATCATGCTTATTCATATTATTCAGTCGAGGCTTGATTGTAACTATGCATGTTCTATATACTTACTATCTTGTGACCATTGACTAGAATTGCCACATTTTTGTATACTTATTGTATTTAAAACCATAAGAACTCACCAACTAGTTAGTTGACTTTATTTTCAACATGTTCAGGTAATGTGCAAGCTTAATGGTGATTGAAGAAATGCTCAAACCTAGAACATGGACTTAGGCTTAATAAAGACAATTGGATTCTTGTTTTCGTTTGATTTATTTTGAGACTTTGATGTATGTAGTGTTTGAAACAATTGATTAATGGCATTTTATGCTTTAACATAGCGTTATGTGGCTGTGAACAATCTTAACCCTCACACCTCGATGTTTCCGCCGTCAAGGTTGGGGTGTGACATAATGCACCATGTGTCAAAGTCTTTAGGGGTGATCAGTGGGGACTTGGTCATGGTACCGGTTTCCATATCAGCCTTGGAGAGAGCGGCCATTTGAGTGAGCGGTTTGAAGTGAGGAGTGAAAAACTGGTTGATTTGGATGGTAAGATCACATAATCAAGAGCCTGGAAGCTCTGATACCAATTGCAGGATCGATTGTGTTGGTCACTCAACAGATGGTTTTTCTCTCAAACTTACCTTGAACGACACTCAGCAAGAGTCTATGAAGAGTTGATCACAATATAACAAGTAACAATAAGTAAATGAACACAAGATGTAAATTTTCAAGGTAATTTTATATATTGCTTCTCAACTCCAAGGATTACAAGACTCTTGGACTCAAATCGCTTATCTAAAGAGTTACAAGGAGAAGATATATATAATACTACCTACAGCCGGATATACTTTGATACCAGCTGGAAACCTCTAACCTAACATCTATACTACAAGACTCTAAGTGAGGTCTTTCAGACATTTTGCCTGAAAGTTGGTAGTCAGGACATGTCCCTGACTTACCTTTTGTCACCAACTAAAGTTGGTAACATGTACTATCATAAAAAGGTGAACAGTAGAATAAAGTATGGTCAACAACATGGCTTTTTAGGAAGATGCCATGCTGTATCAGAGGTCTGCAGCGGACTATCAGGGACCATACTTATATCTGCTGGACATAGCAATGTCTTCCGAAGGATAAATTACTTCGGAAGAATAACTTCTTCCGAAGCCACTTATACTTCGGAAGACTGCTTCTTCCGAGGCTTGGAGTCTTCTTTGTCTTCGGAAGCAGACTTTGTCTTCAGCTCTTTCATCAGACTTTGTCTTCGGAAGCTCAGACTTTGTCTTCAGCTCTTTCATCAGACTTTGTCTTCGGAAGCTCAGACTTTGTCTTCAGCTCTTTCATCAGACTTTGTCTTCGGAAGCTCAGACTTTGTCTTCAGCTCTTTCATCAGACTTTGTCTTCGGAAGCTCAGACTTTGTCTTCAGCTCTTTCATCAGACTTTATCTTCGGAAGCTCAGACTTTGTCTTCAGCTCTTTCATCAGACTTTGTCTTCGGAAGCTCAGACTTTGTCTTCAGCTGATATCTTCTTCAGCTGATATCTTCAGCTGATGTTCTTCAGACTCTCGGAAGATCTCATGCTTAGCTTCGGAAGCCCTTGAATGTAGCATCAAAATGACTATGTGAAGTGATTTTGGTTTCACCAGCCTCATCATGACCCAACAGTATTCAATTCTAAAACTTTCTTGTAAATCATACGATTCAATTAAGTCTTGTGTGTATTCTATTCATTTGTGATAAAATTGTTTGTTTAATCTTTCATATGGTGATCAATCTTGCTTACTTACTTGCTAGCGTATGATCATTAACTTTCTAAAGTCTAAGGTGACGATGATAGCGCTATTGGTTTGACACCAGCCCAAACGGACCGTTGTAGACGACATTTGGGTATCGAAAGCGATATTCTTAGTCTAACCTATTGGTTAGGGACACTTATCAACAAATGTTTGATCAATGCATTTGGTTTAGTCATACTTGCTTGAATTCATACTTTGATTTTTGAATCATGTTTTAAATCTATTATATGTAACAAAACCTATGTTTACTCACCAACTTTCTAGTTGACCTTTTTTTATATATGTCACAGGAAATGTCATTTGAGATGTCTACAAGTTTATGTCACTTAGGATTCTTATGGACTTAGTTAATATATCCAACTTTACTTTATGTTACATTTGTTTGTATAATTTAGGGTTTCTTTGTAAGACTTATATAATTTGGTTGATTAAATCAATTATCACTTTAATAGTATCACGTGTTATGGGTAATCAACACGTCCTGACATATTCTGCCGCCGGTTGGGGTGTGACATTGTTGAGTTGCCATCATTTCATTTCATATGAACTTTTTTCTTGGTTTTTCAAAATCACCGACAACGGAAACAGTGGTATTAAAGATGGATATGCAATATAAAGGATGGCTGCTATGAACTGCTTTACAAAGTATAATAGGACCACCTATGGACAAAGTCCTAGCTTTTCACAAGGAAAGCTTAGATTTGAATATTAGATTAGTTAAAACAAAATATGTAATGTAAATTCAATAAGTTTAAATAATGTCAAATATTTTTTTGAAGCGTAGGATATAGTAGAGGGACATTATCGTTGCGGTACCGTGACGAATGTCACACCCCAACCGACGGCGGAATCAGCGGGGCGGACCAATGGGAATCGATTGTTCACAGCACATGGGACTAAGTAAACCGAAGTAATATTAAATATCACTTGCATTAAAGAATTCTAATACATTTAAACAATAATCCAAATAACGTAATAGTAATTGTCTTTTATTTTAACTAAGTCCGGGTCCTAAATGAGCATGTAGATGTCCACTAACTTGCTTAACCTGAAATCATGTGAAAAGTAACGAGTCAGCTAAAAATTAGCCGGTGAGTAAACACAGTTTTGAATATACATATATATAAGATGATTAAATGTTTGAATAATTCAATTCACATGGTAATATCGAGACTTATAGCATAATAATGTAACACAAAGACAAATCAACACAATCAATCCAATTGACTAAACTGACTTGATCCGCAGATGAAGTCGTGATAGAATATGTGAATCCGGTTTCAATCACCACTCGAGTGTTCATATGGGGTGGGTTGTCAAACCAATAGATCTATTATTGTTACCGTGGTTGTATGAATTATTGATTGTGTTATCATCCAATTTATCTAACCAATACATTATTACAAGTAAAGACATAACATGTAAAGAATTGAATTTATACGTGAAATAAAATGAAATAACAATGTTTGATTATAGTGTCACATGATTTTCCCAAAATATAAACAAATAAATGGGCAATGAATACTCACTTGATTGATGAGATTAGAATTTGGACGTGATAGATTAGACACCAATGATTTCCTTACGAGTAATCTATGAAACGGTGTCTCGAGTTAGAATAATAATAATATGAGAATTGGGAATAGATTAGGGTTTTCATTGGGAATAGGTATTGAATGAAATAACTTATTTAGTTTGAATGTCTTGAAATAAATAAACGAATTTATTGAAAGTGATTATGTTTGGAATTTAATAGAAATAAATGTATCAATACGCATAACCGTTTGATTTATTGTTAAAGTGTGGGAAAATAAATAACTAATTTTATTAATTAATTATATGATAATTAATTAAAATATTTAATTATTTAAGTGACTAAAAGAAATGAAAATGATTTGGAAAGATTTAGATCATCTTTGGTGATTTTATAAAATACCAACTTATAATGTTAAAGAGTGAAAATAACAACTAGTAAATAATTAATGATCAATGGAATAATTAATTTGAAAAATTAATTTGTTAGTTTTTCTTTTGACAATTCAAGACACTTTATGTTTGATAAAAAAATAATAGTTTATAAACTTCAAAATTTACAAATAAATTTAGGATTCTTTATCGAATAATTTCAATAATTATTTAAAGTAGGAAGATTTAATTATAACTAAAGATAGTGTTTGGACCCATAATGATTTATTAATTTAAACCATAATTTAAAAGAATCCATTTTATAAGAAATAATTAAAAATAAATATCTTTGTTATATTGTTTTATAAAGATTTAAATTTAAAGAAAAATTACTGAAAATAAGATTGATGATTTAAAAATAAACAAAGTTTATAAAAATGATTTCTATAATTTTTAGGAATTTTCTGTAATTTTTTTAAAGGTTGAAAAGCCCAAAAAAATATGTTGGGGGTGCTCGGGTTCTAACCCGGGACCTCCAAGCTAGACTGTGAGTCGGGAACCGGTGAACCAAGGCATACAGCCGCGGTTATTCTCAGTTTCCAAACCTTTTAAACTCAAGCACAAATTAACCCCCAATTTCAATAAGGAACCCTAGTTCGTATTCGATCAAATTGAACACGAAAATGAATTCAATAGTGAAATCAAACATGGGGCTTTTCGGGTACGTAGATATGTTTAATTACCCAAAATGATGAAGAGGTCGGTAGAATCGAGTCAAGGTGTTCGCGGCTTTAGTCCGATCTTGAATCGTTGTGTGTGTGTGTTTGGTCGAATTGAAGTTTCAGAGAGTATGAGGGTGTGATTTCTAAGGTTTGCCCTTTATTATGTAGGAGTAATTTGATGTTATACTACTCGAACGGTTCCAACTTGATTGTTGAATGTTCGGTTCGATTTGGTATGTGATTGAACCGATTTTATGTTAAATTGATGCTTTGATTATTATTATAATTGTGATTATGCGATTCCAAGTTGGTTGATTGAGTCCACTACTCGATGTTTCCACTCAAATTCGAATCGGTTTTAGTGGGGTGGTTGGGTCGGTTCTAGATCGCACCAATCGACTATATTTTTAAATTGTTTTGGGGCTTAGGTTCGAATCTTCCACGCGAGATTGTCGGGAGTGTTTAATTGAGTTGGAATAGCGTGATTTGGGGTGTTGTGGCTCGCCGGAGGGTGGCCGGAATGTGGCCGGAGAAAACAGGGTCGACGGGGATGGGGGCTGGGATTTAAAAGAAATTACACTTTGGCCCCCTGCGGTTTATATGGTTGTTATTTCATGTTTAAGTTTTGTAAAACAAGTTTTAAATATTACATTTTCAACCCAAAAGTTAATAGGATTAAATTCTAGATTTTATTATTATTATTATTATTATTATTATTATTATTATTATTATTATTATTTTTGTTAAATCTTTGAAAACATGAAAATATTTAAAGTTATTTTATTTTTTTTAAATTTGATAACTAAGCTTCATAATACTAATATAACTTTATAAATTTATAAAGATATATGATTATTATTTGAATTAAATGACAACATTAATGTGTTTTCAACGAATAGATTTCATTTACTAATATAAACGAGTTCGGGTTACAAATTGGAATGGGTCGGATGTTACAACGAACTTAACTGTTTACGAGTTAACAACATCGTTCCCAATGTCTTTGTATTATTGAAATGGTATCGGTTTCGTTTTCTATAGTTTAACGAGCTTAACCAATAACGACTAAACTCATGCCGCGTAGCGCTGGAAAAAGACGACAACACTTCCGCCGCAAAAGCGCGGGTTATAAAACTATGAATATCTAAATTGCTCATAAATCTTTAAGATAAAAAATACTATCATTAATCATTTGAATTAATAACATGTAAGTAAAGGAAGGTCATGGGTTCAAATATCACTCTGAGTAAAAAATGCTTAAAATTGAGTCATGAGGTTTTTCAGCAATGAGTTTCCTTCTGAGAAGGTTGGAGGTGCGGTCCCGGCTAGGAAACGAATAAATGAGCCCGATTAAAATAACACCCATCATTCGAAACAAGATCGCACATTTACCGTTCAAAATAAAAAATTCATTTAAACACAAATACTTTTCCAATAAATAAAAAATAATAAAAATTCAGCTATCGTCTCCGTCCTTCAGACTTTGGTTCAACGGTGAGAGTCCCCTCCCAAAGTGGAGGTCAGGGGTTCGAACCTCGTTGGTACCAGGTTTGGGGACATTTAGAGCAATGAAGAGAATTTTCCTTTAAGCCAGTGGTTGCGGAGGTCGATTCTCAGAGCTCGACCCCGGTTTTCATCCGGCTGTTACTCCAGATGGGCAACCCTTGTGGAGGCAGTACGGTTTCCGGGGGAACGCCGTAACCAAGTCTGACAATCCAGCGTGGACCCGGTTCAGACAACATAGTCTGGGGCAGATGTTGGCTAGGGTCGTCTAGGGGGGCGATGAGACATTAAGTCACTTATAAGAAAGTCACCGTGGGTTTGGTCTCCAAAAAGTCAAAATTACAGCGTACATCCCCAAATCACACTCATCGGCACACACTCAAAGAACCCACTATTCTCCCATCAGTTCATCCCTAAATCCCACGCAAACGATCACAATTCACAAACAATCGCTTTCGACAGCATCACTTCAGATCTCAATCGATCAAAACCCTCACCGATTAATAATAATAATAATTCAATCGAATCGAATCGAATTGAATAATCCGTTGTTATTATCACTCGTGATTTGATGGCATCATCTGGAAATCAAAATCAACCACCAGTTGGAGCCCCATTCGATGTTCAAAGATTGTTCAACCCCATTTCATCACCACCACCACCACCATCACCATCGATCACCACTCTGCAAAACCCTAACAACCACTACATTCTACCGTCGTCCGCCGCTTCCTACCCCCTCCCACCGTCTCCGGCGGTCCGTACACCTACCCACCACCGCAAACGAACCCTATTTTCCACCATCAGTTTCACGTTCCACCACCGCCGTTCGTTAATCAACAAGCGGATGACAATTTGCATTCCAATTTACAGCACCAGCGATCGCTTCCGTACCCTAATATCCTATTCAACCCCTAGCCCCAACAATAAGAACCCTAACCCTAACCCTATTGTTAACCCTAACCATGGAGCTCGACTTATGGCTCTATTAAGCGCCCCACCGTCATCTACTCCTGATATTCCATCTCAATCATCTATGCCTTTACCATCAGTGCCTCCACATAACCCTAGTTTTAGCCCTTCATCGTCTGGTCCTCCGAGGATGTCGAGTAGTAAGCTGCCAAAGGGGCGGCATTTGATCGGTGATCGAGTTGTTTATGATGTAGATGTTAGGTTGCCTGGGGAGATTCAGCCCCAACTTGAGGTCACTCCGATTACTAAATACGGGTCGGATCCTAATTTGGTGTTGGGTCGTCAGATTGCTGTTAACAAGACTTATATATGTTATGGTTTGAAACCTGGGACTATCAGGGTTCTTAACATAAATACTGCGTTGAGATCATTGCTTAAAGGTCTTGTTCAGGTTGGTTCTTGTTTTTTTTTAAACAGGTTTAGGAGAATATAGTGTTTTTAGTTGACCTTTGAGCTGAGTTGATGTTGATTAAAGGCTGACAATAGACTTTTTTGACTTAGTATTATTGTATTAGTTGAATGCTTTACTTGGACCAAAATTTGCATGCCATGGTTGGACCAAGGTGGCATTTGGACTATCGTTTAAACTAATTATTACGATCGGAAATTGTGTAATCTGTTCTGTGTTTGGGTAAACTTGTTATGTATTTATGGTTATAAAATTCTGATTCGTAGGGTCAGAAATCAGATTTGGGTTATAAGGAGCTGTAAATCTATCATAAGATAACCATAAAGTTATTTAACTCTCCATAGCTCCAAGAAACTAATTATCTGAAAACACAAATTTAACTTAACCACTTCCTGAATTTAGACGTTTTCTGGCATTCTTAGAACTCCATGAAACTGCTTTATACCACTTCTTGATTCGAGACTCTGTAATTTCATTACACAAGTCTTGCCTGTTTTTTTATAAGAAAGATTGTGGCTTTTGATTGTGGGATTTTCAGTGATAATAATTTGTTGTTGAACACATGCGAAGAATTACTCTAAAAACAAGTCATGTTTGGAATCTTCAGCCATCTGTTTTAGATTGATAAAACATATATTCATAGAAACAATTTATTTTTCTTTCTCAGAGGGTTACAGATATGTCTTTCTTTGCAGAAGACGTTCATCTTCTGGCAAGGTAGGACCTTTTACTTTACAATTTACTATTCTTTTGTTTTACTTCCTGGTTTATACTAACATGCTTGTATGCAGTGCAAGCATGGATGGAAGAGTTTACGTATGGAAGATTCTAGAAGCTCCTGATGAGGATGATAAGCCACAGATCACTGGAAAAATAGTTATTGCTGTCCAAATTCTAGGAGGAGGAGAACCTGTTCATCCTCGTGTTTGTTGGCACTGCCATAAACAAGTAATGTTATCTCCAGATTGTGTTTTAGACGCGTGTAGTGGTTACAAAGCGGGCAGGTCATGCGGGTTGGGAAACAGGCTAGGTCGATCAAAACACTCCTTTTTCAAATATATATTATTCATTATAAATTATAAATATAATTACGAGTATCATATAATTTCAAGGCAAATTGGATTTTAATAATCCAAACTATTATCAATTGGCCAATAATAATCCCATTAGCATAAGTATTATAGATTCTCACTGATTTGCATTTTTTTCCACTCGATTTCGCTCTATGTTTTTTCATTTTGTTCATAATCATTATTGTGAGCGAAATCGAGTGCAAATCAAGTGTGATATTTGATGCTTATGTTACTAGGATTGTGATAGATTTCAAGGGTAAAAGATGAAATTGGCTGAAATTATTTTGGGATGAAACTAGCCTGATTCGAGATAGGCGATCTCCGATACAAATTTTCAAAAAGAAATTTAACAAGACAAGAAACTAAGAACAAAAACAAAGTATTTAAAGGTAAACTTTGATGAAGCAATTACTTCCTTTCAACTATTCAGCTCCCTGCAATTATTTCTCTTTAAACCACTTAATTCTCTCCAACTTTTGAATACCGCTCATCCCTTTACATTCCCACATTCAAGTCCAGAGTTGAACGGGTCGAATCCGGATCCAAAATAATATGAAGCTGCTCCAAGGGATTTCCTTGGACTGGCTCAGTTCCATTTGATTCTTCATTCGTGAATAAACTTTCATAGGTGGCTGGTATGTATCAATACTTCCCTCACGGTAAAACGACTTGTTGTGTTGTGGGCTCTGATCCATCTTGGGTCGGGCCCTGAAACAACCCGCATACAAGCTGCAGAAAGGGTTAGGGGCGGACGGTGGAAGAGCCAGGGGAGGCCGGGGACCCTAACCCTAATTTGCCACAACTTATTTATGTTAAGTTTCTATTGTCTTTTATTATAAATACCCACTTATTGTACTTGTAATCTTAAGTCTTGAAAGTAATAAAAAGAAACCCTGGTTCGTAGCCCGTGGACGTAGGTCAATTCTTGACCGAACCACTTTAAATCGTTGTGTTCTTTATCGCTTTGATTATTATTATTGCGTTCTTGTGCTTGCTTTCTGCCGAGAGAAGGACCTTGGTTTAAAAAAGCGCGAGGCGAGGCGAAGCGTTTCGATACCAAAATCCGAGGCGCCACGCCTCAAGCGCGAGGCGAGGGCTTCACGTATGTGAGGCGCTAAACTAAAAAAAGTAATAAAAATATAAATAATATCTATGTACAACTTAAAAAACTATAAATACAACCTAAAGAAGCACAAAATCAGTTGTTAAGCCCAATGTACAACAAACCAAGCTTTGTGTACAAGAACTATAACTTCATAAAGAAGAAAAGAAAACAAATAAACAAATAAGAAAAAGTTTAGGGTAAACTTCAACAAAAATTATAATTTTAAGGGTGAAGAATGTAATTTTCAAAAATGAAATAAGAGGTGGGTTAACCCTAAAACTTAAAGTCGCCTCCTCTCCTCCTAGCAGCTCTCCTCCATCAACAGCCTCCTCTCCTCCAGGCAGCTCTCCTCTGATTTCTTCATTAAAATTTCCTTTAGTGTAATCTCTTGTAAGTCTGATATGGCCTCTTGCTATTGCACCTCTATTTCAACTTCATGTCTTCATCTCATCTACTTGTTCGATTTTACACAAAAGCACATGCCCTAGCGCCTAAAAAAGAACCAAAGTGTTCTCCTGAAAATCATCAGAAATTGACCGTCATACGTGAAGCGCCGCCTCGCCTCGCCTAGCGCTCCAAGCCTGAAGTGCCGCTTCAGCCCGCTTCATGTATTCTGGCGCCTCAACTGAAGTGAGGCGATTTGTCCAGCGCCCCTAGCGCCTCACGCTTTAAGCAGCGCCTCATAGCGCTTTTTTAAACCAAGAGAAGGACAGCAGCTTACTGCTGCTGTTTTGCCGCCACCAGTGACCAACAGCCCTTGTTTCAGCAGCCACAAATCACCAGGGAACCACCGGCACAGCTGCTGCCCTCCCTGGTTTAATCGCTGCTGTTTCCGATCAAAGAACAGCCCTTAAAACAGGTTCTGTTTTGTGTTTATTCTGTTCAGTTTGATTGATTCAAGTTATTGGTTGTTTGGTGAATCTATTTCCGCTGCGTAGTTACGTTCGTTATTACCATTATTGCTATCGTTATCTCGTCACTCGTTTTAGAAATCAATTAGAAATACCGACAAGTTCTTAAGGCCCGAGCCGTAGTATTGTATTGATTTCGTGCCCTATCCGAATCCTCGGTTCAGCCGCGTACACGTAATACCTAACAAGTGGTATCAGAGCCTTGGTTGCTCTCATCCTTTGATCTCCGGTATTATGGCTGATGAGGTAAAACGAGAATCGAGAAGTTTGATGGCGTCGATTTTGGATGGTGGAAGATGCAGATTGAAGACTTACTTGTTCAGAAAGATTTGAGTGCAACGTTGTTGGGTGATAAACCTGAAAACACCAAAGATGCTGATTGGGCTGCACTTGATAGGAAAGCTGTTGCTGTGATTAGACTCTCGCTGACGAAGAATGTTGTCTTTAACATTCTGAAAGAAACGACAGCCAAAGGCGTCATGGATGCACTGTCTAACATGTACGAGAAACCGTCCGCAGCCAACAAGGTCTTTCTAATTCGGGAACTTGTAAACACGAGATTGAAGGAAGGTGGCTCTGTTAATACTCACATTAACAACTTTAACTCTATTATTTCTGGCCTAGTGTCTGTCGATATCAAATTCGATGATGAAGTCCTAGCCTTACTATCGTTATCCTCGTTACTTGAAAGCTGGTCAGGAACCGTTACAGCAGTTAGTAGTTCGTCTGGAAACACTAAGCTTAAACTTGATGGAGTTCGCGACCTGATTATGAGTGAGGACATTAGAAGGAGGAGCACTGGTGAGTCTTCCAGTTCCTTGTTGAGTACTGAAGGCAGAGGAAGGAAGAATGAACGAGGAGTTAACAGGGGTCGATCTAAATCAAAGAGAAGAAGTAAATCAAAACCAAGAAAAGATATTACTTGCTGGAATTGCAAGGAGACCGGGCACTTCAGAAGTCAATGTCCTAAACCATCGACATCTAAAGAAAAGAAAGATGTTAACGCTGCTACAGATGATGATACTCTTATCTGTTGCGTTGAGAACACTACTGAGTCATGGATCATGGATTCTGGCGCTTCTTTTCACGCTACCTTTAGCTCAAAGAAGATGAAGAATCTGAGAACAGGAAACTTTGGCAAGGTTCGTTTGGCTAATGATCAGACTCTGGAGATTACCGGGATAGGAGACATTGATCTGAAGACTCCTCTAGGAAATACATGGACACTGAAAGATGTTAGGGTTATTCCTAAGTTGAGGAAGATGCTAATTTCTATTGGGCAGCTAGATGACCAAGGTTATGATGTGTTGTTCGGGGGTGGACAATGGAAAGTCGTCAAAGGAAACTTGGTAGTTGCTCGTGGGAAAAAGAAAGGTACTTTATACATGGTTGAGGTACCAGCAGGTGACGTGAATGCAGTAACCAGTGGACCAAGTCAATCCAGTTTGTGGCATCAACGACTTGGTCATATGAGTGAGAAAGGTATGAAGATACTAGCAGAGAAAGGTAAATTCCCAGATTTGAAGAAAGTAGAACTTGAAACCGGATTCTGCGAGCCATGTGTGCTTGGTAAGAAGAAACGTGTTACTTTTGTGAGGACGGGAAAAACACCTAAGGCTGAAAAACTTGAACTTGTCCACACTGATGTGTTTGGACCAACTACTGTGACATCATTAGGAGGCTCCAGCTATTATGTTACCTTCATTGATGATGCGACGCGCAAGGTATGGGTTTATTTTCTCAAGAACAAGTATGATGTGTTTGATGAATTCAAGAAATGGAAAGCAGCTGTTGAGATGGAAACCAATCTGAAGGTGAAGTGCATAAAGTCAGATAATGGAGGGGAATATATCAGCAATGAATTTGTGAATTACTGTGCTGAAAGAGGAATCAAGATGATCAAGACGGTTCCCGGTACTCCCAACAGAACGGAGTAGCTGAGAGAATGAACAGGACGTTGAATGAACGAGCCAGAAGCATGAGACTGAATGCAGGGCTTCCGAAAACTTTTTGGGCTGATGCAGTTAACACTGCTGCATATCTGATAAACAGAGGACCTTCGGTTCCTCTTGACTTCAAAATACCAGAAGAGGAATGGCTTGGAAGAGAGGTTAGTTACAAACATTTAAAGGTATTTGGTTGTGATGCATACACTGGTGTGAAAGACTTTGAGAGGGATAAGCTTGATCCCAAGGCAAAGAAATGCACCTTCATTGACTATGGATCTGAATCGATAGGATATAGGCTTTGGGATTTTGAAGCCAGGAAAACTATCAGGAGTCGAGATCCGGTCTTTAATGAAGCTAAACTCTACAAAGATAAGAATTCAACCATACCAGAAACTCGTAAAGATCAGGTGGTGTTTGAAGATGATAACCAGAGTTCAGAAAGCCATGGGTCAGAGACAGAAAGTCAAAATACAGAAGAAGAAAGTTCAGAAACTGAAGATAATGATCAGGAAGAATTTGGTGAACAAGATCTCTTTGATAGTGGGAGTTCAGATCCTGTGGATGAACAGTCCCCACCAGCAAATGATTCTGGAAATCCAAATACTTCACATTGGGTTAGGAGGTCTACTCGAACGTCTGTACCTCCTCAACGATATTCTCCATCGGTTAACTATCTTCTTCTCACTGAAAATGGTGAACCACAGTGCTACTCAGAGGCTATCAGTATTCGTCTCAGTGGGAGCGGGCAATGAAAGAAGAAATGGGTTCACTTGGAAAGAACCAGACTTGGGTTCTTACTAAACTTCCCGCAGGGAAGAAGGCGCTTCAAAACAGATGGGTATACAGAATCAAGGATGAAAGCGATGGAACTAAAAGATACAAAGCACGATTGGTAGTTAAGGGGTTCCAACAAAAACACGGGGTTGATTATAATGAAATATTTTCCCCTGTGGTTAAAATGACTACAATGTGCTTAGTATAGTGGCTGCAGAAAACTTACATCTAGAGCAGCTAGATGTAAAGACAGCTTTTCTGCATGGCGACCTTGAGAAGGATATCTACATGGCACAACCAGAGGGTTTTCAGACAGCTGGTAAGGAAAACATGGTGTGCAAACTAAATAAGAGTCTTTACGGTTTGAAGCAGGCGCCCAGGCAGTGGTATATCAAGTTTGATGATTTTATGAGCAGAAATGGGTATAGGAGATGCGAGATGGATCACTGTTGCTATCTCAAGAAATTCAAGAATTCCTATATCATCCTTCTCCTTTATGTGGATGATATGTTGATAGCCGTTCGGACATGTCATAGATCAAAAGATTAAAACGACAGATGTCTGAAGAGTTTGAAATGAAAGATCTAGGTCCAGCTAAGCAGATATTCGGCATGAGCATCACCAGAAATCATAACGGTTCTTTAATATTGTCTCAAGAAAAGTATATTAAGAAAATATTAGAGAAGTTTAAGATGAATCATGAGAAGACAACTACCCGAAATACACCACTGGGTAGTCATATTAAGCTTTCTAAAGATCAGTCTCCAAAGACAGATGAAGACAAGGCCGACATGGCAAAGGTTCCTTATGCATCAGCTGTGGGCAGTCTTATGTATGCAATGGTATGCACAAGGCCTGATATTGCTCATGCAGTGGGAGTTGTTAGCAGGTTTATGTCCAATCCGGGGAGAGAACACTGGGAAGCAGTTAAATGGCTGCTTAGATATTTGAAGGGTACTTCAAAGATGGCTTTATGCTTCAGGGGTAGAGATGCAATTCTCAAGGGTTATTCTGATGCAGATTTGGGTGGATGTAAAGAGACCTACAAGAGTACAACAGGGTATGTGTTTACTATGGGGGATACTGCAATATGTTGGATGTCTAGGCTCCAAAAGAGTGTGGCGCTTTCAACTATAGAGGCTGAGTACATGGCCTGAGGCTAGTAAAGAGCTTGTTTGGTTGAAAACTTTTCTGGGTGAATTAGACAGAAAACAGGCAGAGTATCCGTTGTACTGTGATAATGAAAGTGCTGTGAAACTTGCAAAGAACCCAGTTTATCATGGGAAGACTAAGCACATTCATATGAGATATCATTTCATAAGGGGGCTAATCAGTGATGTACTATCCAGTTGAATAACATCAAAGGGGATAGGAATCCAGCTGATATGTTCACTAAAGTTGTCACGTTGGATAAACTGAAGCTCTGTGTAGCTTCAGTTGGCCTTCAGGGTTAATTGCAGATGAAGGCGGCTACGGATCAAGTGGTATGAAGGGTTCTCTTTATAAAGGTTCAAGATTACAGAAGTACGAGACAAGTGCAGGGGCAAATGTTTCACGCATCCAGGTGGAAGCAAGTTGAAGTATTTGACGCATTGATGTGAAGGGCTAGTAAAGATGTTTCGAAGCCCAAGTGGGAGATTGTTGTGTTGTGGGCTCCGATCCATCTTGGGTCGGGCCCTGAAACAGCCCGCATACAAGCTGCATAAAGGGTTAGGGGCAGCCGACCCTAACCCTAATTTGCCACAACTTATTTATGTTAAGTTTCTATTGTCTTTTATTATAAATACCCACTTATTGTACTTGTAATCTTAAGTCTTGAAAGTAATAAAAAGAAACCCTGGTTTGTAGCCCGTGGACGTAGGTCAATTCTTGACCGAACCACGTTAAATCGCTGTGTTCTTTATCGCTTTGATTATTATTATTGCGTTCTTGTGCTTTGCTTTCTGCCGAGAGAAGGACAGCAGCTTACAGCTGCTGTTTTTGCCGCCACCAGTGACCAACAGCCCTTGTTTCAGCAGCCGCAAATCACCAGGGAACCACCGGCACAGCTGCTGCCCTCCCTGGTTTAATCGTTGCTGTTTCTGTCTTGTTTCTGATCAAAGAACAGCCCTTAAAACAGGTTCTGTTTTGTGTTTATTCTGTTCAGTTTGATTGATTCAAGTTATTTGGTGTTTGGTGAATCTATTTCCGCTGCGTAGTTACGTTCGTTATTACCATTATTGCTATCGTTATCTCGTCACTCGTTTTAGAAATCAATTAGAAATACCGACAAGTTCTTAAGGCCCGAGCCGTAGTATTGTATTGATTTCGTGCCCTATCCGAATCCTCGGGTCAGCCGCGTACACCTAATACCTAACAGACTTGTCCTCAAGTCGAAAATCCGGAAATTGGCCAGCTAATAAATCGTAGTCTTCTCAAGTAGCTTCTTCAGCTGGACGAGTAGCCCAAGAGACAAGCAACTCCAAGGTTGGTGGTTTAGTAGCATGAATCCACCGATGGGCCAAAACTTGGCCCGTTTGTAAATCAATTTCCCAATCTCTTGTAGTCGGAAGTGGTGCAGCAGGTGTAGATGGGAATTGACCACGAGCTGGTTTGAGCATAGAGACATGGAAGACTGGATTAATGCGCTAGTCTGGTGGCAACTCCAACTCATAAGCTACTGGTCCAACCTTCTTAGTAATTTGGCAGGGACCAAAAACCGGGGAGATAGTTTTTCAAAACGTCTTTTGGCCAAACTTTTCTGCCTATAAGGTTGTATTCGTAGAAAGACTGCATCACCCACCTCAAAAGACAACTCCTGCCGCTTTAGATCGGCCTGAGCCTTCATTCGATCTTGTGCTTTCTGCAAATTAGCCCGAAGAAGCTGTAACATATCATCACGCGTAATTAATTGAGCCTCAAGATCAGCATTCTTAGTATCTCCAATTACATACTGATGCAATAGTGGTGGATCTTGTCCGTAAACTGCTGTAAATGGTGTGGTTCGAGTAGAAGTATGGAAACTCGTGTTGTACGAATACTCAGCCCAAGGCAAAAAAGTGCTCCATTTAGTAGGTTGTTCATGAGCAAAACACCAAAGATATGTCTCGAGACAACGATTAATTACCTCGGTTTGACCATCCGTTTGAGTATGATAACTTGTACTCATCTTCAAGGATGTATGTCCCAAACGAAACAACTCTTGCCAAAAATTGCTCAAAAAATGACCTCTATCAGAGATAATAGAACGGGGGTAACCATGAAGTCGAACAATTTCCTTACAAAAAAGTGTTGCGACTCCCTTGGCCGTAAACGGATGTGCAAGCGGTAAAAAGTGTGCATATTTACTCAACCTGTCAACTACCACAAAAATAGTATCAAACCTGTTAGAAGTAGGCAATCCCACAATAAAGTCAAGAGAGATATCTTCCCAAATCTGGGTGGGTATCGGTAATGGCTGAAGCAAACCAGCAGGTTGAAGGGCTTCATTTTTCTGTTGTTGGCAGGTCAGACATTGCTGAACAAATAACCGGATATCTCGTTTCAAGTTAGGCCAGAAGAATTGAGCTGCCACCCGCTTGTATGTTTTTAGAAACCCACCGTGGCCTGCCATACGAGTACCATGGGACTCATGCAATATAGTGCTACGAAGAGTTGAATCCTCAGGAACAACCACCCGCCCTTTGTACATTAAAATATGCCTAACCAATACGTAATTTGGAACTGATGATGGATCAGTTGTCAGTCTTTGAATGATCTCTCGTGTATAAGGATCTTTCTTGAGTTCCTCTTGAATCTCTGTTAACGTTAAACAGTGAGTTAGCACTAGGGCGAATAATTCAGCAGTAAAAGGTCTACGAGAAAGAGCATCAGTCCCCCGATTTTCTTTGCCAGACCTGTAGACAATAGAAAAATCATAAGGCATTAAATTTAAAAGAAGCCTTTGCTACTCAGTGGTTGTAACCCTTTGCTCGAGTAAAAATTTGAGAGTACAATGATCTGTCTTAATAAAAAAATGTCTGCCAAGAAGATAGTGACTCCACTTTTGCACTGCTAAAACCAAAGCAAGCAACTCATGATCATATGCTGACTTTAAGCGATTATTTGGAGAACGACCTTTGCTGAAATAAGCAACCGGGTGGTTCTCCCGAGTCAGGATTGCACCCAACCTTCGGAGGATGCATCACACTCAACAACAAAAGGTTTTGAAAAATCGGGCAGCCTGAGAACTGGGGCTGTTATAAGAGCCTGTTTTAGCTTGTTAAACGCCAAAGTGGCTTCTTCGGTCCACTTGAAACCCTCCTTCTTGGTAAGGACTGTGAGAGGTTGTGCAATCAACCCATAGTGCCTAACAAATCGGCGATAGTACCCCGTAAGTCCCAAAACCCACGCACTTCTCTAACATTACTTGGTACCGGCCACGATGGAACAACTGCAATCTTCTCATGGTCAACCTGTACCCCTGCTGCTGAAATAATATGCCCTAAAAATAACACTCGGGATTGACCAAAACAACACTTTGAAAGTTTTGCATAAAACTGCTGATTTGACAGCAACTCTAGGGCCGTTTTTAAGTGTTGCAAGTGTAGTTCCATAGTTGGGCTGTAAATAAGAATGTCAACAAAAAACACCAACACAAATCGACGTAAATAGGGTCTAAAAAGATCATTCATGGCTGCCTGAAGTGTAGAAGGGGCATTGGAAAGGCCGAAAAGCATGACTTTAAACTCATAATGACCAGAATGGGTTCGAAAAGCGGTCTTCTCAATATCGGGCGGATTGACTCGAATTTGATAGTACCCAGAACGCAAATCGATCTTTGAGAAAACGGTGGCACCATAAAGCTCATCCAATAATTCATCTATGTTAGGAATTGGGTACTTATCTGCAATAGTGATTTTGTTTAGGGCCCGGTAATCAACACACATCCTCCACGTGCTATCTTTCTTTTTCACCAATAGTACGGGGCTGGAAAAAGGACTTGTACTTGGCTGGATGAAATCAGCAGCTGACAATACAGCAATCTGTCTTTCAATCTCAGTTTTTTGGGCGTGGGGTAACGGTAGGGTCAGATGTTGGGAGGAGAGGAGTTTGGAATTAGGGGTATGGAATGAAAGTGGGTGCGAAATGGTGGCAATGTTGTAGGTTCTTGAAACACTGGTGTGAAAGTCGTAACTAAGGGTTGTAATATGTTGGGTATGGGCTGGTTGGTCTCAGTTTCGAGTGAAAGGTGTTGGAAAGCAGCTGATTTTTGTGGTCCTGAAGCTACCCCTTGAAGTTTATACTTTTTCCCATCAATAGAAAAAATTAGAAACATTTCATTCCAATTAGCTTGCACTGTATTCAGGGAAGATAACTATTGTATTCCAAGCACAACATCTGCCCCTCCGATGGAAAAAGGGTAAAAATCTTGTTTAATTTTGAGATCCGAGACCTGCAAAGAAACATCACGACACACCCGACTACATCTGATTATATCCCCATTCCCTATTTGAACTCCAAATGGGGTTGTGATTTGGGTTATCAGACTTAGTTCGTGTACTAAAGTTTCTGATATAAAATTGTGTGTAGAACCACTATCAATGAGAATAAGTACTTCAGTCGAGTTTAGGGTACCATGGATTTTCATAGTCGACGTGTGAGATTTCCCAAGAATGGCATGGAGACTTATCATCTCATCTTGATTCTCTGTTGCCATCTTTTCCTCGTGTACAACGTCTTCATTTTCTTCATCCGCCTCAAACAACTTGAAAGTGCCCGTTTTACACCGGTGGCCGGGGCCATACTTATCTCCACAACGAAAACATTCACCACGAAGAAAGCAAGCTTGTTTTTCAGGGTCAGTGACACGGGAATTAGGTTTGGTATCATATTTAGATTGGTTGGCAGATGAGGATGAGGCAGGGGTAAATGGTTTGGAATCGGGTTTGAAGGAAAAGGTGGATTTCTTTTCAGTACGGGTGTGGCTAAGCTTGGACTCAAACTCAAGTGCTAGACTCATAGCTTTTTACACGGTTCGAGTTTTTATGGATGCGAACATCGACCTTCAACTCCTCCTTAAGACCATTGAGAAAGACCCCTAATAACAATGGTCCGGCCAATTTGACACTCTGGATGATCTTCGGGCGAACTCCTGTCTATAATCGTGAACATTGCTGTTTGTTTTATGCTACAAAGGTATCATCGGGATTTTGGAATTCTGGTGGCCCAAAATGTTTCTGTAAAGCGTGAGTCAATTCCTCCCAATAGTTGATCTCTTGTTCTGCAGATAACCACGAATACAAATCCAAGGCGTCCCCTTCAAAATGCATCGCTGCAACATCAACCTTTTCTTCATCAAGGGTGTTATAAAACCGAAAATACTTTTCTGCCTTTAGTATCCAGCCTCCAGGATCTCCTCCACTAAAGGCTGGAAACTCGATTTTATGATAGGGTCGGCGGTTGAAGTGAGAGTAACTGGACTCTCCCTCGTCGTACTTACCTACCCCGCTGCTGGACTTTTCTCTTGCTACTGATTGACGTTTCAGAGTGGCTGTGTCTTCCTTTAAGGACTCCATAGATTCAAGTTTAGCAGCGATATCTGCCAACTGTGCAGCAATTGGGTCAGGTGGATTGCTAGTACTATCAAGATTGCTCCGGGTTTGGCACCATATCTACTGTTTCGTTTCCCGGCGATGGAACCAATTGATAGATTTCAAGGGTAAAAGATGAAATTGCTGAAATTATTTTGGGATGAAACTAGCCTGATTCAAGATAGGCGATCTCCGATACAAATGTTCAAAAAGAAATTTAACAAGACAAGAAACTAAGAACAAAAACAAAGTATTTAAAGGTAAACTTTGATGAAGCAATTACTTCCTTTCAACTATTCAGCTCCCTGCAATTATTTCTCTTTAAACCACTTAATTCTCTCCAACTTTTAAATACCACTCATCCCTTTACATTCCCACATTCAAGTTCAGAGTTGAACGGGTCGAATCCGGATCCAAAAATAATATGATGCTGCTCCAAGGGATTTCCTTGGACTGGCTCAGTTCCATTTGATTTCTTCCTTCGTGAATAAACTTTCATAGGTGGCTGGTATGTATCAGATTGCTATGGGTAACAAAAGTAAAAGTTGGGATTGCTACTAGTCATATTGTTAGTATGGTTTATTATTAGCCAATTTGTAGTAGTTTGGATTATTATTATTACAATCCAATTTGCCTAATTTTACTTATAATTTAAATGTGTCGATGAAATGATTTAGTGGATGATTTATGAATTAAAGTTACATGTTTGGAGCGGTTTCTTTTTTATATCTCTGTAGAAATATAACATAACCCAAATTTACCCATTCTTAAGTAAATGGATTGTAGATTAAAATTCAATGGGGTTTTTGATATATTGCAGGAAGTTCTTGTTGTTGGGATTGGGAATTGTATTATTAGACTTGACACTACAAAGGTTGGGAGAGGCAAAGCATACTCGGCAGAGGAACCTCTCAAATGCCCCATTGATAAGTTGATTGATGGAATTCAATTTGTTGGTAAGCATGGTGGTGAAATTACAGATCTATCAATGTGTCAATGGATGACCACTCGTTAGTTTCTGCTTCAGTAGATGGAACGGTAAGTTCCTATATATATATCTTTTGTCTAAATTTAGATGAAACCTGATATTTCCTACTTTGTACTCAAATATAATGAGCTATGAAGCTATGATTTTGTTGGCATAGATTTGTTTAGGATAAAGCAAGGCGACATGTTCTTGACTTAGCATCTTACGCAGTCTAGTTTTGTGACTTTAAGTTCTATTTCGTTTAAATTGCTATTTTTATATTTTTTGTTTTGATTTTGTCTTAGATGTGAAACAACTTGTACATTACATATAAAATAATGTGTACATGTTTTTATAATTTTATATAATGCTGAATAATGTTATTTATACTTAAATCTGTTATTGATTACCATTCTTTACAAATTTAATAACCCTAACTCAAACTTTATAAGCATAGGTGCTTTATAGAAGTTAACAATGCAGAGGAAGATGTTGGGAAACAAGCGGTCTCAAGGATCCCCAACAACCCTCCCAATGCTAACAATAGAGAAATATAACTGAACACAAGAATATACGTGGAAACTCCAAAACCGGAGAAAAACCACGGGCCTCCAGAGAGAAAGATCCACTATGCGACAAATTGTTACAATCACATAGACTAATCTCTCAAGCCTCCCCCGCCCAATTACACCCACACTCTCCAAAGTGTTTAACTAAAAAACTTTCTACACAAAAGACAAGAGGACTAGAAAAGAAAGAAGAACCAAACACTTCAAGTGTATTTTTGGTTGGGGCACATTGAAACCAAAGCCTTGGACTTCTTTTATAGGCTTGGAGTCCTCCCAAGCTTTCATCCTTGCACCAATGTAGGATGGGAACATTTTCATATAGCCAAAAATCCTAACAATCTCCACCTTGGATCTATGAGAAACAACCACATTAAAGTAACACCGTCTTCAACCGACGATCATACTCCACCATAAAAGAGTATCGCCACTTAGAATAGACCATTCTAAGAATTTCTTCTCGGCACATGTTGAAAAACCTGCTGAAAATTTATGGTGCAACTTCCCCCCTTGGCATACCTGGAAGTTCATCAGCCATCAACATCAATTTTTCACTACACATTTTGCATCTATGCCAACCCAATGCCCATGTGTAAATCCGTGAACCCGCTAACAAATTGCATCCCCTTTCATGGTAGCGCGGGCATACCATAGGGATGACATAACCTCGAAGGAAATCATCATCGTCAACAACGACGGAGACATTGTTAGCTGACTTGGAGTTGCTAGCCGAATCCGCTCCACCTGGACAATTTCTCTTGACATGCCCAGACTGTCCACACTTCCAGCATACAGGAATCTTCTGTGAGTGCTTCTTCTTCCCGTTCCCGCATATTAAATTGTTCCTTCTGACGAAGTATGACCGCTACTTCCTAGTCTTTTCTCTTCAGACAATAGCTTCTCAGTAACATCCGCATATTTCAGGGTTTCTTCCCATACATCAGAATGGGCTTCATATGCTCATAGGAAGATGTCAAAGATAATGAGCCTTAGTGCTTTATCCTCATCTTCAACCTTCACTCCAATAGCCTCCAGTTCTGACACGATATTATTAAGAACACTTAGATGATCTGAAATTTTTGTATCTCCATCCATACGAAGGGTATGAAATTGTTCCTTGAGATACAACCGATTTGAGATGCCTTTGCCTTGATACAACTGCTCAAGCTTCTCCCACAAATCCTTTGCAGTTGATATCCCATGCACATTTGCAAGAACATTCTTTGCTAGACACAACGAATCGCACTTGCTGCTCTCAAATCCAAATCTTCCCATTCTTCATCATCGTCTTTACTGGTTCCGCTTGAATCCTTGCTTGAAACAGGGGTCGGTTTCCCCTTCAATGCCTTGTGTAACCCAGATTGAATCAACACATCCTTGACTTGAAC
Source organism: Flaveria linearis (assembly GCA_024085815.1). Lineage (NCBI taxonomy): Eukaryota > Viridiplantae > Streptophyta > Magnoliopsida > Asterales > Asteraceae > Flaveria > Flaveria linearis. Next base: position 12,373,044 of record CM044001.1, read on the forward strand.
TTGCCACAAACCAAAGTTGATTCTTCCATCATATTTCTCTACGTCGAACCTCATGGGACTGTATTTCGACATCGTATCCGTATCTTCAAAAACAATATTGTATACTAGAAAATATACACCAAGCCTATAAGCAGTTATCCAATAAAGGATTCCTAGGAAAGAGAGTGGGTCACAATGGACACACTTAAGTACCAAGTCTTTCCTAGCCAGAACCTTCTCAGGACAAATGCATATATCCGGCTCCTGTATAATTCTATCGTATACAAAACAGTCAACCGAAAACCCGTTTCTGATGTGGAAGATCAGACTAAGCTGCAACCACAGAGCATACTACGAACCTTCTAAACCGAGACCTCCCCCAAAACCTGGAGCTCTGATACCACTTGTTGGGAAACAAGCGGTCTCAAGGATCCCCAACAACCCTCCCAATGCTAACAATAGAGAAATATAACTGAACACAAGAATATACGTGGAAACTCCAAAACCGGAGAAAAACCACGGGCCTCCAGAGAGAGATCCACTATGCGACAAATTGTTACAATCACATAGACTAATCTCTCAAGCATCCCCCGCCCAATTACACCCACACTCTCCAAAGTGTTTAACTAAAAAACTTTCTACACTCTAAGACAAGAGGACTAGAAAAGAAATAAAGAACCAAACACTTCAAGTGTATTTTTGGTTGGGGCACTTTGAAACCAAAGCCTTGGACTTCTTTTATAGGCTTGGAGTCCTCCCAAGCTTTCATTCTTGCACCAATGTGGGATGGGAATATTTTCATATAGCCAAAAATCCTAACAGAAGATACATAAGATGCAAAGGTAATACTCAAAGTAATGGAAATGTGTAATTGACATGTATTAACTATTGGCATCTAAGTTGACTCTAAAATGCACACGCTTAGCTTGAGAGCGGAAGATGTATTGCTATCCACGGATTTAGATTTAAGTTGACTGAATTTGTGGTTGTTCAGGATGAATCACAATATATAATTGAAATATGTAATGGGCTAACAATTTTTGGTTTGTTTGTTAGCTGTGTTTAATATCTAACCATCACTTCTCCAATTATGGTATTTAGCATTCAATTCAAGTTCATACTTAAGTTAGAGGTCCTTATTTTTAATATTATGTTACACTTATTTGGCCAATGGAGTACGGATTTGTCATTAATTTTTTTTATCAAATTAACAGTAAACAACTTGTTTCTTACTCCTAAGATATGATGGGCTCATAATCATGTTAGGATTTTTGGCTATATGAAAATGTTTCCATCCCACATTGGTGCAAGGATGAAAGCTTGGGAGGACTCCAAGCCTATAAAAGAAGTCCAAGGCTTTGGTTTCAATGTGCCCCAACCAAAAATACACTTGAAGTGTTTGGTTCTTTCTTTTTAGTTCTCTTGTCTTAGAGTGTAGAAAGTTTTTTAGTTAAACACTTTGGAGAGTGTGGGTGTAATTAGGCAGGGGGAGGCTTGAGAGATTAGTCTATGTGATTGTAACAATTTCTCGCATAGTGGATCTTTCTCTCTGGAGGCCCGTGGTTTTTCTCCGGTTTTGGAGTTTCCACGTATATTCTTGTGTTCAGTTATATTTCTCTATTGTTAGCATTGGGAGGGTTGTTGGGGATCCTTGAGACCGCTTGTTTCCCAACAAGTGGTATCAGAGCTCCAGGTTTTGGGGGAGGTCTCGGTTTAGAAGGTTCGTAGTATGCTCTGTGGTTGCAGCTTAGTCTGATCTTCCACATCAGAAACGAGGATTCGGTTGACTGTTTTGTATACGATAGAATTATACAGGAGCCGGATATATGCATTTGTCCTGAGAAGGTTCTGGCTAGGAAAGACTTGGTACTTAAGTGTGTCCATTGTGACCCACCTCTCTTTCCTGGAATCCTTTGTTGGGTAACTGCTTATAGGCTTGGTGTATATTTTCTAGTATACAATATTGTTTTTGAAGATACGGATACGATGTCGAAATACAGTCCCATGAGGTTCGACGTAGAGAAATATGATGGAAGAATCAACTTTGGTTTGTGGCAAGTTCAAGTCAAGGATGTGTTGATTCAATTTGGGTTACACAAGGCGTTGAAGGGGAAACCGACCCCTGTTTCAAGCGAGGATTCAAGCGGAACCAGTAAAGACGATGATGAAGAATGGGAAGATTTGGATTTGAGAGCAGCAAGTGCGATTCGTTTGTGTCTAGCAAAGAATGTTCTTGCAAATGTGCATGGGATATCAACTGCAAAGGATTTGTGGGAGAAGCTTGAGCAGTTGTATCAAGGCAAAGGCATCTCAAATCGGTTGTATCTCAAGGCACAATTTCATACCCTTCGTATGGATGGAGATACAAAAATTTCAGATCATCTAAGTGTTCTTAATAATATCGTGTCAGAACTGGAGGCTATTGGAGTGAAGGTTGAAGATGAGGATAAAGCACTAAGGCTCATATTATCTTTGACATCTTCCTATGAGCATATGAAGCCCATTCTGATGTATGGGAAAGAAACCCTGAAATATGCGGATGTTACTGAGAAGCTATTGTCTGAAGAGAAAAGACTAGGAAGTAGCGGTCATACTTCGTCAGAAGGAACAATTTTAATATGCGGGAACGGGAAGAAGAAGCACTCACAGAAGATTCCTGTATGCTGGAAGTGTGGACAGTCTGGGCATGTCAAGAGAAATTGTCCAGGTGGAGCGGATTCGGCTAGCAGCTCCAAGTCAGCTAACAATGTCTCCGTCGTTGTTGACGATGATGATTTCCTTCGAGGTTATGTCATCCCTATGGTATGCCCGCGCTACCATGAAAGGGGATGCAATTTTGTTAGCGGGTTCACGGATTTACACATGGGCATTGGGTTGGCATAGATGCAAAATGTGTAGTGAAAAATTGATGTTGATGGCTGATGAACTTCCAGGTATGCCAAGGGGGGAAGTTGCACCATAAATTTTCAGCAGGTTTTTCAACATGTGCCGAGAAGAAATTCTTAGAATGGTCTATTCTAAGTGGCGATACTCTTTTATAGTGGAGTATGATCGTCGGTTGAAGACCGTGTTACTTTAATGTGGTTGTTTCTCATATATCCAAGGTGGAGATTGTTAGGATTTTTGGCTATATGAAAATGTTCCCATCCCACATTGGTGCAAGGATGAAAGCTTGGGAGGACTCCAAGCCTATAAAAGAAGTCCAAGGCTTTGGTTTCAATGTGCCCCAACCAAAAATACACTTGAAGTGTTTGGTTCTTTCTTTTAGTTCTCTTGTCTTAGAGTGTAGAAAGTTTTTTAGTTAAACACTTTGGAGAGTGTGGGTGTAATTGGGCAGGGGAGGCTTGAGAGATTAGTCTATGTGATTGTAACAATTTCTCGCATAGTGGATCTTTCTCTCTGGAGGCCCGTGGTTTTTCTCCGGTTTTGGAGTTTCCACGTATATTCTTGTGTTCAGTTATATTTCTCTATTGTTAGCATTGGGAGGGTTGGGGATCCTTGAGACCGCTTGTTTCCCAACAAATCATACTTAATTATCACTTTGATAATCAATATCATCACAGTACCAAGTAGGCAGGTGTTGTTTGTGGCCTCATTTCTTTAAGTAGTTCTCATATTGCACATCTACAATCTAAGTTATCAATATCATGCAAAGGATTATCAAGTTCTGTGAATAAATTAGTCTCTCTCCAAGTAATTATACGTGGCCACAAATTTTGTTTGTAGTTTTGTTTATTCTTTATTGAAGTCAAAAATACTTAAATTGATGCCGTATTAGTCTATTTCTGGTTTTGGAAGCTCCATTTATTATGGTAGGAGTTGAAATCTGATCAATGTATTTCTTTGTCTTGCAACCATTAAGTGTTCTTGTTTGGTATTCTCTTTATTGAGACCAGCATTAAATATCTATTTGGAAACTTATAATGCTCAAATATCACTATTAAGTTTATTTATGTGTTTGCGTGCACACATGCACACGTGTGTTATTTATATCGAGAGAAAATACTTAGTCAGCTATAGCTGCAGCTTGAGGGTGGCCCATATTTTGGGGTCATTAAATATTGCCTTGGCTTTCATTACTTCATTTAAAATTAAATGTACAAGTGACATTCATAGTCAATCGAATATCTAGTTTATGCATATTATACGGTTCATTTTAAGGTTTGCCTAAGATGACTGATATCATGTTTAACATATATGTTTGCTCATTTCATTAAATTAGTCAGTAAAGAGTTACGATAAATATTTTTATGACTGGAATCTCTACATCTTGTAAGTGTATATATTATGTCTTGGTATTGTACATTTAGCAGAATGTAATTGACTCTCTTTTAATGTGTGTACTCTATTAAGAAGCAAATATACAAACTTCGAGCATCAGATAAGTAAATAAAGCACACAAAGAACAACAGTATTAACTTACTGCAAGAATATGCGCAAATTGACTGCAGATTAATTTGTATGTTCAAAATCCGAGAAAAAAGTATTTCCATGATGGATCATATAAGCATCACATATATCTCTTATTATAAATTACTTTTATACATACTCATCTTCTCTTGTAATTGACTAAGGATAAATTGTGTTTTGCTTTTATTAAAAAATATGTAACGTAATGAGAACATTTATTTTGGCTGAACAGATAAAAATTTGGGAAGATCGCAAGTCATCACCTATTGCAGTACTGAGGCCACATGATGGCCTTCCTGTTAATTCTGTTACATTCTTAACTGCTCCACATCGCCCAGATCACATCATACTTATCACAGGGGTATGTACTGAATCAATTTTCTTTCCATGTACGTGCTTATTTCTGTTTTAGAATTTAAACATGGATTAAACCATATGGTACGACTAGTGGTGGCAAATCAGGCAGGTTGGGTAACGGGTCAAACTGGAAGTACTTAGTATTGCTAAAGCGGGCTGACCCACAGACATTTTTGTTTCTTTCCTTATCCTGTCTTGAGTTTTAGACATAACTATTATGTTATATATGATAATAAAGTATATTATTACAGGGCCCGTTGAATCGTGAAGTGAAAGTATGGGCATCTGAAAGTGAAGAAGGATGGTTGCTTCCTACTGATGCTGATTCGTGGCATTGTACCCAAACATTGGAGTTAAAAAGTTCTGCTGAATCTAGGATTGAAGATGCGTTTTTTAATCAAGTAGTTGCATTATCTCAATCTGGGCTTCTTTTACTGGCAAATACCAGAGAAATGCTATATATGCTGTACACTTGGAATATGGTCCCAATCCAGAAACCACCCGTTTAGACTACATCGCAGAGTTCACTGTTACTATGCCAATATTGAGCTTTACTGGCACTAGTGATCTGTTACCAAATGGGTGCCACATTGTTCAGGTCTACTGTGTCCAAACACAAGCCATTCAACAATATGCCTTAGATTTATCCCAGTGCCTACCACCTCCTGTTTATGACGTCTATGAGAAATCTGGATCAACTGTTTCGCGTGATGCTCCAGTTCTTTGTTTGGAACCATCTGATGGTACATTGGATGAGATGGCTCAGGCTAGTCCGGGACCTAGCCCCAGACATAGCCCAGATGGGGCATCTACTTTGAGCCCTAACGAGCTGAAGGACACCAATACTGATGTTTCATGTATAGAATCACCAGTTGTTCAATCGAGCCCCAAGTCGTCGGGAAAAGTTTCTGACTTTAGAAGTCCATCCGGAAGGTTTGAGCCACGTCAGCAACTAACAGTTATGATGATCCGAAAATCATGGGAGAAATGCAATTGGAACCGCTCGTTCAAACATATCTAATACCTCCTTGTTGGATGATGATGATCGGGCGGTCAAGTTTAAGCATCCAACTCATCTGGTAACTCCTGCTGAATTGATGGCCACATCATCTTCTGAAGTAAATCATGTTGATGACATGCATGATGTGGCAGTAAACTCTGATACACAGAATGCTGAGGTCGAGGTTAAGGTAGTGGGTGAAATGAGAATGAATCAAAATGCCGATATATCCTTGAAAGTTGAACTTAATGGTTCTGCGTATGAAGAAAAGGAAAAATCTAGAACTTTCTCCTCACAGGCATCAGGACTTGGGCTTGATATGTCACGAGATAACGACTCTAAACAATTGGATCAGATTGCAGATGCTCAGGATGAAGTTGATGATGTAGCAACTGATCTAGCTGGATCGGTTGAGATGGTTGTGACAGGAGTGGTTCAACCTGTGGGTCCCTCTTCACGAGAAAAAAGAAGAAGAAAAAGAATGCTCAAGCATCAGGTCAATCTTCTTCAAGTTTCTTAAAGTCAACTAATTCTTGTGATGACCTAGGAGTAAATTCAACTATTCCCTCAGCAGAAGTTATACTTTCACAAATTCAGTCTATGCACGAAACACTTAGTCAGGTAATAAACATCTATGCGTCTTGTTTGAATGGCATATATTTAAACTTGGTTCACAAAAATACTCCTGCTACTAACTATTATTATAAAAAATTAGTTATAGCCTCACTATTGAACTAAAATAGGTGTGAATTAATTCGAACGCAGATTTTGATCAATCAAAAGGAAATCCAGAAACAGATTCCAGTGGCTGCTGCAGTACCAATTACTAAAGAAGGAAAAAGAATTGAGGCAGCCATTGGTAAGAGCACGGAGAAAGTTCATAAAGCTAATTCAGATGCTTATTGGGCTCGTTTTCAAGAAGAGTTTGCAAAACAGGAAAAGTCGAATAAAGACCACCATCAGCAAATATCAAATTCCAACTCAAATGGCCACAAAGAATTTCTTGCAGCATCAGAGAAGATGCTCAAAAAGGAAATGGCTGCAGTGGTGCCATTTGTCGGGCGCTCGGTAATTCCAATTATTGAGAAAGCAGTCTCCACAGCTGTCTCAGAGGCTTTCCAGGTTACCACATCTTCTATTAAAGAACTTTATTATCACAACGATAATCCATATTTTTGAATAAATATACGCTTTGGGTGACATCAATCCAGTTGGTCTGTTTTCTGTTTAGGTTAATTGTTTTTCATTGACCTGTTGTACGAATAATGAAAACTGAATTTGACCCATTCATAAGTAAATACCATTGTCTTTTGAAAGGTTAAACATATCATCTGATGGAATTGTAATTTGAATTTTGGTGTAGAGGGGAATGGGTGATAAAGCTGTAAATCAACTAGACAAAGCAGTTAATTCAAAACTGGAAGCTACTGTATCTAGGCAAATGCAAGCTCAATTTCAAACTTCTGGAAAACAAGCTCTACAGGTATGATTATGATAGAAGCATACGTTTTCGATTCTAGAGAACTCGAGTTTAGTGATACCTTGGGTTTTATTTATTAAGATGTTAGCCATGATTTGTTAAAATCTATGATCATTTAATCCTTGAAAATTATGTTTAGGAAGCACTGAGGTCAAGTATGGAGACTTCTGTTGTTCCTGCCTTTGAGATGTCTTGCAAGTCAATGTTTGACCAAGTTGACGCCACGTTTCACAAGGGAATGATTGAACACACAACTGCAGTTCAGCAGCAAGTTGAGTCCATGCATTCTCCTTTGGCATTTGCTTTGAGGGTAAGAATAACCTTCATTTTGTATTTGGAAACCCAGTTTGTTTGCTGATATCTTTTGGTTTTTCGAATTTTGAAGATATATTTATTTAAATCTTAAAGTTTAGCTGAAAAGGTAACACATTGAATAATTTAAAAGCTGCTCATGGCATAATGAAGTGCTTACAACTTCTTAACTTGTTTTATTGAAAACATTTTGGATCATTATAATAGTGCTGTTTCATAAATCAATTTTCGTCTAATTTCTGTTTTAGGTAACCAACTTTGGTTGACAATCAAATTTTCAAAAATTTTCAGAAGATAACCAATTTTCAAGAATCTTGATTTTAGGGTCATCTGACCTGGTAACTAGTCAAAATGACATATTGGTATCTCTTTGACCGGATTGTCTGTTTGTTGATGTGGTGCTAACGCGGCGCCTGAAAACTGATTGTCTTGGGTAATTACGTTAAATGAAAACTTTGAAGGTGTAACGGGTTTTTTCTGACCAAACAAAGAGTATGGTCAATGAAAACAGAAAAGAAATGGAAGTTGGTTACCTTTATACAATTACCCCTTTTGTTAATTATAGTTTTTGGAACTAGTTAGTATATTGGTTATTAGCAAAATTAAAAATAATAATACTGGCCTTTGATCTTCCTTCCAACTCGTATGGTATTTGACATTATTCTCATATCATGTTGTGCTGGTTCTTTCAGGATACCATCAATTCAGCATCATCTCTGAGTCGAACATTGAGCAGTGAATTTGCTGATGGTCAAAGGAAATTGATGGCTCTTGCAGCTGCTGGAGCAACTTCCAAATCAGCAACTCCATTGATAAGCCAACTAAGCAACGGGCTTTCAGGTGTTTTCCATGAACAGGTCGGTTTTACTCTTCCACTAATTATACTGCAATACTCAAAATCAAAATTATATTGCAATACTCAAAGTTTCATCATGCTTGTATCATAATTTCTAATTATTGTACTTCTCTTTAATATAGATTGAAGCACCAGTGGACCCGACAAAAGAGCTATCTAGGTTGGCATATGAGCATAAATTTGAGGAGGCCTTTACTGCTGCCCTGCAAAGAAGTGATGTTCGGATAGTCTCTTGGTTATGCTCTCAGGTACATTTAACGAGTCAAACCAGGTCGATCAGGTTAGGTCGATCAGGTTAGGTCGATCAGGTTAGGTTGATCGAATATGAAACCAATTTTTCTCCAAATTTATTGTACTTACAAAGGTTAGCATGTTAAATATGCTTTACAGAACTTTTTATAATTTCTATGACAATCTGACTGAGTAAATTGATATTGAGGTGTTACGCATTAAAATACAGTTTATGTGCTACTTGGCCCGTGCCCCTTTTGGCAATTTCTTTTTTTTTTATTTATTATTTTTTATTTTTTTATTTACCCCTTTTTTTATTCACTTGTAAGTTTGTGGTGATCCTATTAATCATTTTTTATGTTAAAAAAATTGTAGGTTGATCTACAAGGGATACTAACGAGTAATCCTGTTCCTTTGAGTCAAGGGGTGCTGCTATCGTTATTGCAGCAATTGGCATGTGATATTGGGAACGATACGTCTAAGAAACTTGGTTGGATGATGGATGTGGTGGTGGCGATTAAGCCAACAGATGGGATCATTGCAATGCATGTAAGGCCCATATTTGAACAAGTGCACTCTATTCTAAACCACCAGATGAGTCTTCCCACAACTTCGGTTGCCGAGCTTTCCAGTATTCGTGTGGTCATGAGACTCGTAAACTCGATGTTAAGGAGCTTGTAAGTAATTCAGAGATAAATGTTTTGTACAAAGTCTTGGAATTTTTGTAATGGGAATTGCACATTTCGGTTGGGAACTTTTTTAACAGTAATTCTTATGTATTAGCTTTCTGTTTTCACCTCTTTACACAACACCATATTTCTGGGCGTTTTCCATTGATAAGGGCCTCCTTTAATAGGCGACTGGGTCTGAACCATGGCCCTGTCAACGTTTTGACTCGAAACATTTACTCATGATTTCAAGTAATGGTGCAGAAATTGAGTCACAAATTGGTTCAGGTTGAAACCTAGTTTGTTTTGGCTCAAAGATGGTTAACACCAGTTTTTGGCTAAAGGGGTTTTGGTGTGAGACTGGCTTTTGGATAGGAAAATGACCGGTTCAGTACCAAGTTGGGTTTGAAGTCGGAGCGGTTTCAATGTAGGGGTTATTAATGTTAGTTTAATTCTTTCATTTAGATTAGAATAAATTGTACTTAAAATGTTTAGTTAGTATAGTGCAGAGGTTGAAATGTAAATAGTTAGTTAGCTCTAACTGTTATAAGTATGTGCGTGTAATGTGTATTTTGATCATCACTTCAATAAGAATTTTACTGTTAATTTTGAATTTTATCATTTGGTATCAGAGCGAAAAAGGCTCTCGATCCAATTTCGGTGCTCCTCAATCGATCGTACCTTCGGAAAACCAGTGCGAATTCTGGGAAGAACTCACCCTCGACTGGCAGCTGATCAATTCGGCCAATCTTGGCAACCAATTCGACTCCCGCACTCGATTCGATGGCAAATCAAGACAGGTGGCCCTGAAGGACACCAACGATCCGATTGCGTTCAAGATTCTGACTCTGACTCCGACAACCTACACCTCGTGGGCAATCAAGATGGAGGCGTTCATGGATGCCCAGGGGCTCTGGGATGCCGTTGAACCTCCTACTCAAGCCGCGGTGGATGTCCGGCTGGGCAAGAAGGCCAAGGCCTTTATTTTCCAGGCCCTGCCGGAGGATGTCCTGATGCAGGTGGCCGCGTTTAAATCGGCCAAGGACATCTGGGATGCCCTAAAGAAACGCTATGTGGGCGAAGAGAGGGTAAAGCATGCCAGAATTCAAACTCTTGATCATGAGTTTGAATTGCTGCGCATGGGGAGAGTGAATCTGTGGATGAATTTGCGGGAAAGATGGGGGAATTAGTGTCAAGGTACAGGGCCCTAGGGACAACTGTCCCGGCTGCCAAACAGGTGAGTAGGTTTCTCAAGGCAGCCCCCGATAGATTTCTGCCCATAGTGGCAGCTATAGAGCAATTCTTCGATTTGAGCCAGATGACCTTTGAAGAATTGGTGGGGAGGCTAAAAGCTTATGAGGAACGGCTCAGGCCAGCCACCCAGGGAAAGAACTCATCTGGTCAACTGCTCTTGACCAAGAGTGAATGGCAAGAGAGGACCAAGACTGAGTCCAGGCCTCAGGGTTCAAGATCCAGTGGGTCCTCTGGGTGGGAGAACAAACCCAAGGGTAACAACAAAGGGAGATTCTCTAAGGGCAAAGGGGGAAGATCCAATACTGAGGGAAGCGAAAGAGGTGGCAACACCTCTAAAAAAGACAAAAGGAACTTGAGGTGCTTCAATTGTGATAAACTGGGGCATTTCTCGAATGAATGCAGGGCACCAAGGAGAAATGATCAGGAAGCACACTTATCTCAAACTCAAGAAGATCAAGAACCAGCCCTGCTAATGGCAAGGCTGGATATGGGTCTTCTTGAGGAGCAGAGTGTGTTTCCAGAGAATCTGCTTAATGGGGAAGATTCTTGTGTTTGGTACCTCGACAATGGTGCCATCAACCACATGACTGGGACAAGACCCACTTCACTGAATTGGATGAAACCATAACTGGAAGGGTGAAGTTTGGGGATGGGTCTGTGGTTGTGATCAGGGGCAGGGGTCCATTTGCTTTCAATGCAGCAATGGAGAACACAGGGTGGTCACCAATGTATACTACATCCCTGCCCTGAGTAGTAACATCCTCAGTTTGGGACAGTTAGATGAAGTGGGGTGTAAAGTGCTGATGACAAATGGATACTTGTGGGTCTATGAGAAAACTGGTAGGACTTTGATGAAAGTGAAGAAGTCTGAAAATAGACTCTACAAGATCAAGCTCAACATAACTCCCCCTATGTGCCTGTTGGCAGCCATGCATGACCAAGCCTGGACATGGCATGCAAGGCTGGGACATTTGAACTTTGATTCATTGAACAGGATGTCCAGACATAGCATGGTGAGAGGACTACCTAAGATTAATCACAAGGCTCAAGTGTGTGAGAGCTGTTTGGTTGGCAAACAAAGAAGCCAATCCTATCCCAGGGCTAGCAACTTTAAAGCCAAGACACCCTTGGAACTAATTCATGCAGATCTCTATGCCCTATAGATCCACCTACGCCTGGAGGTAACAGATATTTCATGCTGTTGGTAGATGATTATTCAAGGTATATATGGGTATACCTGTTGAAGTCAAAAGACCAGGCACCAGAGGCATTTGCAGAATTTAAAGCACAGGTGCAGACAGATACCAACAGTGTGATAAAGGCCTTCAGGACAGACAGAGGGGGTGAGTTCACTTCTAGAAGCTTTGAGCAGCTATGCAGTGTGGATGGCATCAAGAAGTTCTTGACTGCTCCTTACTCTCCACAACAAAATGGTGTTGTGGAGAGGAGGAATCAAGTGTAATGGGAATGACCAGGTCCATCTTGAAGGCTATGCTGATGCCTTTGGACTACTGGGCTGAGGCTGTCAGGCATTCAGTCTACCTTCTGAACAGAAGTCCAACAAAGGCATTGGAAGACATCACTCCTTATGAGTGCTTTTACAACAGAAAGCCTAAGATAAAACATCTCAGGGTTTTTGGATGTAAGGCACATGTCAAGGTTCCTAGCCATCAGGTTAAGAAGTTGGATGACAGGAGTATCCCTGTGGTTCATTTGGGTGTAGAACCTGGATCTAAAGCTTATATATTATACAACCCAGGGACTGGAAGAATAATTGTGAGCAGGGATGTCAAATTTGAGGAAGACAAGCCTTGGGGTTGGGAAGGTTGTGATTCGGGTGTCTCCAATCAGAATTATGCTAAGTTTGGGGTATTTTCCACCTTTCCTGTTCAGGGGGATGGTGCATCCTCTGTGCTCACAGTAGAACAGCCTGATGTTGCAGGCTGTGGTGGAGCTTTAACTAGTTATGGTCAAGGCAATCAAGATCACCCCAGTTTTGGTTCTGACACAGAGGAAGTTGATGTGGATTTAGGGGTGCAGTTGGAGGGGATCTTGAAGGAGGTAATCAAGTCCATAGGACTACTTATGATGATACTCCACCAAAAGGTTTTTCTAGCCTGATGGATGTTCTTAGTAGAACTGATGTGTTAGAACAAATACCCTTTGAACCACCTATCTTCAATGAGTCAGAGTTATTATTAGTGAAAGAGCCTAGATGTTATGAACAGGCAAAGCATGATCCTGAGTGGAAAAAGGCAATGCAGGACGAACTTGATAGCATTGAAAGGAATAAGACTTGGAACTTGGTTGAGTGTCCAAGGGGGGTGAAGCCAATTGGGCTTAAATGGCTGTTTAAATTGAAAAAAAATGCTGAAGGGGACGTCATTAGGCATAAAGCCAGATTGGTGGTGAAAGGGTATGTTCAAAGGTATGGAGTGGATTATGATGAGGTTTTCGCTCCTGTGGCTAGGCTAGAGACAGTTAGATTGATACTAGCTTTAGCAGCAGTAAATCAGTGGAAAGTACATCATCTGGATGTGAAGACAACATTCTTAAATGGGGATTTAAAGGAAGATGTGTATGTTACACAGCCAGAGGGCTTTGTCAAGCCAGGCAAGGAGGGATTAGTTTACAAGCTCATGAAGGCTTTGTATGGCCTTAAGCAGGCACCCAAAGCCTAGAATGAGAAGCTACACCATACCTTGTTAGGGTTTGGGTTTGAAAGGTGTCCCCAGGAGCATGCTGTGTATAAGAAGCAGGATGGAGATGAAACTGTGATTTTGGGAGTTTATGTTGATGATTTAATTGTGACAGGATCTAGCTTAAGTATGATTGATGATTTTAAGCTATGATGAGATCAAAATTTGAGATGACTGATCTAGGGTTGTTGAAGTATTACCTAGGGATAGAAGTTAAGCAAGCAGACAGAGGTATTTTCTTGTGTCAGTCTGGTTATGTGAAGAAGATATTGGAAGAGCATAACATGTGGGGTTGCAATCCAACTAAAGTTCCTATGGATCCTGGTTTGAAATTAGGGAAAGGATGAGGAGTTGGAGTGTATAGGAGAATAATTGGGTGTTTAAGATATCTGACCCAAACGAGGCCTGATTTGTGTTATTCTGTGGGAATAGCTAGCATGTTCATGGAATCACCTAGATCATCTCATTGGCAGCTGTAAAACATATTCTAAGGTATCTTAAAGGTACTGTAGATCATGGCATCTGGTATGAGATTGGGAGTGTGGGTGATTTGGTTGGGTTTAGTGATAGTTCACATGCTCCTACTAAGGCTGATGGGAAAAGTACTAACTGGTATGGTTTTCTACTATGGAACAGGTCCTATCAGTTGGGTAAGTCAAAACAGAAAATAGTAGCTTTATCTTCATGTGAAGCTGAATTCATTGCAGCCACTGCTACTGCTCAGCAAGCTGTTTGGTTAAGGGGTATGTTGGAAGTGTTGTCTGGGTGTAAGATTGGTCCTATTGTGATCTATGTGGATAACAAGTCTGCAATCCAGTTGATGAAGAACCCGGTCTTTCATGGAAGGTCAAAGCATATAGATGTGAGATATCATTATATTAGAAGCTGTGTTGAGAAGGGCTTGGTGATGGTTAAGCATGTTAGTGGAACAGATCAGAAGGCAGACATCTTAACTAAAGCCTACCGAGACTAAAGTTCATTGAAATGAAGAAATGCTTGGAGTTGGTTCCATGAAAGAATTAGGGGGGTGAATGTTAGTTTAATTATTTCATTTAGATTAGAATAAAGATTGTACTTAAAATGTTTAGTTAGTATAGTGCAGGGGTTAAAAATGTAAATAGTTAGTTAGCTCTAACTGCTATAAGTATGTGCGTGTAATGTGTATTTTGATCATCACTTCAATAAGAATTTTACTGGTAATTTTGAATTCTATCAATTAATCAGGTAGGGTTGGTTCCAAATGGATTTATCCTCATTTTCACATGGATTGGTAGATTTTCGATCTTTCAGTGTGTCGTGGGGTGTTTGATTTAACCAATGATTTAAAATTTTCACCAAGGTTTCGACCCTATGGGATCGGGCGTATACGCTACTCTTTGTTAATTGTCACTCTGTATTACATTAGCGTCGTGCAACATTAGACCCTCTTAAGCTCCCTTTCATGCAACTGAGGAAGTACATCATTCGATCTCCCCTCTTAACTCTCTGTTTTTCTAAATAAATAAATAATTTATGCTTTTAACAATATTAATATAGCTAAAACTAAAACTATATAAATTAAAAACAAAATATCACATAGGTAAATCATTACGTAATTAAAATTTAAATATATTAAAAACAAACATTAAATAAACAATAACCAAAATTTATATTTTTGAGCCATTTAATCTTTTAACACATCAGCCACTCGTCTATAGCCCTTTGATTAAAATTGATTTTAGGGTTAGTTTGGATCCAGTGCATGAAAAGATTTAAGAATTTAGTAGAGATAATATGAAACTTTCCTTTGTAAAATTAATAAGTAAAGATTCATGGATATTTGCAAAATAATAAATACCATACATCCAATCTTACTAATTAAGATGAAAGGTGAATATTTTTTTTTATAAACAGTACACCATGTTGTTAGGACCGGATCGGACCGGCCGGTCCGACCGGTTTCGACGGGATTCGGAGGCCTGTCCGGTCCGGTCGAGGGTGGTTCGTTTTTGGAGCGTTGAACCGGCCGTTCGAACCGAGTCGGCGGTTGGACCGGCCAACCGGTTCGGGTCCGACCGGATTTTGATTTTTTTTTTTTTTTTTTTTTTGATTTTAGTGGGTAAAAACGGGTGTTAAACCATAAATTAGTACTTTGTATATCAAATATAGTTAAGTTTTATATATAACTATAAAATATATGTATAAATCATATATAATTACTTATATTTAATTACATATATAAATATAATTAAAATATAGTTAAATCCGGTCCATCCGGTCCGACCGGTCCGACCGGTCCGACCACCAAACCAGTAAGCCGTCCGGTTCGACGTCCGATCCGGTTCTGAGAACATTGCAGTACACGCATTGGTGCATCAACTCACTTTGAGGTTTAGAGTTTAATATATTACTTTAGTTTTAGAATAAATTTTTGGTACGTTGTTTTACTTTTTAACTTTTAAAACTTAATGTTTTCTAATTCTAGAATATGCCATCACGCCATGATTTTTTTTACGTACTTTTTTGATATAAGTTTCATTCAAATTAGAGACCCACAACGCGTGATAAACCTATGTGTCAAATACAAATTTTTTGTTTTTTTCATATAAATTTTAAGCATATCATCGCCGCGATGTGTCTATTTCTACTTACATTATGATAAAAATATTATTCAAAACTAAAACATTGTAATGCAAGGCAAAACCTACGTTTTTTAATCAACTTAATACGAATTTATAAGAAAATAGTCGAATACATTCTAGGGGTTCTCAAATCATTTTATAAATCTAATTGTGATAAAAGTATTATATGATTCCATAGGGCATAGGAAACTGTTTTTATAAACGAAATCAAATATGAAACTCGATTGTCCTAATTTGATATTTGATGCACACTAAAAAAGTAAAAATAAAATAAATAAAAACCCTACTCATATGGATGGAGTGATATAAAGAAGACCCATGCTTAACCTTGCAAATTGCCCATATCCTAGAAATGGAAACATGTTTGGTTCATGTAGAGGGAACGCTTTGCATGAATCCATGGATTAAGGGAAACAAGATTAGGGGCCGCGAAAAAGGACGGTGGATAAATTGAAATATTTTGAACGGGATATTTCAGAATGAGACAGACAGGCATACAGGGGTATGTGATTAGTTTTATATAATTTTATAGGTTTAGGATAGATATGATATTAGGTGATACTTGCTGATTACTCGAACCCTTTTACTCGTATTAAAACCAAATACAAATTTATAACATCCTTTTAAAAATTCAATAATAGATGTTTGACTTCTTAGAAACTTGAATTTATATATAAAAAAATTATAAGAACGTTAGAAGTATAGTTATGTAATATTTCAAGAATGCTTTTGTGATTGGGAATTGGGCTTAGGGATCCCAGTGGGTAATTTTCAACACATAAGACCATAAACATATTACATTGTAAACGAACAGAACGAAAACGAACAAAGCCTTGTTCGAGTTCGCTAATTAAGAAAATGTGCTTGTGTTCGTTTATTAAGTAAATGAAGTTGTTCTGAACTAACTGTTCATGAACACTACAAGAATTTTTGTCCGTGTTCGTTCATTAAGAAAACGAATTGTTCGCGAACATTTACCGAACATAAATGGACGCAAATAAAGACAAACAGACAAATGGTCAAGCTTTAGGATAAACTGAAGTTAAAAATGGCCAATGAATATGTTGGCGAAAACATACAGTATAACTAGGGTTTTATTCTTTTTGAAATGAATACCATTAAAAGTACAAAATATATAATCTTTAAATGGAAAAACACTTTTTCACGAAAAGAAATGAAACACGCGGTCTCTATTGATGTTCGTTTGTTTAGCTTAACAAACACGATTTTCTTGTTCGTGTTCATTTATTTATTAATCGAACGAAGATAAACGAACTTCCTACCAAACTGTTTACAAAGCGTTCACTGTACATTCAGTTCGTTTACAGTCCTAAAACATATACACACGATGCGCACGAATTAGACAAGCAATGAGCAACTGGTAACTCATAGATATGACATACGGTTTTTATGATCGGATATGTAATTAGGACTACCATTATTCTTCACATACCGGGCTGTTCTACCCCTACACACAATGTTACAGTGTTGGCAAGTGCAACTATGATTCTTACTTCCATTATTACCTTTTTTTAATAGGGTTAATTGATTTAAATACTCCCAACTATTGAGAATTGACCGCTGCCACCCCCAAGTATCATTTTGGCGAATATAACTCTCAAGTAAACACTTCGGTGTCTGTATAACTCCCAAGTAAACACTTCGGTGTTTGTATCACCCGCCATTTAGGTGATACAGACACCGAAGTGTTTACTTGGGAGTTATATTCGCTAAAATGATACTTGGGGGTGGCAGCAGCCAATTCCCAATAGTTGGGAGTATTTAAATCCATTAAGCCTTTTTAATAGGGTTTATAGTTAACATTAGATGCCTTATGACAAATCACATTATACTATTTTAAAATTCTCTTTCATAACCTTAATGTCTCTTTTTATTGAAGGTTCATGATTATTTTACAATAAATGAGTGTGATTTTTTGAAAAGTAAACAATACTTTTAATGCTTCTCATATTTTTTGAGTTAGTGGGATTAGTTATAAACATTATATTCTTTTCTCTATATAATCATGTCACATTAAGGGAAAAAAAATTATTTTGTGATGGTTAAAATATTGGAAAATATTGGAACTTTTTATATAATGATGACCTTCTAGAAGTCAAAAACTGGACTAATACTTATTCAAGCAACTTTTTAAAACATATATTAAGATTAATCTATACTTATTAATAAAATAATAATTTTAGTATCATATGACATTCTCTTAAGTCTCTATTTTTTTAATTCCCGCCTAATATATATTTGTTTTTAGTGTTAGTATAGGTTCATTTGACTAAAAGTCAACTTATGTAGATATATTTAAGGAAAATTTGAAAATTTTAACCCTAAATTAGAGCATATTTTTTTTGAAATTAAATTATATCCGATATTTATATTTTTTTCAAATAATTTATCAACAAAAACTGTAGAAATCATTTATGATTTTTTTTATTTATGAAATCGATTCCTTAATTCTGTGTTTCATTAAATACTCGGTTTATATTTGAATCTTGACAAAAGTTACGGGAATTTTTCATCAACTACTCTCCAGTTTGAAGGAATTCAAGGGTATATTTTTGAAAATTAAATCATATCCGATTTTAAAATATTTCTCAACCATCCCAGCTTTTACGACCCTCGCGATTTGCCTTTATAAAGTCTGATGATATCGCATATGACATACTTGATCAACGTTCTCATTTTGGCTTCGGTTTCATCAAATTTTCTTCAACAAAGTGTATTTATTTTTTTGTTATATTTGAGTTATCATCCTTATGATTTAACCTATCATTGTCTATAATTGTATTTTTTAATTAATATTATTTTACTTTTTTTTTTATTTGAAGGTGATCTACTTCAAATTCATCTGTGAAGATGTATTACATGCTTCTACTTTTTATACTTCTCTATTTTTTATGTGTACTGACATATTATTATTATTATTAATTAGAATTCGTTTGATATGTGTGCAAATTGTTTGATGTATCTTGAAGTAATATTAAAAATTTCACTTTTATTCCATAGCTGACTTTGACAACTTCAGACAAATGATTTTTTAAATGTTGTATACAAATAAATTTTTGGATGTTTATGAATTTAAAATATTATTTTTCATGTTCAATTTAATTTGTTTATTACTTAAAGTTCTTATTTATAAGTTTATTTCATTAAATATTATACACTATTTAGACTTATAAATATTAATAGAGAAAACCTACTAATTATTAGATGTAACTAATGTTAAAAATCATACATAAAAGTCGATATACAAAGTATCATCAACAATGTTATAACTTATGAACGTTTTTAAACAACAACAATATTTTGGGATTGAACCCGTGTGTTACACGAGTCTTTAGCAGAGCCGGTTCAACCTATTTGAAGGCCCCAGGCGAAAAAAAAAAACTCGAGGCCCTTTTTCAAAATTTAAGTTGAAAACTTAATTTTTATTTGGATTTGAGACCGATAGTAATCACGAAATCATTAACTTAAGCCACCATCAAATAAATCTAACACTTTAGCAAGTTAATCTTTGAAAATGGACTAAAATCATTAATCACAAAATAGTAAATCTAAATCCCCAATCACAAAACAAAAAAATTCCTAAATCCATACAACTAAATGCATAGTAAATCAATTAGAAAATTATTGAAGAGACAAAGAAGACGATCAAATAGGGTGGAATAATTCAGTAAATAAATTTGTTCCAATCATTACAGATCTTGAACAATAATCAGTAAATTCCTTTTTTTCCAATAATTCAATGATTGTAAATTTGCAGAATTTGAACGATTCAGTAAACTAACCTTGAACAATTTTCTTGGTGAAAAACTTAGAATTTGGTTTCGAGATTGAAAATTATCATCGAACGCCATTGCTGAGAAATCAATTCTGGAAACTGGTCTATGTTCATATAATAGTCTCTTCGTTTCCAACGCTTCGGTTTATCCGACCTATTCAATTATATATTTTTTCTAGGCCCAAAGAAATCCTACTAAAAAGCATGACATCAATATGTATCTTAAAAAATAGGGGCCTTGTAGTTTAGGGACCCCAAGCCCCTTGCTTCACCCACCAAGCCATAAAGCCGGCCCTGGTCTTTAGGCTACTAATTAATACAAAACCATCAACCATCATTTAAAACATCTAATCTTTTCTCTAATACAATATAAGTAGATAATTGCATATGGGAGAACATAAAAGGTGATTATTAACTCTTAGACAAGTAAGAGTTTGATGAAACACTCTCAAAGATATATGATAATGTCACACCCCCGCCTATAGCGGAAACACGAGGATGCGACCGACGGGATCGTCATAACACTTGGTTTATTTACAGAGACATAATATATGCAAAATCCTCGTGTCATGACGTCGCCCGACACAATGGTGACTTGTGTCGTGGTTAGTCAGTTCCACGACTATCATAGTCTTATTAATTCAAGAATCCAAATACAGAGTATTCAACATAGTATTCATAAATGAAAGCAAATGATAAACAATACTAATGCAAGCCTATTGAATCCTGAGGGTCTCTTGCTAAGCATCGGCTCTAGCTATCCTCTTTGATTATGATCACCTGAAAAGATATGCTCAAAAATGTCAACAATAATGTTGGTGAGTTCCGCAGGTTTAAAATGAAAACATGTAGTTGATGCTGTATAGAATTTGATGTGGAATCATACTGTTATAAGCAAGAAAAACCACATAACATGTGTTTTAGACAACCAAACCTAATGACGTTATGCGTATAAATTAGACGGAATATATTCACCCATGGTCTGATTGCTGGCAGCTGTGTTGGTAACTCACAAGTTAACCAATCGTCGATGGGCGGGGGTGTCAACCCAGTAGTACTACCAATACCTAATCGCGGGTTCCCAAACCGGGAATTAATGTGTCACACCCTCAAAATCCACGTGCGGAATTCTACCGCGAGGCGTGTGAACAAACCAGGATCACAGTCAATAGTTACTTGGAACGACTCTATATGCAACGTTTAACATAACAAACCAAAGTTTAAACTTTATAAATCATGCGGAAGCGTTTAAACAAATAAAACAAACCCAAAATATAAAGATAAACAAATGTATCATTGTTTAAGCGTTAGGATGCATGCTTGACCCGTGTAGTGCTCCTAACAGCAGTCCAGATTTATTGACCTGAGAATAGCATACTAAAAGTCAACACACGGTTGGTGAGTTCAAGAGTTTGCGTTTAAACATAATAGTTTAACAAAAGTGTATATCAACCCAATGGTTGGTAAGTTCAAGAGTTTGCGTTTAATCATAACAGTTTAACAAAAGTGTAATCAACCCAATGGTTGGCTAGTTCGAGAGCTTGCGTTTAAACATCCCAGTTTAACAATAGCGTGTATCAACCCAACGGTTGATCAGTTTAAGAGTTTGCAGTTAAACATCCCAGTTTAACAATAGCGTGTATCAACCCAACGGTTGATCAGTTCAAGAGTTTACAGTTAAACGTCACAGTTTAACAATAGCGTATATTTAAGCATGTGCATTGTAATGGCTAGCTAGCCCATTCCCAAACGATATTAAATAGTGATTTCGACATTGAAGCTGACTGTGTTATGTTTGCCTCCAGCCACGATGTCATATCGTGACTAATGTTCATAGGACAAATTGCACCCGGTTGACCTCGAGTCGCACAAGTGGGGCTCGTCACACCCAGTAGTACTACCCAACTTTCCCCGCTATCCAATATTAACAATTCAAAAATGTGAGGACTTTTATAATGATAAACAACACTATATTAATATCATACACATCTTAAATATATAATGAAAACGTTTGTAACATTACCAGTATGCTATCTCCCCTAAAAGAGTTTTAATAAAATGAACTTACCCAAAAGAGATTTAGTAAAATAGTGGGGCCTGAACTCACCCAAAAGAGATTTAGTAAAACAGTGGGGCATGAACTCACCCAAAAGAGATTTAGTAAAACAGTGGGGCATGAACTCACCCAAAAGAGATTTAGTAAAACAGTGGGGCATGAACTCACCTCAGTTCTCGTGTGATGTTGATAAGCTAGTAAATTCCTCCTAAGGAATTATAATTCACATAAGTAATTAAATACAAATCCATAATCTAAATAAGTTAGATCTTGAACCTGGTGTTCAATTGATCTAGGGTTTGGTTTTCTGGAATTTGTTATAAACATATAATTAAATCATTTAGTTATTTTGTTAATTCTTTAATAACTAAAGATTTACATTTCATAATATTTAATTAGTTTAATAATGATTTTTAACATATCATTATGTTTTAAATAAATCTTAGACGTTATTTAAATATGTAAATTTATATTTAATTTTATAAGATTTTATAAATATTTAAATTTATAAAGTCTAATTTATATTTATCTTATCATAATTACTCCATAATTAATAATACAATATCCATTAATAATTTAATGATTTAAATTATTATTTAAAAATCCATTTTTATAAAAATAACAATTTATAATACTTGTAATATTTATATAAATAAATAAATAAGGTTTTTAAAGAAATAATTTTCCAGAAAATATTATATAACTTCTGAAATAAACAAAGTTTATAAAAATTATTTTTATAATTTTTAATAATTTTGCTGTATTTTTAAAGTCTCAAAAAGGTTTCAAAAAAATAATTGTTGAGGGCAGGGTTCGAACCCTTGACCTCCTGTTCACAATCACGCACACAAACCAGTAAACCAAGGCACAAGGCCACGGTAAAACTCAGCTTTTAAACCTTTTAAACACAAACTCCAATGATCCCAATTCACCAAGAACCCTAATTCGAAGATTCATCAAATTGAACCTCGATTCGCAATTGTTTATGAAATCAAACATAGGGCTTTTAATCCCCACATGAAATCGAGCATTTAGGTAGTTTTAATTACCTGATTCGAAGTTGATTTGATGCTGGACACTCGATGAACAAGCCGCGGCTTTCGTGGTGTTGATTAGGTAATCAAATGGTGATATTAATCAAATTAATTTCACAGGTAGTTTCAGATGAGGCCAATGATCGAATTCCCTCTATCAATTTCGGTTTATAATAGTTCTAAATGGGTGTTCGAGTGAGTTGCAGGTGGCGAAGATAGATAGAATCAAATTCGATGAATGGATGTGTTTCTGATGCTATTGGGAGTTGTAGTTGATTAGTAACATTTATAAGGTTGTGTAGATTCGATTAATTTGATTAAAATAGTTTGTTAGTGCGTTTTTAGATCTGTAAAGAACCGACCGTGAACATGGGTTAGTTTGGGATCGATCGCACTGAGATTTATGAAATTATTGTGGGGTAGTGGTTCGAATATTGCAGGTGGATGTGTCGGGATGTTTTATTCGGGTTAAAACCGCGTGGTTTAGGTGATTTAGTTCTCGCCGGAGAGTTGGCCGGAAGTGGTGCCAGAACAGGGTCGACGGCGGGTGGGGGTTGGGTTTGAATTATTTACAGAATGGTCCCTGTAGTTTGATGTTTTATTATTTCATGATTTAAGTTTATAAAACAAGTTTTAGAAATTACAAAACTAACCCTGAACTTTATTAAATCAATTTAATAATTTTATAAATTATTATTACTAACAATATTTTCATTATTATTAATATTATCATTATTAACATTATTATTTTTAATAATAATAATATTATTATTATTGTTATTATTTTTATTATTATTAACATTATCATTAAATAATAATAAAAATATAAAAATAAACTATAAATTCACATAAAAATTTTTATTAAATCATGAAAATTTTCGGGTTGTCACATAATGGTTGTAAGAATAGAATAACAACATGTATGTATTAGAGTATGAGAATAGTATCACGTTGATTCCAAGTATGAAAATTGTATGTAAGATTGTACAGCATCAAAACGGGTGAGCATACTTTTCCTCCATTGATTGAAAACATTGAAAACTTGTATAAGCATAAAAAGGGGCCACGAAACTCACCTTGGATTGATGTAATGAACCACAAACTTCACAAAATAATGCACGTTCAAACACGATCAATACCTATGTATTAATTGTAACTAAGTCTTTAATATGTATTCAACGTGAATAGATATATTTGGTTGGATTTAGGTTGACGCACACGATTTGTTATACAACAACACCATGTAATGCTAATATTACTAATAATAATATTAATAATAATGGTATTGTTATATAAAAAATAATCATAATCATAATTATAATAATAATAATTGTATTATTACCGAGTTATAATCATAATGATATAGTAATATTAATAAAGTTAATAATATTGATAATACTATAAAATTTTATGATAATGATAACAATGATATTGACAATAATAAGAATAAGAATAATGATAATGATAATTTATTAATCTAATCTATTAATTAAATTATATTTTATAAAAAATATAACCTATAATTATGTTTGTAAATAATTTGTGGAATTATAAAATATAATTCCTATGGTTTTTCATGGTTATTTCATAATTACACACGATTTAGGGTCCATTTTTATAAAAATAATTATTTATAATATTTATAAATAATATTTTATAAAGATTATTAAGGTTTTTAAATAAAATAATTTTATAGAAAATATTTATGTAACATTTTAATTAAGAAAAGTTTATAAAACTTATTTTTATAATTTTTAAGAATTTTTATATATTTTTTAGAAGCTTAAAAGGTTTTAAAAAAAATAAATGGGGGTGCCCGGGTTCGAACCCGGGACCTCCAGTCCGGAATGCAAGCACAGAACCAGTGAATCCAAGGGCCTAAGCCGCGATAGAGAATGGTCCCATTTGATTTTAAACCTTCTTACCCCATTCCCCCTAAATTCAAGAACCCTAATTCGATTTCGATCAAATTGAGCACGAACTCGATTATGTAAACGATTACATTCATGGGGCTTTTGATCCCCATGTAAAACCGAGTATATGGATGTGTTTAATTACCTGTTTGGATTCGAATTGGGATAAGAACAGATGCAGAACAGCTTCGACCGAGGCTTGAATCAGTTTGATGTGAAATTGTTGATGTTAATCAAATTAATTTCACAGGAAGTTTCCAATCGTATTAGTGAGCAAAAGCCCTCTAACAATTTCGGGTTTTGAAGTTAGAACAGGGGTTTTCGATCAACTGCAGGTCGCGGATGAGTATGAAGATCGAACAATGTGTTTTTGATTGTTTTAGATGCAATTGAAGGTACCATTAGTTTAGGATTCTTATAGTGGATCGTTTGAATT
Organism: Flaveria linearis; assembly: GCA_024085815.1. NCBI lineage: Eukaryota > Viridiplantae > Streptophyta > Magnoliopsida > Asterales > Asteraceae > Flaveria > Flaveria linearis. The sequence goes on from CM044001.1 coordinate 12,398,146, forward strand.
TATTTAACTGAATTATTTCGAAGTGTGGTGCGATCGGGATGTGTAAAGTAGCCGAAAGTGGAAAGTAATTGAATCAGTGCAATTATGAGCTGTATCTTGAATGATTAAGCATGTTGATTGATTCGAATCTCTCTCACGATTCGATTGGGACCGGTTTCGTGTTTTAATATTGAGTATTGTTGCTGTTTCGAGGTCGCCGGAGGTACACCGGAACAGTGATCGGAGAAGGTGCCGACGGTGGGGAAAACGGGCGGGGGGTTGGGTTGTAATTTTAATAATTACACAAATGGTCCCTGAGGTTTGTTTGATTTATTATTTTATGTAAAAACTTTGTTTTAAAGTTTCAGATTTGGCAATTTAACCCCCTGGACTTCATTATTAATATTATTATTTATTATTATTATTATCATTATTATTATTATTAACATTATTATTATTATTGTTAATATTATTATTATTATTATTATTATTATTATTATTATATAATAATAATAATTATTATTATTATTATTATTATTATTATTATTATTATTATTATTATTATTATGATTATGATTATTATTATTACTTTTGTAATTATTGGAACGTACTGAACTTAATTGTTTATAAATGTACGGGATGTTACAGATAACCAGAGTAAATATGAATGTACAATGAGATCTGAAATATATGAAACTGAATTCACGATGGCAAGTGAACTTGAATATTGATTCACATGAGTATGAGTTATTGAGGACGAGCTTTGTAGCAACTACTAAGGTTGTGTTTTTCCGATCACGAGGTCATGCGTTCAAGCCGTAGAAAATAGCCACCTACACAAAGTGTAGAGTAAGGATGCGTATTGGATCGCAAAGAGATCGGGCCTTCCGCGAACCCTAAGTAAAGCACGAGCTAATTCAAGCATCGGGTTCGCCGAGTAACAGTTATTGAAACTCAATTCATAATATGTGATTCATTTTATGGGACACGTATATTGAGTCGTATATAATAAGATTTAGCATCTTTTATTAGGGTATTAATATTCTTAGCAAAGTTGTAGCACTTTGAAGGAATCTAAAATGTTTAATTGGTCATTTAGTACATTGAATGTTACGTGGTTGGTGTGTATTTGTAAGAGATTAAATGAGAAGATAAAAGTTAAGAACTCAAACAATTGTAAGGTATAGAACCAGTCTCATATCCATTTTATAGGTAATAAATATGAGATTTATAGGTTAAAGAAATGGTTATTGGATTTTAATAATCTTAAATTTCATTTATTGGTCGAGATTAATTCCAACTCAGTAAATGTTTACAGATACTCCTAACTTTTAGCTTATTTTCCTTCAACAATCCCTTACTAACTAAGAGTTAACACCCGTTAGTTTTTGACGAAATAAGGCTAACTTTGAGTTATTTTTTAACTCTGTCGTCGCCCAACCTCTATTAGGTCTTTTTTTCAGTGTCTAGCATCTATCGTCACTTTAAATCTGCCTTTAACGAGTCAAGTGGTTCAAATCAGAAGCTGAAAATTGACGGGTTTTAGGTAGCAGAAGTTTTAGATTGACGGACCTGACGGTTGATTTCAACTTTTTGCTTAGTGTTTTGGCTATATAAGTAGTCCACGTCATCAAAAAACTAACGGTGTTAACTCTCAGTTAGTAGATGATCGCTGCAGGAAAATAAGCTCAAAGTTGTGAGTGTCCGTACACATTTGCTAAGTTGGGATTAATCCCCGCCAGCATATAAAAATTTGGATTATTAAGATCCAATAACCCTTAAAGAAACTCCCTCACCCACCTTATTAATTTTTCTCGTTGAGTTCTCTTGTTGGTCCATAACAATGGTATAAGAGCCAAACTCAAAGTGGTGGCTCACGACATGATGGCTTGGAGAGAGTCAGTCGTGACAAACGAGGACGTTGACTTTTAAGGAGGGTCAACTGTTATGAATCGAAGCAATTGTAAAGTATTAAATTTGTCTCACATCGGTGCATGGGCAACTAATGTAAGGTTTTTCTCACATCAATTAGAACTTTATACTAAAATCTTCGCCTTTTAACATTTCCATTCTCTCGACTTCATCATGATACTCTGCCATAAATTTATAATATATTTGGTCATCCACATTAACGCTGTGTTCCCGAGTTTACTTAATAAAAGAAAAAAATGAAACACTTTCTTTTCTTTTCCTTTCTCTTCTTTTCTTTTCCCTTCTTTTCTCTTCTTTTCTCTTCTTCTCTTCTTTTCTCTTCTTTTCTTTCTTTTCTTTCTTTTCCTTTCTCTCCATTTCCTTCCATTTTGAAATGATTGTTTTTAGCCTTCTTTTTCCTTCTATTTCCTTCCATTTCCTTTCTTTTCACTCCTTCACTAAACTCGGGAACATGAATTTCTAACAATCCTTTCATTTTCTTCCATTAAAAAAAACTCTGAAACACAACTATTTATTCTTTCCTTCCATTTCTTTTCTTTTCTCTCCTAAAATAAGACTCGGGAACATAGCGTAAAGTTTAGTTCAGGAATATACTATGCTGATGAGACTAACGTAAACAATTTTGAGTTTTTTGGCATTATTTTTTTAGCAAAATTCTTAGGTTGATTGAATCCTCTGAGGTCAGCTGAACAGGCTGACAATCGGCAGAAGATGCTGAGCAAAGCTGCTTGAAGCGTGAGGCTGATCCGTATAGGAACGAGGGGTGCATGATCTACTAATAACACGAGATTCTTTGGTGTCAAACAATGTAGTATTTTGATTTGGATCATTAAGAAAAGCATTTGAAAAGAAACCAATATCATAGATACCCAATATATCAATTGAATGGGATATTTAAACATTTTACAAGATACTCTTATAAAAGTTTGAAAACCACACTTAAAGATAAGGCTTATCAATCCATGGAAAGTAATATTCGTAGTTAAACAAATAGTACGTTTTAGGCATTTACATTGAACACACATATACTCTTATGTTAATATTAAGCACTAATTTCGCTCCGTTACGAATTGCATTTTTTTGAACGATAAATGTGCGATCCTGTTTCGGATAATGGGTATTATCTTAATCAGGCCCACATATTCATTTGCTAGCCGGGACCTCAGCCCAACCCTCACAGAAGGAAACTTATTGCTAAGAAAACCATCTTGCTCAACTAGCATTTTGCTCAGAGTGATACATATCATGGGTACCTTACCTTAAACTGTTTTGCTAAAGATCATTGGTACAAATTGCATTTTAAACGGATATTATAGTGGTTTTTGATGTAATTGTAATATGATTGTTAAGATGATTGTTTAGAGAAACTTAATGAGAGAAGTTATCAAGTGATTGGTTGAAGTAATATAGAGTTCGTTGAAATAAACAGAAGTTGTAATTTACAAGCCATTAAGCCTTAGATTAATTGTTTTGTGAAGAGGCATCTTGTGATTTTTTAAAGTAAAGTTCATGTGTTCGAGTCTCACTTGATTTAATATGTTTCAAGTGGGACATGAGTGGGCCTTTAGGTGGTGGTTTTTCTTAAAATGATTTGGCGAGCCGGGTCACCAGCACTATTTGTGTTGGCGGCGTGGGTGGCCTTTCACGTCAATGGATTTATCGAAACGATTAAATATTTCAATTTTCATATTTAGGCAAAATTTTATTATTTCAGTTAATTTTGTTAGCTTTTTAACATGCGGTAATATTATTGAATATTGAATATCCTATAATATTTAATTTTTGATTTTATGATGGCAATAAATATGTCTATTACTATCGCCTACATGGGATAACAATAAATATTTTATTTCATTTAAAATTTTCAGTATATATGAGATATTGAGATTGTATCATTAACGAGCCTCTTTCTAAAATTAAAGCGGTCACTATCATATTATAATAGAGGCAACGTAATAAATTTCATTATATAAAATTACTAGCTATAGTAACCCGTGTGTTACACGGGTTGAATAAATAAAAAATTAATATAATAAAATTTATTAATTATAAAAAAATATTTCAAGATATAATATCACTGAAATTATGTATTAGAAATGACTGTAAGTTATAAAATAGTGATATCAATTTTTTGAAACTTTATTTTTTTTCAGAAAAATAATAAACATTTTGTTCTAAAATAAACCGTACAAAAATGTCATTTTTAAAAATTTTCTTATTATAACTCTTAAATTTAATTATTTTTGGTTTTAAAAAAATAACTTTTTAAAATACCAATTTAAAATATTTCATATTTTTTAAAAAAGTCTTATGCTTTAAATAATTTATTATTTTATAAAAAAATTATTTATTTAGAAATAACATTAATAAATAGATCTCTTTATTATTAAATCTAAAAAAGTGTTAAATAGTATTATTAGTAATTAAGGTTATTATTTAATAGGAGAGAGAGGCGGGAAAATTTTGGTGAGAATGATTGTGGTGTTGACACGTGTCATCACAGATACCTTTTTATTAGAGTAGAAAGATAAACAATATTGACAAGGTCCAGAAAGCGTAAACTCAAGTAAAATCCTAGAGGATCAATTCTATACTTCCAAACTCTACCAATTTTTTTTATACGATGAGATTTACTACATTGTCACTCTTATAACTATGATAGTGACAACTTTAATTATTTGATCATGAGATAAAATCATTTCCTAAACGATATATCAAAATGTTACATAACTCAACTCATTAACCGCACGGTAACACATCTGTCCCAAAATATCCCTACAAAAATAATGCAGCTAACGAGGTTACCCACAGAAAAAAAATAATATTCAAACTACTATCTTTACCCCAACGTCGAATCACGCTCATACCCTAATTCAGACTCGTGACGAGCCCCGTACACTCACGATGTGTCAAGACATAAAATACGGAAAATAGAGTAAACAGAGCCACATAATTTACACAACGTATTTATTCAATTTTCTAATAACTCCTATACATTACAGTTGCGAGTAATAATATTATTAATATCTACCAACACTGGTCAGTCTCCCACCTCCGGCACGTGTAAAACCCTCGTCTCTCTCCGGCCACCGTATACAGCCCCGATCTCCGCCTCACGGCGGAGCTCCACTTCAAATCATACATCGCTCGAGTCGCCGGATCCGACAACGTAGCGTACGCATTACGAATCTCGATGAACTCACGGTCGCCGTGCTGATTGCAATCGGAAGCATCGGGGTGATAGATCTTCGCTAAACTCCGGTAAGCGGTTTTTATCTCTGTAGGTGTAGCGTTTCTCTCGACTCGTAGAACTTCGTAGAGAGTCTCCGGCGGTTTGACCGGCCGGTCAACCGCCGGATATGCGTGTAGTACGCCGTGAGAGGATGCTTTCACGGTGGTGGATCTGGTGGTGTTGGGAGGAGGTAGGCGGACGGAGATTCCGCCGGTGGAGGTTGTTAGGGTTCCGATCATATCAAGGACGATGAATTGGGAATTTGGGGGATGATATTATTGGCTAGAGTTTAGTGAGAAGGGGTTTGGGTTATATAAATGTGGAGGTGTGCTTTTATTTTTTATTTCTTTATAGACCCTTAATAATCATTAAAAAAATAGCTTTTAATGGTTTTTAACATTTTAATATTTAAAAGGTAATTTTAATGATTAATGGTTTAGTGTATGTAAAAGTTTTTTTAGTGTATGTATCAGTCAATTACGATTGACCCGCGAGAAATACCGAAAACTCTAAAAAAAATTACACTAACTCTAAATAAATTTGACGTATTTTTATTATGTATTTGAGATTTAATTTGGTTTTATATTTTATTGTGTGACTTGACTCGAATGATACCGGACAGAAAATGACAGAAAATTTTAATATTTATTGATACACAGATGAGCCTTAAAAATTCCAACACGCATGAAAAAAATTCATGGGTTCATCACTATAGTATTTGACAGATTAGTATAAATCAGTTATGATTTAGATTACGAGGATATGATAGGTATACTAATATCTAGTCATTTAAAGTAGGGGTGTAAACGAGCCAAGCCGGCTTGCAAGCTACTTGAAATTGACTCGATAAAAGCTTGAACCGAGCCAAGCTTAAACAAGCTCAAGCCCGAGCTCGAGCTCGAGCTCATATTTTGGCCCGTTTATTAAACGAGCTCGAGCCCAAACTTCAAATATCGAGTTCGAGCTGGCTCACGAGCGTAAACGAGCTTTTGTTTATATATATTTTTATAATGTTTTTTACATATCAAATATATATTTATAATAATATTATTAATTATATATAAAAATATTATAGAAACAATTAAATATTATATATTATATTATATATATGATAAGTATGATTATAAATAAATATAATAGTAACTATAAAAAAATTAAAAAAGTAACGATAAACCAGCCGAGCCCGAGTCGAACTCGAGTTTGAATAATTTCTGACGATCTCGAGCTCGAGCTTTAGAAATATAACTACAAACGAGCCGAGCTCGAGCTCGAGCTCGAGCTTTGTAAAGTTAAAACGAGTCGAACTCGAGCCTAAGTGAACTCGGGCTCGGCTCGGCTCGGCTCGTTTACACCTATAGTTTAAAGAAAAAATAAAACGTCTAATCCATGTATGATTCTTTTTTATATATTAATTGTGGTGTAATTTGATAGAATAAGATACGAAGGGTATAGAAATGTGGAGGTCCTCTAGTGGAATTTGCTGTTCAGAAACAAAAAATATATAGATATATAAATGTGGAGGTGGTCCCAGTGGGGCTGATTGTTTCTAGAAGGTCAATATCCAAATTAAACGGTTGGTCAAGCGGGTAATCGGTTGTTGTTTAATGATTGTTTCTAGAAGGGTTAGTATCGCCTTTATTTTAATTTGAGTAAATCTCGGTTTTGGTCCCTGTGTTTTGTAAATTGACTCCACTTGAGTACCAACGTTTATTTTGTCTCCATTTGAGTACCAAATTTTAAAAAAGTTGTCTGTTTGAGTTCCAAATTTTAAAAAAGTTGTCTGTTTCAGTCCTTTTGACTAACGGTGTTAACATTTTCTGTTAATTTTTTTTAAAAAAGACCAAAATACCCCTAAGGGCTATAAATATATCACCGTCTCCACCACACAACACATACCGCCACCACACACCACCGCCACCACACACCACCGCCACCACACACCACCGTCAATCGGAGTGTGTCGGCGGTGGTGTGTGGTGGCGGTGGTGTGTGGTGGCGGTGGTGTGTGGTGGATCAACATTTTCTGTAAAGATCAACAGCCAGTAAGTATGAAATCACTTACAAAACCAGAATAATCAATTCATCAGTTAACTTATATTACAACATACAGGTAACCGTGGAATTCGAATCAAAAGGCTGTTCCGACTTCGCTAACCAAAGCTTCGCGTGTTCAATGCATCTCTGCAACGCATTCTGATGCGAAAAACTCGAATCCACAGGTCTTGAAATCAACAACGAACTCATCTTCGAAATCAAATCCAAATCACTCTCTCCCAACATAACAGCAGCATCATCATCCGTCACATAGTCATACGTCAAACAACAGTTCCTCTCGTGAGTCCTCGTCAACATAATCGAATTGAAATCACTCTGCGACTTCACATCAAACATATTCCCGAAGTAAATCAGCTTCAACAGATCCTCCACAACCTCAACCGACAACACCGCTTCGTTTCCGTCGTCTAGAGTTTCCGTGACGTTCTCGCTATCAGCCTTTTCATCGTTATTCTCTGACGTTCCAGCTTGCCGGTGCTTAACAGCGAGACTGATCTCCTCATCAACAGCAGCCATCAACGGCTGACGAAACTTCTCGAGTTCATCCACCGCCGCAACGATCGAAGGCTTGGATTTCAGAAGCTCTTCTTGCTCTTTGGGCCTGTTTGGCATTGCTTTTTTTCACCTCCTTTTAACTTTTGGAGGGGTAAAAAGACCAAAATACCCCTCCAAAAGTCACCAGAAGTTAAAAATTTTAACTTCTGGTGACTTTTGGAGGGGTATTTTGGTCTTTTCACCCCTCCAAAAGTTAAAAGGAGGTAAAAAAAAGCAATGCCAAACAGCCCCTTTGTTTTTGATAGCGGATTTACCTTGTGCGATGGATTCTTCAAGGTGAGCGATGCGGTTGAGCTTCTTCTTCAGGTTGCGGATGCGTTTGTTGATGAGTGCGAGTACGGGTCCGTCGGTGACATCGGAGGCGGCGACGGTCGCTGACGCCATTATGGTGGTGGTGGTGGTGGAGTTGATGACGGTGAAAGGTATGCGATGGTATGCTCCGCCGTGCACGGCGGCGTGAGACTGTGTGTTGAGGGTTTTGATTAGGGTTTGTGAGAAGAAGATAAAAGGGAGGAAATGAGATAGGTGGGTGGGGCTTTAAAGCGTTGGAGATTGACGGATAGTGGATCGTCCAGGGAGTTTGTCTCCATTTGTTCAGGATTTGGACCTTCCTGATCGGAGTGTGTCGGCGGTGGTGTGTGGTGGCGGTGGTGTGTGGTGGCGGTGGTGTGTGGTGGCGGTGGTGTGTGGTGGCGGTGGTGTGTGGTGGCGGTGGTGTGTGGTGGCGGTGGTGTGTGGTGGCGGTGGTGGTATGTGGTGTGTGGTGGAGATGGTGATATTTTTATATCCCTTAGGGGTATTTTGGTCTTTTTACAAAAATCTAACAGAAAATGTTAACACCGTTAGAAATTTGGACTGAAACAGACAACTTTTTTAAAATTTGGTACTCAAATGGAGACAAAATAAACGTTGGTACTCAAGTGGAGTCAATTTGCAAAACACAGGGACCAAAACCGAGATTAACTCTTTTAATTTTGTTGTTAATATCGTCCCTCATGCTAACTTTTGTTATTACTCTACATTTATTAAATACGATGATGACATATTTCTGATTTGGACTTTTATGATTATTCTTCAAATCCAAGTTACAATTAACACACTCAGTCTTGTTGGTAAGTTATCGTTTTCTGTATAAATTATATGTTAATTATTATGAAATATTATCATAAAAGTGAATGATCACTTTTGTCAAACTTATGGTCTTATGGATGAATCCACTATACCACTTGACTACCAAATACATTATCTTGTCTAGTAATTGATTGCATTTTGTACTATAAATACCCTCACAATGTGAAGAAGAAATTGCACCTTGTATACACTCTTACATAAGTTATACAAATCTCAACTTCTCTCCTTTCTAAAGTTCTTCAATTATAACTCATAATATTGTTGTAATCATAGTTATATTATAACACGTTATCAGCATGAGACTCTAATCTCGTAATCAAGAAGGTTAATCAAGCACAAAGACATCCAATTTAAGCAAGGTAAGCAATTCATTAACAAAGATCAATAATATACATTAAAAGATAATTGCTATAATATAATACAAATGACATATTGTCACACCCCAACCTTGACGGCGGAAACGTCGAGATGTGAGGGTTAAGATTGTTCACAGTCACATAACGCTATATTTAAAGGTAAATATTAATATTTTAAGTTTCAACAGGAAATACAAACATGAATTAAGTTCAAACATAAATCAAAACATAACATTTTATTTATTTAACTAGGTCCACGTCCTAGTTTTATTGCAAGCTTCAAAAGACCACTTTAAACTTGGGGGTTACCTGAAACATGATAAAAATAAAAGGTCAACTAAAAATAGTTGGTGAGTTTCCAAGGTTTTCATACATAATATGATAAAGTTACAAGTAGCAATTCATGTCATAAGTTATAAGCTAGTAAGGTTATAGAACACATATCGTTACAACCAAACCTCGACTTGATTACAAGTATATAAGATTGGCTAAGTGTATTTGGTTCCCTAGTGCACAAGCATACGGCTCCTAGGAGTCGGCAATACATCGACTTTAGCACCAAATAGGCTTGTCAGGCCCAAAGATCTAAGACGTCGCCAGGCTAGCAATAATTAATGATTGTAAACAAACTATGTATCTCATATAAACACTTACAACACACAAATAACCATGACAAAAATATGAATTGCAAGTGCTTTACAAGTCTAAACGTTTACAAGTGCATTATGTATAAGTAATCATGTTTCACCCCAAATTAGTGTGAAAATATAAAAAGGGGCAAGGAACTCACATGGCAGACAAGTATGTAGTGAAGTTTAATATGAATAATAAACGTCGTTCCAAGATGTATCGTCACAAGATACCTAAATATATAAATATTACAAGATTTTAGGTTGATAACAAGGTTAATGATTTAATGCGAACTAGGGTTTTAAGTGGACTTTTTGGGGCGTGTCAAATAATTATGTTCAACGTTTGGAATTCATTTATATTCACTTGGTAAAACATATATTCATATGTTTATACTACGATTAGAAAGGATACACTTATAATAAATTCGAGAGGTTTATATATATAAAGCTTGAATAACGTTTATTACTAAAAGAAATATGTACAAGTTAAATAATACTTCTTGAAAAGAACGTATGGGCCAATTTATTGGTCTTTATTTATAATCCATTTCACAAGAGTTATTCCAAATTAAACTTTGTTTAAATATTTCAAGAACATATCTATTTAAACTTAGAAAATTATGGGAAATTATTGGTGGTTTTTTATAAATATTCGGTGTTTGTAAAATTAATCAAGAATCAACGATAATGTAAGGACTAGTACTAATTTAGTGTTTTCAACTATTTAAAATTGTTATTTATTTATTTATTTTTATTTATTTTTTTTTTTGAAAATGAAGTAGTTATAATATTGTTACTAACATTTATAAATAAAATTTGCTTAAGTGTTTAAAGAAATAAAATAAGAAATACATAGATACCTTCTACAATAAACAAAGTTTATAAACCAATTTTTATAATTTATTGGGAATTTTATATAGCCTTTTTAAAGGCTAAAACCTTAAAAAAAATTGCATGAGGGTGCCCGGGTTCGAACCCGGGACCTCATGAATGGAATGCCAGGTGCTAACCAATGAGCCAAGGCTCTCAGCCACGACAGAATACGGATTTTAATTCTCAAATACCAAACTAACAAAAAAACCCAAATCGCATATGAACCCTAGCTTATTCAAATCCAAAATTGAACTTCAATTCGATGTTAATAACCAAATTATTGTTGGGGCTTCCATTCCTCAGATAAAAACGAGTGTTTGGGTGTGTTTACTTACTTGATTTGAATTCGAATTGATGCAAAAGACACCAAGAACAGGTCGTGAGCGTCTTGTGTTTAAATGATGATAAAATGTTGATGTTAATCAAATTAAACTTGAGAGTAGTTTCGGATGTGGGTCTTGATGCAAAGCCCTCTGCCAATTTCGTCTCAAGATGCTTGGAAAATGGTCCTCGACTAATTTGCAGGTTCGCGACAGTGAGGGTGATCGAAGGTGGGATTGCGTGTGTTTTCAGGTGCAATTGAGGACTGTAAACGTTTAGGTTTAGTTATATGATTGTTTAGGTTCTTTTAATTTGGTTATTATTAGCGTTTAATGCTCAAACGGTCGGGGGTTTACATCGCCGGTTACTCGACCGATTGTGGTTCGTAACCGACTCGTAAACACAAATAAATGACATAATCAAGTTCGAAACGTGTATACGAAAGATTTTGGAACGATTTTGGGTCGAAATTGATTTATTTTGGTGGCTTTTGGGGGTGGCCGGAGCCGCTCCGGCGGTAGCCGGAGGGCTGGCCGGAAAAACGGGCAAAGGGGCGGGGGTTGGGTTGTGATTTTGGAATTTTACACAAATGGCCCCTCAACTTTGATTTTCTATTATTTTATGCTAAAACTTCAATTTGAAGTTTATAAAACTACATTAAGACCCCCTCATCTTTTTAAACTTTAATCTAACTTATTTAATTATTCAAGTTTTTTTTTATTACTATTATTATTATTATTATTATTATTTCCATTATTATTATTATTATTATTATTATTATTATTATTATTATTATTATTAATATTATTATTATTATTGTTATTATTAATGTTATTATTATTATTATAATTAATATTACTATTTAATTGATTAGAACTTTAAGTAAACAAGGAATGAAACAAGAATAGCCCACAACGTTTCATAAATGGCATGAATGGTCCTTACAAGAATTTAACGAAGTTAACTTATATTTAACGAAAATACGAAATGTTACAGTCTCCCCGACTTAAAAGAATTTCGTCCCGAAATTAAGAAATGAAACTATACAAATAAGAACGGGTATTTCTTCTTCATGTGCTCCTCACGTTCCCAAGTAAATTCAGCACCACGTTTATTCTCCCAACGAACCTTGACGATTGGGGTAGTGGTAGTTCTGGTCTTCTTCATAATGCGATCCATGATCTCAACAGGTTTCTCAACGAAATGCAATGACTCGTCGATCTGGATGTCTTCCAACGGAACATGCAGACTTTCATCAGCCAAGCACTTTTTCAAATTTGAGACGTGGAACACAGGATGAATCCTACTAAGGTCGGAAGGTAATTCCAGTTTGTAAGCCACTTTTCCAATCCTTTTCAGAATCTTGAAAGGACCTACAAATCGTGGAGCCAGTTTACCCTTCTTCCCAAAGCGAACGACACCCTTCCACGGGGAAACCTTAAGAAGAACCATCTCCCCAACTTGGAATTCCAATGGCTTACGTCGCTTATCAGCATAGCTCTTTTGTCGACTTCTTGCCACTTCAAGGTTCTTTCAGATGGTAGAAACTTTATCGGTCGTCTCTTGTATAAGTTCAGGACCAGTGATGAAGTTTTCACCAATGTCGGTCCAGCAGATCGGTGAACGGCATTTACGACCATAAAGCGCTTCGAACGGTGCCATCTTAATACTCGAGTGGTAACTATTGTTATACGAAAATTCCGCTAGCGGTAGATGCGTATCCCAATCACCACCAAAGTCAAGGACACAAATGCGTAGCAAATCCTCCAAGGTTTGGACGGTTCGCTCGGTCTGACCATCAGTTTGGGGATGGTAAGCCGTGCTTAGATCCAATTGAGTACCCAAGAGTTCTTGCATAGACGACCAAAAGTGCGAAGTGAAACGAGCGTCTCGGTCGGATATGATGTGAAGAGGTACCCCATGACGACTTACAATTTCATCAACGTATATACGAGCCAACCTTGATGTCTTGTAAGTGTCACGTATGGGTATAAAATGTGCCGACTTGGTCAGTCGGTCGACGATCACCCATATGCTATCATGTCCACGAGAGGTTCGGGGTAGCTTGGTTATGAAGTCCATGGATATGTGTTCCCACTTCCACATAGGAATCTCGGGTTGCTCAAGTAATCCACTTGGACGTTGATGTTCGGCTTTAACCTTCGTACACGTGAGGCACTTAGCTACATAAGTCGCTATGTCTTTCTTCATTCCAGGCCACCAATATTGACCACGCAGATCCATGTACATCTTATCAGAGCCAGGATGAATAGAATAACGAGTTTGATGAGCTTCGTTCATGACAAGAGTACGAAGATTATCACGATTTGGAACCCAAATTCGGTTCGCGAAATACATCAACCCATTAGGTTTCGTCTCCAATTGAGTTAGAAGGTTATTCTCCAGTTCATCCTTCATTCTTCCTTCTTGTTGAACCCTTTGTTGAGCCTCCAAGATACTAAACTTGATGTCACTATCTATTCTCAAGTTTTGTAGCAGTACAGTAGCCTCGTTGACATCTAGTCGAATTTCAGTATCGAATCCTCTCAAGGTGTCAAACCATTGTCGTCGATCGCGAATTTCTTGGAACGAGACCATCTTGCTATGAACCTTTCGACTTAGTGCATCGGCCACAACATTTGCCTTTCTAGGATGGTAACGAATGTCACAGTCATAATCACTAATCAACTCAAGCCAACGACGTTGTCTCATATTGAGATCTTTTTGATTAAAAACGTGTTGAAGGCTTTTGTGATCGGTGTAGACTATACATTGCGTACCATAAAGGTAATGTCTCCAAATCTTCAAAGCAAAAACAACAGCACCAAGCTCGAGATCGTGTGTTGTGTAATTCACCTCGTGAACCTTCAGTTGTCTCGATGCATAAGCTATGACCTTTCCTCGTTGCATAAGAACACAACCAAGGCCTTGTTTTGATGCATCACAATATACGGTGAAATCATCGTTTCCATCGGGTAGGGTCAAGATAGGAGCATTGCACAGTTTGTGCTTTAATGCTTCAAAAGCTTCTTTCTGCTCGGGCCCCCACTCGAATGGTTTATTCTTTTGTGTCAGGGAAGTGAGAGGCTTCGCGATCCTTGAAAAGTTGGCGATGAATCGCCGGTAATAACCAGCAAGACCAAGGAAAGAACGAATCTCGGTTGGAGTCGTGGGAACACACCAATTCTTCACAGCTTCCACCTTTGCAGGGTCAACATGAATTCCTTGGCTATTCATCACATGTCCTAGAAATTGAACTTCCTCGAGCCAGAAGTCACACTTCGAGAACTTCGCGTATAATTGTTCTTTCTTCAACAACTCAAGAACTTGTCGCAAATGCAGTTCATGCTCGGTGTTAGTCTTGGAGTAGATAAGTATGTCATCAATGAAGACGATCACAAACTTATCTAGATAAGGCTTGCATACTCGGTTCATAAGATCCATGAAGACAGCAGGAGCATTAGTTAAACCAAAAGGCATCACCATAAACTCGTAGTGCCCATAACGAGTACGGAACGCGGTTTTTGGGATGTCATCATCATGGACTCGTAATTGATGATATCCAGAACGTAGATCAATCTTCGAGAATATAGCAGCTCCTTGAAGTTGATCAAACAAGTCATCGATGCGAGGAAGAGGATAGCGGTTCTTGATGGTAAGCTTGTTAAGCTCACGATAGTCGATGCACATACGAAACGACCCATCTTTCTTCTTCACAAAGAGAACAGGTGCACCCCAAGGCGAAGAACTAGGACGAATGAAACCCTTCTCGGTTAGCTCTTGAAGTTGACTAGAAAGTTCTTGCATTTCCGATGGTGCAAGTCGATACGGTGACTTAGCCACGGGGTTTGCTCCCGATATCAGGTCAATTTTAAACTCAACTTCACGCACGGGAGGTAAACCACTAAGGTCGTCGGGAAATACTTCAGGAAAGTCTCGGACAATCGGAACGTCCTTAAGTTCTTTCCCTTTGACTTTTGTGTTGACCACATAAGCCAAGAAGGCCATATACTTCTTGCTTAAGCACTTCCGGGCTTGAGTACAAGACATGAGTTTAAACCCTTTAGAAGATTTCTCGCCGAAAACTTTCAAAGTATCCCCAGATGGTAACGGTATACGGATGCACTTCTCGAAACAAACGATCTCGGCATGGTGTTTGGCTAACCAATCCATACCAATGATGACATCGAAGCTTCCAAGTTTCATAGGAATAAGATCAATAAGAAAATCGTGAGTGTCAAGACTTAAGATGCAATCACGGATAACAACATCCACAGTGATCGGTTCTCCATCGGCAACTTCAACGGTGAGAGGTCTTTCTAGTTTCGTATGTGGCTTAGCAAGTACGGGTTCAAACTCTAATGAAACAAAACTCTTATCGGCTCCAGAATCAAATAGGACATAGGCATAAGTCTTATTAATAAGAAACATACCTGTTCATTTTTTTTAGGTATTTAACGATACAAGTAATGTATGAAAAGAATCGGATCACAAAAGTTACAAGTAAGTTAACATACCATTCACCACATCGTTGTTTGCTTGTGCTTGGTTAGCGTTGATGTTGAAAGCACGTCCTCGAGCTTGTGGAACATTACCCACCAGGCGAGGGCATTGTGGGTGGAAATGACCAGGTTCCCCACAATTGTAACAAACACGGTTTGTGACCATGGCGGCGTTGTTAGGTGCACGGTGACAAGTCGCCACCCAGTGACCATATTTACCGCATAAGGTACAGATACGGCATGGTTGATTCCCCGGATGATGGTATCTACACGTGTTGCACATAGGTTGAGGACCAGCATAAGCTCTAGCCCCAGGCACTTGTGCCACAGGTGCAGCGACAGGTACATGTTGTGTTTGGGGTTGTTTGGGTGCAGCCACGGCATAGTTGCGTGCCGGTGTAAACTTACGCTTCTTGTTGTTGTTATTGTTGTGAGACGGTTCAGCTTTAGTCTCCTTAACAGCCTCAGAAGCCGTCTTTTCCACCTTCTTTGCACCCTTCACAGACAGGTTGCCCACTCGTATATGGTTCTCAGTGAGTTGGGCGGTGATTGTGATGGCTTCCTCCAAGGTTGTGGGCCTACTACCCACCACGGCATCTTGAATTTGAGGTGGTACCCCCTTGATGAATTTTTCAATGTTACGGGGCACGGTGTCTACCATGTGTGGTAGAAGCATACTCAATTCATGATGTCGGGTGGAATAAGCCAAATGATTCCCACCATCCTGTTTGAGGTTCCAGAACTCCTCCTCCAGCTTTTGCAACTCGCTCCTCGGGCAAAACTTTTGGATCATGATATCCTTAAATTCTTCCCAGGGCAACGCCAAAGCAACCTCAGTTCCACGGTTTTTCTTTTCACTATTCCACCATGTTAGTGCCCGTTGTTGAAGGACACTTGCAGCATAGCGAACTTTGAACTCATCAGGGCACTCGCTAACGATAAAGGTGTTCTCCATACTTTCAAACCACTCGAGGAGTCCAGTGGCTCCTTCTTTTCCACTAAAACTAGTGGGTTTGCACGAGTTGAAGTGTTTGAAAGTGCAAGTACGGGTGTTCCCTTGTTGATTGTTGTTATTTTCTCCATGAGCACCACTATTGTTCCCATTAGTGTTGTTGTTGCTATTAGCCATTAGGGTGCTATTAAGCTCAGCAACCATGGTTGGGAGCACAGCAGCCATTTGTCGGGCTATCATTGCTGCAAGTTTTCGGTCGGAACTTCCACGCTTTCCATGATGACGAGACATGCTAGATATACAAAATGAGTTAGTTACAGGAATGAGAACAACAAAGGATAGTAGTTTAGACAAAGACAAGCTAAGGGTTGTAAGGTACACAGAATGATTCCATTTGGGTAACGCATTACCATTTGGAAACGTTGACACGTCAAGGTGAATTGACCCATTTGCCTTAGAGATTTGTGTATTTTGACCATAGTTTATCACTCATCCCAGAAATCCCCAGGTAGCGTAACGGGCCCCTCAATGAGATTTATACGAATACGCTTGCCTTAGCCCGAGGGCTTTTTGACAGGAAATCCAGAATACAGGTGTCTATGTGTCACACAATATTTCTTAGGTTCATGAAATCAAAACCTTGATGAGATTTATATAGATTAGACATAACGCCTAAAGATCCAAGTCATAAGCATAAGTATACGATTCCACGTGTCGTCGAGAATAAGATTAAGAGGTTTCATGTTCGGGGAGAGTCTAAGAGTCAAATGTAAGTTTTGGGAGACATGTAGAAATGTTTAGGCAATCCTATGCTAAGGCATCAAATTGCACATAAGGGAACATAGCATTATGTAGCATGTAAACCATATACCTTAAAAGATAGAACTATAATTCTATAAGGTTCGTGCATATGCTATAGTCTAGGTCACCATTTCTAATAACCTAATTCCCTATAGTTACGGGCTCTGATACCAATCTGTCACACCCCAACCTTGACGGCGGAAACGTCGAGATGTGAGGGTTAAGATTGTTCACAGCCACATAACGCTATATTTAAAGGTAAATATTAATATTTTAAGTTTCAACAGGAAATACAAACATGAGTATCAAACATGAATTAAGTTCAAACATAAATCAAAACATAACATTTTATTTATTTAACTAGGTCCACGTCCTAGTTTTATTGCAAGCTTCAAAAGACCACTTTAAACTTGGGGGTTACCTGAAACATGATAAAAATAAAAGGTCAACTAAAAATAGTTGGTGAGTTTCCAAGGTTTTCATACATAATATGATAAAGTTACAAGTAGCAATTCATGTCATAAGTTATAAGCTAGTAAGGTTATAGAACACATATCGTTACAACCAAACCTCAACTTGATTACAAGTATATAAGATTGGCTAAGTGTATTTGGTTCCCTAGTGCACAAGCATACGACTCCTAGGAGTCGGCAATACATCGACTTTAGCACCAAATAGGCTTGTCAGGCCCAAAGATCTAAGACGTCGCCAGGCTAGCAATAATTAATGATTGTAAACAAACTATGTATCTCATATAAACACTTACAACACACAAATAACCATGACAAAAATATGAATTGCAAGTGCTTTACAAGTCTAAACGTTTACAGATGTATTATGTATAAGTAATCATGTTTCACCCCAAATTAGTGTGAAAATATAAAAAGGGGCAAGGAACTCACATGGCAGACAAGTATGTAGTGAAGTTTAATATGAATAATAAACGTCGTTCCAAGATGTATCATCACAAGATACCTAAATATATAAATATTACAAGATTTTAGGTTGATAACAAGGTTAATGATTTAATGCGAACTAGGGTTTTAAGTGGACTTTTTGGGGCGTGTCAAATAATTATGTTCAACGTTTGGAATTCATTTATATTCACTTGGTAAAACATATATTCATATGTTTATACTACGATTAGAAAGGATACACTTATAATAAATTCGAGAGGTTTATATATATAAAGCTTGAATAACGTTTATTACTAAAAGAAATATGTACAAGTTAAATAATACTTCTTGAAAAGAACGTATGGGCCAATTTATTGGTCTTTATTTATAATCCATTTCACAAGAGTTATTCCAAATTAAACTTTGTTTAAATATTTCAAGAACATATCTATTTAAACTTAGAAAATTATGGGAAATTATTGGTGGTTTTTTATAAATATTCGGTGTTTGTAAAATTAATCAAGAATCAACGATAATGTAAGGACTAGTACTAATTTAGTGTTTTCAACTATTTAAAATTGTTATTTATTTATTTATTTTTATTTATTTTTTTTTTTGAAAATGTAGTAGTTATAATATTGTTACTAACATTTATAAATAAAATTTGCTTAAGTGTTTAAAGAAATAAAATAAGAAATACATAGATACCTTCTACAATAAACAAAGTTTATAAACCAATTTTTATAATTTATTGGGAATTTTATATAGCCTTTTTAAAGGCTAAAACCTTAAAAAAAATTGCATGAGGGTGCCCGGGTTCGAACCCGGGACCTCATGAATGGAATGCCAGGTGCTAACCAATGAGCCAAGGCTCTCAGCCACGACAGAATACGGATTTTAATTCTCAAATACCAAACTAACAAAAAAACCCAAATCGCATATGAACCCTAGCTTATTCAAATCCAAAATTGAACTTCAATTCGATGTTAATAACCAAATTATTGTTGGGGCTTCCATTCCCCAGATAAAAATGAGTGTTTGGGTGTGTTTACTTACTTGATTTGAATTCGAATTGATGCAAAAGACACCAAGAACAGGTCGTGAGCGTCTTGTGTTTAAACGATGATAAAATGTTGATGTTAATCAAATTAAACTTGAGAGTAGTTTCGGATGTGGGTCTTGATGCAAAGCCCTCTGCCAATTTCGTCTCAAGATGCTTGGAAAATGGTCCTCGACTAATTTGCAGGTTCGCGACAGTGAGGGTGATCGAAGGTGGGATTGCGTGTGTTTTCAGGTGCAATTGAGGACTGTAAACGTTTAGGTTTAGTTATATGATTGTTTAGGTTCTTTTAATTTGGTTATTATTAGCGTTTAATGCTCAAACGGTCGGGGGTTTACATCGCCGGTTACTCGACCGATTGTGGTTCGTAACCGACTCGTAAACACAAATAAATGACATAATCAAGTTCGAAACGTGTATACGAAAGATTTTGGAACGATTTTGGGTCGAAATTGATTTATTTTGGTGGCTTTTGGGGGTGGCCGGAGCCGCTCCGGCGGTAGCCGGAGGGCTGGCCGGAAAAACGGGCAAAGGGGCGGGGGTTGGGTTGTGATTTTGGAATTTTACACAAATGGCCCCTCAACTTTGATTTTCTATTATTTTATGCTAAAACTTCAATTTGAAGTTTATAAAACTACATTAAGACCCCCTCATCTTTTTAAACTTTAATCTAACTTATTTAATTATTCAAGTTTTTTTTATTACTATTATTATTATTATTATTATTATTATTATTATTTCCATTATTATTATTATTATTATTATTATTATTATTAATATTATTATTATTATTATTATTGTTATTATTAATGTTATTATTATTATTATAATTAATATTACTATTTAATTGATTAGAACTTTAAGTAAACAAGGAATGAAACAAGAATAGCCCACAACGTTTCATAAATGGCATGAATGGTCCTTACAAGAATTTAACGAAGTTAACTTATATTTAACGAAAATACGAAATGTTACACATATTATGGATACTTTTTGGGACTACTAACCATTTAACTTTTAATTCTGCAACTAACATTTTTAATTTATGTCATCTAACTCTTATTATATATAACATTTTTATTTTATGTTATCTAACTTTTATTTATGGCAACTAACATTTAGTTTTATGCTTACTAATATTTTTAATTTATATTTAACTTTTATTTATGTTAACTAACATTTAATTATGCTTATTAACATCTTCATTCTACGCTATCTAACATTTGTTATATACATAACTTTTTACACCAAAGTTGTTTATTTTACTTTACTTACAAAATTGTTTATATGTATATTACCATTGTAAAACGGTTATAAAATGGTAATACAACTATTGTTAAAGGTTACCATTTTACTACTATAAATTACCAATTGTCAACTTATTTCATATATATTTATTCTTCTCAAACAACTCAAGAAATTTTTTCAAGGATGGCTCACCCAGTTTTTATATTAGTTACCATAATGCTTATAATATTGCCTTTCTCCATTTTTAATCTTCCATTTGAAAACATTGAAATTTTCTTGTTCTTTTATTTGTTTCTAACACTACCAATGTATTTTGCCTCAATTTTCATGACTATATAAATTCTAATATTTACATTATATATGTCTAGCTATAAAATGTCAATTATTGCCAAGATCGAATTTCCTGCTCTTGACATCACCGGAGAAAATTATATGCCATGGACAGCACATGTCAAGAGGCATCTCAAATCAATGGGTGTCTTGGAAACAATCCGAGAGGGCAATGAATGCTCGGAACAAGACAAAGCGAAAGCTGATGTCTTTCTTCATAAACATATTGACAATATGCTACAATTTGAATACTCAAATTGTGATGACCCATGTGTTTTGTGGAAAGATTTACAAAGCAGATTTGACCATCAAAGGGAAGTCTTGCTTCCCGCTGCTAGAGATGAATGGAACAATCTCAGGTTCCAAGATTTCAAAAAAGTAAATGATTACACCTCTGCTTTATTTAGAATATGCTCAACACTCCGTTTTTGTGGGCAGACTGTAACTGAGGAGGATATGTTGGAGAAAACTTTCTTCACATTTCATGCATCCAACATAAACTTGCAACAACAATATTGATTGCAAAAGTTTAAAAGATATTCTGATCTAAATTCATTCCTCCTAGTAGTAGAGAAAAACAACGAGCTATTAATGAAAAACCATCAGGCTCGTCCCACTGGATCATTAGCAATACCAGAAGCAAATATTGCTCAAAACAATGATCATAAAAATTCTGAGCGTAAACGGGAACAAAGCCGTGGACAAGGCCGTGGGCGAGGCCGTGGTCGTGGGCATTCTAATAAAAACCATTTAAGTGGTCGCAATCACTCTCATAAATGGAACAACAATTATAACCGTGGTCGGGGTCGTGCTCGTGCTCGTGGTCGTAGCCAAAGAGCTAACCATTATTACTCTCCATAAAATAACAATTATAACCACCAAAACAAGTTCAAAAATGAAGCTGGTACGTCCTAAAATTATGGTGATTCATGTTTTAGATGTGGAAGCACAAACCACTGGGCGAAAACATGTCGTACACCTTCACATTTATGTGAGCTATATCAAGAGTCTCTAAAAGGAAAAGAGAAGGAGGCAAATTATGTGGGCGAATTTGATAATGTGACCACTGAGTTGAATAACTCAGATTTCTACAATGACTCGGAACCATGAATTGAAATGTTGCTAAAATTATAACTATGTATTTCCTTATATTAAGTTATGTTTTAACTATGTTTAATGGATTTTTTTTGTAATATATTTTGTTGTTGAACTTTGTGTGTTTAATATATAAACTTATTATTTTATGTATTTTATATTTGAAGATTAAAATGAATTTCACGGAAGCCCAATGTCAAACAAATAATGGAGATTTATGCATAGCAGATAGTGGTGCCACACATACAATTCTTAAATCTCATAAATATTTTTATGAATTAAAACCATCTAAGGGAAACATCGATACAATATCAGGCCCTTCAAATTTGATAGAAGGTATGGGAAAATCAAATTTAGAATTACCAAATGGTACAAAGCTTTTAATAGAGAATGCTCTATTTTCCCCAAAAGTAACAAGAAACTTGTTGAGTTTCAAAAATATATATCATAATGGATATGATACTCAGTTAAGGACTGTGAAAAATGAAAAGTATTTACATATTATGGAGAACAATCACATATTGGAAAAACTGCCAATGCTTCGTTCTGGTTTACATTATACGTATATAAACGTGCCTCAAGCACATATGGCAGTGAAAGAAAAACATTGCAATCCTGGTATATTAAACTTATGGCATGACAGATTAGGTCATCCAGGATCTACAATGATGAAAAGGATAATTGAAAATACACACGGTCATCCGTTGAAGGATAAAAGGATCCCCCAAATCAATAAAATGCCTCTATGTACATCATGTTCTCTTGGAAAACTAATTACAAGGCCTTCACCATCAAAGGTTGAAAAAGAATCACCTATGTTTCTTGAAAGAATTCAAGGTGATATATGTGGACCAATCCATCCACCATATGGACCATTTAGATACTTCATGGTCCTAATAGATGCATCTAGTAGATGGTCTCATGTCTCTTTATTATCAACTCGTAATGTAGCCTTCGCAAAGTTTCTAGCTCAAATTATTAAATTACGAGCACATTTCCCTGATTATACTATCAAAAGGGTAAGACTTGATAATGCGGGTGAATTCACATCACATGCTTTTAATGATTATTGCATGTCGGTTGGAATTGTTGTCGAACACCCAGTTGCTCATGTACATACACAAAATGGTTTAGCTGAATCGATAATTAAACGTCTTCAGCTAATTGCTAGACCATTAATAATGAGAACAAAACTTCCGGTGTCAATTTGGGGCCATGCAATATTACATGCTGGATCATTGATACGTATGAGACCAAGTGCAAATCACAAATACCCCCTATACAACTTGTGTCTGGCCAGGAGCCAAACATTTCCCATCTTAGAATTTTTGGATGTGCAGTATATGCTCCGATCGCACCACCACAACGCACAAAAATGGGACCTCAAAGAAGGTTGGGAATATATGTTGGA
Organism: Flaveria linearis; assembly: GCA_024085815.1. Classification (NCBI taxonomy): domain Eukaryota; kingdom Viridiplantae; phylum Streptophyta; class Magnoliopsida; order Asterales; family Asteraceae; genus Flaveria; species Flaveria linearis. The sequence continues at coordinate 12,421,507 of CM044001.1, forward strand.
TATGAAACAGCTTCTATCACAAGATATCTTGAACCTTTAACCGGGGATGTCTTTACAGCACGTTTTGCTGATTGTCAATTTAATGAAGCATTTTTTCCTACATTAGGGGGAGAAAATAAAAACAAACATAAGGATGTATCATGGTGTGAACCTTCATTGTTATATCTTGATCCTAGAACAAAACAATGTGAGACAGAGGTTCAAAAGATAATGCATCTACAAGAAATTGCAAATCAATTGCCTGATGCATTTACTGATACAAAAAGAGTAACAAAATCACATATACCAGCTGTAAATGCACCAGCTCGAGTTGAGATTCCAAATAAACAAATTGATGAAAATATGCCTCATGAATCTCAGAGACAACTGAAACGTGGGAGACCAATCGGTTCAAAGGATAAAATTCCTCGAAAAAGAAAGGGATATGAAAAGGAAACCGACCATAAAGAAAATGATTCTCGAAAGATAGTAAAATCCCTTCCTGAGAAGGAAATGAATGATATAAACAAAGAGATGTCTATAAATTATGTTCATACACATATATTATGGAACCGAGATGAAATGGAAAATATTGATGAAATATTTGCTTACTCTATAGCAAGTGACGTCATGGCTGGTGATGATGATCCCGAACCCAAATCTGTTATTGATTGTCAAAATCGACCTGATTGGGATAAATGGAAAGACGCTATGCAAGCTGAATTAAATTCACTCAACAAAAGGGAAGTTTTTGGGCCTATTGTTATTACACCTAAGGTAATGAAGCCTATAGGGTATAAATGGGTTTTTGTGAGAAAACGAAATGAGAAAAATGAAGTTACGAGATATAAAGCTAGACTGGTAGCTCAAGGTTTTTCTCAAAGGCCAGGTATTGATTATGAGGAAACGTATTCTCCTGTTATGGACGCAATTACTTTCAGATATTTAATCAGCTTGGCGGTTTCTAAGAAGTTGGAAATACGTCTTATGGATGTTGTTACTGCTTATTTGTATGGATCACTTGATAACAACATCTATATGAAAATTCCAGAGGGGTATAAAGTACCTGAAGCGTTAAGTTCAAAACCCAAAGAAATGTATTCAATCAAATTACAAAGATCTTTATACGGGTTGAAACAATCTGGAAGGATGTGGTACAATCGTTTGAGTGATTTTTTGATAAACAAAGGGTATACAAATAATTCTATATGTCCATGCGTCTTTATTAAGAAGACAACCTCAGGATATGTAATAATAGCCGTATATGTCGATGATCTGAATATAACTGGGACGCATAAAGAAATTCATGAAGCGGTTGTCCTTTTGAAGAAAGAATTTGAAATGAAGGACCTCGGAAAAACCAAATATTGTCTTGGTTTGCAGATTGAACATACGAGTAATGGAATACTTATACATCAATCAAATTATACTGAAAAGCTCTTAAAACGCTTCAACATGGACAAAGCAAATCCTTTGAGCACACCAATGGTTGTTAGATCACTCAACATTGATAAGGATCCATTTCGCCCTTGCGAAGATGATGAAGAGGTTCTTGGTCCAGAGATACCATACCTCAGTGCAATTGGAGCTCTTATGTATCTTACTAACTGTAAAGACCTGACATTTCATTTGCAGTTAATTTACTAGCAAGATTTAGTTCATCCCCTACAAGAAGACATTGGAATGGGATCAAGCATATTCTTCGATACCTTCGAGGAACCGTTGATTTAGGATTATTTTATTCTAATGATTCAAACGAAGGATTGGTTGGTTATGCAGACGCAGGTTATTTATCAGACCCTCATAAGGCAAGATCTCAAACTGGATACGTATTCCTGAATGGAAGAACTGCAATATCATGGCGTTCCCAGAAACAAACACTTGTTGCAACATCATCAAATCATGCTGAAATTATTACATTACATGAAGCTTCTAGAGAATGTATATGGCTAAGATCAATGACACAACTTATACTAACCTCTTGTGAACTAGAGAAAGATAGAAATCCAACTCTAATTTACGAAGATAATGCAGCTTGTATCTCACAAATGAAAGAAGGGTATATCAAAAGTGACAGAACAAAACACATACCACCAAGATTCTTTTCATACACTCAAGATCTTATTAAAGAAAATCAAGTTGAAATGAGATATGTCCAATCAAGCAACAATTCAGCAGATATTTTCACAAAGGCACTCCCTACAACAATTTTCAGGAAACACGTTTATGATATTGGTATGCGACATGTACACAAGGGATAATGCCTTACAAATGATAACTTAAGGGGGAGCTATACACTGCACTCTTTTTCCCTTCGCTAAAGCTTTTTCCCATTGGGTTTTTCTTTAGCAAGGTTTTTAACGAGACAGTATTACAAAGCTAAACTTTGAAGTTTGAAAAGTGTCATTCAAGGGGGAGTATTATGAAATATTATCATAAAAGTGAATGACCACTTTTGTCAAACTTATGGTCTTATGGATGAATCCACTATACCACTTGGCTACCAAATACATTATCTTGTCTAGTAATTGATTGCATTTTGTACTATAAATACCCTCACAATGTGAAGAAGAAATTGCACCTTGTATACACTTTTACATAAGTTATACAAATCTTAACTTCTCTCCTTTCTAAAGTGCTTCAATTATAACTCATAATATTGTTGTAATCATAGTTATATTATAACATTAATAATATACTTCATTTTCTTTACTTTGGTAATATCATCTTTCTCTAACACATACATTAATGTATATAGACGTTTTTGTGGTTATTAAACGTATGTTGAGAACTGTATAATATATATGTGTGTGTGTGTATATATATATATGTGTGTGTGTGTATGTATATATGTGTATATATGTGTGTATATATATATATATGTGTGTGTGTATATATATACATATATATACACACACACACACATATATATATACATACACACACACACACATATATATATACATACACACACACATATATATATGTGTGTGTGTGTATGTGTGTGTATATATGTATGTATATATGTATATATATATATATATATATATAGAGAGAGAGAGAGAGAGAGAGAAGAGCATTCAATTGAAAACCAAAATTATGTAAAAAACCAAAAGAACCAACAACAACCAATCAGATTTTATATAATTATTATAAGATTTTTTATTTAACTAATTATCCAAAGGGACAAGAATGTAATTTAATACCTTTAAATTAAGTTAGTGACTTAGTGGACTAGAATTATCCAACTATTCCCTCCATTCCAAGAGAACAACATCCGACCATTAGATCTTGTTATCTGCGATTTCATCAAGGGTTTAAATAACTCAGTTGTTTATGTCCAATTGGTACATATAATATGATATCTTTGAAAATAGTTCAACAATTGAATTGAAAATCAAATCTATGAAATCTTTCAATGGATTGAATATATTTTGATTTCGGTTTCAATTTTATATTTTCATTTGTGATGTCGGATTTTCATGAAGCTAGATAAGAGGATACGAAGTTTACAGCCTGTTGTAGCCAAGTTTGATGTTTTTCATCCAAATGAATATGTTCTAAACAATATGGAGCTTTTATCAGATCAAACAAAGATGTTACAACCCAAATTATGCAGAGATAATACATCTAATCTGATGGATGAAGTGGACAATCAAGGTCATGAGGCAGATGCAAATATAATAAGTCATCTACTGATTTAGTGATATTGGATTACAGAAAAGAAGTTAAGAAGGGTAAGTGTCCAATGAAAAAAAACCAGACCGCATCATCATTGTAATTGTAGGTTTAAAGAAGTGCTTGAAAATAATATTTACGAAGACTCTTCTTAGGATGTATGGAATAAGGATGACCAAGGTGATTATTTTGTATGTTTTGTAGTTTTGATATAACAAAAGCTCTAGAATGTGTAAATGCATTAATGCACAAATACATCTATTATCTTAATAATCAACCATAATGTCCAATGCACAAATACATCTATTATCTTAATAATCAACCATAATGTCCAGTGCACAAATACATCTATTATCTTAATTATTACTTATTTCATTGGCAAACTTCACATTCATTACATAATTTTACAAATTCAACTCTATGTAAGAACAAAAATGTCTGTGTGTGAATGCTATTTACTACAGCCAAACGCTCTTATATGGAAATGGAGATGAAAAAAAGCATTATGTTCAAATCAGGAGAAGGAGGAACTAAACACTTTACAAGAGTGGTTGTTATTGGCGTCTCCAAACGATGAGGTGGACCGGTGGAAATGGGTCATTAGTGATGAAAATGAATTCTCCACAGCTTCACTAAAAGAGCTGCTAACAACAAAAGTGGGGGGTCAGACGTTTCAGAAGTATCAATGGAATGGTTGGGCACCAAAAACAGTGAATATTTTTAACTGGAGAGCTACTATAAACAGGCTGTCAACGCGTGACTCGCTCATTAAAAGGAATATACAAATGGAATCAAGTTTATGTCTACTTTGCGGGACGGTGGAGGAATCTGTCAAACACATATTTACTTCAAGCCCATTCGCTATACAAGTATGGTCTAAGGTGAGTTCTTGGTGTGGTATTGGACCATTTTATGCTTTCTCGTTCAATGACATTATGGAAACTCCGTATCTATTAAAGGGGGACAACGACTTCAAGAAAGGATCCACACTATTTTCATGGCAACAACGTGGAGTATTTGGAAACATAGGAATGACATTCTCTTCAATGGGGCTGTACCTGCGATTTATAAGGTCACATGTAACATCAGTGTTCTCGCGACTTTATGGTTGAAGGCAAGGAGCAACAAGAAAGGTTTGATTGCTCTAAAGAAGTTTCCAACGGAACCGGGCTGAGTATTATGTCTTGATTGTTGATTTCCCACTTCGGTGGGTGTTGTTTTGTTTTTCCTGTTTTATTATCGTGTACTGTTTTTCCGAGGGTTTTTAGCTCCTTGTTAGCCCTCGTATTTTTATATATATATTTGCTTTGCCGTCCAAAAAAATGTAAGAATATATGTAAAATATCATAAATAAACCATGTTACGTAATTTTGTTATCTGTAATGACGTCTAAGCAATGCATAATTTTACAAATTCATCACATTCATTACATAATTTTACAAATTCAACTCTATTATCTTAATTATTACTTATTTCATTGGCAAACTTCACATTCATTACATAATTTTGTTATCTGTATTCATCACATTCATTACATAATTTTACAAATTCAACTCTATTATCTTAATTATTACTTATTTCATTGGCAAACTTCACATTCATTACATAATTTTGTTATCTGTAATGAAAGGCGTGAAATTGGAAAACAATTGTTGTTTATTTGTTTCCACCCCTTTTTTTACTTCATCTCTCATGAACTTTTCTATAAAAATGTTAAGAAATGCGTATATTTGCATATATATTGTAGAAACCATTTGCATATAAATAAAATACTTTTAATAAATTCCGATTACAATAAAAAGAAAATAAAGAAAGCAAGTAAATTTTACAACTAAAAAAATACAATATATGAAGAATGAGTCGAAGCGGAAGTTGATGTGGTTGAAGATTCTATTAAACACAGGTCTGTTAAAACAAATTTCAAGTCTCTCAAGATTAATCGTTTATTTTTCACGGTATAACAGTCAAAGTAATATGTACTATCATGGAGGACCTAGCACCTGATAAAATACCTTGTAATAGAAAGGAAGATTGCTAGAACTTTTGAAGAAATATGAGAGAGAGTATATAGAAATCTGTGTGTTGGAAGTGTGTCTTTCAATCAAGACTCACATTACTGACATTAGTATTTATAGGGAATCTAAAATTGAAACACTCTTCTCATCTTAACTGAAAAGATGAAACAATCTTAAGATGAAACAATCTTAAGTTGAAACATTCAAATTGAATACAAAGACAAAACACACAAAGTTGGACACCTAAAGTTGTCACACCTATATTTGAATTCAAAGTGAAAACAATTAAAATTGTAATATCAGACTAAACTCAAAAATAAACAAAATAGCACAATTGTATGCATATAGTGTATGTGCATATAAAACACACAAAATTGATTACAGTTATTTATAGTAGATGTTACACATGTGTGTAAATGTGAGTCTAACTAATGTGATAATTTTTGAATGACTAAATGTTGAACCAATAAAAGGTCTGAACCATTAAATGATGAATCATTAAGAGGTCTGAACTATTAAGAGCTAGTATATCGCTTAACTATCTAAAGACAAATGTCTGACCGATTCGAATAAAACCTCTTAACCATTCAACATTAACATAATGCTTAACCATCCAGAGACAAATGTATGAACCATTCAGACATTTGCTGAACCATTCAGATATCTGAACTATTAACAAGCTGAAACAAACAACCCATAAGTATATGTAACACGTGTGTAAATGTGAGTTTAACCAAGAACGACTAAACATTTAGAAATCATCATAAACATTTTTAGTATCTGATTAGAAATGAATAAAAACGAGTGATTATGATCAATGGGGTGAAATAGATATAAGAGAATGATATATCAACCATCCATTAAAAAAATAATAAATAATGTCAATATAAGGTTAGCCTATTTGTTAGAGGCTTTTATCTTTTAGAGGGAAGATTTTAGGTTCAAATCTAAGCAATGATGTGATAGATTTGCGGTTCAAAAAAATCCATTAAAAAATAACATGGGAGGTAAGACGCGTCACGACTAGAGTGGAAACGTGGTACAATAATATTATTATTGAATCCATCATTTCATTAAATTGTGATGAATAGTAGTCATATTTTTCTCGACAGGATGTACATAAATCCAATTCTAATCCGATAGTTGCATTCAATGGTAAAGTTATTGAAGTTAGGATAGAGTAGCTTTTTTAAAGTCCAGAGTTCGAACCACATTCAAAATGGATTAATATAATTTAGTTGTGTTGTAGGTAGGAGGAAAGTAACTTAAAACTCTTTTAAAAACATAAATCCAATTTGAAAGTTTGGAAATCATTAAACTGTTTTTCTTAATACTTATCTCTATTGGTAAAGTTATTTATATTAATTTCAATTGGCTTGAAAAGTAACAAGATGACATGTAATTAACTGGTTTCAGTCTAGGATAAAGAGTGATATACATGGCTATCTATTTTATTTTTCTGTATTTGTTGGAAATTTAAGAAAATTGAATTTCCAAGATGCCTGATTATTTTTCTTTAATTTTAGTGGTTATTTTTCCTAAACATGTTTTAAAATGAACTAGCTACTTATAACTCATGTGTCACGTGTTAAGACGGAAGCGCCTTGTGATGGGAATTCCGTATGTGTGGAAAGAATTTACCATTCAACCGAAATCCAAAATATGTTTTCAAGTAGGAAATTGAATAACAGACATAAACCGGTACTAATGATTCGTAACCCAGCTGGTTAAAGTGATGTACTTATGACATATAAATATGTAGGAGGTTATGGGTTTAAATGTTTAACTTTCACTTGAGCAATATGCTTAGAGTTAAGATAAAATGTTTTTTCAGCAACGGGTTTTCTCATGAGTGGTTACGGATCGTACATTTGTCGTTAAAAAAAGAAAGATAAAGTGGTTTCACGGCCACCTTGCATCCACGTTTATGAGGGCGGGCCTTGGCGCAGCGGTAAAAAGCTGTTCCTAAGGGACCGAAGGTCTCAGGTTCGATCCGTGGAAACGGCCTCCCCACAAAATGTGGGGGAAAGACCGCGTACATCTTCCCTTAAATGGGACGGACCCTCCCTGAACCCTGCGAAAACGCGGGAGCTCTTTACAGCACCAGGTACGCCCTTGCATCCACGTTTATGCTACGACTGAACCGGACGGTTCACGTTTCACTCTTAAACCTCACGACTGAATTTCTAAACCCTAACAGCACAAAACACACAAGAAGAAAATGTTGGAGAGCAGATTGATCACCATCATAAGGAGGACCAAATCCATCAATCAGATTAGATCTTCGTTTTCATCTCACAGCAGTTCGAAATTCCTCTACAGTCGATTTTCTCCCAATAGTTATTCAGCCTACAACAACAATGTCACTAACACCACCGCCAGAGGCTATTTCATTCATGGCTTTCGATCCTTTCACAATCTCAGAAAGGTATTGTTATATTGAATTTGATGCTCTTACGATCCCTAACTTTGATTATGAATCTGATTATGGTTCCTGATTATTGTTGATAGTGAATCTGATGGTTTGTATTTCAAATCATGAGATGCGTAACGGTATTTTTTTTTTTTTTCAGATTGATTTGTATAGTTAAGTTGTTATATTTTGTATAGATTGAAACTGCAACAATCGATGCATACCTGTTTGGATGAGCCAGTAGTCCAGTACATGAGTGAATTACTTTAGATTGAATTTGTATAAATGCTAAACATCTTCAATTTCTGATCTGGTTAGTCCTGAATTTGGGAAGTATTTTTCATTTTGCATAACTCAGCTAACAATATGTCAATATGCTATACTTCAAGCCCTAATATAATGTAGTTTCTTCTGCTCTTTTGTTGATGAATTGAAATAGGTTTCTAAAAGTGGAATATTAGTTCTGTTAATGACGCAACTTTACATATGTAAACCATATTAGTTAGGCGTCAATGTCTCTTGCGAGTTGCGTGCCAATATTACAAGTAATTTTTCAGAAATTAAGCATTCTTGTCACTTTTCAGCAGCTCATTAGTTTTTTCTGTTTTATGTTTATTAGGGTTCATACGTGCCATCTTTTAAGTATATGTCCACTGTGGCTGCAAGTGCTTGCAAGGAAAATAAGGAGACAGTGAAGCTTCTTGTTACTGCTGGACCTCATGCTCAGAAAGCAGTAGGGATATGGCTTTTTGCATCGGCTGCCTGGGTCTTCAGTATGGTTATTCTTGGTGGTGTCACTCGACTTACACGATCTGGTCTTTCAATGACTGACTGGAATTTTGCTGGCACCCTTCCTCCTTTAACAGATGAAGATTGGTTGATTGAGTTTGAGAAATATAAACAATCCCCTGAGTTCAAGCGGTTAGTTTAATGATCAGTACGTGGTTTGACTTTCATTGATTTCTATGATCTCAATGCAGTTTTTAACTCTAAGAGCCCAAAACTATATATGTAATCTAATGCGTATAAAAGATTCCCTTTTTGGGTTTTACCACATATAATTATAAGAGCATCGTCGATACATCTTTCTGGATCGTCATTCCACAAAGATCACTATATCAATGCTACAGTAAAATTGCAAATTTGATGTTCCTCTAATTGAGAGTGAAGTTAAGGGGTACTCACTTATTTTGCAACATTCTACAGTACACAATATAGCATGTGTTAGTATTCAGTTGAGAGAAGCTAGTGATAGAATTTATTGATCCTACTTGTTTTTGGCCATTTGCAGTGTGAACAGAGGAATGGATATTAGTGATTTTAAGTTCATTTATTGGATGGAATACGCACATCGTATGTGGGGAAGGGCACTGGGGGTCATGTTTGCCCTCCCATTTTCGTATTTTATTCGAAAGGGTTATATTAATATACGGCTTGGAGCGAGACTTGCGGGTCTATTTGCTCTTGGTGCTGGGCAAGGGTTGATTGGCTGGTGGATGGTTAAAAGTGGTTTAGAAGTAAGTGTCATATTTCTATCTTAGTATCTCTATAAATTTTTATCTACTTTAGGTGACAAAATGGTCGGGTCAAGTGGATTGGGTACCAGGTCAAAATGATTTGGATTTTGAAAAAACTTGTCCAGATTCTTTATAAGATAATCAGGGTATTGATTATGATCACAAAAATTAAGAATATTATTCATGATATAACTTTTTGGAACAGAATAATAAGGAGGTTTTTGGATAAAAAATAGGCTCTGGTTGACATCTAAGCCTTAAGCCATTTTCAACCTGTTTGATAATGTTAGATATTAAAATCTAAACATAACCTGACAATTTTCATATTTAATATCAATCAACTTTTTTCATTAGGAGCCACCCTCAGAGTACTCTCAACCAAGAGTAAGCCCGTATCGTCTAGCTGCACACCTGACTTCAGCCTTTGCTATATATTGTGGCATCTTTTGGACTGCTCTTACTGTTGTTATGCCAGAACCTCCAACTGAGTCAATAGCTTGGGTCAAAGGGGCTGCAAAAGTCAAACGGTTTGCTTTTCCTGTTGGCATCCTTGTTGGTATAACTGCGGTCTCAGGAGCTTTTGTGGCAGGAAATGATGCAGTATGTGACTAAATATTGTTGTATTTTAAAACCATAGAATACAATGTTAACAACCCCTTTTGGCTTAATTTCATGTTAAAATTTCTACAGGGACGTGCATTTAATACATTTCCAAAGATGGGTGATTCATGGTTCCCAGAAGATGTTTTGAGTATGAAGCCACTTATTCGTAACTTCTTTGAGAACACAGCAACGGTGCAGGTAGCTTAGCTATGTTTTATTTATGCTTAAAAGATCAAGCATTGTAATTAGATCATTCATTTTACCTCACATAGGAGCGGTTCTGGGCTATTGCTTATAATAATCGATAAAATTTACTGTGGATCCAGTCATATAGTTAAAAAGTTCATTCTAAATTCTAATCAGAAACATCACTATCTTTTGGGGGCATGATTTCCAATTTTGGCTACATGACACCGTTAGTTCAAATACTCTGCTAATAGACGGGGTGATGCTTGGTACTTAAAAATGGGTCAAATAGTTTTATTATAGTTTAATAAGAAGTGGGTTAAACGGGTGTTCATACATTATACATCCCTCCTATATTGTTCTATTAAAAAAGATTAGGTAATTTTAAAAATACGAAAACTTGTTTTTATATTTAAAGCATTATTATTTAATTATAAATATTCAAAAGATGGCGAAAAAATGTTTGTGATCCAACCTCTAGCCATCACCCTGCTTCTCAGGGAATGCGGAAAGTCGGAAACACGACATATTTAATATATTCAGTTTAATCCTCAACAACAGAAAATAAAAGGCGTGTTCTTTTCTACAGCTTGATCACCGTATACTTGCAACTGCAACCCTAGCATCAATATGTGGTTTATGGTGGTCAACACGAAAAGTTGACTTGCATCCTGCTATTCGTACTTTGATTGGAAGCACCTTAGGGATGGCCGCCCTCCAGGTATTTACTATAGTGAGACTTTACCTTTTTCACATCATTTTCCTTGATTAACGAGCATTAGTTAAGTGGTTCATTACATTAAATATAATTGCAGGTTACTTTGGGGATTTCAACTCTTCTATCTTATGTGCCAGTTTCACTTGGCACCGCCCACCAAGCCGGGGCCTTGACGCTTTTAACCTTTATGCTCCTCCTTAATCACACCTTGCGCCGACCATCACCCCTGCTCCTAAAATCACTGCCTGCAGTTGCAAAGACATTTTAATTTATAATAATAGTTACTCAACACAATGTTCTATTGTTTTTAGATGTTTTCAATATTCAGCTGTTTGCTATGCATTCAATATTCTTGTAAGGTGTATATTGAATGCATAAAAACTATTCATTTGCTTGTAAAACTCTCAAGCTGGTGTAAACCATATTTTTTACTTTAATCATTTAACTGACACACAGTCATTGTCAGCCATTACCATGGTCTCCTCTTGCCAGTGAATTGTTACATACCAACACGTATATGGTGTCATGAGTCCGATCTTGGAACTGATAATGCTTTCATTATAAAAGGCATGCGTCGGCGAGCTGGAAAACAAACGCCTCAAGGGCTTGAGGCGACATCTCAGGTACGTTTGGGTCTAAGTTGGTCAAAAGTAAGGCCTCTAGAAAGTTTGATATGTAAAAACAATTGAGGGATGTAGAAATCATGAAATGTCTACTTGATAAAAAGATGGATTTGTCATACAAGTGATATACATGATTTTTGTCGTAAATAAAGCTTATTTGGTTATATACAGAACAATGCATGTGAAGTGTGCACCTTGGTTTTGGACTAAAATGCCCTGGAGTGGAGTGGGTTACATTTTCGTAAACCACCCAGAGGGTATGGGTTTTTTATTCAAAACATGATACATTGTTATGCAACTTGTATTGAACTTGGCTTTAGCTTTCTTGAAAACACAGTGGATAAAGGTAGGTTGCTTAACGGTTTGATTTTCAGTTTATTTGGTTTTTGGTTTAGTTTTCATTTTATTCGATGTAGGGTCGTGAGTTATAGACTGCTTGAGGGGAGAAAACGAATTTGGTGTTGGCTGTTGCAAAGTTCAAGTCATGCAACAAACAACCGAATTCAGTATCATGCAAAGTAAAAAGTGGTTGGACAGTTGGACTTAATAATTCGGGTTATTTGGTCCAAACAAAGTTTAAAATTGTGAGAGAAAAAAAGACCTAGTTTGGTACAAAATCAAACCGGATATTTTTTTCATCTCGATTTGGTTTTTGGTTTGTGGTTTTAATCCGTTTCAAAACGGAGTAACAAACACCCCTAGTTAGATGTTTTAAATAAAGTTTTTTGGCAAAAATTAGTAAGGAAAAACTGCGAGTCAATGAAAATTTTTTGTTGAATTTTTCAAATAAGGTACTTGAAGTTATTTATTGCCAAATGCATTGTTTTTTAAATAATGTATATCTGCCAATCATATGGTCCACCCCCCCCCCCCCCCCCCCCTCTTTTTTCTTCTCAAACCATGGATTGAGTTGATGCTCTTATATATGTGCCAGTTCATCAATAGACCATCACTTTGTGGTTTTGATATCTCAAATTCTAGGTTTTGGATTGAGTTGATGCTATTATGAAGATGGTGAATGATCATACTAGGTCTGTCTTGTCTATAGATGAGCTTTAAGTGCGACACAAACTTTGATAAAGTTGGTTTTCAGTACCATGGGTATGTTGGTGGCTTAATTTTTTTACTAACAAGTTTTAGATTTTTTAAAAATAAGCATCACAATTCTCAAGTATACAACCAATACCTAACAGAATGTGAACCGCTAACCTTTTGTTCGTGAGACAAACCACTAACAGTTAAAATATCCCCTAAAAATATAATAGATATACACATATAGGAAATCCAAAAACAAAAAATATGAAAGAGGACAACCAGCTCATTTCAGACAATAAATAGCTATAACATCAAAACCAAAGCATATCATAAACCAAACAAGCCAACTTAACCGTTTTTGAAACACTCCTCTACCAAACTTTATGATTGCATGTTGTCCAAATGTAACATTTATTATGGATTCGGCTTCAAGTTGTGTTTTCAAGTTCGTCCAAAGTAGTCCATTAATTATATTAAACCGACTTAGAAAACACGCATAGTGCAATGTAACTTTCAATAGTCATAAAGAATTATAAGACATGAATAAAAATACACTATTTGGCACCAATCATGTCTGAAAATATGTCTACACGGTCTTTATAGTTAAGGGTGTGGGTCGGGTCCATGCGAAGTTGCAAATGAATTTCAAAACTCACTCTTTTAACTAAGTAGCATATCTTTTCCCAAATAGGTTCAGTATCAAATTGTCACTATTTTCAATCTCATGATGATAGTCCCACAAATCACGGTTACACCTACATAGCTCGACACCAACATATAACAAAGATAATAACATGACTAACGGCCACGCCCACGTCCACGGCCACGCCCTCGTCCACGACCACGTCCCACAGGCCGCCCTGCCATCAAATATAGAAAAGTTAAACCATAAAATATAAAGGTTTGATAGTGTGTCTACAGGAGTTCATGATCAAGGGTCAGCTGATTATTCATATGCGCATGAAACAATAAGAAATTGGTTTAAAGAATTAGTTGAGGTTTGTTTACTTAAACTGAACCCCGACTGAAACCCAAATCAGCATTTTATAATATTTAAGAAAAAGGTATGCAAACTACTTTATAGACTACACAAATATGTATCAAGTTTCGTTTAAGTGTTTAACAGAATTCAGCCAAAAACATGCCTATGACAACACTGAAAATGTCTTCAAAAGTTTGAAAAAGACAACTACCCTTGTATGATATTAATTATTATAAAACATAATGATTGGATGTAAACAAAGCTAGGGTATTTCTAGTCATTGTACACTATTCCGGCATTTTCACCTAGTTTGGTATAAACGAAACACAATGTACTATTTTGACAACCTATAAATTAATTCCAATATACGGCTGACCTTAACTAAAAAGACTAAGAGGGATTTTCACTACCCCTGTGATTTACTATTTTGAATAACCCAATCAAAAAACCAAATTCAAATCTACATCTAATAAACTAAATAAGCCTATTCCAATTTTTAAAATAAACCAATATGGTAACATGTAGAATAAACAAACACTTAAAAATGAGAATTACCTGCAGTTGGCTTTTTAGGCTTGACTCTAGGTGTCTCTTCAACTAGTAAAGTTTCCAAATTTAAGCTGTCAGGAAGTACATAGTAACGAATATTATTGCCTCTCACGCTCATATGGTCAAGGGTTACAGGATTTTTCCCTTTCAGGGTCAACTTCACCGTCTTCAAGTGTGTGTTCATGCTAATATCAACACCTAAACCAATACAAAAGCAAACAGGTTAAAGTAAGTTCAAACAGATAAAATTTTCACATAATCCCTTCACAAAATACTATACACCTAATTTGAACAGCAAATAAGCAATAACATCAACGATCTATGTATGATGTACCTATTTTGGGGGAAAAAAGGCATATACATTAAAATTCATTTAAATTATGAACAGAAAGATATGCATACCTTTCAAACAGAAACAAATTTAAACTAATAACAAGACTTAGATTTTACAAGCCAACAACGATTTCTTATCAGCAGCAGTCAAATCAATAATCAACACAAGATAATATTGTCAATCAGATCTTTAGTGTGTTAACTCAACAGGATATCTGTTTCCAAAATCATCCCAGATTAGACATAATAATAGGAGCCCTCAAAGGTATTTTTAAGACCAAGGTGAGCATACATCCAGAGAGAGTCAAGAGTTCTGGAACTTAGTACTGAGCTTTTAATTGAAAATACAACTTCTCTTACGAGAATGATAAAAGAAATTCTATACTTTGCAACATTTGGAAAAAGAATTTTTAAAATTAATGATCTTTAAGATATATAATGTTACTTTTGCATCTTCATTCGAAGAATGGTTTGTTTGCAATAAGAGCCAAGTACCGAGGATTCATATAAATCAATAACTACATCTACATTTGGGCTGGCAGAAGAAGCATAACCGGGCAGATAAATCTAAAACAATCGAGACAGATGAACAGATGATTGAACATGGTTGTTTAAGTAAGGGACTAAAAATTTTCATGGGTTTAGTATTAGGTGATACCCTCCCAATTTCCCGAAACCAATACCATACTTGTTTACCTGCATAGAAACCAAATACATTAATATATAAAATATCTTTTAAAAATATGATAAATAGTATTCTAAAGTTGTTAGGAACTTGAGGTAACTAAAAATATAAGGTTGTTAGAAGTGTAGTTCAGTGTTTAATATTACAAGTCGGTTTTTTGGGATATTTTAAAATGTCTATGGTAAAGAGAATCCACACGCACGTAATTTTTATCACATAATGTCGTAAATGGGAATAATGCCCATTACCCACAAAGAAACCAGCAAATCAGACCAGGTAATAAGCAGCGGATACTGAACAAGAATGGGACCAGGTTCGGATGCGATTTTACAATTAGGTATGGAACCAGGTTTACTAAAACCCATCCCATAACGTGCCCATTGTCATCCTTCCTTAATCTACATAGACCAAGACAAAAACAAGATTCACCTACACTCTACACAACTCTACAGCAAGATAAAATGAAAACTCCAAATGTATAAATTCAGAAAAAAATTGTTCTAAAGAGAAGCAACCGAAATAATGAAAATGTTTACTACATTTCACAATAATTGTGGCAAATTTTCATAAGAATGGTTTATTTTTGTTGCTGTTCAATGTTCATAACAGATCTCAGTGAAAACAAACTACAATTGAAACAAAAACCCTAGCAACTGACCCAAAAACACTCAAACGTTTAACTTCAAAAGATATTAGCAAAGATGATATATAACAAAAAGAAAACCAGTAGATCAAAGTATAAAAGGGTGCCGATTAACTGAAGTACCACATAGGGTTTAGCAAAACCCTAGTAACTCAAAATCGAAACCGTTCATTGCAAACCACCACCAAAATAAAACATGATAACGATTGAAGATGAGTTACCTGTGATGGTTCCATGTACAACTGTCCCGTTTTTGAGCTCAATCGAGACTGTTTCGTTGTTCAACTTCATCAAAAACCTAAAAATTTTACTCAAAACAGATAAACGTCATTATAACAGATTCGCAAACGAAATTATGCAAGAAAATGGAATTTTAGCAAAGAAATAATCAAACCTGACGAGCTTCATTGTCGCAAATCGCAAGAGCAGAAGCTAGGGTTCCAAAAATTGTCAAATTTTGAGGGGAAGCGCGTATATGTAAAATGTGAGTTCATTTTTTATATGGGTTCGAATGCTAAATGGGCCTTTGTTTGAGGGGTCCATTGATCAGTCCATCATGGGTTCGGGCTGATTTGGGTGTTTGGCTAGAGTTTAATTAGCCTTATGAGTGGTTCGAGTCGGGTAACGGTTCAAAACATGTTTAGGTCAAAGCCATCTATTTAAGAAGGTGTGACTTAAACGTGTTCGAAACAAATGGAGTCGGACTAAATGGCTGGTTGCCTAGCAGTTAAATATTGAGAGTTCAAATCCTTCGTTAACATGGGATCAAAGACTCCATTATCTATTTGCCCGATCCTTCGTTAACATATTTGAAGTCAAACATACAACAAACGAGATCGTCGTTAGAGGGCCTAGAGACTAGCCCTGAGAGCGTGCTAACATACAAGCTAGTAATCTACTTATAATAATTCAGTGTATAACATGCTTAAGACTTATAAATATATAAGCAATAAGTATGAGATACAAGAGACGAACTATGGTTACCATAAAAGGTGGGCAAGGGTGTAGTCCAAGAGATAGAAGGGAGAAAGTAAAGCTGGGGGAGGGGGGTGATTTTATTGGTGGTATCTTTCATTGTAAAATAGGATCCTTGATATACGAGGACGGAAAACAAAACCAACAACACGATTCGACCCCGACTCGACTGTTAAATCGGTTTCATTTACAAATTCCAACCTGGTAAAATCCGAACCAAACTGCTTCAAATCTGATTTAAACATGGTTATTCCTCTCGCCCGAATGGGTTCTTTAAAAAACTGATTTTGGATTTTATTTACCCAATCTAGACCGGTTTTCAACCTGGTTTCAGTTAGTTGTGTACACCTCTATGTGAGGGTAAATCTTTAATCACCACTTTAGATGGCAAAGTAGGTGAAACCTATTTAGATTGTCCATTGTGGTTCAAATTATGGTTGTTGGGCCTTCAACACCACTTTACTATGCTTGTATGTTATCCACACATGTCATCATTTTTCAGGCATTTATTTGGCTATAAACATGAATATATTTCAAGAGTATAGAATGGTAGAACATAGTACAGGAATATTAATACAACTAGTAAAATTCCTGTGATGTGCGGCGGGAATCTGTTAAACCTTGTAACCATTAACACGTCTTGCTTCTAAATAAAATTCATATCAGAACGTAGAAAAAATAAAGAATGTCAAAACGATATATTTAAAATCTTATAAAACGTTATATAAATAAAGTTATGAAAAAAAGTTTTTTTTCTTTAAAAAGAAAGAAACAAATTACATGCTACCGGGTTATTAACATGTATTATATAAAGTTATGAATAAATGTTTTTTCTCCAAAGTAAAAAATAAATACATACTACTCGATTTGAATATATATAACTTGTACTATATGCATCCAGTACATGATGGGTGAATCTGAAACATGATAAATATGTCTTGTGATAAAACTGCGAAGGTCCTAAAGCAAACTGTAGCTAACATTCATATTTTATATCTATACTATATTAATCTATATTATATTAATAAGCAAATGAGAGGGGCAATAGTGTCTTTTCACCAAAATCTCTTAAAATTAAGAGTTTTACAATCTAAATTGCATAGTGTACAACAGGTAAAGCATATTTAAAAGCTAAGGGAGAAGATGGATTCAAAATTCAAAACATCCAAAGTCCAGATCTGGCTCTTAACAAAACTCCAAGCAGCTCTTTCTTTGCAGAGCTTTGATTCAACAGATCAAAGGTGTAAAATGGCGAACAAATCGGTGATTATCGCTTCATCGCTGACCTGAGAAGCCTTCGAATCGATCGACGTTGAGTTCTCCGACTCCGATTCATGGCAAGTCGTTGATCCGTCGGATTCCGATGACGGAAACTTCTCCTACGGTGACGTCACCATCGACGATGATAATGATGGTGACAGCGAAGTCGTGCCGGATGTTGATGATCTTCTTCAACATCCGTTCGGATCTCCATCGTCTGATGTGTCTATGCAGTTGATTGTAGATGAAATCACTCATCATCGTCAGGTAATTAGGTTTTTCTACACTCTTAGTGATTTGTTAACCTTGTGAGTTTATACATCGATCTCAATGATGTTCGCTTAAACTTCGAGATCATGAGTGGAAGTACTTAGACATTTGGTGTAAAAATGTTGAATATGAGTTTATTCATGTGTGCAGGAACTTGAAGACGCCGTGGTGGAAGACGGTGGTTTGATCGACGGTGAAGATGATCCATACGAAGAGGATGAAGGTGAGAGTAATGAAGATGACGATGTCGATGTTGATGATGATGATTTGGATCTGGACGACGAACTGGTGCCGAAATGGTTGAACAACAAATTCGAACGGCAGAGGATGAGGAAATTGGGGAAACGTGCGCATCCGAAGATGAAGAACTCACAAGGTCCAACTGCCACTCAAGGTGAATGACTACTTTTTGTTGAATAACTCACAAGATCTCCCTCTTTTAATCACATTTCTCAGACAATCTTTTGATTCACGAAATCTTTAGGATTAAAGCTGTTAAACCCACATCAATTTCATCAAAATAGTATTGGGTTCGTCATAAAGATCAGGTACTATTTGATGTAAAAGTCGATTACTTAATACTTGTGTGTGGTTTTTGATGTATTAGTGATGATTACAAGCGATGAATACTGTGGAATAAGGGTTTTGTATGTTTATGGGGAATGATTCTGTGAATTGTATGTTTAAGGTGGATTGATATTTGATAGGCTGTGTGTTATGCAGGGATTGGGGCCTTATTCCACTAGTATCAAGAAAGCAGAGAAAGATGTGAAGGATATGACCAAAAGGATCAATGATTTGTCTGGTATGTTCACTTAGGGATTGCTTATTAAAACTGTATATTTGATTACTGGTTTGTGATGGAACTTTAGTGTTTATGATTGTCTGCTTATGTGAAGGTCTTTTCGACTTGTTGATGAAATCATACATAACCTGAATAAATTTGTATTTTTACTAATGGGTTAGTGTAACACCCCGAAATTTCATTTAAAGAAAAAGAAAAGAAAACTAAATGGGAAGAATAGATAATAGGCACAAGTGGAGGGGGTAAAGCGTACAAAGTATGAAACTTCAATATTTTATTAATAAAAGAGGTATGGTCACCTCCTTAAAAGTAGTTTTGCATTTTGGCTCTCGGCCAAAGCAGAAAACAAGATCAGAGCAGGCCTTTGGAGAAAAAGACAAGGAAAAGAAGCTGTAAAAGGTTAGTTCTTGAGTTTACATTCGGTTTTGACTTAGTTCGGAACTTGTGACCGAAGTTCTCAGTGTTTAGAGGCTGTGTTCGGGTTTTCTCGGTGCTGAATTTGCTAGTGGGGGGTGTGTTGTTCGAAGAGCTGCTCAAGGTGAGTTACTAGAACCCCTCTTTTACTGATTTTAAAGTGTTTGGGGCTATTATGCATACCAAGTAAACGTTTTCAAGAAAACCGTGGGATTTTAGTGGTATGTTCGAAAATAATATGTGTATGTATGTTTTTATAAGGTTGGGTATTATACCCGTATGTTCATATGCATGTGTATGTGGGTCGGGTATGTTTTGGGAAGATGTATGGTTATGAATATGTTAGGTTCATGCTTAGAACCGTATGTGAATGTTTAGAATTAAGAGATATGATGTTTGGGACTTAAAAATATGAGAACAGACTGCTAATACGCCTATACAAGGCTCATAAGTCTGAATAGTGCTCATGTGTCTGAAATTTAGAACTTAGAAAACTAAGTACAGGGTAATAAGTCTGAATAGTGGTCATGAGTCCAAATAGTTCTCATATGCCCAAATAGTGCTCATGTGTCTGGAATTTAGAACTTAGAAAACTAAGTACAGAGTAATAAGTCTGAATAGTGGACATGAGTCCAAATAGTTCTCATATGCCCAAATAGTGCTCATATGTCTGAAAATAAGTTAAGTGTGAGATGATAAGTCTAAAGAGTGCTCATAAGTCTGAACAGTGGTCATATGTCCAGAAAAGTGAATTATTTTCCAAGTGTAAGGTGAAAAGTCCAAACAGTGCTCATGAGTCCCAACAGTGCTCATATGCCTAAGGTGAAAAAGTTTAAGTGTAGGCTGGTGAGTCTATATAGTGGTGAAAAGTCCAAACAGTGCTCATGAGTCCCAACAGTGCTCATGTGTCCAACACTTAGAATTTTTTTCAGAAATTTTCTGGGAATCTGGATTTCGGGGATTTGACCGAGGTTGACCAAGGGCCATTTAATGATGATGTTTTAAGCATGCAATGATGATTAATGATTGACCCTTGTTATTATTACTGATATTATTATTAGTAGTTTATTATTATTGACAATATTATTATTATTATTTTTATATTGTTAAGCACGAAATGTGCATGATGATGTGATGAAGTTTATGATTTGTATGTATGTGAGTGTTATGTTATCTTTCTTTGTTAAATTGTTTTAAAACGTACGTATTATGTTTTATAATACATAATGTATGACTTTACGCGGGGTGATGTATGAATGAATGAATTAATGAACGTAAAGTATTATGTAACGAAGAGAAAGATAATGATGAAGTACAACTGAACGAATATGATAAAGTACGAAACGAACGAACACATGAAATAATGAACGGATGAAAGGCTTGCAAGCAAGTGTATGAGGTGAGCGACTCTGTGTCGCAACAGACTCGAAAGGGGTCCTTGTCGCGTACTACGGTATTGCAGGAGACAGGATCCAGATGAATGAGAGTAAGAATGGCTTGCAAGTAGAAGGAAAGGAGGTTCACAACTCATTGAGAGTTGTTAGCTCAACTGTGTGTGTGTTATAGCATGCGATTTTGGCCTACCTCATTGGATTATGTAGCGTGCGATTATTGGCTAACCCATGAGATGGCGTGTGATATTGGCTAAACCCCGAGAGAGCTCTCACACACATAGGAGGGAGTCGGTCTTGGTGACCTCTCTGTTGGTGCGATTTGTGCGACATGCACGGTGGAACTGATACGGGGACATAGACACAGTGGGAGTTCAGTTTTGGTAACTGCTCCGATACGTGCGATGTGGTATTACTGTGCGCTATGTAGCGTGCGATGATGGCCTACCTCATGTGGATTATGTAGCGTGCGATTTTGGCTAACCCATGAGATGGCGTGCGATTTTGGCTAAACCCCAGAGTTCTCACACATAGGGAGAGTTGGTCTTAGTGACAACTCCACTGGTGCGAATTGCACGAGACGAGATAGTGAGGTGAGTAACTTTGTGTTGCAACAGACTCGGATGGAGTTCAATCCAGGTGATTGACTCGACGGGATCTTTGTCACGTATCCCGGCACAGACGTGAGCCGGAGATATTGCATGAGACAAGATCTAGATGAAAGAAAGAGAACCATGAAAGAGAGAAAGTATGAACCGAACGAAAGTTAATGAACGTAAAGAGCAAAGAAATGAATGAATGAACGAACGATGACGAAGATAATAATAACAATTATTATCTATATGTATGTATGATGTATGCTCACGAACGAAATATCATAATAAGAACAAAACGGGATCCTTGTCATCTGACCTCAGTAATCGTGGTTGTGTGCCATGAAGAGGGTAAAGCCCGACGGGATCTACATAAGTAATGAATGATAAAGATGTACGATGAACGAATGAAAATTTATGAACGCAATGAAAGATAATAATGATATTATCTATGTGTACGTATGATGTGTGAGCATGTATGAAAGTATAATATGATTTGAAAGAAAGTAAAGAACGGTTTTTACGAAAGTAAAGTATTTTATTATAAAAAACTAGAACTCACTCAGCGTCGCTGACTTTTGTATGCATGAAAGTTGGCAGGTGTTTTGGTTGATGCTGAGGGGTTGCAGGCATGGATGCATAAGCTACTGGGAGTGTTCTGAAGCTGGCATCCGTATTTTGACATGTCATTGTACTTGAGATGAAAAGAATGTTGTAATGTAATAAAATGACATGATTTTAGTTATTAATGAATGTTTTTAAATTCCGCTGCAAAGTAAATATGTGTTTTAAAATGTTTTATGTGTGATGAATGACCAACTGTGAGGTGCCCAGGAACGGGGGCCTTACAGTTAGATTCCAAATCATTTAATTAGTAAGGAACCAAACCAGCAGACAGGTTTTGTTTTATATGTTTCAGGCTTTGTAATGTTGGACAGTGTGGTGAAAGGACTTCTTAAGGGCCTCAGATATATCTCTCAAGTTTTTGGTCAGCCTCTTTTTCTCCTTCCCTGTTGATTAGGTTATGTAAATGCACATGTTTATCTCATTATATGATCTCATTTAAGAATCTGTTCTGTGCAGAAGACGAGAAAAAACAAGAAATACAAATTGGTGGTCCAACAGATGTGAAGCATGTGGCTCATTTCGGATGTGACGGATCTGCGCAAGAATCTCCCAGCCCAATAAAACTATTACCTGAGAATATAAAGTATAAAATACTAATAACATACTGTGTAGATATGGAACATAACAAAAGGCACTAATAATTACAAATAACATTTTGTGTAGATAAGGAACACAAAATAAAAGGGACTAATAATAGTAGTAGACTGGAAGTAACATAAAGTGGTGAAAACTAATAATAGTAATAGTAGTAAAAACATAAGAGAAAATCTTTAAATTTCTATATTTTTTAACAATTTCTTGTATGGTTGATTGGATTTTAATCTTCTGTAGAGTAAAAGTTCAGCTTTCAGACTCTGCTCAGGGCACGCGAAGTCCTATCCATCATCCCAAACGCATAAATAATTCAAATGTAAGAACTTAATCTTGCACTTCTTCTGTGAGAATTACATATAGAAATTGAGGTATTAAAGTATTATAAACTGAGAATTTCTTTTGTTTTATATCTTATTTTGGGTGTAAACATCACAGGGTGATAATGATACAACTGCAATAAATGAGTCTAATGATAATAACCGTTGTTCATCCACTGCACCTGAGCTAGAAAATTCTTCTTCCAGAAATAATGGAGGATGGAAAAAGATTTCAACCACCGGAGATAAACCTACACCTCGATTCAATGTAATGAATTCTGTAATTATCCATTTAAGGATTTTAGTTTAGAGGTGGTAAAATGGGCAGGTCAGGCGGGCTGGATAACGGGTCAAAACGGGTAAATTTGGTACATGTTGGAAGGTGTCGGGTTTGAGAGGTTTAGGTAAAATGTTTTTTATCCGGAAGTGTTATTTTTAATGATCACCATGCCAAATATGATTACAGGAATGTAATTACTTTGAGAGCAATATACCTTCTAAATAAAATGATTTACTGTGTTCTATGGATTAATTATAAGGCTTTAACCTTTTCCTTTCAGGCAGTATTTGTTTTATTCCACCTGTTAGAGATGAAACGTCACTGAATTGACCCATTCGTATCTAAACGGGTCACTCTAAGTTTAATACGCAATCCTAATTGTAATGTTTACCCTTTGTTCTTGAATAGCATGCTGCAGCTGCAATTGGAAAGAAAATGATTGTTGTTGGTGGTGAATTTGGAAGTGGGCTATTAGAAGATGTGCATGTACAAAAGATTAATCTTTTTCTTTCTTTTTGTCAATTTTGTTTGTAAATTACAAGATTCTTAAATTTATTAAGTGCGTGCTTTTTTTAGGCCCTAATTGGGTTTCTGCAGAATGTCAATCTGCATCATCGAAAGCATCTGAAACTCCAAGTGATGGCCCTAATTGGGTTTCTGAAGGTATGAATAATTCAACCTCCTAATGTTTGAATGAATGCAAAAAGTAGTAACTATCTAAGAAAAGATTAGAACAAACATTTCACATGTAGTTAAGGAAACCCCTGCCATAATATTTATGTTTTCATATCAAGGTAGAAAAAGGAGTCCCAATATTCTTCGTCATGGGCCTAAATCACAAATGACATTATCATCAGCAAAATAGGTAGATCGGTTGGGGTTGGGTATGGGGTCAAAACGGTTACCATTTGAAATGGGTTTGTTTAAAAAGGGGGTGAGGACATGTTGGGGGTGATCGGAACAATTTTTTACCTTCTTTATAAATACCTAATGAATAAATATGATTAAAATTTTATAACATGACAAGTATAATACACATTCTCTCTATAGAAAATTTGAACTTTGTAAATTATTGATGATACAGTAATTGGTTTTTTGATCTTCTTCAAATAAAGTTGTACAATGTAAAATTCAGAGAGGGTTATGTTGCATGTTCTGCTCAGATACTCATCGTTGATACAACTACTTATGCATTGCTATGTATTTCAATATTGTCAGGCCATCATCATTATTGTAGCATGATTCTTTTATACAGGTTTCTGTTTTTGATTCTTGGAATGATCTTTTGGCTATATCCTGCATTAGGTGGATTAGAATATGTAAGTTCATCATCAGTGGTTCGTCTGGTTTTGAAAAAATCTATGGGTCAAACCACTAACTAGAAATTTGGAAAACAACAAACAAACGTCCAAGTTGGGTGGGTCGGCCGGACCTGTCTATTTTAGTGGTTTGGCAGTTTGAACTGATTCTTTTATCTTTTCTTTTTTCAAAATCCTTAATATGTTTAGAAGTTCTTAAAATGATTTAGGCAGACCGGCCGACTTGAACTTTAATTAATTTAAAATTTAGTGTGAATTTGTATAGTTCAGGTATACTATTTTCATTCTTTACATCTTAAAGCTCCCTCATCAATCAGCATCTTAATCTGAGTAAGCAAATTGTAGATTAATTAGTTATAGTTATACACAGTCTAAATTGCACATATGCATTTTGAAAAGAGAAATGTTCATTCATATCTGCTTTCAATTTAATTGATCTCTTTTATTTCTTTATGCAAATTGTTGAATTCAGGTTGTTCATCACACGCTTTCAGCAATTGTAGTAGCATATGCCATGTTTTCATGGGAAGGAAAGC
The DNA here is from genome assembly GCA_024085815.1 of Flaveria linearis. Lineage (NCBI taxonomy): Eukaryota > Viridiplantae > Streptophyta > Magnoliopsida > Asterales > Asteraceae > Flaveria > Flaveria linearis. The sequence goes on from CM044001.1 coordinate 12,446,847, forward strand.
TTTACACATTTATGGTTCTTATATCTGAGTTGACAACACCCGAGATTAACTTGAGATGGTATGTTTGGTGCAGGTTGAAACGGGTCATGAAATGAAATGCTATGTGAATCAATCCTTTAATTATCAAGATCCAAATAGTAATGCTGCTACTCTTGGATTCAAGTATCTGGACATGGATGATGAAGGTGATGACATCTTTCCACTTTTGTGAGGTAAAAACTGTAGTATTTGGTACTACAGGATAAGAAGATAAACATTTTGGACATTGCTGTTACAGTGGGGCAGGCAAGTAGATTTTCATCAAATATGTTCTCAACACCTAAAATAATGTTATTATTTTTATTCGTGTGCTATTATTTAATTGAGTTTTGTAATGCTCATGACATAAATAAACTATACAATAGAAGCCACGCATGTATTCAGAAAACAAATATCGCATTGTGAAATATGTCGATGTCGTCACCGCCGCATCGCGCGGGTTCCTTACTAGTAAGCATATGTGAACGGTAAAGATGTCATTTTACCTAAATCTCTTAAAATTAAGAGTTTTACGAGTTGTAATGCATGTGTTACTGCTCTTAATGCATGCTCCCTCCTCAAGTGATAGTCCCTGATCTAAAATTCAAAATTCAAAGTTGGAGAGAGAGCATAGTGAGAAGAAAGAGTGTGTGTCACGATTCTACCTCTCACCGGAGTCCTGCCGCTCCGATTGAGCTGTAACAATGAAGAAGAGCTTGAATGTCTCTAGATCTTTAACAACGAAGAAGAGCTTGAAACCCTAGATTCCGACAACGAAGAGAGCTTGAAAACACATCTGAAGTCTATGAACCTCGAGTGAAACAAATCTCTTGAAACCCTAGATTCCGACGCCGATCACCGGAGCTCCGGCTTCTTCACCGTTTCCACACTTGAATCTCTCGAAGGCGGCTGCTCAAGCCCCATCTGTCTCACAATCATACTCGGAGACCTTCGTTGCTTATCGAAGCTTTCATCAATGGAGTCGAGTCCATTCTCGGGTCGGATCTCTCGCGGGTCCATTCATGGGTTTAGGGTTTTTTTGGGTTTGATTTGGAAGGTTGATGTTGAAGTTGATGTTAGATGATAGAAGTTTTAATGAAAATATTCATTTTCTTCATTTGATGGTCTATCTTTTTAATCTGTCACCTGAATGTGTTTAAGATCTTGTTTCTTGTTAACTTGCAAAGTGATCTTGAAGGTAACCTAATATTTATGATTTGATATGTAAGCTTGGGTATTAATGTTTGTTTGATTTGATATTGTGGTTTTGTTTTACCAATATTTAATGCTTATGGTTAACTTCTATTCGTTTCAGAGGTGCTTCAATTTGCTAAAAGTTTTTAGTTGATGTTCTATAATATTCCTGCGTAAGGGTGCTTCAATTTGCTCAGGTTTGAAATCCAGATATGTTTGCGCTTAATTTGTTTAAGATTTAAGCAATTTCACTTCAATTTTACGATTTGTTTATTAAATGGCACCTGTTGATTGAATTCATTTAGGTGGATATGTTTTATCTATAAACTGCACTTATTTTCTTGATCTGCTATTGGATCTATTAAGTGTTATGCAGAAGTTAGTACCTTAACTTGGCCTATGAATTTGTTAAGTGTTAACTTTTAAACTTATGCACAATCTAACTTTTTATATTTAAACTTAACTTGGCCTATGAATTTGTTAAGTGTTAACTTTTTATATTTGTACATCGATTAGAATATTTCTATTTTCAGTTATGCAGATTAAGGAGGTGTTGTATATGTGTTTATGCGTTTAATTTGTTTAATACTTAAGTGAGGTCACTTCAATTTTAGAAGTAGTTTAATGATTCCAACCTCTGGTTGCGTAAATATGTTTGATTTTTTCATTAAATGACATCAGTTCATTTGGAAACCTGATTAAATTCAGCTAAGCTAAATTCGATCTGTTGTGCTTTTAACGGTAGAAAGCTTTGTACAAACTCTGAGGTGCCTTGTGCAAATTAAGATGTATGTCCTTGGTGTGTCTAGATAATTTGGGCATAGCGATTAAAAACTTAGGCGAGCAGTGATATTCAGGTGAAAATGTTCTCTTTCTAAACTGTACTTTTGTAGTTTCTTTATGATGTTTGGGACTGGGGTCTGAAACTAAATCAATGTTCTTTTAGTTATTTAGTACCTTTATCTGGTCTCTGATATGATTTTTCGGTTTCCAGTTATGCAGCTTTAAGGAGAAGGCTCCTGATTGATCCTCTTATACCGAAAGATGGAAGTAATTTTCCCGATCTTGTTATGGACAATCCATTATCTCAAGACCCTAGTAGATTTTTCTAACTTTTGCCTAAAATATATAGGACATTCTTTGTTTCAATCATATCCTTTACAAATAAAAACCAATGTTTGTGCATTAAAAGAGGACTTGTTAATTGTATTCATCAATTGTACATGTGCATTGGATTAATGCTTTAAATTCTTAATACATATTGGTTTTTTGAATTTTTGTACTTGTTATTGATACTGCGTTGATGTAATGATGTTTAAACAGATAGTATGTGGGGCTGGTTTTTTCAAAAAGCCGAGTTAGAGAAGATGGTTGACCAAGATTTGTCTCGCTTGTATCCCGAACATGGCAGCTACTTCCAGACTCCTGGATGTCAAGGAATGTTAAGAAGAATTTTGTTGCTTTGGTGTATTAGTCATCCGAACTATGGGTATAGACAAGGTAATATATTTATACATTTTCAAGATCAATTTTCTAATATTTCATAATTTTGTCTTACTTTTTCACCCAATACTAATGGTTATGACAGATGATTATAAATTGTTTAGGATTAATTACGGACACTATTTTGCTAAATTTATTTGTATCTTGAACAATAAGGGGTTTTTCAGTATGCCACTTGAAGTCGTAATTATCAGTTTTTAATGTTTTGTTTGGATAAATGGATTATGATTATTTTGGTAAGTTTTGGGGTCAATGCATTGGTTTAAGTTTCATACTAGCCGCAACAACATTGGTTATCAACTTATCAAAGAGAAATAAATGTATCTGTATGCTCTCATTTAACTTAATTTCAGGGATTTCTGTTTTACATTACCTTTTTATTTTATTTTTCTTCTTCAATCACTTTTAAACACATTTAAATACCTCCTAAGTATCTCCTGTATTGGTCATAAAAATGAAATGGAAATCAGGGTGTAGTCCTGTAAATATTATATATCAACACTTTTTTGGCAACATTCTACACAATGTGTTTGAATAGTTTATCTAATTTTGATGGATAAAAATTTGGGGCTTATTTAATTGATATATTATTATTTACAGGAATGCATGAACTCTTGGCTCCTTTATTATATGTTCTCCAGGCCAATGTAGAGCGTCTTACTGCATGGCTTCAAATTTATGAGTAGCATTGCTTCAAATTTATTAGTTGATGATCCCGAGCCCAAGCCTGATCCCGAGCCCGAGCCTAATACTTCAGCAGATTCAGGTAATGCTATTCAGGAAGTTCATGAAAATGGGCCTGGTGACCCGGAGGATGCTACACCATTGAAGGGCATGGAGACTGAAGAATCTGTAGGGAAGTCTGGATTAAATCTGAAAGATAGGATAATTTTATCAGGAAAGCAGTGGTTTTGGAAGTTTGGGAAAAAAACGGTGACGGTTTGTTGGAGAAAGGCGGGGATTCTACAAATTCCTTTGTCGTGGGGCGTGATCAGAAAAGCGAAGTGGCATCCTCTGAAACAGATGTAACGGGCAAAGGATAATCCATGACCCAAAACAATATTGGTTCTTTGAAAAATCTTGGTCAATCCATGATGGAAAACCTTCAGGTATGATCATATCATGTCATTGTTTGCATTGTTCAGTACATGATGCAACAGATCAAATGTTAAGACTTTTTTAAACTAGATTGATTAAAGTATTAAACGATGCAGGTGATAGAATCTGTGTTCCTGCAAGAGAAGGGTGAATCGGGTCATGCAGATAACTTGTCGAAGAAGGCACTGGTAGACCGAGGACAAATGACAGCCATGGCCGCCCTGAAAGAGCTTCGGAAAATCAGCAACATTCTATCAGAAATGTGAGGTGGTTATAGTGTGTACATATATATATATTCTTAGTACTTAAAGTTCTTCATTTTAGAGTGCCATAGCCCTATAATAAAATGATGCTCATTCCTTCTTATGGTCAGTCTTAGGTTTTTCAGAATAAATTCAGTTATGTACCCACAAATTCATCTTTAAATGTAGATATATTCAGATCATTTTACTCTTATAGAATTAATATAATATTCATGCGTATGGGTAATTTGCTCAGGTTTGAATTAATATGAAGTGTTCGAGGAAGAAGAGAGACAGAAGTTGCACGACCACTGGTTTGTTACTATGTTCCTGCCTTACAGACTATATCTGCATCATATTTTGTTTTGTTGAGAATTAAAGATCAATTTTTATTTGAAAACAGGTTGCATTTGGTCAAAAAAGATCTCCCTGTAGGCTTTGAGAATTGGGACCGCTGGCGATCTGCCAAGTGGGAGTTGACGAAGTCTTTGGAGAAAGAAATGGAAGATAAATGGAAGTCAAATGATGGTCCCGCATTGAATTTGTATAATAATCAGGATGACGAGTTCATAATTGATGATCAGGATGAAGAGCTAGAGCAGTCGAATGAAGAGCAACATGTTGATGGAGAAACAAATGAGGCGACTTTAATTGCATTAGAGGTTCGTAGATATCTAAGCACCATTTAAGCTCTTTTATAATTAGAGTTGGCAAGTTGGGTGGATCAGATGGATTGAGTATCGGGTCAAAAAAGGTTTGGATAAAAATTTCCAACTTACTGGCACATGTCGGGTTGACTCGCTAACACTTTGTCAAAATTCTTATTTTTCTTAGAACTTATTAATCTGATCCTTGAACTTTCTCTTTGCATGATTAAATCCTTTTACTTTTGTAACTTTAGAAGGAGGTCCTTTTATTTATTTTTAACTGACAAGTCTTTTCTTTCACAATCAAACTTTTCAACTTATTGTAAACTGATGAAAGGATTGCTTTTACATGATTAACTCCCTAAATTTTTTTATACAAAGGATTTTTCTCATTAAGGTCTAAAAAGTCCAAGGTAAAATCATGGACTTTTTTTTTTCATCAAGCTTTGAAATCTCCCTCACACACACTAAAAACATCAAGATTCGAATCCATTTGCCATTTCAAAATTCAAACCGCTTTTTTTTTTCAAAAATCCACCTCTTTTTTTTTTCCTTTTCAATTTAGCTTAGAGCACTAAGTAATATTATTAACATTTTGAAGTACCCAAATTCATATGTACCGGTTGTAACTACTTAACAGTGGAAATGTAACATAGAAGTTTTTGTTTCAATAAATCATTTTATCTATTAATATACAACTAGAAATGAATCTGACATTATTAGCTTGTTTTGTGATAATATAATTTGTAGTCATATTTGACACTTTGTTTAAAAAAGGATGAAAAGCGTTTCAGATCAATCCAAGTCGACCTGCCAATTTTCCCATGTTTACTTTGTCTTATATTCTTCATTGCATCGTAACAAAGTTTATTGCTTAAAAATTAAATTTTTTCTCCATCTTTAGTTGTATATAGAGTTGTTAATATATAATCAATTTATTTGACTTTAGAAACTATACATTTATGGAGAAAAATTCAGTAAGCTTATTTTTTACCTTTTTTTTTCACTACAACATTATATTTGAAAAACTATGTACATATATGCAACATAGCACGAAAAAATGACAAACTAACAAAAAAAGACTATCGCATTGTAAATTGTTGTCGCCGCCGCATCGCGCGCGTCTTCCACTAGTAGACAATAATATGTGGCTTTAATGATGTTTATTTGCTTGAATGTTATTATTTTCCCTTCTTTGCTAGCACATACCTGTCTTTGCGTTTATTTGTTAATGTTAATTTGAAAATTAAAATTTATTGATAGATAAATAATAAAATATTAAAAGTTAAAATTTGTATGTTGATATGTCATCTGTATAATGTAATGATTAAGTTTCAAAAAATATAAGGCCGTAAGTATTAAAAAATAACAGTAGTAAAAAATAAAACTGAAGGGATATAGTATTTTTATTATATTTCTAATGATGATACACATAAGTTTTTTATTTATTTGAAATTAAACTTGTTTACATATTTATTATGTGAACCACCAACTAACCCGGACTAGAAAATCTAATATTAAATGATACACAACCGATCCATAAAATTTTAAACTCCCATGAAAGAAATTATGGCTATCATTAGTCATTATGTATGTACGTGTTATGAATTAACGCTCATTAAAATAAACACATCCACACGTATAAGCTTATTGATTCGTCATGATGCTCACACACCATATGTTACGGTATATTTCAAATGACTAGCTTTAGTTACCCGTGTATTACACGGGAGGTGAAGTGTTAATTATTAAAATAATAAAAAAACATAAATAAAACTAAATATATTATACGGGTTGAAAAAATAAAATTGATTAGTTATTGATTGTTATTTATATAATACTAACTTTAGTAAACCCGTGTATTACATGAGTTAAAAAATAAAATATTAATTATGATGAAAGTTTATGAAGTATATAATGATATTTTAAAATAAGATATGATTAAAATTACACATGAGTAATAATTATAAGTAATAATTTTAATTTTTATTTTCAAAAAAATTTAACCATTTTTTCCAAATAAACCATATTAAAAATATGGTTTTTAAAAGTTTCTTATTATAACTCCTAATTTTAATTATTTTTAGTTTATAAAGAAGTTTACTTTTTAAAAACATCTAGTTTAAGATATTTTATATTTTTAAAAATGTTTGATTTTTTTGAAAAACTCTTATTTTATAAAAATTTATTTTCTAGAAATAACATTAATAAAAAGACATCTTTTCTTAATTTATTAAGAAAAAAATTTGATCTTAAAAAGAATTAAAACTTTTTAATCTTTAATTTAAGTAACTATTTAAGAGGAGAGAGAGGCGGAAAAAATAAAATTAGAGGGCCTAGAAATATGACAAGTGTTCCCCTAAGTTACTCTTTTAGTATTATATTATATATATATATATATATTATAATGATTTTTACCTTTAGAAAAAAATTTGAGTTCAAACCCAAACCTAATATAAAACAATTTGACCTAATTTAAAAGTCAGGCAATATTTCATTGTTATTGTTAATATAAAAATATACATAACGGTCCTTTTCACGATAATGACTAAAAACTTATGCTCATCTTATCATAAAGTGTGACCATCTATACGTAAGTGTTATTGTATTGTATAAGAATTATAATACTCTTGCAAAAATAATATTTTCATAAATTCACTTATAGTTGGTAAAGCTATAATTTTTAAATGGCTGGTTCATCATATGACTCGTCATCTTTATCCAAAGTTTAATGGAGTTCAATATAGAATATCTTTCCTTGTTTTTATAATATCCAGATTTAAATAAATACACATCATATGTGTTAAAACAACGGATAGTGACATCTTTATATATAATAAAAGGAAAGGGTTTTTTCACTTGTCATCATATTAAACAGTCTTTGACCCATTTCAAATTTTTAAACAAATATTGCTACTTGTCATCATATTAAACACTCATTTAAACTCTAAAAATTTCTCTTAATTTGTTTCCCTAAAATAAAAAGTTTCTAAAGTTTGAATTAATATCATTTTTATTTTATATTCAAATAAATGTTAATATGGAAACCACTATTTGTCTTTCTCATAATTTATTTTGAAAAAATAAAAAGCCATTTTGTAATATATGTACAATGGTTTTTAACAGTGGCGGATCTAGAAGAAAAGTTCAGGGGTAACGTAAATTTTTTTTCCGTACATTTATATAAATACCACCGCTGCAGCAGAACGGCCGACGGCGAGGGGTCGTCACTCTAGTCATGGTTGGTTGGCGACAGGACAAAGGTTGTTGGGTGATTGGGTCAGGGTGAGTCGGTGAGGTTTGAGTATAACTAGTTATTTTTTAAGTTGTTTAGTTTGGGTAATGAGTATTTGAGCTTATTAATGTTTTTATAAAATGTTATTTGGTATTTTGGGTCTGTTAGTTGTTTAGTTATTTAAATTTTGGGCTTATTATAATTTTGGTCATGTTATTTGTTTAGTTATTAACCTATTAAGTTATTAATGTTATTTGGTATTTTGGGTTTGTTAGTTGTTTAGTTAGTTATTAAGCAAATAACACAATTCAAATTCATAAAATTTTAAATGAAATATATCTCCAAATCCCTAATTTCATCTTCCAAATACAATTGGGATCGAAGGAGTTGAACCCGAAGAAATTGAACCCGAATGAATTGAACCCGAAGAATCTGAACCCAAATGAATTGAACTCGAAGGAATTGAAACCGAGAGAATTGAACTCGAAGGAGTTGTTGATCCAATATTATCATCGTTATTAGAAATAATATCTTTCTCGTGAAACTTTCTTTTAAAAAAATTGTCTGTAAGAACTTGTTTTTTCATCTTCCAAATCCCTAATTCATTTTCAAATAACACAATAAGATTACAAATTACAATTACAAATAACACAATTCAAATTCATAAATTTCAAATCCCTAATTTCAAATCCCTAATCTTTAATTCATATAACCTAATTCAAAGCCATAATTTCAATAATCCTTAATTGTTAATAAAACTTAAAAATTAAACCAAATAACAAATAATCAATCTTCTACTCTAAAAATCTTGCAAATAACACTTAAAACTAGAATGTAAAAAGAATACCTTCAACAATTCAAAGCTTCAAAACTTGAAAATAACACTCAACTCTTCGAAGAATCGTGGTCGAGCGGTGGCCGAGCAGCGACGGCCGAGCGGTGGCCGAGCGCCCGAGCAGCAGCAGCAGATTTGCAGGTTGCAGTAGCAGGGGAGGAGGATCGGATAAGTGGAGCAGCAGTGAGTTTTTTTTTTTTTTTTTGGGGGGGGGGGTCCGATTTTTGTGAAAGTGTGTTTGGGTATTTGGGTTCTAAATTAATTTGGGTTTTTGGGTTCTAAATTACTTTGGGTTTTGTAATAATTAGGCTAACCAACTTTAAATGAGTTTTAAAATAAATTGAGTTTTTAAATTAATTGAGTTTTTTTAATAAATTGAGCTTTCAATGTTAATTGGGTAATTGGGTTTTATAATATTTTTTTAAAAGTTAATATTTTTTATAAAATATTAGACTTATTTTTATAAAATTAAAAATTTTCTATAAAGTTTTGAATTTAAAATTTTTTAGGGGTAACGTAAAATTTTCTCAGGGGTAACGTAATATTTTCTCAGGATTAACGTAAAACCGTAAAAAAAACTTTTTTAACATAAAAATGTTAAAAAATATTTTTAACACTATGCGTAAAAAGTTGAGGGGTAGCGGAGGCTACCCCTCAACTCTAAATAGGTCTGCCCCTGATTTTAAACCAAAATTATAGTAAACAGAATCTAAATTTTCAAACATAATGTTAAGAGATTAGTTTTTTATAATTTAATTTTATATACAATCACAATACTACTTAAGTTGATATGTTTCTTCACATTTGCAGCTAAGTTTGTTATAACATTTTATCAATTTTATGTTTTAATAAATTATTGGCTTTTAAGTTATATGTTGTCACATGACACACTCTCAAGAAATTATTGTCACTTGTCATTCATATAACCAACAGTTGTTTTAATGAAAATTTTACATCCCTTAAATTTTGCATCCTTATATATCATTCTTATATATTATTCTTATATATTAGAAGATTATTAATATTAGTTCTTAATTTATAATTGTAAAAATTCGTTATTTTAGTTTTTTCAATACGTGTAACAAACGGGACGTTAGGCTAGTATTACATATTTCTGTATTGTTTTATGTAGGCCACTTTCTTATGACACGTGGAGTGCAGCATAAAAATGTGCCTTGATTTTATTTTTTTTGGAATTAATAGTTGGAGAACAAAATAGATCAAATCAGTTGAGAGTTACAGTTTTTGTAACAACTTTTATATTTTTACTATAAAATTAAAAATTATCTATAGTAAATCTTTACATTTAGATGCTTACTATTCACTCTTTACAAAATTGTTTTGAGTAAGTAAAAAAAATGTGTGTGGGTAGGATAAAGATAGAGATAGAGAATTGGATGTGAAAAGTTTTTATAAATGAGCTAAACATGAAGAAAAATATATTTTAGTTAAATTAGAGCATTCACAACCTATTCCTTAAAATTATTGTGAGTGGGAGTTTTTAAATTATATGAAATGGTTTAAGTGGTTGTGGGTGAAGAATAGAGAAAATGTTACTGTTCATCTGTAAATTTAAAGATTTACTGTTCAACCCTTATAAATTTTTTAATATTTTTGAAAGTGGTTATGAGTGAATGAGAAAGAAAAGGTAATGAAAAAAGTATAAAAATATATTATTTAATTAAAAGAAGAGAGAAGAAGTAGTGATTTTTAGTGTAATTAGAGCATTCACATCCTATTTCTTATCTTTATCTTTATCCTTATACTTACACTAAAAACAACTACTTTTTCTCTCTCATTTCAATTAAATAATATTTTCAACACATTTATTATTATCTTTTCTCTCTACTTCACTCACAACCACTTTCAAAACTATTAAAAAATTTATAAGTGTTGAACAGTGAATCTTCAAATTTACAGATGAACAGTAATATTTTCTCTCTACTTCACTCACAACCACTCAAAACCATACCATATAATTTAAAAACTCTACTCACATATTTTTAAAGAATGGGATGTGAATGCTCTTATAAGGATGAAAATAAAGAATGGGATGTGAGTGCTCTAAGAGTTCTCTATAATTTTATTAAGTAACATATTTATTGTCTTAATTATCTTTTATATATTAACGTGTTTGTTATTTTTTTATTTAAAGTAAGAATATTATAAAATACAATTCATTAAATGAAATAAATTTGAATTCGCAAACGTTCAACGAGCGGTTTAACTGAATCATTTATCTTTGAATACCAAAACCAATCAAAACCAATTGATTAAAATATTTCACTGCATAGTTATAGATTTGTTCGAGTCATGACCAAAAAAGATTACTCGACCAAAATGATACATGTTAGTTAATTATATATTAACTAGCTTTAGTAACCCGTGTATTGTACGGGTTGAATAAATAAAATGTTAATATAATAAAATTAATAATTATAAAATAATATTTTAAGATATGATATGACTGAAATTACATATAAAAATGATTATAAATAATAAAACAGTGATATTAACTTTTTAAAATTTTTAAAAAATAAACATTTTATTCTAAAACAAACCGTATAAAAATATTATTTAAAAAAAATTCTTATTACAACTTCCAAATTTGATTATTTTTAGTTTTAAAAAATTGACTTTTTAAAATTTTTTAATTTATTTAGAAATAACCTTAATATATAAATTTCTTTCTTATTTATTATATATTAAAATAATTTTATTAGTATTTAAGGTAATTATTTAACAGGAGAGAGAGGCGGGAAAAAAATGGTGAGAATAATTGTGGTGCTGACACATGACACCCTCATTTACTCTTTTATAAAAGTAGTAAGATAAGATAAGATAAAGATAAGATTTAGAATAACCCTGTGTGAGAGGGTGAACACTGTATCTCTCAACCAATGAGAGTCCGTCAGCTCTCACTAGGTGTTGTCTTCCTCTAACATCACTTACCTTCTCCACATCTAACACCATCGCATACATTCTCTTCAACATCACTATCATTTTATAAAAAATATCATCGCCAACAATGGTGGAAGTCCCTCCTCTATGCAATCATCCTCTTCACTTCACGATGGCTAGTGATGGGGTACCACCCGAAAACGTACCAACGCGTGAAAAAAGAAACACGAAGGCACGCGATCCGGGACCTAGCCGCGGCTGGGGAGGAGGATCGGAGCAAGAAGTCTCGACCATGGAACCCTTGGCGATATACGAACGAACCGCGGCTCAAGCACGGGCAAATTGGTATAAAGCCCGTGAACAAGATATCCCCACAAACGCGGTTCAAGCACCAGCCGCGGCTCAAGCGCGGTCCAAGATATCCCCACAAACAAACCGCGGCCCGGGGGGACGCAAAGGCCCCAGCCGCGGCCCAAGCATTAGGGTGAAGACGCAAGGTGCAATCCAGGGAATTCTCGTGAACAAACCGCGGCCCGGGGGGACGCAAAGGCCCCAGCCGCGGCCCAAGCATTGGGGTGAAGACGCAAGGTGCGATCCAGGGAATTCTCGTGAATAAACCGCGGCCCAGGAAGAAACCCGAAGCCCAGCCGCGGCTCATCCAGCTTGGTCGGAGCCCAGACGCGGTCCAAAGTCCGTTCACAAATACAGCCGCGACACACGCACATATAGCGTAAAAAATCTCAACACTTGTAAAAACTCTCAAACACAACACTTGGCTGTTCGCAGTAAGCAAAAGATTATGACGATACGAAAACCATTGGCAGCCACAAGAGCATGTTCAGTAACCAAGAAGTGACAAACAACAAAAGACAAATGGTGTAAGAAACAGGTGTAGCATAATAGACCCACAGAACCAAAAAGAAGCATGTCAACTATTGAAGACAAACATCATCAATGCTAAGCAGAAAACCCCTTACACCAAAAGGGAAACAACTCCATTGACCAATGAGTTTCAGACCAAACATACAAACTTCAGATGTCTCAAAATAGATTCGTCTGGGATGAATTAACATACGAAAATCACTATAAATATAGAGGTTCAGGTAAACTCACAAGATCATCCTAACTCACTACACTTATACTTATCCTTATACATCTCATCCAGAAACTTATTCTCACACCGGAGGTTGGTCGCGGGGAGAAATCCCTTCTGCCCGTGGCGAGGCTTACGGTGTTGTTCTTGTCTCGCAGATATCCTGTTCAGACGAAGTCCATCTCAACATAAGCCCAAGTCCGTTCGAAGTGCTGCCCAGTCAAAACCCAGTTCAGACGAAGTAAAGCTCAGCCGCATCCCATCGAGGCCAAGTTCCGGCTCAATCCTTGGTGTCCACCCCATTCTTGCACTGCTCCCCGGTCTTAATCCCTTGATTAGGATTCGTGTAGAAACATTTGGCGCCATCCGTGGGACCCAGTCGAGTCAAAAACCAACCACCATGGATTCAGGTCCAGGAACCCCTCATCATAAAAACACAAACCCTGATGAAAATCCCCTCACCACTGCATCGGCACTAGGCACCACCCCGAGAGGAAATAATGATGACAACATTGTCATCACCCCGGACTTCGTCAGCAAAAACCGGGAACAGATCCTCTCCCTGTTGGAGCAGGAAGAAAGAGAAAGACGGTTGAAAGATGTCCGGACACGTCTGGAATATGAAGACACTTCGAAGAACCAGGAGGAGGAGGAAGGTGTCCAAGGCAAGACAGTAATAAACGTTGAAGACGAAGCAAGAGCAAAGCAAAACGCAACCAGAACGGGGGGAAGGATCGCGGAGGACGACGATTTCACTAAGCCGTATCGCCCATCAACCGCCCGAGCCAGGTCCAAGTTCGTACCCAGAATAGCGGAATTCACCTTTCCTCCGAAACTTAAGATGCCGTCCAACGTAGGCAAGTACAATGGTCTAGGAGACCCGGATGATCACCTGGCCATCTTCATCGGGGCCGCCGAAGTGGAACAATGGTCCGTCCCTGTATGGTGTCACATGTTTGCCCAAACGCTAACTGGTGCTGCGAGGGTATGGTTTGACAGCCTCCCCGTCGGAGGCATAGGTAGCTTTGAAGAGTTGGAGGGCGATTTCCTGAGGAACTTCAGCCAGCAAAGGTTATCTGTCAAGGACCCGACAGAGCTACACAACATCAAGAGAGGAGATGGCGAGTCCATCGAGAACTTTATCACGAGATACTCGAAGGAAAGCATGCAAGTCAGAGGAGCTGGGGAAACAATCCGAATTTCAGCATTTATTCACGGTGTGAGAAACGATCAGTTGGTAGAAAGATTCCATGAACATCTCCCGAAGACGGTGGACGAAATGCTGGAAAGAGCAAAAGCATTCGTTAGAGGAAAAAAGGCCTGCAAACAGCTGAAAGATAGAACTCCAAAGAAGCTCATGCCATCCACCTGGGAGCAGCAGAAAAGATCGGGAGGTTCACGATCATGGGAAAAACCGCAGTTCCAACCGCGTTTCACTCAGCGAAGTCCTACTTTCCAACCTCGTTTCGCAACATCAACCAAAACCCCACAAGGTCCCAACGTAACGCTCCCGCCGCTAACCAAAACTCCAAGCGAGATTCTCGCCACAGAGAATGTCAACTTCACCAAGCCAGCTCCGCTAAAACCTGGAGTGAAGAGGGACGCAGGCAAGTACTGTGAGTTTCACAAGGAAAACTTGCCATAAAGACTGGAAAGCTGGCTCATCTTTCGAGGGAGCTGAAGAAGACGCCACAATCCGGAGAAAAGAGGAAAGAAATATTCATGGTCCGGCTCGTCAGCAACAAAGGGAAGAGGCAATCTGAGCACATGGAACCCTGGATGGCACAAGAAATCTCTTTCCCTCCGATACATGGAGGAAGTTTCTCCAGCGGACCTGTCACGGTATCGGCTGTGATAGCAGGACATCAGGTGCATCGTGTGTATGTCGATAGCGGAAGTAGCTCGGAAATTATGTATGAACATTGCTTTTTGCAGCTAGATGAAGAAGTAAGAAGAGGCCTCGACACCAAAACTCACATGCTCACGGGTTTCACCGGGGAGGTAGTCCAGCCACTGGGACAGATCCAGCTCCCGGTTGTTATTGGAAACCATTCAGGATGGCGGGAAGTGGTAATGACGTTTCTCGTGGTACGATCGGAATCATCACACAATGTCATACTGGGAAGACCAGGGCTGTGCACCTTGGGAGCGGTGATATCCACGGTTCACGCAGCAATCAAATTTCCAACCCCCACTGGAGTGGTGACAATGTATTCTAGTAGGGAGTGCAAAGAGGTAAAAGCAGTGGAATCGGAGACTGCTTCCCAGGAGGAGGAAGATCTATGCCCAACTCAAGAAAAATGGGTGGTCAACCCAAAATACCCGGAACAAAAAATCGTAATAGGAGGGCAGCTAAGTGACGCGGCTAAAGATCGACTCTACCATCTCTTGCGAAACAACTTAGATGTCTTTGCTTGGCAACCCTCCGACATGGAAGGAGTTACCCGAGATATCGCAGAACACAAGTTAAAAACGTATTTATCGAAGGAGCCTGTGGCCCAGAAGCGCCGCCATATGGGGCAGGAGCGGAGTCAGGCTGTGATAGAAGAAGTCAAGAAGCTATTGCAAGCAGGTATTATAAGGGAAGTCCGATATCAGACCTGGGTGGCCAACCCAGTAATGGTAAAGAAAGGTGATGGTAGCTGGAGGATGTGCATTGATTTTAAAGATCTCAACAACGCCTGTCCAAAGGATTGCTATCCCCTTCCAGAAATCGACTTGAAGGTAGACTCGCTGTCAAGTTTTCCATTAAAATGTTTCTTGGATGCATACAAAGGATACCATCAGGTCAAAATGGCACCGGAAGACGAAGACAAGACAGCATTCTACACGGACGTCGGCATTTTCTGCTTCACAAAAATGCCATTCGGATTAAAGAACGCCGGTGCCACTTATCAACGTTTAATGGACAAGGCATTTAAGTCACAGATTGTTAGAAACATCGAGGTATATGTAGACGACGTCGTCATCAAAAGTCGTGACGAGAATGCGTTGCTCGAAGACATCGCCGAAACATTCAGTACCCTACGGGCGATAAACATGAAACTGAATCCGAAGAAATGCTCATTCGGAGTGGAAGAAGGAAAGTTTTTAGGCGTAATTGTAACAAAGGATGGCTTGGAAGCCAACCCAGAGAAGATTGCAGCAGTACTGAACATGCCGTCTCCCCGGTCGGTAAAAGACGTGCAAACGTTGAATGGAAGATTAGTGGCCCTTAATAGATTCTTATCAAAACACGCCGAGCGCGCCCTACCATTTATAACCACCCTACGGAATTGCCTAAGAAAGAAAGACTTTTTATGGACGAAGGAGGCAGAGGAGGCATTCCAGGAGATGAAGAGGTACCTTAGCAACCTACCAAGACTGGTAGCGCCTTTCCCAAAGGAAAAGATGGTGATGTACTTGTCGGCCAGTAAGGGCGCGGTAAGCGCCGTGCTGATGACGGAGCGAGAAGGAGAACAAACACCGATATACTTCGTCAGCAGGGCATTGAAAGACCCGGAGACTCGGTACTCGCCTATGGAAAAGCTCACGCTCTCCCTGGTGCATGCGTCTCGGAGAATAAGGCGTTACTTTCAAGCTCACCTAATCGAGGTGAGAACCGGACACCCAATACAACAGGTTTTGAGGAGACCCGAGATTTCAGGGAGGCTAGCAAAATGGGCAATCGAACTCGGAGCCTTTGGGATTGAATACAAACCGAGAGTGGCATTCAAGGGACAGGTGGTGGCTGATTTTCTGGCGGAAGTACCTCATGAGGAAGAGGAAGACGCTCCTAACATGCAGAAGGGGGAGCTCCCACCTGAAGAGTGGTGTCTGCACACAGACGGCGCATCGAATGACGAGGGTTCCGGGGCAGGCTTGATCCTAGTAGGTCCCAACCTGGAGGAATTAACCTATGCTTTAAGGTTGGCGTTCAAGAGCTCAAACAATGAGGCAGAATACGAGGCCTTAATAGCCGGATTAAGGCTAGCCAAGCAAATGGGTATTAAGAAATTGCACGCCCACGTGGACTCACTACTAGTGGCCAACCAGATTAACGGATCCTACGATGCCAAGGAAGACACCATGAAGAGATATTTAGATAAGGCAAAACAAATAATGAGCAGTTTCGAGAAGTGTGACATCTCGCACATCCCACGAAGTAAAAACAAAAAAGCCGATGCATTGAGTAAGTTGGCTTCAGTATCATTTAGCCATCTTGCAAAGGAGGTTAAGGTGGAGGTGTTGCAAAGGTCTTCCATCGAAGAACCAGAAGTATCATCAGTTGAAACAAGAGAAGAGGACGGATGGATGACTCCGATAGTCAGATTTTTGACAGAAGGAGTTCTACCAGCAGAGAAAGGGGAAGCACGAGCAATACAGGCGAGGGCCTTGCACTATGAAATGCAGCAGGGAATTTTATACCGGAGGTCATACCTGGGGCCGTCTTTAAGGTGCTTAACCAAGGAGCAGGCCACGTATGTGATACACGAGATACACGAAGGAATATGTGGAATACATGCAGGGCCAAGGATGGTGGTAGCTAAAGCAATGAGTGCAGGGTATTATTGGCCGGGGATGCACCAGAGTGCCGTGGAAGAAATCAGGAAGTGTGACAGCTGCCAAAGACACGCGCCAATGTGTTTTCGGCCGAAGAATGACATGATCCCAGTTAATGCCGCATGGCCTTTTCAAAAATGGGCCATGGACATTGTGGGACCTTTCCCGGAGTCCGTGGGAAGGGTGAAATTCCTGCTAGTAGCCGTTGACTACTTTACCAAGTGGGTCGAAGCTAAGGCCCTGGCATCAATAACAGGGCTGCAAGTGAAGAAGTTCGTATGGGAACATATCATCTGTCGTTTCGGGCTCCCATTGTTCATAGTAACCGATAATGGCAAACAGTTCGCAGAAAATCCATTCAAAAGTTGGTGTGACGAGCTGAAGATCCAACAAATCTTAACTTCGGTCGCACATCCGCAGGGCAATGGACAGGTAGAAAGAGTCAACAGAAGCATAGTAGAGGGCATAAAAACCCGACTAGATTTCGAAGGAAGCAATTGGGTGGAAGAGTTACCAAGTGTCCTCTGGGCTCATAGGACAATGCCAAAAACAAGCCATGGAGAAACGCCCTTCAGCTTAACATACGGATCGGAGGCTATAATACCAGTGGAGATAGGCTTACCGACAATTCGAGTCACAGAAGCTATGGAAATAAATAATGAAGAGGAGCTGCGATCTAATCTAAATCTGTTGGAGGAACGAAGGATGGCAGCTGCCATACGAGAAGCAAAATACAAGAAAAAGATAGAGCAATACTACAACTCTCGTGTGAAAAGGCAAGAGTTCAAAGAGGGAGAATTCGTCTTAAGAAGCAATGAAGCCAGCAGAGTCCAAGCTCAAGGGAAGTTGGGGCCAAGGTGGGAAGGCCCATATCAAGTGATAGATGTTGGAAGAAATGGAGCGTACAGGCTCAGATGTTTAGATGGTAGAGAGGTACCACGCACGTGGAATGGAGCGCAGCTCCGCAAATGCTACATGTAATCATGAGGTAACCAATATGTAACCGATGTAATTCAATTTTCAAAAAGAAGGTGTAAACGAACACCAGCAATTACATCTAAGCACTTGTGTATTATAACTTATGATAACAAAATTCAAGTAAAAAACCAAACTTGAGAAATCAATATAACAACCCCATAATACTTGGGTTGGCCCAAGCAAGTAACCAAGCTTGGGAAATCGATATAATAACCCGATAATACTCGGGTTAGATCAAGCAAGTAACCAAGCTTGAGAAATCAATATAATAACCCGATAAACGCTCGGGTTGGCTCAAACAAGTAACCAAGCTCGAGAAATCAATATAACAACCCCATAATACTTGGGTTGGCCCAAGCAAGTAACCAAGCTTGAGAAATCGATATAATAACCCGATAATACTCGGGTTAGATCAAGCAAGTAACCAAGCTTGAGAAATCAATATAATAACCCGATAAACGCTCGGGTTGGCTCAAGCAAGTAACCAAGCTCGAGAAATCAATATAACAACCCCACAATACTCGGGTTGGCCCAAGCAAGCAACCAAGCTTGGGAAATCAATACAATAACCCGATAATACTCGGGTTAGATCAAACAAGTAACCAAGTTTGGGAAGTCAATGTAGCAACCCGATAACACTCGGGTTGGCTCAAGCAGGCAACCAAGCTTGAGAAGTCAATGCAATAACCCAATAATACTCGGATTGATCCAAGCAAGTAACCAGGATGGGGGAAATCAATATAGTCACTCGATAATGATCAAGCAAGAAACCAAGCTTGAGAAATCGACATGGCAACCCGATAACACTCAGTCCAGAAATTCAGATAAGCTGTCGCGGTCCAACCCCCATAAAAAGGGGCGGCCATAATCCAAGGGATTGCATCAATTTTCATTTCATACACATTAAGAATAACACAAACAAACACTCAACACAAGACAAGGATTAATAAGACAATAAGCAAACCATACTTCGAAGCATACGAGTTTAGTTAGGTACAACCATAAACTGGTGAAAAAGACTACCATAGCATCCAAGACAACATCACAACAAAGCAAAGCTAGTCTAAGCCAACAAAAGGATACTAATGAAAACATAAGTAAATCCTACATTATGACGAAGCAAGAAAGGCCTTGATAGCATCAAGATCAGAGGAAGCAAGAGCAGCAATGGATCCAGACATAGGAAAAGAAGCTTCGTCAAACTCTTTTGAAAGCTGGCGTAACTCCTCCAGAGCATCTTTATTATACTTCGGTGCATCTTCAGGTCGTTTTCCTGCTGCAGCAAGTCGAGCACCATCACGAAGACCTACAAGATACACCAATCTACATGTTAGTATTCTAATTATAAACACTTATTTCATAAGCGCAACGTAAAATAAAACCTCACCTGCGTTATACCCAACCTTATCCGAAAGACTGTTAATCCTTGCCAACATGTTGAGAAATTCATCACTGTCGCGAACCTTGTTAAAAGCTAAACCCATCCCATCCGAGACAAGCCAGTTCCTCTCGGCTTGAAGTCGTGCGTTTTCCCCCTGCAACTGAGAAATCTGATCCTCCAAGGCACTTTTGACGCTTCTCAGGTCGGATGACAGGCGCTTCACGGCGGCAGACTGAACGCAGAGGTCCTCTTGAGTTTCGCTGAGGCTAAGGGTAACTTTCTCCTTTTCCTTCTCAAGAAAATCGCATCGAAGCTTCAACGACGCATTATCATCCTCAAGACGCGTCGTCTTCCTTCTGAGATCGCGATTTTCCCTTACACCATCTGCCCAACGATTATGAATTTCGACAAAAGAAAAGAGGCTATTCACCACCGACGAACAACCAGCATCGGACAATTCTCTATTTTTCAAACCACCGCCACGATAAAACTCGGCCGGTGTACGGGCATTAAACAGGAAGTCTTTGCAAGACTCGGGATCGTCAAACAGAGACCCATTCGATAGATCCCAATACGGAGCGAATTTTTCAGAAGGATCAATGTCAGTATCTCCCGAGGAAGTACCCGCGGAAGTAGCAGCGTGAGATTTCCCGACCGAACCAGAAAAAGAACCGCCGGCGGGCGCCCCAAACCCCGTCGCAACCGAAACGACGGCCCCGGCACCAGCCGCGGCCGTGGCAGCTGCCGCACCTCCATAAGCGGCCGAAAGGCCCATCACGACCTTTCCTCCACGACTTGCGGCATTTTGTCGTTTCGCCGGCGGGCGACGATTATCGGTACTTCGGTGTCCGGAGGAAGAAGCTGGCAAGCGTTCCCCCGGCTGAACCACGAACTCAGCAGTCGTCTCAAGAAAAGGGCAAGCTTCGTGAGGAGGAAACTCGACCTCCTCGGTAACGTCCGTCGTGGCGGACAACTGCATGCGGTCGAACAAACCCATACCTGAAAAAGGATAACAATATATCAATGATTAGCCAAAAATGCGGAAACATAAAAATGATAAAAGCGAGAACTTACGCTCCCCGCGACAAGTCATATAGGGATAAAGACTCGCGTCCGGCCATATACGGCTGATCCCGGCCATCACGAGAAAGTGCTCGGAATAAGAACGAAGTGTGGTCGGCTCAGCCTTTAAAGCATTGAACGCAGCCATGTCATACTCACCCTTCTTCGGAAGAGGATCCTTAATATCCTCATCCATACCAAGCCAGTTCATCTCGAAAGGCACAATCCGATCGGAAAGAAAAAAGAAATGATCTTTCCAATGCTTCAAACTAGTAAACGGGCGCAACGCCATAGCTGGCCGCGGAGATTTTCTCTTCTCAAATGTAACCCAATCACCTACCCGGGTAAGCTTATAGAAGGCCCTAAACAAGTTTACGCTAGGATCTAACCCAAGGGCACGACAGGATATCTCAAAATGGTAAACTTTTATCAAACCTAAAGGTACAATCTGAGCCAAGTGCACTGAATAATACTTCAAAATAAGGCATAGAAAGCGACTAACGGG
This sequence comes from Flaveria linearis, assembly GCA_024085815.1. Taxonomy (NCBI): domain Eukaryota; kingdom Viridiplantae; phylum Streptophyta; class Magnoliopsida; order Asterales; family Asteraceae; genus Flaveria; species Flaveria linearis. The sequence goes on from CM044001.1 coordinate 12,468,081, forward strand.
CACTCGAAAGTTACTAAAAGTGAAGAAGGCAGTATACAAAGCTATGGTGCCGGAAGGCGCATCCAGCACCGTTGCGTCAGACGGTGGAACCACCGGCACGAGTTCTTGACTAATGCCATATTGGTTCGCAAAATTATTTAGGTAATCTTGCGTGATCACCGACGTTTGCGAACGCATGTCGCTCCTACCCTCCATATTAAACGACAAAAGAGAAAGAGGAAGCAAGACTTACCTTGAGAGAAAAAGAAATCAAAGTCTTCAAAGAGTGCATGAAATATGAGATGAAAGAGTGGTTTATATAGGGAAAAGAAGAGGAGACAAGGAGACATGGAGATGTCTTCCATGATGGCTACCTAAACCTATCAACCGACCTACAAGACACTAGGGTGGCTTGATGTAACAAATGGTAGAATGACTGATTTGACAAGCTGGGAGTTGAAAAGAATATGGGTATTATTCCAATATCATGGTATACACCATAACATTGGACTGGGGGGACTTGATGGGGTACCACCCGAAAACGTACCAACGCGTGAAAAAAGAAACACGAAGGCACGCGATCCGGGACCTAGCCGCGGCTGGGGAGGAGGATCGGAGCAAGAAGTCTCGACCATGGAACCCTTGGCGATATACGAACGAACCGTGGCTCAAGCACGGGCAAATTGGTATAAAGCCCGTGAACAAGATATCCCCACAAACGCGGTTCAAGCACCAGCCGCGGCTCAAGCGCGGTCCAAGATATCCCCACAAACAAACCGCGGCCCGGGGGGACGCACAGGCCCCAGCCGCGGCCCAAGCATTGGGGTGAAGACGCAAGGTGTAATCCAGGGAATTCTCGTGAACAAACCGCGGCCCGGGGGGACGCAAAGGCCCCAGCCGCGGCCCAAGCATTGGGGTGAAGACGCAAGGTGCGATCCAGGGAATTCTCGTGAATAAACCGCGGCCCAGGAAGAAACCCGAAGCCCAGCCGCGGCTCATCCAGCTTGGTCGGAGCCCAGACGCGGTCCAAAGTCCGTTCACAAATACAGCCGCGACACACGCACATATAGCGTAAAAAATCTCAACACTTGTAAAAACTCTCAAACACAACACTTGGCTGTTCGCAGTAAGCAAAAGATTATGACGATACGAAAACCATTGGCAGCCACAAGAGCATGTTCAGTAACCAAGAAGTGACAAACAACAAAAGACAAATGGTGTAAGAAACAGGTGTAGCATAATAGACCCACAGAACCAATAAGAAGCATGTCAACTATTGAAGACAAACATCATCAATGCTAAGCAGAAAACCCCTTACACCAAAAGGGAAACAACTCCATTGACCAAGGAGTTTCAGACCAAACATACAAACTTCAGATGTCTCAAAATAGATTCGTCTGGGATGAATTAACATACGAAAATCACTATAAATATAGAGGTTCAGGTAAACTCACAAGATCATCCTAACTCACTACACTTATACTTATCCTTATACATCTCATCCAGAAACTTATTCTCACACCGGAGGTTGGTCGCGGGGAGAAATCCCTTCTGCCCGTGGCGAGGCTTACGGTGTTGTTCTTGTCTCGCAGATATCCTGTTCAGACGAAGTCCATCTCAACATAAGCCCAAGTCCGTTCGAAGTGCTGCCCAGTCAAAACCCAGTTCAGACGAAGTAAAGCTCAGCCGCATCCCATCGAGGCCAAGTTCCGGCTCAATCCTTGGTGTCCACCCCATTCTTGCACTGCTCCCCGGTCTTAATCCCTTGATTAGGATTCGTGTAGCAACAGCTAGCGTATTAAACAGAAATCGAAATTGCTCGACTTTAGCCTTCACCGATTGATTCTAATAATTAACCTTTGATTGTAGTATTTTGTTTAATGATTTAGTTGAATTCGGTTTCAGTCTTGGTTTTTGAGTTAATGATTTACTGATTAACGGATCATATGGGGCTAGAATGGTTGGCAATGTTAGAATCTGCAAGTTTAATATGCTAATACATAAAATTCTTCCACTTATTTTTATGTTTCAGGTGGTTGATTAGTTATATAGCATATTGTATAAGTATCGCAACACGATGCATGTTTACATCACTATTAGAAAACTGTTAATAGATGACGCGTAAAAGATGACGTATTAAACAGAAATCGAAATTGCTCGACTTTAGCCTTCACCGATTGATTCTAATAATTAACCTTTGATTGTAGTATTTTGTTTAATGATTTAGTTGAATTCGGTTTCAGTCTTGGTTTTTGAGTTAATGATTTACTGATTAACGGATCATATGGGGCTAGAATGGTTGGCAATGTTAGAATCTGCAAGTTTAATATGCTAATACATAAAATTCTTCCACTTATTTTTATGTTTCAGGTGGTTGATTAGTTATATAGCATATTGTATAAGTATCGCAACACGATGCATGTTTACATCACTATTAGAAAACTGTTAATAGATGACGCGTAAAAGATGACGTGCGAAAAAAAATACGCTTATTTACATGAATCATAAAATATATGTCGTATTTTAATTAATTTTTAGAAAGGATGACACTCGTTTTTGTGTGTCATCTTGGTTTGTCATCTTTTAAATTTTCTAAGCGCCTAATATATGGACCCCCCCTCTCTTATTTCGACCGCCAATCCCCCAATCGACCCCAATCTTCAATCGAGGTGCACGATCGACCGCCAATCCCCTCCGGACACCCACCGCTGCAGTCGACCACCAATCCCCTCCGACCACCCACCGCCGTAGTCGGCCACCAAACCCCTCCGGCCACCCATCGACCACCGCTGTAGTCGACCACCGTTAACGTTCATTTATGACTACCCCTTCCTTGACGCGCATTTGTGCATCATCTGACTTAAAGATGACGCGCATTGCGCGTCATCTATTGCAGGATTCCTAGTAGTGTGCATCGTGGTTATGAAACCGGATATTCTTGGTTTATATGTTTTGAATTTAGCATTTGCAAGCCATGAGTTGCGATGAAGCACTTTTGATATTATAAATTTAGATGTTTTCGATGCCACAAATTTAGACGTCAATGACCCTGAAGCGTTAACTTCACTAATGAGCAAAGAAAGATTCGATGCCCCTATAAGTGTGGTCGTGTGGGGATATCAAACAACAATCTTATGGTCTAATTACCCACCAAATTAAATTGCCAAGCCAAACAAACAAAGCTACTTTCCTCATGAGAAATCGACCAACAAAAAATTAATCCCCGTAATACAAAAATCATCAGAAGTCAAACATGTCAGAAATGAAGCTAGTGACAAGCCTGTATAATTTAACGTATAAGAAATGTTATTACAATTCAATCAATCTTGTAGATGGGGATGAAAATTGGTGTACGCTTTTGTTAGAATCATTTTGAGTGATCGACCAAATTGGTGAAAATTGGTGTACGCTTTTGTTAGAATCCACCCCTCGGTCAATGTCCAACTAGCTAAAATTAACGAAGAAACATTTTGAGTGATCGACCAAATCGGTTAAAAGCTCCCGACGGTGTAAAAATCTACCCCTCGATCAAGTTTTCACCGTGTAAGAATCTTCTATTTATCATCGAGTCAAATAAAAAGTATCATTAAATCGTAATAAATATTCATATATATTATAATTATTACACGAGTTGAATAAATAAAATATTAAATTAAATAAAAATTATTAATTATAAAATGATAGACTAAAACATGATATGATTGAATTATGTATAAGTAATAGTTATAAGTAATAAAATAATAAAATAAACTTTTTAATTTTTTTTATTTTTTCAAAGATAAATTAGACATTTTGTTTCAAAACAACATTAATTAATTTTTTTTAAATTTCCTTACTATAAATCCCTATCTTAATTATTTTTGTTTTATTAAAAATTACTTTAAAAACCAATTTTAAAATATTACGTAAAAATAATTTTATTTTTTAGAAAAAAATCTTTTTAGAAAAAACTATCTCTATAGAAATAACATTATAAAAATTTATCTTTCTTAATTTATTAAATACTAATTATAATGTAAAAATAAATAGATAATATTATTAGTAATTAATATGATTATTTAATAGGAGAGAGAAGCGGGAAAAAATTGATTAGAATTAATGTAGTGCTGACACGTGGCATTAGATGATTCTAAAAAGTGACATGTGGCAACCATAGTTACCCTTTTATTAGAATAGTGAGATTATTACATTAATATTCACAAATATTTAAACATTCCATAAAATAGAGTGAAATTTTTGCAACTGAATACGTAATAACTTCAAAAACCAATATTACTTTATAACAATTCACTGAAGTCTTCACAACTTGATGGATGGTTCTAGACAAATCTTAGAATCATACGCACGAGTATTTTACCTAGATAAAAAGAAGTAAAAAGTCGTAAAATAAAACTAAACTCTCATATTAAAAACAATATTTTTCGATTTTATTATTATTACTGTTATTGCTAGAACTTTAACATAGAGAACATAAATTATTTAACGATAAATATATGATCTTATTTTAAAGAACATAAGTTGAAAAAACCAGAGAAAACTCTATAGTTTAACTCTGAGCATATTTACTCTAAGTAAGATTTAAACTTAAAATAATTCTGATTTTTATTATCTTGAATGCTTTAATTTAACTATTTTAGCTACAACTCATTAGCAAAACATTTTTTTTTATTTCTAGAACAAACAAACATGTAATGATTAAACAAATAAAAGAAAGAATTATACGTAAAAATGAGAAGGAAAAAGATAACACAAACGGTCAACGTCATTTATCTTTTAATAACATAACCAATCAAAACCGATCGATTATAATATTTCAAACCATTAGTTATAGATTTGTTTTGAGCCATGACCAAAATGAGTCATATTTACCTCTACGTCTCTATATGTTGGACATTAGATGATATTTTTCTACTTCTCGTGATACATGTTAATTAATTATATGTTTGTTTTAGAATGTCAGTGTGTGAGGGGGACAAAGTGTGACCACTGCTTCTCTTGATCAATAAGAGTTCGCTAGATCTCACCAGGTGTTGTGTTCTGCTAACATCACTTACCTTCTCTGCATCTAATGCCATCGCATACATTCTCTTCAAAATCGTCATCATTTCGGAAAAAAAAACATTGTTGAAAATGGTGGAAGACCTGGCTTCTCTATGCAATCTTCCACTTTCTTTAACAACGACGAGCGTATGAATCAGAAATCGAAATTGCTTGACTTTAGCCCACTAGCAATTTTTCTACAACATTTCATCGCCTTCATCGATCGGTTCACTAACATAATTTCCCCGACTGGTAGCTTGTAAGTTCATCAACAAGGGGTTTTTTTAGCTTTTAGTTGATTGTTTTCAAGGTAAGGATGTGGGATTTTTTGATCTTGTGTTTATGCTTTGGTCGTTACTATTTATTATTTAACAATATGTGTTATTGTGTTTATTTTTTATTAAGTGTTTCCAATTGTAATTGAGGCTCACTAGACTTTTCAATTATGAAAAAACTGTTTTTTTACTTACTTTTAAGTGTTAGATAGGGAATGAGCATAGGCATGAGCTTCCAATATCTAGGATTACAGGAAACCAAAACTTGTACAAGTTTAAAATCTGTTGTCGTTGCAAGTGGTTATGATAATCATCAAGCTTTGATTGTATTTAATGATTTACTTGAATTTGGATTTAGACTTGATTTTTGAGTTCGCATTCTTAATCGAAATGATTTACGAACTGGCAAATCATGTGGGCTAAAGTGTTGGCAATTTCAGAATCTGTAAAATGATACTACGAGTGACTAATTAGTTCTACATCATAAATTTCATAATCTTTGATACTATATAATGCAGGAAAGGTGGGTCCGTACAAAGGTCAGTCATTTTACCCATCTCGTAAGACGCGTCCGTTCCGCTACCCCTCCTTCGCCTTCACCTCTGCGTCTTCCGATCGTTACGCGTGATTGAGGCCCCAGTTGGGAAACCTCTGGCCTTACAATTCTCCCGAAATCAATAACCTTCACACTTTCATCTTCAATGCAAGCAATAATGAGGGTTTTCCACTACCAACGTGTGTATGTACATCCATCGAAGCAGACGACAATGAGCCACATCCCAGTGCATCCCAAATTCACTGCCATCCAACCCTCTCTGCTGATTTCAAGGTGATGATTCAATTTTGGTCTTAAGTTTCTTGCTTTTGACTCCCCTTCCTATCATGTGCTACTTGTGTTTTGCAATTGATTTCAGTCTTATGTTTCTTGATTGTGGTTTGTGATTCTCAATTAGCTAGGTATGTTTGATTTCAAGCATCCGCAAGTTTCAACCGATCGAGATTGTGCTTTCAAAGGTGTGTCATTTTATGTTCGGGTTATTTAATTTGCTCACATAAAGTGTGCATAATTAGGTTATGTTCTTAAGGGTTTCACTTAAATCCAATTCAAATGTATGCTTGAATTGTAAGTGGGTTTTTCATTTCGTAATGATTTTTGGTCAATTATGTGCTTGATTAAAAGTGGTTTCTTCAAGTTTTAATGTATTTGCTTATTGGTTGATGTAATTTCAAATGGGTTTTGCAAGTTGTTTTTTATTTTCACGAGTTTTCTACTTTGATTTCAAGTGGTTTTTACAGGTGTTGATCGGTTGTTTACTTGAATTACAACTGTTTTTTATCGAAGAACATGTTGTTGGGTCATTCTTAGTTATTTAATGGTGGTTTTGAGCTTTGCAAGGTGTTAGGATATCATGATCTGATGGATGATTACTCTTTGAATTGTAAATTATATGAATCATTGAAGTCTGTTATCTAATATTACTATTATTTCGTTTATTGCTTTTAATTATTATAACTTTTGATACCTATGATGAAAAGGAATTGAGAGCGGTATTATTGATTTCTTTATGTGGTGTCCTTGTAAATCTGCAGGTATATTACACTCTTTTATGACATATTAACATTTATGTAAACTGCACTGGAGTATTCTAAGATGACAAAGGGTATTTTGAAGTCTCTAAATACACTATGATCTCACAAGTGAGAATGATTGTAGAGTGTATTGTTCATTTTCTTAAGTAGATATCTATCATATATAATGTTTATTATATGTTTTTTAAGTTTGGGTCAACTGGGTTGAATGCCACCCGAGTTCACTATAAACTGAATGAAGAATATAAGCTATATTTTTTGATATATTGTACTTGCATTTTGTTTCTGGCTAGAATGCATATTCAAAGTCACCGTGATTGAATCAAATGGTTCTAGAATTCACTTGTCTGATGCAAATGCGATTGAAAGCTTCTCATGGTATGCGAAGCCACACACTAATTTTCGGAAAGTATAATTTTGGATGGAGAAAAGGTTAGTATTTTTTGTTTCTTCAGTTATTTTACATATTGCATCTTATTTGATGAACAAAGATCTTATAATGACTACTGGTTTAGTTTTGTCAAAACTCATTTTAGGTTAAAGAAAGTTAGAAGTATGAGTTGGTTCTAAGAGTAGATCTCATACTGTAGCTTTCTATATCTTGCTATGAAGATCACAATAAGTAATCCGGGTTTAACATTTTAAATTGGCAGAAACATGAATGACAACCTAATAAATAATCTTCTTTTAATATTAAAGTGTGTTGATATTATGATTTTGACTATGAGCCTTGTGGAAGTAAAAGACCTAGGTGTATATCTTTTGTTTTTGTTCAAATGACAATTAACAAAGAGAGAGGTGTATCGTGAACCACTTGACCAGGTAAGTATTTTTTTCAAATAGCTTTGAATAGATCTGCAGGTAAGTGCTTTGATCAATTTTAAGTGCATTATATGTGTTTTTGAAATTGCAAAAGTTAATTTTTAAGTGCAACCGATGGGGTTTGTTCAGATCGAAGGATCAAAAACTTTGTTCAAGTCAAAGACCATTATGAAGTTAGAACTTTTGGTGTTATCTACTATTGAATAAAACATGAATCTGGTTACTGGATAGTAAGGTAAACAAAATATGTATTGCAAATACTTGGAAGTACTTTAAAACCATCAAATCAACATAACTTTTAATGCACGTAACCTAAAATAAAGTTTTACAACCAAGGTCCAAAATCCGCTTTAGGATTTTAGCTGGCTTATGAAACCATGCATCAAAGTTTCAGTAATAAAGTATATATTTGTAATATCATGATTCTGAGATATATTAAATAGCTTGTTTATTACTATGGAAGTGTTGTTTACATACCAGGATAATACAATATTGAAAATAATACAACAGTTAAAAAACAACATATGCTAAACTGTATTCAGTAGGTCCAGTAGCCTAAAATAGTCAGCACAGATAGGGGAGAGTGTGATTTAGGATTTCAAATTCAAGAGATCTTGATGATGCAATCACAAACAACAACCTTGCCAATTTTCTCAACATGATTTTTTTGTCTGAATTTTACGAAACTTTAATGGCCAACCGAAACAGGCCAATTAACAAAAAAATATTAGACTCACCGTGATGTAAGGTGTCTTTTAGCCATTCGGACTCATTAGGGGCTTAAATGGTGTTCTTTTTTTTTTTCTTTTTTTTTCAATTCAAGATCAAACTAGGATTTGTTTTTATTTTATTAGGACTTATCTTGGTTATAGTATATATTTTCTAATTAGACTTTATCATCTGGGATATCGATAGATCAGGCTAAACCTCCTATAGGGGTGATTCTGAAATGTTCCTATAAGTAATTCAAATTTTCTTTTGATTATGTTTTTTGTTTTTGAAATATTAAAGAATACCAAGTTAGGACTCCCAAATTCTTTAAATTCGTTTGAGAGTGTCAGCTATATAAATCAATCCGTGAGCAGAGGGTGATTAGGATACGATGGAGGAAGACGATGATGCAAAGTATGCTTTACATGAAAAGTTAGGTCATGCAAGGGGTAACGCAAAGATAAGGTATTTAATGCAAAAAGATAGACACATCATATTTAACTTTTTAAGCTTTATATATTTAAAAGATTTAAATTTATAATTTTGAATAAAAACTCCTAAATGATATACAACCATTCATAAAATTTTGAATCATTCATGTTTGCACTTCCTTATATCTATGAGGTAATAGCAAGTTAAATCTTTGAGTTTCTAACAGTCATATCCTTCAAATTAGATGAAATATTGTAGCATAAAATGGTTAGTTTATTACAAAATTAAATGTAACTAATGATGTTTAATTAAGAGCTTGAGAGTACATATATAAGTTCCACATAACTTATAGTCTCATGTTTGATATTAATAATCAGTAGAAACTCAGTTAAATATAGCACATCACACTTCTATTTTGTTGATTGTACACTGAATGTAGATAAACATGTATAAAGCACCGCTGCAACGCGCGGGTAACCCACTAGTGTATAAGTAACACAAACACGGTGTATATTTATCTCATGGTTATAATATCGGAGATTTTTTTAAGTTGGATTTATATGTTTTGAATTTACCATGTACAAGCCACGAGTTACAATGAAACATTTTTTTAATATTATAGATTTAGGTGGTGTTTCTTTTTTCTAAAAAAAGTCTTACTAATTTTTTCGTCTGCGTCGCGCAGACCACGCGTAGATATTTAGGTCTGCAGTGTGTTTGTTTATTGAAAGATCTTTTATTAAAAATGTTTTCCAAACCTCTTCTTGATACACACATTATCTTCTTACTTATCAAATCTATCTCTTCCTCAACCCTTAAAACGTAGGTACAGACATTATCTTCTTACTTATCAAATCTATCTCTTCCTCAACCCTTAAACCGTAGGTACAATCCCACCTCCACCTCCCTTTCTCCATCTACACAACTCTATCTCCGCCCACTTCCCGTCGTCTGCCACACACCTCTCGCCCATCTGTTACCACCTCCCGCCGTCTGCCACCCACCTCTCGCCAAATTGCCACCACCTCCCGCCCTCACCTCCAGCAGATTCGTCCCCTCACTTCCATCGTAGACCACCACCTCCCGCAGACCCATCGCCTGTTTTATGTAAAAAAATCAGTTTATTTTTAATAGTTTGCAGAAGTTAAAAAGTAAACAGTCGTTTTTCTTGCAAACTGCAGAGGTTTGATCCACTTATTCTGCAGATGTATGCAAATATGATGCGCAAACTACAGATATTTTATCTTTGAAAAAACAAAAACTGCACCTTAGATGTTTTATATGCTACAAAATTAGATGATGATCTTGAAGCGTTACCTTATAAATAAGCAAATAGATATTTATGTCCCTGCAAGTGTGGGGATATCAAACAACATTTTTATGGTCGATAACCACAAAAAATGCCAAGCCAAACACTAATTTATTATGAGAAATCAATCAACAAAAATCAATCCCCGTAATACAAGAAAACAAAAATCAACCGTATCAGAGATGGAGCTAGTGACACACCTGCATAATTAACGTATAAGAAAAACCATTACAATTCAATCAATGCTGGTGGTGGGGATGAAAGATGCTGGATGTTTTTGTAGATTCAAGGCTTGCCGTATTGTTGCCCTTTTTCAATTCACTAAATGAAAATCTACCCCTCGATCAATATCCAATAAGCTAAAATTAACAAAGAATCATTTCAAATGATCGACTGAAATCGATTAACAGTTCCCGACAATGTAAAAATCTATCTCCGATCAAGTTTTCACCATGCAATAATTTTCTATTCATCATCGGTCAAATAAGAAATATCACGTAATAAATATTCATATATATTAAAATTATTACATTTATATTCACAAATATTTAAACATTAACTATCACTCATTTAGCAAGGTCGGTAGAGGGGTCCACCGGCCTTGCCACGTGTCGACTTCTTATTGGACCACAAACTTCTTTATTTTTTGTTTATTTTATTTTTCCCTGTGCCTAATGATGTGCGTAAAGTATATATATTTTAAATAAGGATTTTTCACACAATTTGAGTTTTAATTTAGGAAATATGTATCACTCTTAAACTAACTACACACAATAAGCAAGTGCACCTACTGCATAATAGTATAGTTTTAGGCAAGAACCGAGTATCGATCCGTATACACAATCGCTCCCAATACTAAATCCTCATCACTATTTAACCGATCAATTAAGTTTTGATTTGTGAGTATTATAATTAACTAAAACGATTAGTAAATTAAGCTAGTAAATTAAGAAAGTAAAGATGAAGATACATAATCAATTAAAGATACCACTTGGACTTTGATTCCGCTTAACATAGTTTCAACAACAAGCACAAATTCGAGGTGAGACCATCTTTTACACATGAAAATGGAAGTAGCCTAAACCCCAGTCAAGGATATCTAGACATATAACCATTCGGAAAGCTAGAACATTAAACACACGATAGCCACCTAAAGTTATGCCATGAATAACTAATGATATAATTATGTCGATGTTAAAGATGAATTAGACTCCCTTAGGGTTACCTAATTCCACAAATCTTTGGAAAGTTAACACGATAAACACATGATAACCACATCAACTTGGGAAAAACAGACAAAACTATAATTACTCTTCAACTCATAAACTTCATACCACGATTACAAAACAATTAAATAACTAATGACAAGAGAGATTTATGACATACACCATGGTTTTCTCAAACATAAGCATAAGGGTGCACATTTAACCAATTCTACTAAATCTTCAACCTTCATTCACCATTTCTAGTCAAATGTCATAAGATTACATACAAAAGATGCAATTATATGCATAAGTCTTGTAAGAGCATGAAGTTTTTCAACATAAGATGCTTACAACACCCATAAAGTTGAACATTTCATTAAACTAGAACAAACACACACAATCATTAAAGAATGATCAAGCTTCATCATAACATCAATATAAACATCACCAAGAATCATGTACAAGTTGTTAAATCATACTAAGTTTCATCTAATCCAAGTGATAATAAGAGTTTAGCCCATAATGCTTACAAAAGACACACCCAAACTCAAGAACATGAAAGAACTCATAGTAGATCTAGAGGAATTCAAACCAATTTTGAGTGAAAATGGGTGGATGGTGTTAGATCCTTCCTGAAAGTGTGAAATCTTCAATCTCGGCATTCAAATCTTCTAAAAACATTTGAGAAATGCTCAAAGACACCTAAGGGTTTGAGGTAGGCTATAGTTTTGAAAGAAGTGAAAGTTATGTTGGAAATAAGGTGTACTAGGGTTATAAACCCGTTTTCTGCCTGAATATGGATATATCTAAAGTGATATGACCATATTCAGTATTAAAAATGAGCTATTTGGAATTTGACAGCTTATATGGTCATATTCAGCTTTAATATGGTAATATCAGAAGCCTTTTTCCTCTTGAACTCCTTCAAATCTTGAGTTTTCATCACAAAAATCACCAAATTTCATACGATACCTACAAAATTCAAATAAAACACAAATACATGTCTAAATTATGAATTTTGTATCAAAAATGACTTAAAATGCAAAGAAATGTATATTGTAAACATGTATATTTATTATCATATCAAACATCTCAACACTTGAACTTTGTTTGTCCTCAAGCACACACTTATGCAACCATTTAACAAAAGAAATCTCATTGACATAAAAGATGATAAGAGACAAACCATTTGTTAATAAAGATCCAAACTCATAATTGACTATCAAACATGGCACACTTATAAGAATAAACCGAGTGTTTTAAGCTTGCTCTTTTCAAAAATACTAGAAATATTCATATGAGCATTATATGTCTACGAATTTTCTTTTATGCATGAGTGTAAACCGCTCACAAAAATCACTCTACACTCAGTTATTTATATGTATAAGTGTATAAGTGAATCACTCAATATCTACACTCGGTTTTTATAAAAGTGGTTAAACGGATAAAAATTCCGAAAATCTAGATGCTAAATATGATACATTACGCTAATAAGTAAATACGATTTAATATAACTAAACTAATACAAATCTAACAAACGTGGGCTATGTATGAAAATTGTTTTTTTATGAATCAAATAACTCATATTTATTTATTCCTATTCTAAACAACATAATATAATATTTTTTTTTTCATTTTTTTCATGTTTTTTTATTCTTTTATTAGTTTTTTTCATTGAACAATGGCTAGTTAATTGAAACAAATAAACATTAAACAAATTCTATGCCAAAATTTAGACAACTAAAATAACTGAAACTTTATCACAATGGTTTAAAAGATAAAAATGGCTAATTTGACGAAGTCGCTAATGATGTGGGCAATAACAAAGAAACAAAGGAAAATGACTCAACATGGTGACTAATGGTAACAATTGGATAAAGTAAAAGAGAAGAAATTTGGCTTATAAGGTGCGTATTCTCAACGCGGCTGAGGCCTTAGATCACTGGTAAGACGCGCGCCCCAAAACCTAAGGTCCCCAGTTCGAAATCGAGGAACCCCACATTTTTTTGTTTTAAGGAATTTTGGCCTTTAAAACAAACTTAGAAAATTCTTAAAAATTAAAAGTTATTTTATGAACCTTAATTAATTTGTAAGACAATTAAATAAATTCTGAAAATTATTTGTATTTTTCTATACACTCTAAACTAATATTACAATTAGCTTGTTCCTATAAAGAAATTTGATTTCAAATAATTGTATAAATTACTAAGTTATTATTCGAACAACCACCACCAAATGTATTTTGTTGGTAAAATGGGGATTAGTTTACAAATTATCAAGGTTTATTCAAGCTCGGGATTTTATTAAAAATGGTGTTTTTATTTTATTATTACACTAGAATGCTTAAATGGTATATTTAATGTTGTGTCGAACTTAACCAATTATTCACCTCGTCTAATTTAAATATTAAAATCTCTAAACACCAAACCCTAGTCTTCTATAATTCGTTGAGTTTATTATTTTTGGACGTTAGAACCTTGTAAATATGGCTATTTAGGTGTCTTGTGACGGTTTACGTTGGAACGACGTCTATTATTTTTCTTACTAATCATCCAATTTATACCTATTTGATCATGTGAGTATTTCTATACCCCTTTTTTTAGTTTTACACTTTGGGGTGAAACATGTTACTTCATAAACATTGCACTTGTAAACACGTTTGATTCTTGTAAACTTATGGCATTTCACCTGTATGTTGTGGTTAGTTGACCTTTGTAGCTACCATGTAATGTCGAATATATGTACAATCATTAACTATTGCTAGCCTGGCGACGTCATAGATCTATGGGCCTGACAAGCCTGCTTGGTTAATCCAAGTACACTTAGCTACACGTATATACTTGTAAACGTTTGAGACTTGTAAAAATCTATCAAGGTTTGATTGTGCATTCTGTCTTACATCCCTAGTTACTTTGTTCTCTAACTTACAACATGAATTGCCATCTTTTATATACTTATGTATTGAAAACTATGGAAATCTCACCAACATTATTGTTGACCTTTTATTTTTAACATATTTTAGGAAATACTCGAGTATGATCACTACTTTGAAACTTATCACATCTAGGATTGGACCTAGTGAAATAAAAGAATGAACTTGTCACATTTAACTTTCATATCATGATGTTATCTTTGTTTGAGACTTATGTTTGAAATGTTACCTTTGAAACTTATGTATAATATATTTGGATTTAATAATAACGTTATGTGGCTGTGAACAATCTTAACTCTCACATCTCGACGTTTCTGCCGTCAAGGTTGGGGTGTGACAAATTGGTATCAGAGCCCATAACTATAGGGATTTAGGTTATTAGAACTGGTGACCTAGACTATAGTCTATGCATGAACCTTATAGAATCATAATTTTATCTTGTAAATTATATGGTTTACATGCTACACCGCCTTCTTATGTGCAATTTGATGCCTTAGCATAGGATTGCTTAAACATTGTTACTTGTCTCCCTAAACTTATCTCTGACTCTTTGACTCTCCTCGAATATGAAACCTCTTAATCTTATTCTCGATGACACGTGGAATCGTATACTTATGCTTATGACTTGGATCTTTAGACGTTATGTCTAATCTATATAAATCTCATCAAGGTTTTGATTTCATGAACCTAAGAAATATTGTGTGACACATAGACACCTGTATTCTTGATTTCCTGGCAAAAGGCCTCCGGGCTAAGGTAAGCATTTCGCATAAATCTTATGGGACTAGTTATGCTTATCTGGGGATTTCTGGGATGAGTGATAAACTATGGTCGATATACACAAGTTTCTAAGGCAAATGAGTCAATTTACCTTGACGTGTCAACGCTTCCAAATGGTAATGCGTTACTAAATGGAACCATTCCTCATGCCTTACAACTCATAGCTTACTCTTGTTTTAACTACTATCCTTTGTTATCTTCATTCCCGTAACTAACTCATTTTGTATCTAGCATGTCTCGCCATCATGGAAAGCGTGGAAGTTCCGACCAAGCTTGCAGCAATGATCGCCCGACAAATGGCTGCTGTGCTCCCGTCCATGGTTGCTGAACTTAATAGCACCCTAATGGCTAATAGCAACAACAACACTAATGGGAACAATAGCGGTGCTCATGGAGAGAATAGCAACAACCAATCAGGGAACAATCGTACTTGCACGTTTAAACATTTCAACTCATGCAAATCCATTAGTTTTAGTGGAAAAGAAGGCGCCACTGGACTTCTCGAGTGGTTTGAAAGTATGGAGAACACCTTCATCGTTAGCGAGTTCCCCGATGAGTTCAAGGTTCGCTATGCTGCAAGTGTCCTTCAACAACGGGCACTAACATGGTGGAATAGTGAAAAGAGAAACCGGGGGACTGAAGTTGCATTGGCGTTGCCCTGGGAAGAATTTAAGGATATCATTATTCAAATGTTCTGCCCGAGGAGCGAGTTGCAAAAGCTGGAGGAAGAGTTCTGGAATCTCAAACAAGATGGTGGGAATCACTTGGCTTATTCCACCCGGCATCATGAGTTGAGTATGCTCCTACCACACATGGTGGACACCGTGCCCCGTAACATTGAGAAATTTATCAAGGGGGTGCCACCTCAAATTCAAGATGTCGTGGTGGGTAGTAGGCCCACAACTTTGGAGGAGGCAATTACTATCACCGCGCAGCTCACCGATAATCATATTAGAGCTGACACTATGTCGATAAAGGGTTCCAAGTCTACTGTGAAGGTGACACCCGAGGCAACAAAGGAGGTAAGGGCCGAGTCATCTTCCCAAAACAAGAAGCGTAAATTCACCTTGACACGCAACTACGCTGTGACCGCCCTAAATGTTCCTAAAAAACAAATGGTGGTTGCAAATCAAACTCCCATGGCTAGAGCTTATGCTAGTCCATATCCTATGTGTAACATATGCACGTACCATCATGCAAGCAACATTCCGTACCGGGTCTGCTCGTTGTGTGGAAAGTATGGCCATTTGGTGGCTACTTGTCTTCGTGCGCCAAACATCACTGCAATGCTTACCAACCGAACCTGCTATAACTGTGGTGAGCCTGGTCATATTCGTCCGCAATATCCTCGCAATGCGGGAACTATGCCACCGGCTCGTGGAAGGGCTTTCAACATCACCGTCAATCAAGCTCAAGCCAACAACGACGTAGTGAATGGTATGTATCTTGTAAATAGTCATTATGCATCTGTATTGTTTGATTCCGGTGCGGATAGGAGTTTTATGTCCTTGGAATTCGAGCCTATACTTTCTAAACCGCATGTTAATCTGGAAAGATCCTTCACGGTCGAAGTCGCCGATGGGAAAGCTATCGTCGTTGACGTTGTAATACGTGATTGTACCTTGAGCCTTAACGAACACGAGTTCTACGTTGACCTTATTCCTATGCAATTGCGAAGCTTTGATGTTATCATTGGCATGGATTGGTTAGCCAAACATCATGCGCAAATTCTATGCTTCGAGAAGTGTATCCGAATTCCTTTACTGACTGGTGATACTTTGAAAGTCTTTGGGGTGAAATCATCCCAAGGACTCAAACTTATGTCTTGCATCAAGGCCCGCAAGTGCTTAAGTAAAAACTACATGACTTTCATGGCATATGTAGTTAATACAAAAGCCAAAGGTAAGGAATTGAAAGACATTTGTAAGGCCCCGTTCCCGGGAAACCTCACAGTTGGTTAACCATAGCATAAAATCAGTTTAATAACAAAACATTGCAGCGGAAAATAATTAAACATTCATTTAAACTTAAAAACCCCATTGTACTCATACATTTGTCCTTTAAATGTAAACAAAACATATTTCTTGTTCATTAATTACAATAAAGACTTCATTAACAGGAATGCCATCCATATCTCCCCAAGTAGCTTCGTGGTGCCATCCTCAGCATCAGCGCTTACCTGTCCACTATTATGCATAAAAAGTCAGCTACGCTGAGTGAGTTTTAGTTTTATATAAATAAGAAAATATAAGCTTTTATCCTCCCTATAATGAACACGCATACATCATACTTCAAAACATTACTTGCATCATATTAAACACGTTCATTATCTTCATTTCTTTCATTTCATTTCACTTCATCATAAGCGAGATTGCATAAGGCAAGATCTCCATGTTGATTGACAACGAATGTCAATCCCCGTCGGTACACGTTATCCATGGTCGCTACCCCCGACGGTTGATCGATCCCCGTCGGTACACATCTTCGTGGTAGCTTCCCCCGACAGTTGATCCACACTGCTAGGCACATAGCCCGCTCATGAATACGGATCCGTCATCATACATCAGACTCACATAGGTGAAGTCTATCATAGTGCTTGCAAGACTTTTCATCATCAAACGGGCCCGGGGGTAACATTCGTTAAGTTCCACTTCTCATTAGTATTATTTTTCACTTAATATATATATAATACTTAGCTTATTAAGTACACAACATGCCAAGTACTAGTCATCATAACATGTAACCGACCCACCGCGGGACAGCGGGGGTTCGGGGGCGGCAGCCCCTGACAGCGGGGTCCTAGGGGAAGCAGCCCCTAGTGGGGTCCAAGGGGCAACGCCCCTGGCTGGGGCCGGGCTGCCAGGTCAGCGCGCCCGAAAATTATTTTGAGCTAATTACGTGTCACATTTTGCTTTAGAAAAATGTATTTCCTTGTTAAAACATCTTGAAATCCTTATCTTGAAAACCTTATGTTTACTATGCATAATAGCCCCAAAAACAAGGAAAAACGTTTGAATAAGGGGATCTAGAACTCACCTGAACTTAGCAAATAGCTTCAATCCTAAGTTACTTAAGCTATAGTCCAAACACTCTAGCTGCACGATAGTTAATGCACAAAAACGTCATTTTCTTCATAATTTCGCCCACAGTTTCGCTAGCAGTTTCGCTGCCAGTTTCGCTGGCAGTTTCGCTGGCAGTTTCGCTGCCAGTTTCGCTGGCAGATTCGCTGCCTTGAGCGCCCAACTTTCGTTGGAATTTCCTAGTTTCGCAATATCTATGGGTCCATAGTTTCGCCCGAACGAAACTGTAGTTTCGCCCAAGCGAAACTGTAATTTCGTTGGAAATGTTCTTAGTTTCGCTGGATGATTATGCAAATTCGCTGGATGCATATACAGTTTCGCAGATCGCATAAAAATCACGAACCAGTCCGTTTTTAACCCAAAATCACAACTTTTTACGTCCAACCTCTTAGTTTATCATCCATGAGGCTAAATCTAAGCTTTATACATGTTTTCATACGTAAAAATGTGACCTTTATGCGATTCTTTGCAACTTTTCAAAACCCAAAACCCTAGAATCCGGGTTTGATCTACAGAAGGCATTATAGGTCGATTCTTACCTTGTTTGTTGCTCCTTTCTTTAAGATTTGATGCACAAACACCCAGATCTTCAATCCCTTGATCTTAGAAGCTCCAAATCTTAAGTTTCTTGCACTTTCTCTCTCTACTTTCTCTCTCTACGGATTTTTGGACTTAGGGTTGGAATGAAGAAGATGGTGGCTGCTTTGGGTAGGTTAAGGGATGATTATGGGCCTCAATCCACTTAGGCTCTTGTCCATTAGCCTAATTAGCCCATAATCCATTTTTCTTTCTTTATTAAATACCCATAATTAAGCCCATTATCCCCGGCGACTCGTTTTGACTTTTCGGGGTGTTACAACATTCCTGTCATGTGGGACTTTCCCGAGGTTTTTCCCGAGGATCTTAAGGGACTACCTCCTGTGCGAGAAGTTGAGTTCAAGATTGACTTAATCCCTGGTGCAAACTCTGTGGCTAAATCACCTTATCATCTTGCACCGTCTGAAATGAAAGAACTAGCTAGTCAACTGCAAGAGTTGACCGATAAAGGCTTCATTCGTCCTAGCTCTTCACCATGGGGTGCACCCGTACTGTTTCTGAAGAAGAAGGATGGTTCATTTCATATGTGCATCGACTATCGAGAACTCAACAAGCTTACCATCAAGAACCGATATCCTCTTCCTCGAATTGATGATCTCTTCGATCAACTTCAAGGAGCAACCCAATTCTCGAAGATTGATCTACGTTCTGGGTATCATCAATTATGTGTCCACAATGACGACATTCCAAAGACCGCTTTTCGTACTCGATATGGACATTACGAGTTCATGGTTATGCCTTTTGGCTTGACCAATGCACCTGTCGTGTTCATGGATCTCATGAATCGAGTATGTAAACCGTATTTGGATAAGTTTGTGATCGTGTTCATTGATGACATTCTTATTTATTCCAAGACGAAAATCGATCACGAGACGCACTTGCGACAAGTTCTTGGACTCTTGAAGAAGGAGCAATTATACGCTAAGTTTTCCAAGTGTGAATTCTGGTTAGAAGAGGTTCAATTCTTAGGGCATGTGGTGAATAGCCAAGGAATTCACGTTGATCCTGCTAAAATTGAAGCCTTGAAGAATTGGTGTGTTCCAACAACCCCAACCGAAGTTCGTTCTTTTCTGGGCTTAGCGGGATATTACCGTAGGCTCATAGCAAATTTTTCGAAGATTGCTAAACCATTAACGACGTTAACCCAAAAGAACGGACTTTTTGAATGGGGATCCGAACAAGAGGAGGCTTTTGAGACGTTGAAACGCAAGTTGTGTAATGCTCCTATTCTAACACTCCCCGAATGAAACGACGACTTTACCGTGTACTGTGATGCCTCTAAGCAAGGTCTTGATTGTGTTCTCATTGTAACCTCTCGTAATTTTCGTTAAATAAAAGTTAACCCCTTATATTCTTGAAAGGACCATTTATGTCACTTATTAAACCTTGAGGGCTTGTCTATGCTCATTTCTTAGTTTGTCTTTAAATTCATTAAATTGGAAGTAAATAATTTAATTATTAAATTGAACACAATAATAATTAATAATAATATTACTAATAATAATAATAATAATAATAATGATTTATAAAAATTATTTAAACTTACAAATGGTTAGAACTTAAAGTAATTAAGTCCGGGGGTATTTATGTGAACTTAGAAACTTTAAATAAAAGTTTTACATAAAATAATAAAATTAGAAACAACAGGGACCATTTGTGTAATTAACCGAAACCTCAACCAATTCCTTTCTTTCCTTCTTCCCTTCCCCTGTGTTTCCGGCCAGGCCTCCGGCCAAAGCTCCGACGAGCGCCGGTCACTACCAAAACACCATCAAATCTCTAAATCGAAACCACTGAACCGTTCGCACACCAGATGCGAACCTTAACCCCTTCAAATCGGGTCATAAATGGGAGCTTACTTGTTCATCCGAAACCGAAACCGTATTCATTCAAATTTAAAACTGATTCCCCACTTAAATCATAGTAATTATCAAATTAATTGGTTATAAACGATTGGTTAATCAAATCGAACCAAATGAAATGATTAACTTCACTTGAAACAACATTAAATCTATTCAATTCTACCCGAAACCCCTGAAATCAAACCGAGAGGCATTCGACATCAAATCGCTCAAATTAGCCCTATTAAACAGAGGGCTAATACTCGCAACACCTCCTTTTCACTGTCTGTAAACCCAATTTCTTTTCAAACACACGCACCCATCGAATTCTAAATCACGAACGGTCGACTTGTACATCGTTCTTGTTCTAGCAGATTTCAAACAACATCAGGTAATTTCATTGGGTATTTTAATAGTTTTTACATAGGGAACAAAAGCCCCATGGTTAATTTGACTATTATAAACAAATCGTTGATCAATTGGATCAAATCGTAGTTAGGGTTCTTGAGGAAAAATTGGGGATTTTTGAAAGCGGCTTTATAAAATTTTCCTTCTGGGAATAAACATAACCGGGGCTTTAGCCCAGCTGATTGAGCACCATTAACATAGGCAAGGGACCCGGGTTCGAACCCGAGGCCCTGCCTTTATTTTCTAATTTTTTTTGTTAACTTTTAAAATTCAAAAAGTATCTCAAAAATATTATTAATTATATAAAATTGATTTTTAACAGTAATTAAAGTAAAATTATTTTCTTAGACATTCAATTAAGAAATCTTTAATCTCCTATTTTAAATTATTACCAAACACTATTTACTATTAAATTAAAACGTTAATGGATCTCCCTTAATCCATAAAAATTTCAATTTTGTACATTCTTTATATTTCTTTTTTACATATAAATTAAATTTACAAATTTAGTTATGTGGTTAGAAGAAAATATATATATGTGCATATTGAAAATGTACATTTTGTGATTAATAGAATTCTTTATACATTCAAAATTATAAATTTTCTATTTTATCAAATAGTAAGTAGAAGCTCTTTGATAATAAAACTTTAATCTTTGCTAAATGATTTAATCAACAAAATTGTTATTCAATCATTTAAATATTATTATAAATTGTGTCTACCCTATAATTTAAATTATGGTTTAATGATTTGTAAATATTATCATTACCTTTGTTATCCAAAAATCATAAAGTTAAACCGTGAATTCCCGTATGACATAAACACCATAATTATCTCGAATAACCTTAACACGACGTTCATTTAGGTTGAACGATAAACGAATCCTCGGCATTATATACAAGACTTTTTTATTTGCCATCCTTTCTTATCATGTGAGTATTTCTATACCCCTTTTTCATATTTTCACACTTTGGGGTGAAACATATTACGTTATAATCATTGCACTTGTAAACGTTTGATTCTTGTAAACTTATGGCAATTTACTTGTGTGTTGTGGTTAGTTGAACCTTGTAGCTACCATGTAATGTCGAATATATGTACAATCATTAACTATTGCTAGCTTGGCGACGTCATAGATCTATGGGCCTGACAAGTCTGCTTGGTTGATCCAAATACACTTAGCTAATCGTATATAGTTATAAACGTTTGAGACTTGTAAAACTTTGTCAAGGTTTGATTGTGCATTCTGTCTTACATCCCTAGTTACTTTGTTCTCTAATTTACAACATGAATTGCCATCTTTTATATACTTATGTATTGAAAACTATGAAAATCTCACCAACATTATTGTTGACCTTTTTTTTAACATGTTTCAGGAAATACTCAAGTTTGATCGCCACTTTTGAAGCTTGTACACACATAGGAATGGACCTAGTTAAATAAATAAATGAGCTTTTTATATTCCTTATTATGCTTGTTAATTTCTTTATTTGAGACTTATGTTTGTAATGTTACCTTTGGAACTTATGAATAATATATTTGGATTTAATAATAGCGTTATGTGGCTGTGAATGATCTTAACTCTCACATCTCGACGTTTCCGCCGTCAAGGTTGGGTTGTGACAGATTGGTATCAGAGCTCATAACTATAGGGATTTAGGTTATTAGAAATGGTGACCTAGACTATAGCTTATGCATGAACCTCATAGAATAATATCCATATTCTTGTAAAAGTATATTGTTTGCATGCTACATAACGCTATGCCTTCTTATGTGCAACTTGATGCCTCAGCATAGAATTGCCTTTATGTATGCTTAAACTTTGTTACTTGACTCCTCTAAACTTAACTTTGACTCTTTGATTTTCCCGGACGAATGAACCTTCTTAAATTTATCCTCGATGACATGTGGAATCTACACTTATTATCGTGGGTTTAATTCCTTAGACTCTATGTCTAATCTATGAAAATCTCATCAAGGTTTTGATTTCATGAACCTAAGAAATTTATGTGACATATAGACACCTGTATTCTGGATTTCCTGGCAAAAGGCCTTGGGGCTAAGACAAGCATATTGTATAAATCTCATTGCGAGACCAGTTACGCTCACCTGGGGATTTCTAGGATTAGTGATAAACTATGGTCAATATACACAAGTTTCTAAGGCAAGTGGATCAACTCACCTTGATGTGTCAACATTTCCAAATGGTAATGCGTTACCAAATGGAACCATCTTATCTGTATTTTGAATATCAAAAAAATCCTTGATTCCTTGGACTGGTTTATCATCCAAAACTCTAATATCTTCATATTCCCATTTTATAGAATGTTCTCGTTAATATTCATCTCGTTATGCTCCTCAATTCCTATGATTAAACATCGTTATACGTTGTGCGCCTTATATAACCATCTTTATACCTTGACCAATGTGTACATGGATCTTAATACATCCAAAGATATTGGTTATCTAAACCAAATGGTTTTCAAAACTTTAAATTGTTACTTAGGGTTTTCAAATGTCCTTAAAGTGTGTCCCACAACTGCAATCATGCAAGGCTGAAAGGTGGAATACCTGCATCTCGGGATACCTTGTCTAGGCAAGGTGTACACATAAACCTGATCCAACCGTTGGATCCGTTTATCTGACCTGGAACTCATGAGATGGGTGTTCGCTTATAGGTACGCGTGTCTTCCGTAAAGTTGTGGTTGACGTAACACTATGAGAAGTCAACACATTTCCCTTTTATTTCGAATCGAACGTTTACATCGCGTTGTTGCATTGCATTGTTTCGTCATTGATCTTGTTTTTCCTGATTTAAACCATTCAAGATTTGAGCACCTATCACGATTGACTCTGTTATCCCGAACTTCAACCTTAATCCTAGCAAGCATGATTTTCTGTTCTTGTTACGTCAATGTAATCTGAAGTTTCTGAATTTCTAGCCGATAATCTCTTCGTTTGCTAAGTCAAGCTTTGTAAAATCTTCTAACTGTTTTGCATCATAGGCAATGCAAGAGTCTGCAAGTCAACTTATGACTAAGGACACTCGTATCTCCTAAATGATTCTAACTCATCAAAACAGCGGTGACTCCCTTACTTTGGTGATGATTTTCCTTTCGTCATTATTGTTCTTATGAAATTGCATCATCAAGACAGGAGTGAATTTCTTACCTTGATTACCATTTCTTCTTCTTGTTCTTGTGAATCCGTACTTTACCAATGGAAGTACCTCCTTAAAATAGGAGTGAATTTCATACCTCGATGATGGTTTTCAATTTTTCTATTAGATGTTTTATGAAATTTCATCCTCTGGATCAGGGTGATTTCCTTATCTTGAGGATAGATTTCAATCATCTTCCTTTGGAACTTGTATTTCATGAATGAAGTGACCCACCAAAATAGGATTGAATCCCGTACTTTGGTGACAAATGTCAATTCTCGATTGTTTTCTTGTTATTTTGAAATCCAATCATCAAGATAGGCGTGAAAACCATACCTTGATGATAATTTCACCCATTTAAATTTTATGGATTGTATTTCCTCAAATAAAGTGACCTCATCAAAGTAGGAGTGAATTCTGTACTTTGATGAAGATTTCCATTTTGCTATATTGTGTTTCTATAAAACTTCACCGTTAAGATAGGAGTGATTATCCTTATCTTAATGGTAAGTTATCTCATTTTATTCTTGAGGATCCTTAACAAAGAGTTAGGATCAATCTCTCACTTGGTGGTTAAGAGTCATACTTTGGAAATACACCACCAAGCTAGGAGTGATAACCACATCTTGGTGGCTAATCCCATTTCTTGATCTCAAACTTATCAAGAGTCTTAAGACTTAAATTGACAAGAAACATGTAATAACTTGAAGGGTGAACACCATTATCTGATTTATCGACGATAGCGTTCCAGCCAGTCAAGCCAAAGCATGAATCTTTGTAACGCCCTGAAATTCCCGAAGCGAGCCATTTAATAATGACGGGCTTTTTAAGGGTTAATTAAATTAAATAAGAAAGATAGTGGGCTATGGGCTAAATTAACCTTAATGGGCTATGTTTTGATGGGTTTAAGGGCCCTTAATCAGCCCTTAAACATGCATGATCAGCCTCCATCTCCCCATTTGCATCCCTAGCCCTAAGCTTCTAGAGAGAGAAATTAGAGTGAGAAAGTAAAGATTTTGGAGGATTTGGAGCTTGGTTGCTTTGAAGATTGAAGATCTGGGTGTTGGAGCTTCAAACCACAAGAAAGGAGCAACAAATCAAGGTAAGAATGTCATCCAAACATCCCTTTAGAACAGATCCGGATTTCTAGGTTTTGGGTTCAAAAAGTTTCAAAGAAACACATAAAGATCAAATTTTTACGTATGAAAACGTGTAAAAAGGTTAGATATGGTTTCATGGATGGTAAACCAAGGATTTGGACGTAAAAAGTTAAGATTTTGGGTTAAAAACGGGCTGGTTCGTCATTTTTATGCATCTAGCGAAACTGTGAGCCCGATCAGCGAAACTGTGGACTCATCCAGCGAAACTAAGAGAGTTTCCAGCGAAACTGTAGTTTCGCCCTAGCGAAACTGTAGTTTCGCCCTAGCGAAACTGTAGTTTCGCCCTAGCGAAACTGTAGTTTCGCCCTAGCGAAACTGTAGTTTCGCCCTAGCGAAACTGTAGTTTCGCCCTAGCGAAACTGTAGTTTCGCCCTAGCGAAACTGTAGTTTCGCCCTAGCGAAACTGTAGTTTCGCCCTAGCGAAACTACTATGTTCGAGAAAACCATTAAGACTTAGCGAATCTAGGAAATTCCAACGAAAGTTGGGCGCTCATGGCAGCGAATCTGTCCAGCGAAACTGGCAAAAGTGCTGCCCAGCGAAACTGGCAGCGAAACTGTCAGCGAAACTGCCAGCGAAACTGTCAGCGAAATTGTGAAGAAAATGACGTTTTTGTGTATTAACTTCCGTGCAGCTTGGGTATTCGGACTATAGCTTAAGTAACTTAGAATTGAAGCTATTTTGTTAAGTTCATGTGAGTTCTAGACCCCTCCTTTACCCATTTTCAATGTTTTGGGGTGATATGCATACTAAAATACATACTTTCATGATGACGGTTTTTATGACCTATTATTAAGAAAATGAAATTTTCTAAAGTAAAATGGCCCCAGCCAGGGGCGTTGCCCCTTGGACCCCACTAGGGGCTGCCACCCCTAGGACCCCGCTATCAGGGGCTGCCGCCCCCGAACCCCCGCTGCCCCGCGGAGGGTCGGTTATTTGGTTTATCTTTCATGGTTGATGAAATGTGAATGCATGGACTATGAGTTTACTTCTTATTATATGTTATGTGTATGTGAAAACTAAAGATGTAAGTGAAACATAAAGAATTGTTATTGGGCCCATAACGTGTACCTTGATAAAGTAAAGCCTTGCAAGCAATTGATAAAGGAGGGTTGCATTTGTTGTGCCCTCATGATGATAAAGTAAAAGCTCGAACAGGCAGGTCAGTAAGGCCTGGATTGGCATGACAATAACGGCCTGTTTGGGTACGATAGTAAGGCCTAAATAGGCATGTCGGTAAAGTCCTGTGTTTATCATAGGCCCCGATAGTAACTGGGAATTGACGGATAAAGAAGAGCGATAGTAAATAATTAATGGTAAAGTAGTGATAAAGCGATCATTTGTGAAATCAATGTTCTGACAGATTATGATTGTTTTCAAATGTTAAAGTTACTACCTTTTACAAAAGTTGTTAATGATGTAAACCTAGAACTCACTCAGCGAAGCTGACTGTTTTTATGCATATTAGTTGACAGGTGAGCTTTTGGGCTTATGGGATGGGAGCATGGAGCTAACGCTTCTTGGCATCTGAAGACTAGCATCCCTGATGAAGAAGAATATTAAGAGAATTTTAAAGACTAATCGATGTTTAAAGACAATGTTTATATCTTAAATTTAATCAAGTTGTAATGAATTGCAAGTACTATATTTTTCCGCTGCGATGAATACATCTAAATGCACGTTTTTTATCTATGTTTTGTTGTGAATGACCAACAGTGAGGTTTCCTGGGATCAGGGCCTTACAATCTTGAACTCGAAAGAGGCCGATGTCACTTTAGGGTGACCCTAGTTCCAAGCCTGGAACATCTAAAATTTTAAATTGATTTCTTTTCTCACGCTGTTATGTTTCAATGTGTCGTTTGATCTAGTTTCATGGAATCTTTTAGTTCTTACTTGTTGATCTTCATTCTGAGTTATCATCAACACTTCATTGCACGATGACGACATTCCCAAAACAATCCTACGTACAAGATAAAGTCCTTATAAATCTATGTTATGCTTTTCTGGTTATACCAATGTACGGTTATGTTCATGGGTTTGATGAACCTCGTGTGCAAGCCGTACTGAAAGTTATCCGTGATTGTCTTTATCTTCGATATTCTAAATTATTTAAATTTTAATCCGATCATGAACGACATCTTTGTTTCATTCTTTACCCATAATAAAGAATGCAATTCCCATTATTCTGGATAACCTTTGAACTCCTAATCTTGAAAATCTCTAAATCTCCATCTTGATTGCGACTCACAAGACTTGTTATTACATTCATTCCGATGTGGACAAAAAGGATCATGAATTTTCGCGATTGGTATTCATGGTTCAGCATAAAGGAGATGTGGACATAGCTTGGTATATGTTCAAATTGCCTTGTATTTCCTGATGTCACTTGGTGCATTACTGACCGATTGGCTAGTTTCGTGCACTTCATATTGACTCATGTAAGATAACGAGTCGGGAAATTGACTCGTACTTACCTCAAATAATCGATCCTCGTGGTGTGTCGTAAAACATCGATCGTTAATTTTGGTGATCGATTCACCTTCTGTTAGTAGCAAGGTCTCTAATCATCCTTGGGAACCCAGCTCAAAATCTCAGCCTATCGTATTATTCTTAAACTGACGATTGACCAAAGGAACAATATGTATACACAAGATAGACGTTAAACTTGTGTCGTTTTATATAGTGACATTTGAGATTCTTAAATTCCGTCAGTCAAACTTTCATACAACTACGAGACTTTTTCATTGGCTTCAAGACATCACCTTATTACGTAATTTCATTCTAGATGTTTGAGAGTAGTGAGAAAGTGACTTGTAAGTCTAATATGTCTCAAGAACTCATCATCGTTTTCTAACGTTTCATGTGTCAAATCTCAAAGAGTTAGTGTAAGGCCCCGATCCCAGGAAACCTCACAGTTGGTCATTCACAGCAAAACACAGATTTAAAACATTCATTTACTTATAAATGCATATATTTATATATTGCAGCGGAAAGATGTAGTAATTTCAATTCATTGCAACGCAGTTAAATTAAAATATAGACATCGTCTTTAACTATCAAAAACTATTTAAAGTCCTTTTAAATTCCTCGATGCCAGTCTTTAGATGCCAAGAAGCTTCAGATCCATGCTCCCATCCCTTAAGCCCTAACGCTCACCTGTCAACTCATATGCATACAAAAGTCAGCTTCGCTGAGTGAATTCTAGGTTTACTTTGTTAAATAACTGTTGTAAGAGGTTTTAGCTTTAACAGTTGAAAATAATCATCATCTATCAGAACATTAATACACACGGGCTATCACTTTATCGATACTTTACCATTTCTTGTGAATTATTGCTCTTCTTTATCCGTCAATTCCCTGTCACTATCGGTGCCTATGATAAACACAGGACTTTACCGACACGCCAATTTAGGCCTTACTGTCATACCTAATCAGGCCTTTATTGTCATGCCAATTCATGGCCTTACTGACCTGTCTGTTCGAGCATTTACTTTATCAGGGTGAGGGCACAACGAATGCAACCCTCCTTTATCAATTGCTTGCAAGGCTTTACTTTCTCAAGGTACACGTTATGGGCCCAATAACCTTTCTTTAAGATTCACTTTCATGTTTAGGTTATACATAATATAACACAACATATTACAAGACAATTCATCGCTACAAAGGTCATATCACAATAAGAAAAGCACGATATCAATTCATTAGAAAAACCCCATTTACCATATAAGATAGTGTATAAAACTTTGCTTTAAAATAACTGGTCATTTAGAATGCATATCACCCCAAAACATTTAAAACATGTGTAAAATAGGTGATCTAGAACTCACCAGAACTTAGCAAAATAGCTTCAATTCTAAGTCACATAAGCTATAGTCCGAATACACGAGCTGCACGGAAGTTAATACACAAAAATGTCATTTTCTTCACAATTTCGCTGACAGTTTCGCTGGCAGTTTCACTGACAGTTTCGCTGCCAGTTTCGCTGACAGTTTCGCTGCCAGTTTCGCTGGGCAGCACTTCTGCCAGTTTCACTGGACAGATTCACTGCCATGAGCGCCCAACTTTCGTTGGAATTTCCTAGATTCGCTAAGTCTATAGGTCAACCTGGGCACTAGCGAAATTACTAGCGAAATTACTAACGAAACTGTAGTTTCGCACAAGCGAAACTGTAGTTTCGCTGGAATTCTCTTAGTTTCGCTGGATGAGTGCACAGTTTCGCTGGATGAGTGCACAGTTTCGCTGATCGGGGGCACAGTTTCGCTGGATTAACAAAAATGAAGAAACAGTCCGTTTTTAACCCAAAATCTTAACTTTTTACGTCCAAATCCTTGGTTTACCTTCCATGAAACCATTTCTAACCTTTTTACACGTTTTCTTACGTAAAAATTTGACCTTTATGCATTTCTTTGAAACTTTTCAAAACCCAAAACCCTAGAATCCGGGTTTGATCTACAGAAGGGCTTAGAGGCCGATTCTTACCTGGATTTGTTGCTCCTTTCTTATGTTTTGATGCTCCAACACCCAGATCTTCAATCTTTTAACCTTTGAAGCTCCAAATCTTGTGTTTTCTTTACTTTCTCTCTCTACTTTCTCGCTCTATGAATTTTGGGGGCTAGGGTTGCAAATGCTGGAATGGAGGCTTCTCATGCATGTTTAAGGGCTGACTAAGGGCCCTTAAACCCATCAGAACATAGCCCATTAAGGTTAATTTAGTCCATAGCCCACTAATTTACCTTTCTTTCTTAAATTAACCCTTAAAAGCCCATTATTATTAAATGGCTTGCTTCGGGAAATTTCGGGGCGTTACAAGTCTCCCCCCTTATTTAGGTTTCGTGCTCGAAACCTGACTCGTCGTTAAACAGATAGGGGTATTGTCGTCTCATTTCCTCCTCGGATTCCCAGGTGGCATCTGACCCCTTTCGGTGTTTCCATTGCACTTTGACTTGCTTGACTACTTTGTTTCTCAATTGTTTCTCCTTCCAGTCCAATATAGCCACTGGTTGCTCTACATAATTCAGCTTCTCGTCCACTTCGATGTCGTCTAGAGGCACAACTGCCTCATCCGGTGCTAAACATTTCCTTAAATGCGATACATGAAAGGTGGGATGAATCCCACTTAACTCGTTGGGGAGGTCCAACTAACAAGCTACACTCCCAACCCGAGCCACTATCTTGAATGGCCCGATAAATCTTGGACTTAACTTCCCCCTCCTTCTAAATCGAATAATCCCTTTCCATGGTGAAACCTTTAACATTACTTTATCCCCAACTCTGAACTCTATTGGTTTCCTTCTCTTATCGGCATATGACTTTTGTCTGTCCTTTGTCGCCTTCATGCATGCTCTGATTGTTTCCAATTTCTCTGTCGTGGCTTCCACCACCTCCAAACTCCCTAGCTTTTTCTGACCGACATCATCCTAACAAATAGGAGTTCTGCACCGTCGACCATATAATAACTCATATGGGGGCATCTTAATACTGGCGTGGTAGCTGTTGTTATAAGAGAACTCTGCTAGTGGCAAATGATCGTCCCAGTTACCGCCAAATTCGATAATGCACGCCCGAAGCATATCTTCAAGTGTCTGGATCGTTCTTTCCGATTGCCCATCGGTCTGCAGGTGGTATGCGGTACTAATGTGCAACCTCGTGCCCATCTCTTCATTGAACTTTTTCCAAAACTTTGAGGTGAACCGCGTATCTCTATCTGAAACTATCGATACAGGCATACCATGCCGCGCCAGAATTTCTCGGATAAACAGTTCAGCAAGCTTTTCTGAACTAATTGCTTCCTTGATTGGCAGGAAATGCACACTCTTAGTCAGTCTATCAACTATCACCCATATCGCGTCGTGGCCTTTTGTCGTGCGTGGTAATTTGGTGATAAAGTCCATAGTAACATGTTCCCACTTCCATTCTGGTACTTCTAATGGCTGAACATAACCATAAGGTCTTTGGTGCTCAGCCTTCACTTGTAGGCACGTTAGACATTTATTTACATATGCAACCACATCTCTCTTCATCCCAGGCCACCAATAATCTTTCTTCAAGTCGTGGTACATCTTATTTGCTCCTGGGTGTATTGAGTAGCGGGTCTTATGCGCTTCATTCATAATCTTTTCTCGCAAGTCGCCATGCCTCGGAACCCATATCCTGCCGTGGAAGGTCTTAACACCCAAGGTATTCTCTACCAATTCATCTACTTTTCCCACCATCCTTTCCTTCTTGATTTGTTGCTCTTTTAAACCGTCCATTTGAGCTTCGCTTATCAACCTCATAACATCTGGGGTCACTACTAGTTGGCACGCCTTCACCCGGATTGGTTCATATCCTTCCTTTCGGCTCAGGGCATCGGCTACCACATTTGCCTTACCCGGGTGATAATAGATTTCACAGTCGTAATCCTTTATCAGCTCCAACCACCTCCTCTGTCTCATATTTAGGTCTTTCTGCTCAAAGAAATTTTAGACTTTTGTGGTCGGTAAATATGGTGCACTTAGTTCCATACAAATAATGTCTCCATATCTTCAATGCGAACACTACAGTGGCAAGTTCCAAATCATGAACCGGGTAATTAACCTCCGTGTCCTTTAGTTGTCTGGACGCGTAAGCTATAACCTTTCCTCTTTGCATTAACACACAGCCTAACCCGTAGTAAGAGGCATCGGAGTATACCGTTAGGTCTTCATCTCCCTCCGGTAGGGTTAGTACAGGAGCTTTGGTTAGTCTATCCTTCAATTCCTGAAACGCATCTTCCTGTTCTTTTCCCCAGTCGAACACCACGTTCTTCCTCGTTAACCTTGTTAATGGGGAAGCTATCTTTGAGAAATCTTTGATGAACCTTCTATAATAGCCAGCCAATCCTAAGAAACTATGAATTTCGGATGGCGTGCTTGGGGAATTCCATTGCGTAACTGCTTCAACTTTTGCTGGCTCAACCATAACTCCCTCGAAATTTATAACGTGCCCTAAAAACTGCACCTCCCATAGCCAGAATGCACATTTAGAGAACTTCGCATACAGTTTCTCTTTTCGTAATGTTTCTAACACCTCCTTGATATGACAAGCGTGGTCTCCTTCGTTCTTTGAGTATATCAAGATATCGTAAATGAAGACTATTACTGATCTGTCCAACATCGAGCGACACACACGATTCATTAAGTCCATAAATGCCGCAGGAGCATTGGTTAGCCCGAAAGACATAACGAGAAACTCATAGTGGCCATAGCGCGTTCGAAAAGCCGTCTTTGGGATATCTTGCTCCCTTACCTTCAGTTGATGATATCCGGATCGGAGATCTATTCGGGAGAACCAGCTTGCCCCTTGCAACTGGTCAAACAGATCGTCTATTCTGGGTAGAGGGTATCGATTCTTTACGGTCAGCTTATTCAATTCCCTGCAATCTATACACGTTCTCATGCTGCCATCCTTCTTCTTCACAAACAACACTGGAGCACCCCATGGAGAAATGCTGGGCCTAATGAATCCTTTGTCAAGAAGTTCTTGTAGTTGTGACATGAGCTCCTTCATCTCGGACGGGGCTAGGCGATAGGGTGCTTTGGCAATGGGATGGGCTCCTGACAGTAAATCAATCTGAAACTCTATCTCTCTATCCGGTGGTACCCCGGGCAGATCCTCCGGGAATACATCAGGAAAGTCCCGCACCACTGGTACATCTGACAACTCTTTCGCTTTATCTGTAACATCTTTGACATATGCTAGATAAGCTCCGCACCCTCACCTCATACATTTCTCCTCCTTGATCATGGAAATGATCCTTGGAACCTTGCAATCGTTATCACCGTAGATCGTAACCGGACTACCATCTGGAGCCATTAATTGGATCATCTTTTGCTGGCATACTATGTTAGCATCATGGGCAGCTAACCAATCCATCCCTAGTACGACATCGAAACCTCCTAAGGGCATGGCAAACAATTGTGCGGGAAAGTAATGACCTCCTAGTTTAGTGTGGCAATCCTCTAACATTTTGACTATTCAAATTGACTTACCATCGGTCGTCTCTACCTCGAAAGCATCATCTATTTCCTTAGTTTGGATATCTAGTGTAGCACAGAATGGTACAGATACAAAACTCTTACTGGCACCAGTATCAAATAATATGGAGGCACAAACATCATTGACAAGGAACATACCTGACACTACGTTCGGGTCTTTCCTTGCCTCCTTCTTGTTCATGGTGAAAGCCCTTGCCCTGGCCTTGGGCTTTCCATCATCCCCTTTGTCATTATTCTCGCTTGTTCCCGAGTTTCCCGGCTTAGCTTTCTTGCAATCCCTGCTGTGGTGCCCCGACTCATGGCAATTGAAGCACTTGTTCATTTCCGGGCATTCTCTAGCCATGTGACCAGTTTTCCCACACCGGTAGCACCCATAGCTACCCACTCGGCACTCTCCGGGATGCCTCCTCCCACACTTCCCACATTCCTTAACTTCCTCGACCCCCTTCACAATCACTTGTTTTGCATCCACCCTTGCTTTCTTGTTTCCCGGTTGGTAGTTACCATTTCCATACCTCTTCCCATTATTATTCCAAACTTTCCTCGTCTCACCCACTGTCACTGGCCTGCGATGATCGAACAACCTTCCACTGAGGTCCACTGCTGACCTAAAAGTACTAGGTCGGGCAGTGACCATGTCCCTACGAATGTCCAAAGGCAACCCTTGTATGTACCTTTTGATCCTCTTGGATTTAGGAGTCACCAAGTCAGGCACCAGACGTGCTATTTCATTAAATTTTGTACTGTACTCCTGATGTGTCATGTTTTCAGCCTCCAAGCTCACAAACTCTTGTTCAATCTTGTCAAGCTCTCTTTCCGGATAGTACTCCTCTATCACCAACCTCTTCATTTCCGGCCACTTCATCCTCTAATAGCCTCCTCCCCGTAAGACTCAACGACGTTATCCCACCAACATAGTGCTGGATCCAAAAGGGAATGGGAAGCAAACTTCACCTTTTGGTTGTCCCGACACTCATTGATCCTCAGCACAGCTTCCATTTCCCTTATCCAATACTGAGCTATAGCAGCGTTACCAGTGCCATCAAATATTAGGGGTTTACACCTCTGAAAAGCCCCGTAGCTGCACCCCTTTGCCACCTCTTCCTCCTCAGAATCGTCATTGTTATCCAGACGGTCTTCCTCATCGCTTATTTCCTCAGTCTTGACTGCTTCCTTCTTATTAACCTTCTTTGAAGCCGTACTCTTTTTACCGTCGCCCTTAACCTGCTCCACAACCTCCGCAAGCAGAGCGGGCATCACTCCAGATAGGATCTGGTGCACCTCTTGGGCAATGGCTTCCTTTACTGTTTCCTTCAGCTTTGCATGGTCAGTGGTAGGCCCCTCGGCTCCCGTTTCTAACTCAACCTCCTCCTTAATTGGTTCCTCAACCGGCTTTCTGGTTGACCTTCGTGTCGGTTTCGTAGTTTTACTTGCAGTTTCTTTGGGCTTAGTAGGGGGCCTTCCCCTAGTGCTTCTCCTGGTGACCATAGCTGGAACTGCTTTCTTTGGTGCTATTCTTTCTACTTCCTATAAGATTCAGAATGTCAATATGGTCTTTCAAGGCAAGTCCAGATCACGACAAGTTTTGTAAATTTTTAATAACAGTGGCCAGTTGTGATTAACTACTTACAGAACTTCTCATGTCCTAAACTCTCCTATCCTGAACCATACTAACACTAGAACCTACTATACCTATTCTATGCACGTATAGGTCACATAAATTCAGATAGGCACCACAGATAATATTATCATACCCTACCCTCGATTCTAACTTAAATAAGAAGGCACTACCCATCAGAATAATACTTACAACATCTTTTGTTACCTCTTGGCATGGAGCTTCTTGGACTGGCATCCTTGACACTTGGTCCCATTGTCTGTTTAAGTTTAGGTTTATAAAATGTTTTCCCCAAATCTCTTAAACATTGGCTCTGATACCAACTTGTAAGGCCCCGATCCCAGGAAACCTCACAGTTGATCATTCACAGCAAAACACATATTTAAAACATTCATTTACTTATAAATACATATATTTATATATTGCAGCGGAAAGATGTAGTAATTTCAATTCATTGCAATGCAGTTAAATTAAAATATAGACATCGTCTTTAACTATCAAAAACTATTTAAAGTCCTTTTAAATTCTTCTCCATCAGGAATGCCGTTCTTTAGATGCCAAGAAGCTTTAGATCCATGCTCCCATCCCTTAAGCCCTAACGCTCACCTGTCAACTGATATGCATACAAAAGTCAGCTTCGTTGAGTGAATTCTAGGTTTACTTTGTTAAATAACTGTTGTAAGAGGTTTTAGCTTTAACAGTTGAAAATAATCATCATCTATCAGAACATTAATACACACGGGCTATCACTTTATCGATACTTTACCATTTCTTGTTAATTATTACTCTTCTTTATCCGTCAATTCCCTGTCACTATCGGTGCCTATGATAAACACAGGACTTTACCGACACGCCAATTTAGGCCTTACGGTCATACCCAATCAGGCCGTTATTGTCATGCCAATTCATGGCATTACTAACCTGCATGTTCGAGCATTTACTTTATCAGGGTGAGGGCACAACGAATGCAATCCTCCTTTATCAATTGCTTGCAAGGCTTTACTTTCTCAAGGTACACGTTATGGGCCCAATAACCTTTATTTAAGTTTCACTTTCATGTTTAGGTTATACATAATATAACATAACATATTACAAGACAATTCATCGCTACAAAGTTCATATCACAATAAGAAAAGCACGATATCAATTCATTAGAAAAACCACATTTACCATATAAGATAGTGTATAAAATTTTGCTTTAAAAGAACAGGTCATTTAGAATGCATATCACCCCAAAACATTTAAAACATGTGTAAAATAGGGGATCTAGAACTCACTTGAACTTAGCAAAATAGCTTCAATTCTAAGTCACTTAAGCTATAGTCCGAATACACGAGCTGCACGGAAGTTAATACACAAAAACGTCATTTTCTTCACAATTTCGCTAACAGTTTCGCTGGCAGTTTTGCTGCCAGTTTCGCTGGCAGTTTTGCTGGCAGTTTCGCTGGGCAGCACTTCTGCCAGTTTCACTAGACAGATTCGCTGCCATGAGCGCCCAACTTTCGTTGGAATTTCCTAGATTCGCTAAGTCTATAGGTCAACCTGGGCACTAGCGAAATTACTAACGAAACTGTAGTTTCGCACAAGCGAAACTATAGTTTCACTGATTCTCTTAGTTTCGCTGGATGAGTGCACAGTTTCGCTGGATGAGTGCACAATTTCGCTGATCGGGGGCACAGTTTCGCTGGATGAATAAAAATGAAGAAATAGTCCGTTTTTAACCCAAAATCTTAACTTTTTACGTCCAAATCCTTGGTTTACCTTCCATGAAACCATTTCTAACCTTTTTACACGTTTTCATACGTAAAAATTTGACCTTTATGTGTTTATTTGAAACTTTTCAAAACCCAAAACCCTAGAATCCGGGTTTGATCTACAGAAGGGCTTAGAGGTCGATTCTTACCTGGATTTGTTGCTCCTTTCTTATGTTTTGATGCTCCAACACCCAGATCTTCAATCTTTTAACCTTTAAAGCTCCAAATCTCGTGTTTTCTTCACTTTCTCTCTCTACTTTCTCTCTCTATGATTTTGGGGGCTAGGTTTGCAAATGCTGGAATGGAGGCTGCTCATGCATGTTTAAGGGCTGATTAAGGGCCCTTAAACCCATCAAAACATAGCCCATTAAGGTTAATTTAGTCCATAGCCCACTAATTTACCTTTCTTTCTTAAATTAACCCTTAAAAGCCCATTATTATTAAATGGCTTGCTTCGGGAAATTTCGGGGCGTTACAGTTAGTTTGTCAATGATAACTTTCACATTCCACCGGAAGAGTTCAAATTTGCATGCATCGTGTCAAGAACCCTGTAAAATTCCATCCTTCGCAAAGTGAAGCATCTCACCTGTAAATCAAACGCCAATCACAGTCTGTTAGTACACTCATCTTTTCATCATAAGTTTTCCTTTAAAAATTAAATTTCGGGACGAAATTTCTTAAAGTTGGGGAGACTGTAACCTCTCGTAATTTTCGTTAAATAAAAGTTAACCCCTTATATTCTTGTAAGGACCATTTATGTCACTTATGAAACCTTGAGGGCTTGTCTATGCTCATTCATTAGTTTGACTTTAAATTCATTAAATTAGAAGTAAATAATTTAATTATTAAATTGAACACAATAATAATTAATAATAATATTACTAATAAGAGTAATAATAATAATAATAATAATAATAATAATAATAATAATAATAATAATAATAATAATGATGATGATGATGATGATGATGATGATGATTTATAAAAATTATTTAAACTTAAAAATAGTTAGAACTTAAAGTAATTAAGCCCGGGGGTATTTTTGTGAACTTAGAAACTTGAAATAAAAGTTTTACATAAAATAATAAAATTAGAAACAACAGGGACCATTTGTGTAATTAATCGAAACCTCAACCAATTCCTTTCTTTCCTTCTTCCCTTCCCCCGTGTTTCCGGCCAGGCCTCCGGCCAAAGCTCCGGCGAGCGCCGGTCACTACCAAAACACCATCAAATCTCTAAATCGAAACCACTGAACCGTTCGCACACTAGATGCGAACCTTAACCCCTTCAAATCGGGTCATAAATGGGAGCTTACTTGTTCATCCGAAACCGAAACCGAAACCGAATTCATTCGAATTTAAAACCGATTCCCCACTTAAATCATAGTAATTATCAAATTAATTGGTTATAAATGATTGGTCATTCAAATCGAACCTAATGAAATGATTAACTTCACTTGAAACAACATTAAATCTATTCAATTCTACCCGAAACCCCTGCAATCAAACCAAGAGGCATTCGACATCAAATCGCTCAAATTAGCCCTATTAAACAGAGGGCTAATACTCGCAACATCTCCTTTTCACTGTCTGTAAACCCAATTTCTTTCCAAACACACGCACCCATCAAATTCGAAATCACGAACGGTCGACTTGTACATCGTTCTTGTTCTAACAGATTTCAAACAAAATCAGGTAATTTCATTGGGTATTTTCATAGTTTTTACATGGGGAACAAAAGCTCCATGGTTAATTTGACTATTATAAACAAATCGTTGATCAATTGGATCAAATCGTAGTTAGGGTTCTTGAGGAAAAATTGGGGATTTTTTAAAGTGGCTTTATAAAATTTCCCTTCTGGGAATAAACATAACCGGGGCTTTAGCCCAGCGGATTGAGCACCATTAACATAGGCAAGGGAGCCGGGTTCGAACCCGAGGCCCTGCCTTTATTTTTTAATTTTTTTTGTTAACTTTTAAAATTCAGAAAGTATCTCAAAAATATTATTAATTATATAAAATTGATTTTTAACAGAAATTAAAGTAAAATTATTTTCTTAGACATTCAATTAAGAAATCTTTAATCTTTTATTTTAAATTATTACCGAACACCATTTACTATTAAATTAAAACGTTAATGGATCTCCCTTAATCTACAAAAAATTCAATTTAGTACATTCTTTATATTTCTTTTTTACATATAAACTAAATTTACAAATTTAATTATGTGGTTAGAAGAAAATATATATATGTGCGTATTGAAAATGTACATTTTGTGATTAATAGAATTCTTTATACATTCAAAATTATAAATTTTCTATTTTATCAAATAGTAAGTAGAAGCTCTTTGATAATAAAACTTTAATCTTTGCTAAATGATTTAATCACCAAAATTGTTATTCAATCATTTAAATATTATTATAAATTGGTTCTACCCTATAATTTAAATTATGGTTTAATGATTTGTAAATATTATCATTACCTTTGTTATCCAAAAATCATAAAGTTAAACCGTGAATTCCCGTATGAAATAAACACCATAATTATCTCGAATAACCTTAACACGACATTCATTTATGTTGAATGATAAACGAATCCTCGGCATTATATACAAGACTCATTTAGTTGCCATCTTTTATTATCATGTGAGTATTTCTATATCCCTTTTTCATATTTTCACACTTTGGGGTGAAACATGTTACGTTATAATCATTGCACTTGTAAACGTTTGATTCTTGTAAACTTATGGCAATTTACTTGTGTGTTGTGGTTAGTTGAACCTTGTAGCTACCATGTAATGTTGAATATATGTATAACAATTAACTATTGCTAGCCTGGCGACGTCATAGATCTATCTGCTTGGTTGATCCAAGTACACTTAGCTAATCGTATATAGTTATAAACGTTTGAGACTTGTAAAGCTTTGTCAAGGTTTGATTGTGCATTCTGTCTTACATCCCTAGTTACTTTGTTCTCTAATTTACAACATGAATTGCCATCTTTTATATACTTATGTATTGAAAACTATGAAAATCTCACCAACATTATTGTCGACCTTTTATTTTTAACATGTTTCAGGAAATACTCAAGTTTGATCGCCACTTTTGAAGCTTGTACACACATAGGAATGGACCTAGTTAAATAAATGAATGAGCTTGTTATATTCCTTATTATGCTTGTTAATTTCTTTATTTGAGACTTATGTTTGTAATGTTACCTTTGGAACTTATGAATAATATATTTGGATTTAATAATAGCGTTATGTGGCTGTGAACGATCTTAATTCTCACATCTCGACGTTTTCGCAGTCAAGGTTGGGGTGTGGCACTCATGCAACGAGGCAAAGTCATAGCATACGCATCGAGGCAATTGAAGGTTCATGAAGTGAACTACACAACCCATGATCTTGAACTTGGTGCTGTGGTTTTCGCTTTGAAGATCTGGCGACATTATCTTTATGGGACGCAATGCATAGTTTACACCGATCATAAGAGCCTCCAACACGTGTTCAACCAAAAGGATCTCAACATGAGACAAAGATGATGGATTGAGTTGATTAGCGACTACGACTGTGACATTCACTATCACCTCGGAAAGGCGAATGTTGTAGCCGACGCGCTGAGTTGCAAGGTCCACAACAAGACTGTCTCGCTCCAAGAAATCCGAGATCGAAGGCAATGGTTTGATACTCTAGGAGAATTTGATACCGAGATTCGTTTGGATGTCAACGAGGCTATTATCATGCTTCAAAACATAAGGATCGATAGTGACCTCGAGTTATGCGTTCGCGAGGCTCAACAAGCGGCATTAACCGACGAGGGGAAGGATGAAGATTTGATGTCTAATGTTCGGTCACAACTGGAAACAAAACCGAACGACATGTGGTACTTCTTGAATCGACTTTGGATTCCGAATTGTGATAACCTTCGGTACTTCATTATGAACGAAGCTCATCAAACTCGATATTCCATTCATCCCGGCTATGATAAAATGTACATGGACCTACGTGGTCAATACTGGTGGCCTGGAATGAAGAAAGACATCACTTCTTATATTTCCAAGTGTCTCACGTGTGCAAGAGTCAAAGCCGAGCATCAACGACCAAGTGGTTTACTTGAACAACCCAAAATCCCTATATGGAAATGGGAACATATATCCATGGATTTCATAACCAAGTTACCCCGTACACCTCGTGGTCATGATAGTATATGGGTGATTGTTGACCGTTTGACCAAAACGGCATATTTCATACCAATACGAGACACATACAAAGTTTCAAGACTGGCTCGCATCTACATTGACGAAATTGTGAGTCGTCATGGCGTGCCGTTGCACATCATGTCCAACAGACACATACAAAGTTTTAAGACTGGCTCGCATCTACATTGATGAAATTGTGAGTCGTCATGGCGTGCCGTTGCACATCATGTCCAACCGAGACGCTCGTTTCACTTCGCACTTTTGGTCGTCTATGCATGAACTCTTGGGTACTCAATTGGATCAAAGTACGGCTTACCATCCTCAAACTGATGGTCAAACCAAACGAACAATTCAAAGCCTCGAGGATTTGCTACGACTATATGTCCTTGATTTTGGTGGTGATTGGGATACGCATTTACCGCTCGCGAAATTTTCGTATAACAATAGTTATCACTCAAGTATCAAGATGGCACCATTCGAGGGTTTGTATGGTCGTAAATGTCGTTCTCCGATCTGTTGGACTGGCATTGGGGAAAATCTCATCACTGGTCCTGAACTTATTCAAGAACCGACCGACAAAGTTTCCAAAATTCGAAATAACCTTGAGGTGGCTAGAAGTCGCCAAAAGAGTTATTCCGATAAAAGACGCAAACCATTGGAGTTTCAAGTCGACGACATGGTTCTTCTTAAGGTCTCTCCATGGAAGGGGGTTGTACGTTTTGGGAAGAAGGGTAAGTTAGCCCCAAACCTTTCAAGATTCTGAAAAGAATCGGGAAATTGGCTTACAAACTGGAACTACCTTCTGAACTTAGTGGGGTTCATCCTGTCTTCCATGTCTCAAACTTGAGGAAATGCCTGGCTGATGAAAATTTGCATGTTCCTATCGAGGAAATTCAAATAGATGAGTCATTGCATTTCGTTGAGAAGCCTGTTGAGATTATGGACCGAACCCTAAAGAAGAACCGAACAACTACCACACCGATCGTCAAGGTCCGTTAGGAAAACAAACGTGGAGCTGAGTTCACTTGAGAACGTGAGGAGCTTATGAAAAAGAAATTCCTGCATTTGTTCGCTTAGTTCATTCTTAATTTCAGGATAAAATTCTTTTAAGTTGGGGAGACTGGAACATCTTGTATTTTCTTGTTAATTAAAAGTTAGCATCGTTATTCTTGTAAGGACTATTGTTGCCTAATATGAAACTCATGGGTTATTTATGCATGTTGCTTTAAGTTGTCTCTAAATTCTTTAACTTGAAAGATTATAATGATAATTATTATATAATAAAATAATAATAATAATAATAATAAATAATAATAGTAATAATAATAATAATAATAGTAATAATAATAATAATAATAATAAATAAGTTTTACAAGTTAAAAAGTTAAATGATGTAAAACTCAATGTCTGATTAGGTTTCAAGGGACCTAATTGCAAACTTGGAAACTTTAATTATAAAGTTCTTGCATACAATGATAACTGTTAAAACCATAAGGACCAAACGTGTAAATCACAAAACCCAACCCCCATTCTACTCCCTCTTCCCGTATTTCCGGTCGCCGGTCGGCGAAGCCCCGGCGCCGGCGAGGTTCCAAATCCACCCAGAACCAACCATTTTTTTATACCAAAACATCCCAACCGATCCACAAATGCATTTCGAACTCAATTATGGTCTTTAATTAAGTCTAAACTACGGTTATGAACTCTAACAAGTCGGATAATCGAGTGCCATTAACCGTGAACCGTTCAACAATAATGAATCAATAAAGACTCAATTAATCAGGTATACACGATCGACTAATCAATTCATACCCGTTAATGATCTTAATTTCAAGTTTAACTGTGAATTGAAGATCAAATTGAACACTTCACATTTGTATCCTAATTGAAACCAAAGAGAGCGAATCATATCGAATTGGAACTATATAACGGAGGGCAATTGTTCCCCTTGACCCCTTTCAACTCTCTGCAACCTCAATTCCTTTAAATCATCACTTAAACATCATTTTCAAAACCCATGTTCTTCGCGAGCGAACCGAGACAAACTCGAGTTTAAACACATCATTTTGATCGTAATCGGCTAAGTATAATACATCGTGGTACTCGATTAAGCTTGGGGATCAAAAGCCCTAAGGTTAATCGAGTTAAAACACTCGAATCAGTGTTCAATTTGAAGCAATGTAGAATTAGGGTTCATGCGATTTGGGGGTGATTCCGCATTTGGTGTTTTTACGTTATTAAAACGAAGCTTTAACGCGGCTGAGGCCTTAGATCACTGGTAAGACGCGCGCCCATAAACCTGAGGTCCCCAGTTTGAAACCGGGGAACCCCACATTTTTTTTGTTTTAAGGCTTTTTGGCCTTTAAAATAAACTTAGAAAATTCTTAAAAATTAGAAGTTATTTTATGAACCTTAATTAATTTGTAAGACAATTAAATAAATTCTAAAAATTATTCGTATTTTTCTATACACTCTAAACTAATATTACAATTAGCTTGTTTCTATAAAGAAATTTGATTTCAAATAATTGTATAAATTACTAAGTTATTATTCGAACAACCACCACCAAATGTATTTTGTTGGTAAAATGGGGGTTAGTTTACAGATTATCAAGGTTTATTCAAGCTCCGGATTTTATTAAAAATGGTGTTTTTATTTTATTATTACACTAGAATGCTTAAATGGTACATTTAATATTGTGTCGAACTTAACCAATTGTTTCACCTCGTCTAATTTAAATAATAAAATCTCTAAACACCAAACCCTAGTCTTCTATTAATTCGTTGATTTTATTATTTTTGGACATTAAAACCTTGTAAATATGGCTATTTAGGTGTCTTGTGACGGTTTACGTTGGAACGACGTCTATTATTTTTCTTACTAATCATCCAATATATACCTATTTGATCATGTGAGTATTTCTATACCCCTTTTTTTATTTTTACACTTTGGGGTGAAACATGTTACTTCATAAACATTGCACTTGTAAACACGTTTGATTCTTATAAACTTATGGCATTTCACCTGTATGTTGTGGTTAGTTGACCTTTGTAGCTACCATATAATGTCGAATATATGTACAATCATTAACGATTGCTAGCCTGGCGACGTCATAGATCTATGGGCCTGACAAGCCTGCTTGGTTAATCCAAGTACACTTAGCTAATCGTATATACTTGTAAACGTTTGAGACTTGTAAAAATCTGTCAAGGTTTGATTGTGCATTCTGTCTTACATCCCTAGTTACTTTGTTCTCTAACTTACAACATGAATTGCCATCTTTTATATACTTATGTATTGAAAACTATGGAAATCTCACCAACATTATTGTTGACCTTTTATTTTTAACATGTTTCAGGAAATACTCAAGTATGATCACTACTTTGAAGCTTATCACATCTAGGATTGGACCTAGTGAAATAAAAGGATGAACTTGTCACATTTAACTTTCATATCTTGATGTTATCTTTGTTTAAGACTTATGTTTGAAATGTTACCTTTGAAACTTATGTATAATATATTTGGATTTAATAATAACGTTATGTGGTTGTGAACGATATTAACTCTCACATCTCGACGTTTCCGCCGTCAAGGTTGGGGT
The DNA here is from genome assembly GCA_024085815.1 of Flaveria linearis. Taxonomy (NCBI): domain Eukaryota; kingdom Viridiplantae; phylum Streptophyta; class Magnoliopsida; order Asterales; family Asteraceae; genus Flaveria; species Flaveria linearis. The sequence continues at coordinate 12,512,586 of CM044001.1, forward strand.
ATGACATATTCCTAATGTCTCTATCATTTTTATGCAAATACTCAATTTATGGTCTTGAAATGCATATCCTAAGCAAGTTCTCACGCGAATGCACATTTGGCACACTCAATAATCAACAAAAATGTAAGCAAACACTAAATCATATGGTCTCATGTGATAAAGACAAAAGTAAGCTTACGGAAATGGAGGGATAAATGTAAAGTTCAAATTCATGCATAAATATCACATTTTCGACTTTCAATGCTCACTGAACATCCGAAACATTTTATCGTAACCACTTGGTTTCTCTTAATTCTGTGATGTTAATGATTCAATCATGCTTTAAGATCTAAAATAAATATAAATGGATGCCATTTATTCAAATTTCTGAAAAATTTTATCAAAAATGGGATTGTTTTAAGGTGTAATGAGATATATATAGAAAACTTACAAAAGTTCACAAAAACCCAGACATCCCACACTTGAATTGTACATTGCCCTCAATGTACCAAAAATATGCAAATGTATAGGGGGTGTGAGAAAAGTGGAATGAAAACTCCCTTGATGAGATTCGATGAAAATTACCAAGAAGTTCTTCAAAGCCTTAAAATGATTCCATGCGAGAGAATTCCAACCAAAATGATCACCGATACATTTCAAGAGCAAAAAAATAAGAATAGTCAAAACTTCTATTAAGCACGCATAAGGAAATAGTAAATAATAACAAAACAAATAAATAAACATAAAGTGTTTCAAAAGCTCAGGTTGCCTCCTGGAAGCGCTCATTTATTAACGAGTTGTTAACTTGACTTGGCCCTTAAATTCACTAAATCTAAGGTAAGTGATGGAACAAATTAATAAATGGGTGACTTATGATACCTGAAACCCCATCCGATCCATTTGATTTAGTGTATTTACCATCGATTTGTGAAGAACTTAATGGTAAATACAAATATAATCCAAACGGGTCGTGCCACCAACACTTGTATTTGCTCGGACCAAACCTAATACAATTTAAGTAGTGAAGGAGACGATCATCCTGATAATTTGTTGTTGACTTACATCTCTTGATGGACCAAAGTGGCGCCTTCAGAGGTCGTTGGTTCGTGAAATAGTTTGCTCTCTCCCGTGATTCGTTTGATTTTTGTGATGAATCATAATTGCTCTCATTTAGGGGTCGGCTATCTTTAGTGCAAAGTTGAGGATTGGGTGTCACCAGCATCATTGGTTTGTTGGTGAATCCATCCACTTACAAATCTTCTTTTAGGTGTGGTTCTTCCTTGATCACCACAGTTGGCTTCCCATAAATTAGTACTTCTAAATCATCAAGGTCCCTAACTGGGTCGAACCATTCTTCTTTCCCTTCCATAAGAGGTATGCTCACTAATTCATCTCCAAACTTATCCTTCCAAGATGGGATAATGTAGTTTGTGGTTTCTCCATCAGTAAGACTAGGGAGAACCGCTTCCATCTCATCCATGACCTCATCCCGTTGTTCTTTCCTTTGCGATTACTCGACTTCTTAGTCGTCATTGTTCAACACATGGGGATAAAGTAATTGTGGCTCATCAAACTCGAATGCACTTTGAACTGGAGGCGGGACTTGTATTTCATCCATTATCATCTCAAGTTCTAATTCATGTTGTAACACATCAAAATATAAAACAGGATTGACTTTACTTCCATCCTCCTGCTCTAATTTGGTGCTCTGATTCGTGCTGCAAAATGAACTCTCTTGTAGAAGGTGGACATATATCCTATTAAGTTCAACACTCACTGCCTTTAATCTACGACATTGTTTTACGAGTTCGATAGCATTAATAATGATGGACGGGGTTCGGTTTGGAATGACGTTATAGTAAACTCCTCAAATGGTTGTGAGTAAGGATGCGGCTCTTTATAATAATTTATGGAGTACCCCTGAAAATGGTAACACTCTAGTGTGTAATGACGTACCCCACATATCTCGCACCAAATTCCTTATTGTAATTGCCATGATTAAAAATGTATCCTCCATAGTAACTCCCATTGTCGCGATCCATGAAAGTCACTACAAAGAACACTCAAACAAAAAACACCACGTGTACTGGATAGAAATAAAATAAAAAAACTGAAAACCACAAACATAACAAAATCAAAAATATACATAAATGGTTAAAGTAGCAACTTCGATCTTTCTTGAAATCACCGTGTCCCCGTCAACGGCGCCAAAAACTTGATGTGTGTAAAGTATATATATTTTAAATAAGGATTTTTCACACAATTTGAGTTTTAATGTAAGAAACGATTATCACTCTTAAACCAGCTACACACAATAGGCAAGTGCACCTATCGCATAATAGTATAGTTTTAGGCAAGAATCAAGTATCGATCCGTGAACATAATGGCTCCCAATACTAAATCCTCATTACTATTTAACCTATCAATTAATTTTGAATTTGTGAGTATTATAACTAATTAAAATGATTAGCAAATTAAACTAATAAATTAAAAAATAAGATGAAGATACACAATCAATTAAAGATACCACTTGGACTATGGTTTCACTTAGCATAGAATTAACAACTACCATAAACTCGAGGTGAGCCCATCTTTTACATATGAAATATGGAAGTAGCCTAAACCCCCGTTAAGGATATCTAGACATATAACCATTCGGAAAGCTAGAACACTAAACATACAATAGCCACCTAAAGTTATGCCATAAAGAACTAATGATATAATTATGTCGATGTTAAAGATGAATTAGACTCCCGTTAGGGTTACTTAATTCCACAAATCTTTGGAAAGTTAACACGAAAACACATGATAACCACATCAAGACAAAACTACAATTACTCTTCAACTCATAAACTTCATACCACGATTACAAAACAATTCATAACCAATGACAAGAGAGATTTATGACATACACCATGGTTTTCCTAAACATAAGCATAAGGGTGCACATTTAACCAATTCTACTAAACCTTCAAACTTCATTCACCATTCCTAATCAAATGTCACAAGATTATATACAAAAGATGCAATTATATGCATAAGTCTTGTAAGAACATGAAGTTTGCTAACATAACATGCTTACAACACCCATAAAGTTGAACATTTCATCAAACTAGAACAAACACACACAATCATTAAAAAATAATCAAGCTTCATCATATCATCAATATAAACATCACCAAGAATCATGTACAAGTTGTTAAATCATGCTAAGTTTCATCTAATCCAAGTGATAATAAGATTTTAGCCCATAAGGCTTACAAAAGACACACCCAAACTCAAGAACATGAAAGAACTCATAGTAGATCTAGAGGAATTCAAACCAATTTTGAGTGAAGATGGGTGGATGATGTTAGATCATTCCTGAAAGTGTGAAATCTCCAATCTTGGCATTCAAATCTTCCAAAAACGTTTGAGAAATGCTCAAAGACACCTAAGGGTTTGTGGGAGGCTAGGGTTTTGAAAAAAATGAAAGTTATGTTGGAAATGAGGTGTACTAGGGTTATAAACCTGTTTTTTGGCTGAATATGGCCATATCTGAAGTGATATGACTATATTCAGCATAAAAAATAGGCTATTTAGAATTTGACAGCTTATATGGTCATATTTAGCTTCAATATGGTCATATCAAAAGCTTTTTTCCTCTTAAACTTCTTCAAATCTTGAGTTTTTATCACAAAAATCACCAAACTTCATACGAAACCTACAAAATTCAAATAAAATACAAATAAGTGTCTAAATTATAAATTTTGTATCAAAAATGATTTAAAATGCAAAGAAATATATATTGTAAACATGTATATTTATTATCATATCACCTAAATAGGTTAAATAGCGTTTTGCTGGAACTTAACACAACTACTCCCCCTAGGCTGATGCTACCAAAACACTTGAAGATATTCAGCAGCTCACAGTCTTCCTGATGCAAGAGGAGCCATTTGAATTGGGGATGATTTGGCTCTCTCTTCTTGCACTTCCTTAGGATGTTCTGATTCATCCTGAGGATCAGAGGAGGTTGATTTTGACTTCTTCTTCTTCTTTGCATCAGATTTAGAAGCCATCCTCTTCTTCCTCTTTGCAGTCTTTAACTGAGAAGACTGGCCTGCAGCACCTTGTAGATTAGTTATGTCTTCCTCAGTTGGGTGTTCCTCCCTCACAGGTTCAGAAGGAGAGGGAGTTTGACCCTGTTGGTCAGATGTTGAGGCTGGCCTTTGACCTTGCTGTTGATCAATAGTTGAAGAGGCTAGCCTTTGACCCTGCTGTGGATCAGAAGATGAAGCTGGAGGTTCAGTCTGAGTTGTCTCTTGTTGTTCAAACTTAACCTCTACTTGAGGTAGAGCTTGACTTGGAGGAGTGTGCAAGTCAGCAAGCTCTCCACTCTTGATCTTTTGCTTGATCACCCTGATATGCTCATCCATAGTAGATAGAGACATAGGGCCAAGTCTCCTTCCAGAGAATCCATACAGCTTCAAGAAGCTCATCATTCTTTGTCTATCATCAGATTTTTTCAAGTTCTTCTGAATGAGAGCTCTTGACTCAGCAGCTTCTTTCCTTATTTTCTTCTTTGTTAACTTCTGCTCTTTGAGTACTTGAAGTTCAAGTTGTTTGAGATACTCAAACTCAATGTACTCAAAGGACAAAGGGAGAAGTGCTTCTGCCTGGTAGAAGCCTGTAGCACTGAGGTAGTCTATCATTCTTTGTTTATCTGTTTCTTTATCTACCTAAGGTTCTTGTGTAGCAGCCGCAGCCTCTTGCACAGGACTTTCTTGAACTGGCGAGAGAGTAGGAATATGCTTGTATAATCTTTGTTGTCTTTTCTTCTCTTTGATCTCAAGAAGAATTCATGCATCTTCAGCTTCCTTCCTTTCTCTTGACATTTCCATGTCAGCCAGATCATTTAATTCCTCTAAGGGGAGAGATATAATCTCATCTATGTCATAGTTCCTGGTCTGTAAGTAAGTAATCCTGACTGCCCTCAACTCATCATCTTGAGTGTTTGGTCTGTGAGCAGCCCTGATTGCAGCTTGCATGAAGCTTGAAGACCCAGTGGAACTTACTCCCCTTAGCTTCCTCTTTCTCTCTCTTTGCTCCTCCTCAATCTCCTCAGGGGTTAACACCCTTTTCCCCTTGTCACCCACAGACCTTTGTGACACAGGGTGGAGAGAGCTTTGGCCTTCATTGCTTGGTGTAGCATCCAAGCTCTGGCCAGAGAGACTATGATACACCTTCACCAGCAGGTGTTTCACTGAGGGGTTGAGTTGCTGAAGTAGTTGTTGTGGTGACAGGTGTTTCAATTTCTATCACTTCATCAGTTGACTGTAAGACAGGACTTTCAGGCTCTATCACTGGGCCTTCAATCAAGGTTTTCCCTTTGAAGCTAATCTCAGGGTCTGCCTCAACATCCAGTTGACCAATGATATTACATTATTGTCTTGGTCTATCTTCTTCAGCTTCTTGCCTTTATACACCCTCCCCAAAAAGACTTTGAAACAAGTAGTCTAGGATGTTCACATCAATGTGAACTTGAGGAGGTTGCTGAGTAGGTACAGTTACAAGAGAGGATGGTGAGTCCTCAATGTCCATACTCCTTGAAGAACTCCCAGGTTCTGTGATTGTAGTGACTTTCTCCCCCTTTTTGGTAGCATCACCTTCTTGTATAGGTGAGCTAGGAGTTAGGTCAGCCACATCATCAGGTTCTTGTGTTCCTGGTTGAGCTCTTCTTAAAGATCTCCCAGCTAGTTTTTCCTTAAGATAAGATATCTCAAGTTGCTGATCATTGACCCTATTCTGTAAGGTAGTCACTTGAAATTCAAGATGACTAACCTTTGAGACTAAGTAAGTGCATGTTTGTGTCAGTTGTTGCACTTTTAGTCTTAGATTCCCCTCATCTTCATCAGAAGAATCATGGGAGGATGAGAGAATTGGACCTAAATCCTCACTTTCATCACCAGTGTGGGGTTCTTGGCTGCTGGATTCCCTCTGCTCATTGACAGCCTCAGATGAAGTGTCAATAGGCTGAGTTGCCATGGTTGAGGTCTTAATGATGTAATCACTTGCAAAAGTGAGAGCCTCTTCCATATGGATCCCCTGAACATGTTCAGAAGGACCCACCTCAGCAATGGGTGACTGATGTGGGATAGACATAGGGAATTCAGAAGCACTCCTCTTTCTTTGAGTAGGTGAAGAGTAGAGAGATTCATGGTGCTCACTGAAGCCTAAGTCCTCATCAGTATAGAATTCAAGGTTGGGAATTTGGGTATTTAAGTCCAAAGGCTGGGGATGGTAACTGTCCCCTGAAGGTTTTTCACTTGAGTTTTGAGACTCAGAGTGAAGGCTTAAGGCATTTGGGCTTATGAGCTCATCAGGCTGATCATGAGGAACATCAGCACTGATTCTTGAAGAGATGGGAGTGGTTTGCTCCTTAGGAGAAGTGGGAGCTCTAGTATCCACTTCTTCCTGTATGGGTGAGATATGGGGACCTGCATAGACTCAATAGCTTGAGCAGGGGTTTGTTTGGATTTTCTTTGGTAGGTGAGGATGATTTGAGGCTGTTTTAGTGGTTGAGATGTAGAAGGTGTGGGTTCAACACTAGCTTGTGTTGCTAGGTTGTCACCTTGAGCAATGAGCTCTAACATTTTGGGGACCAGGGCTGTTTCTACCCCTGAGAAGCCTACAGTTGGCTTCTTCATAATCTTAAAGATGTCTGGCTTCATCTGTCCCAATTTAAGAATAGTATTTGTTTCCCTCAACTGTGATCCAAGTTCACAGTTGAGAATGTGTTGAACATATCTAGAAAACATATAGTATTCTAAGGAGTCCAAGTTAGCAAGCAAGTTTGTGTAAACAAATTATGAGTACCTGAACTTGACCCCTTGTACCATTCCATAAACTATAAAGAAGAGATCCACAGGAATATGGTCCCATCCACCATGCTTATTGGACAAGCTGTGAATCACTACATGGAGTAGGTATTTCCACTAGAATGAGACCTTCACTTTCCTAAAGGTCTTTACAGAGAAATCTCCCTCATAGCCCATCTGCTCAAAGGAATAGTTGACAGCTTCCTTTGGGAAAGACAGTTCACCTTCTTCATCATCCAGCTGAAGATGGTTGTTGATGATGGCTGGAGTGATAAAGACTGTCCTCCCCTGCACTGTGGCAGACAGTGCCTTCTCCCCATCTATAATAACCTCTTGACATGTCCTCCAAAAGTCAAGCAGGTGATCATCATAAAGAATAGGATCAATGGTGAGTGAGGTGTAGTAGTTGGATAGAGCAAGAAAACGGCAAACCTCTGAGAAACTATCATCTTTCTCAGAGTGCAACAAGACAACTTGATTATGCTGCCTATGGAATTGCATGGAGAAATTTGGGTTGTTTCTGTTTGGAATGTTGGCCATTTTGAAAAGCTTAAGGATGAAGAAAGGTGAAAAGAAAAAGTGGTTTCAGAGAGATCAGGTTTGAGGTATGGGTGAATTTTGGAGCAGGTAGAGGAAAGAGGTGTAACCGTTGGATATTTGTATGGATTTGGATTTGAGACAAAGTTAATGAAAAAGGATAAACTTTGAAATCCATTGTGTTGGTCCCACCTCTGAAAAGTAGTTTGCTTTTTGCCCAAAAAGTAGTTTTCTTGGAATTCTAAGAAATCTTCTGAAGATAATTTAACTTCAGAAGTTTTGACCATGAAGGGTATTTTGCTTCGGAAGTTTTAACCATAAAGCTTCCGAAGGCAAATTTTGCCTCCAAAAATATTTCAAAGATTTTGAAGAATTTTGCAATTTGTGTAAAATTCTAAAAAATCTATGAAATATCCTAAAAGAATTTTCTTCCAAGGAGAAACTGAGGCTTATTATGGTGATAGAATAGACAACATAGAACACACATAGTTTTAGAAATAATATAATTAAGTTTTTTTAAGAAAAGCTATTCAAAGTTGATCATCCCAATAGCTGATATAAGATATTTAAATCTCTGTTCATCAAAAGCTTTTGTGAACAGATCAGCATATTGTTCATATGTATGAACTTTGATTAGTTTGATTAATCCTTTTTCAAAATTATCTCTAATCAGATGATACCTGATGTTGATGTGCTTAGTTCTTGAGTGTTGCACTGGATTTTCTGTGATTGAGATAGCACTGTTGTTGTCTATGTGAATGGGAGTCTCCTTGAAGTTGAATCCATAGTCTAGCATCTGATTTTGAATCCAAAGCACTTGAGCACAGCAGCTTGCAGCAGCAATGTATTCAGCCTCAACAGTTGATGCAGATACACAGGATTGTTTCTTGCATTGCCAAGAGACTATCCTTCCACCAAGAAATTGACATCCCCCTGATGTAGACTTTGCAGTCATATTGCATCCACCATAATCACTATCTGTATATGCATACAGATTGAAGTTGGAATTTTTAGGATACCAAAGGCCAAGAGATGGGGCTCCCTTAAGATATCTTAAAATTCTTTTGACAGTGATTAGGTGTGACATCTTGGGGTTGGCCTGATATCTTGCACAGATGCAAGTGGCAAACATAATATCTGGCCTGCTAGCTGTAAGATACATAAGAGACCCAATCATAGCCCTGTAGAGATGTTCATCAACACACTCCCCCTTAAGATCAGATCCAAGGGAGTGGTTTCTAGCTATAGGTGTCTTAGCAACCTTACATTCAGTCATGTTGAACCTTTTAAGTATGTCTTGCACATACTTTGACTGATTTATGAAGATACCATTGTCAACTTGCTTCACTTGAATCCCTAGAAAGAAATTGAGTTCCCCCATGGCACTCATTTCAAATCTATCCTTCATCGGCTTCTCAAAGTCTTTGCAGAGGTTTGGATTAGTTGACCCAAAGATGATATCATCTACATATATTTGAACTAGCATTATGTCATTTCTTGTTCCTTTGATGAAGAGAGTTCCATCAATGGTACCCCTTCTGTAGCCATGTTGACAGAGATACTAAGATAGAGTCTCATACCACTTTCTTGGTGCCTGATGCAGCCCATAGAGAGCTTTGTCAAGCTTGCAGACATAATCAGGATGATCAGGATCTGTAAAGCCAGGTGGTTGTTTGACATACACCTCTTCATCAATCACTCCATAAAGAAAAGCACACTTGACATCAAGTTAATAGACCTTGAAGTTCTTGGATGCAGCAAAAGCTAGGAATATCCTAACAGCTTCAAGTCTTGCTACAGGAGCAAAGACATTAGTGTAATCAATTCCTTCTTCTTGAGTATACCCTTGAACAACTAGTCTAGCCTTGTTCTTGATGAGAAGTCCTCTATCATCCTTCTTATTCCTGAAAACCCATTTTGTACCTATGGTAGTCTTCCCATGAGGAAGAGGACATAGATTCCAAACCTTTTGTCTCTTGAATTGAAGCAACTCCTCTTGCATAGCTTCAACCTAACTTCCATCCTTTAGAGCTTCATCGATCTTCTTTGGCTCTATTTGAGATAAGAAACAAGAGTGAAGACAGATATTTGCATTATGAGACTGTCCTCTTGTTCTTACACCAGTACCAACATCTCCAATGATGTTTGTAGAGGGGTGAGACTTGTGGATCCTTAGTTGAGGGATCACAGCAAGTTGTTTAGACAGATCCAAATTGGAGAAATTCTGATCTGGCAAGGAGGATTCACCCTCTACAGCATCACACCTATCAAGATTAACTTGATCCAATAAGTGTGTGACATCATTGAGATTTTCTTCAATGGGATGGTTCTCAGCATCAAGGAATTCTTGATCACTGTCACCACCACCATCTTCTCCAATATTTGAAGTTTCTACATTTGAGTTTTGTGCCTCAAAACTGGAAGATGAAGGCAACTCAGATGTATCAGCAGGTTTTGTCATTGATGTGCTGGTAGAAGCTTCAATTGCAGGATTAGTTACCACTGGAGCTGGAGATATGTTGCTTGAAGATCTTCTCAGCTCAATTCTTGGATCAGGATCACCTGTAGGCAATATATTTGTGGTTCCTGAAACATGCTCACAAGATTTGTTAAAACAGTTGGTAACTAAATCAAGATCAAACAGCCAATCCGGACCAGAACCTTTCACACTGGGTGTGTGTTCATTGAAGGTCACATTGGCTGACTCCTCAATTACTCTAGTTCTGAGATTGTATACTCTATAAGCTTTAGCTTGAGAAGAGTATCCAATGAAGTGTCCATCATCTGATTTCTCAGCAAACTTGGCTATATGATCTTTGGTATTCAAGATGGTGCAAGGACATCCAAAAGACCTGAGAAAACCAATGAAAGGTTTCCTCTTGTGCCAAAGTTCATAAGGAGTCTTACCATGTGTCTTAACTACTAAAACTTTGTTTTGCACATAGCAGGCAGTGTTGACTGCCTCTGCCCAGAAGGTGACGGGCAGTTTAGAGTCAGACAACATAGTTCTTGCAGCTTCAATTAGTGTCCTGTTTCTCTTCTCAGCAACTCCATTTTGCTGAGGGGTCCTGGGAGCACTATATTGTCTTGTAATACCCTTTTCATCACAAAATGTATCAAGTGTTTGATTCTTGAACTTAGTTCCTTGATCACATCTTATGGTTTTGACCTTGTGATCATATTGATTCTTAATCTTTAAGATGATATTCTTCAGAGTCTCAGGGGTCTCATCCTTAGTTCTAAGGAAGAATACCCATGTGAATCTTGTAAAGTCATCTGTGATCACCAAACAGTAAGAGGTCCTTCCTAAACTCATTACATTGGTGGGGCCAAAGAGATCCATATGTAACAAGTGCAGGGGTGTAGTGATGGAATTTCTTTCCTTAGGCTTGTGAGATATCTTGTGTTGCTTCCCTTTCAGGCATGCAACACAATGATCATCACTTGTAAACTCTCTTTTTGGTATTCCAGTTACCAAATCATTCTTAATCAATTTATTCATGTTCTTAAAGTTTACATGGCACATTCTTTTATGCCAAAGGAAAGATTCATTACTATTAGCTTTAGATAGAAAGCATGAAACTTATCCTGAGGGAGATGTTTCTTGCAAATCCATCTTGTACATGTTCCCTTTCCTGGGGGCTCTGAGTAGGATGTGCTCATGAGGAATGACCACCCCGGGCTTGAGAACAATGCACTCATGCTCAGTAAATAGCATGTTATGACTCTGATCACAAAATTATGATACACTTAAAAGATTGTATCCAAGCTCCTTGACAAAGTTTACCTTGTCAATGCTGAGCTTACCATTTGTGACCTTGCCCCTTCCAGTAATGTAACCACCTGCATCTCCTCCAAAAGCAACTGGCCCTCCATCAATTCTTTCAAACTTCTGGAGTAGTGACCTATTACCTGTCATGTGCCTGGAACAACCACTGTCAATGATCCACAGATTTTTGTTTGTCTGTAGTTGTTCCTGCACAAAGAGATAGCTAGTTACATTTGGAAACCCAAGCCTCATTGGTCTTGGGCTCATTTAAAACAGTTAAAGACAATGCAACAGTGATAGATCCAATGGTTGTGCTTTGAGGATCTTGAGCTGTTGTTGATGAAGAACCTTCAGTCTTTTGGTCTTTCTTTGACTTCCACACCACCTTTGGAAGTTTAGACTTGACCTTCAATACTTCAGAAGCTTTTGAGACTTCAGAAGTTTTGATGACTGGTCCTTCGGAAGATCTTGCCTTTACTGCAGCAAGCTTCAGTACTTCAGAAGCATTCCTTTCTTCCGAGACCAAATTTTCTTCCGAAGGCAGTTTTCCACTTGCCTTCTTCTTTATCTTGGAATTTTTGGAAGTCTCTTTGTTTATCATGTGAAGAGTACCCTTAGGATTGTATAAACAATCCTTAGCCAAATGAGAGGTACTCTCACACATGACACACTTCAGATTCTTCTTTCCAAGAGTCTTCTTCATGGAAGAGCACTGACTTTGGTCACATCTCTTCTCCATCTTCACCTTTGCAGGAGCTGAGATAGTTCTTTTGGGTTGAGAACTGTTCTTGGAGTTGGATGGTCCAGGTTGTGTAGCAGTAACACATAACAGATCAGTCTTCTTCTTGTTGCTGAGATGAGTTGCACATGAACCAGATTTCATGTCATCAGTCTTAACTACTTCAAACCCTGCAGAGATGAAAACTTGTTTTTGCTTAGAGTCAAAAGTAGCCTTGATCTCTTGAGCCTTCCTTGATTTTCTTTTGGCTTTCCTGATCAAGTTCTTTCTTCTTAACTTAGTCATCCCAACAGTTTTACTCTCCTCAGAGGAATGGTGACCCTTCCTAGAATGCTTTTCTTCACTCAAACCAAAGTCATTCTTCACCATCTCCTCTTCATCCTCTTCAGTCAAAGGATCTATGAGGGGAAGCTCATCTTCACAAGTTCCACACCTGGGAGATCTTACAGACAAGATGGTGTGTGGAGGAGCTATCTCACTAGATCCCAGTCCCTGCTTGTTCTAATAACACACTTTTGCATGCAAGGATGAGGATATTATGTTCTTGAAGGTATCTTCTTCAAGAACATAATTTTCTGCCTTAGCTTTGCTGATCACAAGCTCAGCTTAGCATTCAGTTAACTTAGCTATGAGATCTTTGATCTGAGTCCTGTAATTTGTTAGCTCATGTTTAAGAGTTGAAATTATTTTCTCTAAATCTTTTATTTTAAGTTTATAGTCATTTTCAGCTCTCTTTTAAAATCAGCTTTCAAGATGTTTAAGGACTCAAGGTCAGATCTCAGCTCTAAGTTATATGACCTGTATCTATTAACTTTAGCAATGAATTCAGAAGAGCAAAGATTTTCCAATACCTTGGTTTCATCATGATCTGCCATGAGAGCTTGGTTTGGAGATGCATCTTCTATCTAAAAGCTCCAGTCAAAGCCTCCCTCTTCAACAGCAACTGCAGCCTGTTGCTTTGGGTTCTCATTCTGGTGAACTTTCTCAGTGTAGTTTGTTCTGGTTTGTGTCTGGCCACCATTTGTTCTTGGTGCCTTACATTCTCTTGCAAAGTGCCCCATCTGGTTACAGTTATAGCACTTTACCTTGCTTTTGTCCAGCCCAAACTTTCCACTGGATGTATTGCTTGGAAATCTTCTCCCAGTCCTCCTGTAGAACTTCTTGGCCATGTGAGTGAGAAGAGCCATTTGCTGAACTATCTCCATATACTCCAGATCATCTGGATGGATACAGTCCAAGTCTTCAAGAGTGAAGAGAAGGTTGCTAGAGGTTTCATCAGCTGAGACAAAGGCATGAGAAGAACTTGTCTCTTGGAAGGGACTTCCTTGAGTATAGCTTTCTCTTGGTGTCTCTGAAAGAGTGATGAAAGGCCCCTTTTGTGAGTTGTCAGGGTAGCATAACAACTGATGTTGTGGTTCAATGCATTCCCTTTCATTCACATGAAGAGCTGAACTCAGTTGGTTATTGGAGTTACCAGAGGAATTTTGCATGTTCATCTCCATCTGGAATGCACCCAGGATACCATACAACTCTGTAAGAGTAAGAGTTTTAAGATCCGAAGTTCTCTTGATCACAACACAATAATGTGTCCATAGTTTAGGAAGAGAAGACATGAACTTCCATACTATGTCCCTGTTCTCAAGAGTTACTCCAATATCCACTAGAGTGTCCACTATCTCAACATACCTGAAGTATTGTTGAGTCAGTGTCTCACCAGCCTTGAAGGTGAAGTTTTCAAACTGCTGCTTCAAGAGATCCTTCTTGTTTTCTTTAGTTTCTTTGGATCCTTCATACATGAGCTTCAGTGCTTCCCATAGATCTTTAGCTGTCTTGCACTTCTTGAAGCCTTTGTAGATGGAGTTTGGAAGAGCAGTTTGAAGACAAGTCATGGACCTTTGATCAAGCTCTATTCTCTTCTTGTCTTCTTCTGAGTAATCATCTACATCTTTAGGGATGATATGATTACCAGTAGCAGAAGTAGTGCTTGGTATGAAGGGACCATTGATAACTGAGTCCCACATCCTTGAATCTTGACACTTGATGAAGCCTTCCATTCTTGTGCACCATGTGTCAAAATCTTCAGGAGTGATCAGTGGGGACTTGGTCATAGTACCAGTTTCCATATCAGCTTTAGCAAGAGCTGCCATTTGAGTTGTTAAGTATTTTGTGTGTGTGAGGGATCTTAAGATGGTGAGATCTTATATCAAGAGCCTGGAAGCTCTGATACCAAATGCAGGACCGGGTGAAGGGTTAGCACTTACAACACAACAACACATGAGGAGAGTGTATTAGAACACTTAACAGATCAAATGGGGAACCGGTTATGATGATGCTAAGAACACAAAAGTAAACTCAGAAAGAAAGAACAAGATAACAACACAAGTGGTTGGTTTTCAAGGATGTTGTATATTGCTTCTCAAATTCAAAGTTACAAGTATTCAGCATGCATACATTATAAGACTTTGAGATACTATATACTACAACCTACAGACGGCCATACTTTGAAGGCCAGCTGGATACATGAACTAGACAACACAATCCATGTAGAGTCAAAAGGCAGATTTGCCTTTTGGCTAGTGACTATGACATGCCATAGCTCACATCCTAATATATTACAAAAAGGATAAAGGTACATAAAGTAGAAAGGTTTGACCCAAGACCTCAATTTACAGTTTTTCCTAAAGCATGGACCTTTTCACCAACTCATATAAATTGGTGACCAACCAGAGTGGGCAGCAGCAAAGTGGTTCAGCTTTTCAGAAAAAGTACATCAGATAAAAGCATATATGATAAAAGTCTTCGGAAGAATCTGTCTTGGTTTCTTGGCTTTAGCAGACTTTGTCTTGAAACTAAGAAAGACTTCATTTTGGCTTCAGAAGATATTGGTCTTGGCTATGAAAGATTTTACACTTGAAATATTTCTGAAGTGGTTTAAAACTTTTGTAGCAATACTACTTCATGTTTTGTGCAGCATGCAGGAAGACTTGATCATTTCATGAAACTACTGAAAGAAGAACTGTCACAACTACTGAAGAATACTTCTTCAGCTGTTGTGACAACTACTGAAAGAGGATCATCACAACTACTGAAGAATACTTCTTCAGCTGTTGTGATAACTACTGAAGGAGGATCATCACAACTACTGAAGAGTACTTCTTCAGTTGTTGTGACAACTACTGAAAACTGTCTTCAGACTTTGTCTTCAGACTTTGTCTTCAGTTGATATCTTCAGTTGATATCTTCAGCTGTTACCTTCAGCTGTTGTCTTCAGCTGTTGTCTTCAGCTGATGTCTTAAGCTGTTACCTTCAGCTGTTGTCTTCAGCTGATGTCTTCAGCTGTTACCTTCAGCTGTTGTCTTCAGCTGATGTCTTCAGCTGTTGTCTTCAGCTGATGTCTTCAGCTGAAGTCTTCAGATGTCTTCAGCTGTTCCATTCAGCTGTTGTCTTCAGCTAATGACTTCAGTTGTTGTCTTCAGCTGATGATTTCAGTTGTTGTCTTCAGCTGTTTACTTCAGTTGTTACCTTCAGCTGTTGTGATCAGTAGATAGTTACAAGAGTGTTTTGGCTGCATCAGACTTCTAGGAATCCTTACATGTATATTTATTATCATATCACCTAAGTAGGTTAAATAGCGTTTTGCTGGAACTTAACACAACTACAAGACTTGCGTCATTGGTAGGAATCTCGTGTTCATGTGGAGGAGACGCGGGTTCAATCCCCGACTCTGATTTTTTTTATTATTTTGATTGATTTCTTTTTCTTTTCTGACTTCTTTTATAAATTTTAATTTAAATTATTAATATTCTTATACTTTTCTAATTTTTTTGTTAAACAAATTTGTTTCCTTTAATTTTCTCAAATTTATCATATATTATTTTCCTTTAAATACATGTAACGGAGTTCGTATACGCCTCACAGCATGCTATTAACCACGTTAATGGTTATCATACAGTTACGCGACAACATGCGAGTCTTTATGCCGCAACGTAAGATGCATAATATTGTTTTAATATATTTTCTTTATATACTTAGGTTCGTTAATGTTCATACCGTAACATTGTAACACAATTTGTAGACGTGATGCTACGTGCAGACACATTTGTGCTTACTTTTATATGTGTCTTACTTTCAATCCGTAAAGTCGTAAACTTTCATATGCTAACACTTTCTAAAAAACTTTATAAAATATAACTTTAAACCCATTATGTTTTTAAAGTTCCGGGTTTACTCATGTATAATTTACTTAAAAGAATATTTTCTTATGTTAATATTTTGTATTCTTGTTAGTATAGATTCGAGTAAGTCTACATTTGGACGCAATCGAAAAACGACTTGGGTATTGACGAATATTAGTTAGGAAAATCATGACGTCTGCGCACATGCCGTAACACGCGACGGGTAAAAAAACTATTTCCATAAAACAGGGTGACCTTATTGCAACCGAATATATAATAACTAAAAAAAAATCTCTTGATAATAAGCCGCTGAATTCTTCACAACTTGATGGATGGTTCTAGACAAATCTTACAATCATAAGAATGAGTATTTTACTTGGATAAAAAAACTGTAAAAACCAAACTAAACTCTCATATTAAAGACAATATTTTGATTTTATTATTCTTACTTTTATTGCTAGAATTTATTCTACATAACATAATTTTTTTAACGATAAATTTACGATACCACTTTAAAAATATGAGTTGAAAAAACTCGTTAAAACCCACTAACTTAACTTTTAATATATTTGCTTCAAATAAAATTTAAACCTAAAACATTCCTATTTTTAATCATTTTATATACGTTATCTTAATATCCGAGCTAAGAATTCCTTAGAATAACATAATAAGTATTTAAATACAAAGGGTATTTAAATACAAAGTGTGAGAAGACACAATTAGTCAAAAAAGTCACAAAAAAATTATATTTCACAATCTAAATCGAATAAATTAAAAAAGTAATTTCAAGTTTTTTTCTCCTAGATGTCCTTACTAAGAAAAAAAATAAAAAAAATAAAAAAAATAAAAAAATAAAAAAATAAAGAAATTAACGTTTTTTATTGTGTAATTATGAAAGACACAATGACGTCATTGTATCATATTAAGACACAATGAATTTTTTTATTTTTTTAATTTTTTTCTGAAATAAAATGACGAGAGGAACAGAGACTCTGAATTATTTTTTTGAAATTCGATTTAGATTGTAAAATATAATTTTTTTGTGACTTTTTTAACCTTATTATGTTTTTTTTACACTTTATAACAAAAATATATTTTATAAAATAACTTAACCTCATATTCAATGTTTTTAAAACCGGACCGGACAGTGAACCGGACGCCTTACCGGTTCACTGGTCGGACCGGTTCAACCGGTCGGACCGTACATAAGAACCGGATCGTATTTATGTAAAAATTACAAAAAAAATAAAAAAAATTATAAAAAAGCCGGTTCAACCACCGGTCCGACCGCCGGTTCGACCGGTTCAACCGGTCCGGTTACCGGTCCGACCGCCGGTTCGACCGGTTCAACCGGTCTGACCACCGGTTCACTGTTAAACCGGTTTTAAGCACCGAACCGGACCGGATTGGAGTCCGTTTCCCGATCGAACCGGTCGGACCGGCCGGTCCGGTCCGGTTTTCAAAACATTGCTCATATTCTACTATATATTAAAGACTTATGTCGGTGACTACAGTGCCACCGACTATCTTCTTCACTTTTACATGGGGAAACCCTAACATGAAGGCACAGAAGCCAGAGAGAATGGCACGATGGTGATGAGCAGCAGACGGGGAAGAAGGTGATGAGCAGCGTTGGGGTAGCGGTAGGGTTAGTTCCGGCCGGCGGTGAGGGCGGTTCGCGGTGCGGTTGGCGGTGGCGGTGGTCGTCGGTGGCGGAATCGGGAGGTTCTCCGATTTGCAGATGAAATTATGAAATTGATTGTTTGTGTGATTGTGTGTGTGTGATTGGCAACTGCTTCTCTCCCGTTGTTCAATCTAACCCCTAAATCTCCGTTTCTGCTCAGGTGTTTGTAGCACCACCGCCCAATTTGAAGGGTTCGTTGACGATCGCCGATGAAAGAACAGGGAAGAAGTATAAAGTTCTGATTTCTGACGAAGGTACCGTCAGAGCCACCGACTTAAAGAAGGTAAAAGAAACGAACTTTGATTATTAGTTGTAAAGTCTAATTAGGTTTTGTGTTCGTTCTGGGTTTTAATTGAACACGAATCTTGATGTATTTGATCGAATTGGTAAGGGAATTTTGATGCGATCAGATGGTATGATCGACTAGAGGAACAATTGAAATGAAATTTGCATCTCTAAAAAACAATTGTAATCATGAAATGTAAAGAAAACCCGACAATCTTGTAACATTTGTTTGTTTATCTGCCAGAATATTGGCCCGCACTTTGAGACTTGGAATGCTGGTGTTCTTGGTTCAATTACTCTTTCTGGTCTAAATGAAGGGAGGAGGGACTTATCATGGCAAAAATGGTCTTATAAGGTCAGTTTCAATAGCCTGACCCATTGGGTAATTGTTCATACCAAAATGAGTAAACTTTTTGTACCATAGCCGTTACGTTTCTGTTGATCTGGAATACTTTTTGTCAATATGAAATAAAAAATACATTATTAAAGTTGTACATGGTGTTAAAAAGATACCATGGGAGAGAGAAAGAGAGTTGGGTCTTAACCACTTATTATCATCATTAAAGTAATAATGACAAGCGTCTATGTGGTTTTACAGTTCTCTGTTTATAACTGTATATAGCACACTTTGATCTTTGGTTCTCTTTTCAATTTTCAGCCTATCTTTGATGCACCAGCAGGGGATGAACCATTGGCATTAGACATGAACAGCATGGGCAAAGGTCAAGTACGGATAAACGGTCAAAGCATCGGGCGTTACTGGCCGGCGTACAAAGCCACAGGCGGTCCTTGTACCACCTGCAACTACACAGGTTATTATGATGAGAAGAAATGTCTGAGCAACTGTGGAGAGGCGTCTCAAAGATGGTGCAACAATTTCTCAAATTACAAACTTTTCAAATTCCAATCACCATCAATTGATCTTGATCGTCTTTTGATATGTTTCAGGTATCACGTACCTCGATCATGGTTGAAACCCAGAGGGAATTTACTGGTTGTTTTTTAAGAATTGGGTGGAATTCCGTATGGGATATCGTTAGTGAAGCGTGAGATATACAGTGTGTGTGCTGATATCTACGAGTGGCAGCCATCATTGAAGATTTATGAGATGCAAGCTTCTGGTAAAGCCAACAAACCATTGAGGCCTAAGGCGCACCTCTCATGCAGCCCTGATCAAAAGATTTATGCGGTGAAGTTTGCTAGCTTTGGCACCCCTCAAGGTGGTTGTGGCAGCTTCCAACAAGGTAGCTGCCACGCACATGACTTGTATGACATCTTCAACAAGGTATATGCTTGACCTGTATCTATTAGGGTCCTGCTAAATGTACCCCTATCACAAACTTGATGAACCCACTTGATTAAACATTAATCTTTCTCTCACAATGGGGTATATTCAGTAGATGGGTATGTTTAGTCATACGCATCTATTATTTTGCTAATGTCTTGATCAAGATCTATAAGTTTCATAGTTGAAAACTATTTTTGGCATCATTGTCCAAAAAATGTTTTCAAGATGTATAGTTTTGCAAATTTCTAGATAAAGATCTATACTTTTTCAAATTTCTTGATAAATTATCTATAGCTTTTCCATCATGTTCCAGCAAATTTCTTAATCAAGATGTATAACAGCGGTAATTTCTTGATTATTATCTTTAATATTGCAATTTCTTGATCAATATCAATAACTTTGCAAGTTTCTTGATCAAGATGTATAGCTTTGTCATCATGGTGCAGCACATTGCTTGATCAAGATCTATAATATTCGCAACTTTCTTGATCAAACTCTATAATTTTTCATATTTCGTAATCAAGATCTATAAACCACCTTTTATCTGTTTAAGCATCTTAGTTCATATGTCATTTAATTCATGCGTAGTAGTGAACCTGCTTGTCTACATATATATTGATCATCTGTTTCTTCTTAGTTTGTTGGGTTAAGCGGTCATTTGTTACCTTCTACTGATGATAGTTTTTGAAGGAGGAAGTTTGGGGAAGTATTATTTAGTGTTTGAAAAAAACACTTACCTTTAATATGACGTGAACATGTCCTGCTAATGGATATGCAGTTTCTCATGATGCCATTCGTAGTTTATGTTATTGTTTATCTTAAGTCGTTAGCTTTTCAAGTCAGACCAATATCTTGTCCAAAAGCCCTCAAAATTGTCTTGAAAGATGATTGTTACGTTATAACTTGGTTTTGATGAAATCAGTATGATCCTTTTTCCTTGTATAACAAAATGTGCTCAGTTCATAAATTAATAAAGTTATGGTTATTCATTAGGAAGCGGATTAATTTTGTATCTGAAAATCGTAAAATTTGTTTGGCAGGATATCATACATGCTATGCCTCATGATGCTCATCCAATGGGTGTTATGGTCAGTGCAATGAGTGCGCTTTCTGTATTCCATCCTCTCTTATTTAAACATGTTCAGATTACCACATCATCTGCGTGGCTTTCTTGTGTAATTGCCTTGCAAAATGGGAAAGGGGAGCTTGCGATAACAATGGGGTATAGAATCAGGTGGTTTTGGCATGTAATTAGAAATCACTATGGGTATGAGTTCTATAAAGGGTATCTTTTAATGACTCAAATATACAAAAAAAGGTACAATGGTCAATGGTTAAAATTGGACAGAGCCCTTTCTTTATTCACAAAAATGTCATTTTTGTGAATTTCATCTTTTAATTCTTAAACAAACCCGAATTTGTGGCGCTCAAACATATGATTATCTGAAAATATTACATTACCACTTTAAAGAGCAGATGCAAGCCGCAACACCGGTCGATCTGCAGCCGCACCACCCCCAGGCGCACCGCCAGCCGCACCGCACACCGACAACCGCACCATCAGCAGGCCCTTCATCTTCGTTTCAGGTATTGTTCCTTCTTTATATTTAGCTGAGCAGACACAACCTATCTTTGTACAACCATGACGTCATCCATACATTGTTAATATCGTTTCCATGGCGTTACAAGAGAACCCCACGGCAACGCGTGGGTTCGAATCCTAGTTTCATTTATTGCTAGAACAAACAACGTAATGATTAAACAAATAAAAAAAGTAGAATACGTAAAAATAAGAAGGAAAAAGGTAACACGTAACACACCTTCTCAAACGATCCTCCAATCACTCTGACTATAAATAAAATAATAAATCACCATCACTTCCTCCAAAACCCCACTATCACACGTCTCCAATTCTTTCACTTCATCTCTACAAACTACACTACACACCTTCACATCTCCAATGGCGAACGATCACCAATCTCCATTTCTCCAACACTCACGTTCATCCGACGAAGAATCAGCAGACCTCACACACAGAACCGGTACGTTAACGGTTAACGGTTAATCTCAATTCTCATCACACACACAAATGAATCTCCCGTTTTGTTGGAGTTTAATCAATTGCTCGTGTGTCAATCGGACGATTACGATTGTACGATGTTGATTGTGGATTACAGGGACGATATGGACGGCGATAGCGCATATTATCACCGGAGTCATGGGTGCGGGGGTGTTATCGCTCGGATGGAGCTTAGCGCAGCTCGGATGGTTGTTTGGGCCTCCGGCGATCGTTGTGTTCGCTTTGGTCACCGGAGTTTCGACCTCGATTCTATCTGATTGTTACAGATCTCCGCACTCGGAGTATGGTCCTGATAGGAATACTTCGTTTCTTCAAGCTGTTGGTTACTATTTGGGTCAGTATTAAGCTAATCTTACGGTATTCGATTAGATGTGAGGTTGTGGAGGTTGTTTGTTAGGTTATCGGATTGTTGGTTTAGTGATTGGGGCGTAAAGTTATAGTGGAATCGTTATGGATTCGAATTGAATTTGGGGGCGACTTTAAAACGCAGGGGAGAAGAATCAGAGGATATGTGCGGTGTTGTTGAATGAGAGTTTGTATGGGAATGATATTGCTTACACCATTGCTACTGCAACTAGTATGAGGTGAATCCAATTTATTGGTTTTGTATTTAATGGTTAAAGCGTCAGAATTTATGCACATGAAGCAGATTTATATATGTTTTGTTGTCATTAGATGTTGTTTGGTAGTGGGACATTTTTCTATAATTATTGGATTTTTTTGGCGTTGATTAGGTTTATTTACGAGCTTGTGATATTGATGCAGGGCGATACTGAAATCGAATTGTTACCATGATCAAGGGCATGATTCGGCTTGTACATATCCAGACAGCGTATATATGCTGCTGTTTGGACTTGTGCAAATCGTCATGTCTCAGATACCGAATTTTCATAACATGGCATGGTTGTCTGTTGTTGCTGCCATCATGTCGTTTGCTTACTCTATAATTGGTTTGGCGCTTGGTCTTGCAAAAGTTATTGGTACATCTTCTCTTAATCTTGATTTTTTTTTGCTTTTATCTGTCCTAATAACATTGGTTGTTTATGCAAATCAACATAGGTGAAGGATCACTGTGATGTAATAGTACATTCTTGCATAACATAAACCTTAAATCTGAGTTGGAAGATGAATAAAATAAGTGCAGTATCAGAGTGATGTTGGCGAGTTAGATAAGGAACCATTAGTCTCATTTTGATTGCCATGTAGGATCCACAAACGGTCAAACACAGTCTTCTTTATGATATCACACAGATGGATTGTTAACTAAAGTATTCTTGTAAATGATCTTATGACAACAAACAAAACATGATAATGGAAAGCTCACAGTAAATAATCAAACTTGGTTGGTTATAAGAGGTAGCATACTAGCATCGTTCATGAGGATTCCACACGGGCCATTTGATAATAATAATAACTTGCGGGCCATAAGAGTTACACTAGCACACCCACATGTGTAGGTCAAACAAATCTGTTCGGAATTTCGGATTGAGCTGTCCCACCAATATTTTTTTAAACTTGTGATTAGTTAATGTATTATGATTTAAAAACTCTTATCAGTTGTGTAATATATGATGGTAATACCGTGTAATTGTATGTGCGCTAAAGAAGTCTTATTGGGTTGGACTGACTCACAAACACTTCTGTTAACATTTTAAATAATTAATATATATTGACTGAATCTCTCTTAAATAAAATGATGTAGGACACGTTAAGACTTCAAATACAGGACCTGTTCAACACATCAGTCTTTTCTTTTACCTGTTTGATCTGTTAACAAACATATAAATTGGTTAAAATTAGTATTTGCTACCGTGTAATTTTATCGGGTGTTTCTAAAAACTATGTTGGAATTTCAGTAAATGGGGAGATTATGGGGAGCATTGGAGGAGCCCCAGCAGCTTCAGCAACTGATAAACTATGGCTAGTTTTTCAGGGTCTTGGAGACATAGCTTTTGCTTATCCATACTCAATAATCCTCTTAGAAATTCAGGTGCTTTTCTAAAATGGACTCACTCAGTTGCATATTTTCTATCAAATAACTAATCTTGATTGCATTCTTAATTAAGGACACATTGAAACCACCACGTGAGACCAAAACCATGAAGAAAGCTTCAAGGTCTGCTATACTTATTACCACCTTATTTTATTTGTGTTGTGGGAGCTTTGGGTATGCAGCCTTTGGAAACGACACACCTGGAAATCTCTTGACTGGGTTTGGGTTCTATGAACCCTATTGGCTCGTTGACTTAGCTAATGCCTGTGTTATTCTTCATCTTGTTGGCGGATATCAGGTGCTACATGTTTTTAATTTGGGTAGAGGTGGCATCATGAATGGGTTGGGTTACGGGTCAAAAAACTCAATTCGAGTGCGGGTCAAAAAACTTAATTCGAGTGCGGGTCAAAAAACTTGGGTCAGGTTGGGCTGGCTCACAAACATACTTTGTATTCCCTTTTCCTCTTTTATAAAATGTGTGCAATATATACAAAAGCAATCTAATCTTTTTTACCAAGCTGATTTACGAGATTTTAAAGCCCTTGAATACACTTCTTCACATGACTTTTAATCTGTTCGGCCAATCTCTTAATTCAATCCTTTAGCCTGAGTGCCTGACCAATTTGACACATTATATAAACAAACATGACTCAAATTGAACCATTTACCAGTATATTGGTCGAATACGCCACCTCTAGCTTTGGGTCAAAACAAAATCTTCCACTAACTTTTCATATTCTTCTTTATGGATTCTATGCAGGTCTTTAGCCAACCCATATTTGCACTTGTGGAAACATGGTTTTCTGACAGATACCCGGACAGTCATTTTGTAAACGGGTTTTACCAACTGAAGCTGCCATCCCTAACAACATTTCAACTAAATCCTTTCAGGCTATGTTTCAGAACAATATACGTCATGTCAACAACTGGAATAGCAATGTTGTTTCCATATTTTAATCAAGTATTGGGAGTGTTAGGAGCCTTAAACTTCTGGCCATTAGTCGTACATTTCCCGGTGGAGATGTACTTTGTGCAAAGAAAGATCCTACCTTGGTCAAGAACATGGGTCGCGCTAAAGACTTTCAGCTTTGCTTGCTTTCTCGTATCAGCTGTTGGATTCATCGGATCACTAGAAGGACTCATAACAGCAAAACTAAGCTAAATACATGTTCAGTATTCTTCATATGTAATATATCATCACTTGTAGCGTTCAACTTCATCGGCGTTCTATTGATATCTTGGCATATCATACATTCTGTAGCTACAATAAATGTACCTCAAAACTCTACCATGTTCAGTCAATATTAGAATCCACTTTTTAACAAAGCACTTTAGACTCGGCTACTATTATTTGTTTGTACCAGCTAGTTCCATTTCAATTAATAATCAAACAAACTAAACATATTACATCTTGGTTTTAAAAAACGCACCTAGGCGCAAGGCGACTCTTGAGACGAGGGTGTGTATTTTTTTATGACACAAGGCGGATGGTGTACAAGAACTCAAGAAGTGCATGAAAAATGTTTTTCCTGGGGAAAAATCCCTTTGAGGTGTGTGCTTCTTGCACATGATGTGTGTTTCTTTTTTTTTTCCTTCAAAATACTATGCATGCTGCTAAAAAGGTTATACATATATGTAATTTATATATTAAAGCATATATAAATCTTATTTATATCTATGTTTTGAGTAGGAGATGCTAAAAATCTATAGGATATATTAAAAAACTTATACAAACGCTTAGCGGTTCGCGTATCAAAAGCCCGTCTCTTTTGCGTTTCACGTTTCGGTTTTAGACCTAGTTGTTTCGGTGCGCTTCTCGCTTTTTAGTTTTTATAACCAAGGTTTACATAAGTTTGTAAAGTACATATGTTGTTAACATCTTCTCTAGAAAGCAGCAAAGAAGATGCAGAGTTCTTGAGGGGTAATTAGTTTCATTTTAGATATCCCACATCGGCTCATAGATGAAATAATGGAGGAGAGTGGGTGGTATAAAAGATGAAAGAGGGCGCATGATTATTCACTTACCTGGACGGGGTCAATGGATGATCAAGAAGGTCCATGGCCTAGGTTGGTGACCTCCATTGCACTTAGGAGGGGTGCCCGCCTAAGGTCGGCCCAAGTGGTCGAGCCTACGTCATAATTTGTGGCAGAGGGGGCCTGCGTTCGCGCGGCCCCTACCAATCTTATAATAAAATCTTTTGTCTTTGCATTACTAGTGCCTAATAGTCTCTCTGTTGCAGCACTATCGTTCGTAAGCTTGGTTTGAATGGATATTGCCGAGCTTGATTCGCTGTTGTTGCTGCCTGCTACAGATGAACCAACTGGTTTGTTTGCTTAACTTTTAGGAGTTTTTAGTTGTTCGTCCTTTACTAATCAATAGTGTTTTTTTCTTTGGCGTTTCGATGGGGGTGTTTGTTTTTGGTAGTTTGCATCGTTGTCTGTTATTGAAAAAGAAACCCAATTGAAGAACATGAAAACATTGGTCTGTACTCATTTGGTAGATGACGCCCACCAGGTGTTTGTGAAATTGTCGTGCCCAACTGGGATAAATCTTGTATTTACCAATGTATGAAATTTGATGATTGATTAGATTGAAGGTTATTTCATATGTGATTACTCCGTTAAACTTGTTGTTTATTGCCGTTGTTTGTTGCTTTGCGTAATTGCATCTCTTGGTGCAAACCGGGATGAATCTGGCTACAAGTGAAATTTGATGATTGATTTGATTGATGATTATTCCTTATGTGTTAGTTTGCTAGTTTGCATCCTTGTCTGTTGTTTTAACAAGATTCAATTAGAAAATGAAAAATGTTCGGTTGTCCTAAATTGTGTAGATGACGCCCACAAGGTGTTTGTGAAAATGCCTGGCCAAATGTGATGAATCTACAGTATCTGGAGCGTGACGATTGATTAGATTAATGATTAGTTTTTGTGTGTTAGTTCACTTGATTTATGTTGTTGATGAAGGCAATGTATGGACGGCTCTTGCCCATATAGTAACAGCAGTTATAGGATCCGGGGTTCTATCGTTATCTTGGAGTGTTGCACAACTTGGATGGATTGCTGGTCCGATTTCGCTCATCTTATTCGCGCTTGTCACCTATCTTAACGCATCCCTTCTCATTAATTTCCATCGTTACACTGATTATCACGATGGTGTCACTGTTATCAACTGTTCCTACGTGGAAGCTGTACAGAACATTTTAGGTAAAAGAGAACTGGTATTGTTTGAATTTGTAGGTGTATTTATTTGTTTTAATAATCTTTTATCACGTTACAGGGGATTCGAGTGCATTGGTTTGTGCATTGTTGGTGTACTTCAATTTATTCAAATTGGGAGTTGTTTATACAATTACATCTGCTATCAGCATTAGGTATGCTTCTTTTTGTTAACTTTGAACAATGATTTTTGGTCCAGTTAGTCATTATTTGATGTTTCTATTGGCGGTAGAGCAATCGAGCAGTCAAATTGCTACCACAAACAAGGGCACGGAGCAGCTTGTGAATATGGGATAGAATTTTCTATGCTTCTGTTTGGAGTCATTCATATTGTAGCTTCTCAAATACCCAATTTCCGTAGTACAAAATGGCTTTCAGTTACTGCTGCAGTTATGTCCTTCGCATACTCTCTTATTGGATCAGGACTTGGGTTAACTCAAGCAATAGGTAAGGCTTCCATCTTCAAAATTGCGAGTCAAATGCGTAAGTTCGAGTTGGGTCAACTCACCAACACATTTTAGTCCATATTTTGAAAGAACTAAACAGCAAAGTATAATTTATTATCACAGAACCATATTATTAGAACAATAATATAAGTTTTTTGAAATGATTTTGTAAACACTCGAGTACATGTTTTGCCACTTTTGACCTGTTTAACCAGTTCTACTTGTATCAATTTCAGTAGTAACTTATGTGTTCAAATGAGACTGCAGGAAATGGGAAGATTAAAGGTAGCATAGGAGGAGTTCCGACGGATAAACCGATTCAGAAAGTTTGGTTGGTTGCTCAAGCTATTGGAGACATTGCATTTGCGTACCCCTTTCCCTTAATTTTTTTAGAAACACAGGTGATGACAATTATGTGTATAAAATAAGAACATATCGATGTTTGTTTTGAAATTTAACTGTGCGTTATTGTAACTTTTGTATCGATGAAGAGTACTCTGAAATCACCTCCATCTGTAGAAGTCACCATGAAGAAAGCATCAAGAATTGCAGTTTTTACCACTACTGTGTTTTACCTCTGCTGTGGTGGATTTGGCTATGCAGCCTTTGGGAATTCTACTCCTGGGAATATCTTGACCGGGTTTGGATTTTATGAACCATATATCCTCATCGATTTTGCTAATGCATGTGTTTTTCTGCATTTAGTTGGTGGATATCAGGTAAAACCTTCTACTTCACGAACCAAAAATCTAAAAGTGTAACTTGTAGAGGTTGCTATATGGGCGGGTCACCCCATTTCAGCAATGGGTCAAATGGGTAATTTGGTACGTGTCAAAACGTGTTGGGGTTTAACATCCTTTGAAATGATACAGTGTTACTTGGAATTATACTATTTCAATAATAATATTGAAAAATGATTTCGTTTTGACATGTTCCTATCATGTGATCCGTTTCTTTGAACTAATATTTATCTTAAAATTTCTCCATTTGATGATAAAACACAACATGATCAGGTAAATGATTTGTAATTGATACCTTGTATCATGAAAGTGTGTACCCCATTTTATGAAATTTAGTATTGTTTTACCATATTGTTATCAGATATTCAGTCAGACGTTATATGCACTCGTGGAAAGATCGTACGCTGAAAGGTACCCAGAAAGTGAATTCATAAAAGATTTTCACATTTGCGGTATTAGGATGAACCCTCTGAGGTTATGTTTTAGAACATCATATGTCGTACTAACAACATCCATAGGGTTGATATTCCCCTACTTCAATGAAGTTGTGGCATTTTCTGGTTCAGTCACCTTCTGGCCCTTGGTCATATACTTCCCAGTCGAGATGTATATTGTGCATAAAAAGGTAGTACCTTGGACTGTTACGTGGGTTCTTCGTATCTTCACCATTCTTTGCTTGTTTGTAGCCATATTTGCATTGGTTGGTTCTGTTCAAGGAATTATTGCCAAAAGATTTGGCTAGCATATTAAACTATGGTGCTCAACACACTCAAGTAAATGCTGTAACTATTATTCCCATTTGCATATACATTTTGCAATATTGTGTATTATTAATAAACCATAGGACCGTTACAGATTATTTTGTTGTTCGCTGACCTGTCACTGCAGTTACTGTTAGAAGTAATTCCGAATTTCCCTACGAATCGTAACATGGTTACCTTGATGTTTTAATTTGCATTATCTGAGTCGTTTCTAAAACAAGAGTATTGAAGTGAGATCTTTTTCATTACTTTAAAGAGGAAAGAGATTCCCTATTTATACAAGAACTAGAGAGATTAACTAGAAGGATCTAGAAGAATCCTTCTAACTACAATGTAACAAACTTCAACAACCTTACTAACCACCATATAACCAACTGAACTATCTCTCTAATATCCCCCTTCAAGCTGAACGGGGAGCAGCTACGTGAAGCTTGGACCAAAAGACATCAAAGCGACAAGATGATAAGCCTTTGGTCAACATGTCGGCGAGCTGTAAGTGAGTAGGAATGTACTGAACAGTAAGCTCGCTAGATAACACCATATCACGAATAAAGTGCATATCAATCTCAATATGTTTTATACGCTGATGAAACACATGATTAACTGCAAGATATGTAGCACCAATATTGTCACACCAAAGCGTAGGCGAGCAAGAGGAAAAATATGCAGCTTGCGTAATAAAGACATAATCCATCTTATCTCAGCATCAGTATGAGCAAGAGAACGATACTCAGCCTTAGTGCTAGATCGAGCAACAGTGTGTTGTTTCTTGGAACTCCAACTAATGAGATTTGGGCCAAGAAATACACAATAACCAATAGTCGAACGACGATCATTAGGAAAACCAGCCCAGTCCGCATCATAGTACCCATGAACATCATAACATGAGGAACGATAAATGACCAATCCATGTGAAATAGTACCTTGAAGATAGCGTAAAATATGCTTGACAGCAGCCCAGTGACGATCAGTAGGAGTCTGAAGAAACTGAGAAACCTTACTGACCGCATAAGTAATCTCAAAGCGAGTCAAGACCAAATACTGCAAAACACAGTGCGACGTATAGAGATGTATCATCCATAAGAATACTGAAGTAGCGAGATAACAGTCATCCAGCTGCAACAGGGGTGGATAAAGGCTTGCACTAAGCAAGGCCCATACGATGTAACAAATCAAGTAAATAACGCTACTGAGACAAGTGCAAACAATCATCACTGAAAGTGGCATGAACTCCCAAGAAATAGGATAATGTCCCTAAATCCTTGAGAGCAAACTGAGAGTGAGCGAGCAATCAATGAAGTAACAAACTCGGAAGAACTCCCACTAATGATAATGTCATTCACATATACCAAGACATAATAAAGACTGTCATCCTGCTGATAAACAAACAATGAGGAATCGGATATGCACTGAGAGAAACCAAAACATGAGAATAAGTCAGAAATAGGATGGACTATACAAGTGTATTGAAGTGAGATCTTTTCGTTACTTCTAAAGATGGAAGACGTTCCCTATTTATACAAGAACTAGAGAGATTAACTAGAAGGATCTAGAAGAATCCTTCTAACTACAATGTAACTAACTCTAACAACCTTACTAACCACCATATAACCAACTGAACTAATCTGTCTAATAGTTTCAATCAGATGACTGAAGCCATTTCATCGTTTTAGCTTTGTTGATGTCAACTCAAGAGTACTTGAAGGACTCCGATGCTGAATAGCTTGATGATTGTATCATACCTTTAATCAAGCAGGTAACGCAACTACTGATTAATAATCAAAATCAAGTGGTTGATGTGAATGTATCATACCCTTAATCATTTACCTCCGTTACTTCAACAACACATCATCTTTAATATGGGAACTACAAAAGCTAATGTGCGATGTGCATGACAAAAACTTTCTTCTCCCGTTGCACTCAACACAATTGTGTGGTTCACGTTCCCTCCATTACTTACGATTGTCCTGAAGAATGATTGGCAGAGTTACCTTCTCCCATCGCCTTCGGATATATTAGAGCATGAGTAGTTGAATTACCTTTACTTCGCGACATCCTCTCTAAATGAAGAGGTGATTTGCAAAAGTACAATGTCTTTTGATTGAGTTGAACTCTCTTGACAAACACTCCTTACTTCAAAGATGCATCTAAGCATTACGATTACTATCACTATTGGTGGACCTACCTTATCCCCAAGGCCTTCGCCCCGATTATGTGGCACTACCAACCAGATGCTTAGTTATTACTTGCTTGCAATCGTGGTGGCCCCTCATAAGTATGACTTGGTTTCGGGTTGCTGTGAGTACAGGTTGATTAGATCGTTTTTAGGAGTAAAAATTTTTTGTTAAAAAAGAAGACCTAATCAATATAATTCGAATCACATGGCTCAAAGCTCAAGTGCATAACTCAATTACGAATAGCGCAAGTGCTTTTATTATTAGCTGTTACCAATGGTCGCAATGCTATCATATGTCATATACACCATCGTAAGATAGCCCGAATCATACGTGCATGATCATCACACAAAAAAAGACATTGTGCTCGGACGTTCTCTAGTTACAAGACCAAGGTCCTTGAAAGTCGAAGACCGATTAGGAAGCAACTCGTCCCAACTCTCAAATACTATTTAACAATTATGCTTTGAGTGCGGCCTCTCGACTACTACTCACAACACGACATCTGCCCATCTGCTTCTACTCGGCCTCGTTTTTAACGGTTGATAATAAATATAAGTTAAACGACTCGCTGCAATTGTTAAAAGAAGGAGCATGCTATCATTACAACCATAAAGACTCCCAATTCATTGTAAAATAGAAACCTGGAGAGACCATTTGTGAACTAAACAGTGATCTGGAGGGTGTGTTCTCCTTAATAGACAGCAGGATTGTAAAAGTACGAGGGGAAAAACTGTAAATTTAGACCAGTGTAGAGTTCCCACATCGGATGATAGGTGAAACAGTGGTACAGAGTAGGTGCTATAAAAGGTAAGAGAAGGCATGTTGTTAATCACTTACCTGGACTGGGTCAATGGGCGATCAAGAAGGTCCATGGCCTAGGTTGGTGACCTCCATTGCACTTAGGAGGGGTGCCCGCCTAAGGTCGGCCCAAGTGGTCGAGCCTACGTCATAATTTGTGGCAGTTGGGGCCTGCGTTCGCGCGGCCCCTATCAATTCATTAGTCAATTTTTTGTTCTTGCATATAACGTATTCTTGTGTCCTATAGATCAATTAGCGATATATTATGCAGTTGGTGTATGTTTGGTGTTTGTTTTGTTTGTTAGTCGAATAACTGGTCAATCTTGTTTGTTCAATGTATTGATGCGTTATGATTTGTTGCGTGTCTTGTTGCTAGTTTTACGTCATTGTCTGCTAATTAAGCAAAACCTATATAGGACATGGAGACATTCATATGTACTGGTTCCGATCGAGTCAACGCTAGTCAAATCCGGATTGGGCTGAACTCGATGGTATTAGCAGTGTTTCCAATGGGAAAAAAAGGCATCGGATTAAAACTGTTTTGTTGTTCTTTTATCAATTAGGAATAAACTGATAAGGAGTTGATGATATTGGAGAATGACTTGAATTTGTACAGAAAGAAAATCTAGCTTCAACTAATTACCTGAGTATTTTTTAAGATTATGCTGCTGCTATTTGGGTTTTTGATGGTCAATTTAGTTACTTGATTATGTTGAGCTAATATGTTGGTTAGCTGTAATTCTGGTGGTTGGTTGCTGCTTCACTAGCTGGGCTGCAAATTCTTTAAAAGGTAATTTTATGTTGCTGATCTTATGTGCTGCTGATCATATGCAGCCGATGCATATATCGTTGTAACGCGTTCCAAACATTACAGACGAGAGTTAAAATTTAAGACCTAAAAACACGCTAGTCAATTATTGGTTAAATTGATTTGGATAGTTTGGGTTGTGCCCCTAGTACCCTGATTACCTTAACCGATCCACATCTTAATGCCTTTGCTGTCTCAAGTAAACTTTAATTCAATTGGTTTTCGTTTAATTTTGGTTTATTAACTCGAATCTAAATTTTAAGCAACATGATTCATTGTTTATTGATAATTTTTTATTACGTATAATTTTCGTTTTAGAGGTCTTCCTAGCAAAGTCTCTACACCTGAATATTTTGTTGTTCTTTATGGGTTTATATCCGTGCAAATCAGTTGGTTGATGAAGTAATTCATATGAAACTATTGATTATTTGTCTTAATTCTGCAAGTTAATTGTATATTTGTACCAGTATATTTGATTGTAAGTTGCAAATATATAGATGGTCTACCTGCTGAGAGATTTCACATCCAACAAAACCTACTTTAACCCGTACCAATGTTTGACAAAACCCATTTTGACTCGAACAAAATGATGGGCAATTTTTTAAAACCACCCAACCCAACCCTGCTCAACGAGCATTTTTTCAAAACAACCCGTTCTAAACTTGCTCAGCCTGACCCACTCATTTTTCCAAGTATACAAAATGGTATACAAGATGTTGTAGGTATTATTCCCTTATAGTTAACTAAGAGGGTGCTTGCGGAATGAATAAAGTTTGTAAGTCAAAGCGGGTCAAATGAATCATAAGTATAAAATTTGCTAACTTAAAACGAGTCTGAATGAATAGCATTACCGACCATCACTATCAGCAGCCAATTGCTACTATAAAAACAAATATAGCCAGAGAACCCATTTTGATACTTCTAAAACAATCAATATTGGCGAGAACCCATTTTGATACTTCTAAAACAATCAATATTGGCGAGAACCCATTTTGATCGAAATTTGTTTTGTTCTAGCCTTTTTTTTAAAGACCCCTTCTTGTTTTGAGAAGGTCATAGGCGAAGCTTTTATGGGGCCAGGGGGGCTTGCCCCCCCCCCCTCTTTTTTGTCGTTAGTAGTGTTAATTTTTGGCTTTCTAGTGTAAATTTTCAGTCCGGTAGTAGATTTTTTAAATAAATAGAGTTCGTCTTCTCTAAAATAATTTATTTTCGCCCCCGTCCCGTTAAGGTATGATTCAAACTCCGCCACTAGTTACATGACTATTCTAACTTGGTCAAAGTTCCTTTTCTATCACTATAGTGTGGTCCTAAATAGGGGTTCTTTATCTTTTATTACAACTTATTCATTCTTAATATTCTTTAGGCCTACCATTTTCTAAGTAAAACTGTTTCCAGAAATGCTTCCATTTAAGCACATCGGTCCTACTGATGTTAAAATCTTATCAATCTATTATTAAATGCAACTATAAAGTGCTTGTAGTCTGAAGATATCTGTTACGTATAAAAATGTTTCTTCTCAATTGATTAAGTGTTTTGGTCCATATATGAACATCGATTTAGATATAAAAGTATGTTTATAAAGCGTGTGAGATACTTTTTTTTTAAAAAATGAAATAAAACCGTCATTTGCGCAAAACATGTAAACACACTTTGTTTTATCAGTTGTAGATTTTAATGTATTATTGTTATTATATATGAACAAAAGAAGTGTACCATAAAAAGATATTTTCATTAGAGGATGTGATTTTAGGTTATTTAAAAAAATGTTTAACAATTTACCCATTCAATCCGTGTTTATTATTTTGAATTTACTTATACAATGATTGAAAATAAAATAAAAGTTAAGTGGCTCATTTTCAAATAAGTGGATCCACATGTCCACATCTATTATTAGCGGGTATTCAACGCGATAAAAGTGTGCTTATCTATCATTAGAAAAATTGACATTATCTGTTTCTTTTGTGTTGTACACTTAGACACGTAGAGATGATTAAAAACATAAAATTAAAAATAAAGCCACCCTAATAAAAAAAACAATCATGTCTTTATCTTTTCAAAGGATATCACGAATAACCTATACATGAATTTATATACCTAAATTTCTAATATTATTTTCCTATTTTACTTTTATTATCACCTATCAAGACTTCTGAGGTATTACACCCACTAATCAAAATTATAATTCAATATTTTCTAACTCTTGCTTAGCTTTATATAGGATAATCCTAGTATTTATGTATTTCTGATTTAGTATTTTACAAGTAATGTGTTTGGTATATTCAACGTGAATTATAAAAAAAAAGTAATCTTTATAAAAAACGGATCTTACACGTGTTTTTACCTTTAGCCTCGACTCCCCCAAACCCTACCTACGCCTAGAGGCGGGCCTAGGTGTCTCAATGAGGGTCATTTGCACAAATGATTGTTTTATATTTTATAGTTACTTACCGTCTAATTACGACTGACCTCATGATATCTTACAATCGGTTGTCATAAAACTTTGATACCGATCACCCAATAAAAACCAATTTAAGATTTTTAAAATTTTACATATACAAAACCTATTATAAATCAACTAGACATATTTAAAAAAGATTAGAAACTCAATACTATTTAAACAATTTGAGCTTTTTACTCAGGTGGTGTTTGGGATTGCTTATTAAAATAACTTTTGGCTTTTGAAATTGGTGAAAAGTCAAAAATGTCCCTCCAAAGGTCACCAAAAGTCAGAATGTCTGACTTTTGGTGACTTTTGAAAGGATATATTTAACTTTTCACTCATTCCAAAAGCTAAAAATTATTTTAATAAGCAATCCCAAACACACACTCAATTAATCATTATAATCTAGTTACCAAAATACCAAATAACTATTGTAAAAAGTTAAACTCATTACTCATTAGCCCCAATCATTAAACAGTTTTACTAACAGGGGCAGAACTATGGCCATGCATACGGGTCAAGTGACCCCATTCATTTTTTAGCGGGTAGTGTATCGTATATTACCGAAAATTTGGGTGAATCCATAGTTTTACAGATAGTGAACCCTTTAGTATTATTAATTTCACTTCTTGACTGATAATTGTTGCTGGTTCACTGGTCGCGCGCGTCTCCGATGGGTTTCACACAAGCTGCAGGTCATGAGTTCAACCCTTTCAAGGGGCAGCTTTTTTTACCCTTTTTTAATTAGTAAAATTACCATCTTACCCTTAATTTTTTTTTTCAAACCCTAACCTAAAAACTCTGCCTCCACAATCGCTGGTTTCACAAAATTACTATCAGCCTCCCCCCAACCCTATCGACCATCACCACTACCGGCGACGACCTTCGCGGTACCTCCTGCGGTGACCTTCGGCTGCGACTTGGAGGCTCCAGCAATCTGGACCACTATTCCGGCTCCCCCTACTCGGAGACTCCTCCTTTCAAGGTTATTTTTCTAATCTTCTTGTCTCTTAAGGGTTGAGTTAACAATCTTATGTTGTTCAATGTTGATTTTTTTTAAACTGGACATACTTTCAAATTTTAAACTTGATGTTATTGTGTTAAATGGTCTTAAACTCCCTAATCTTATACTATTAACAACTTTATGTATGTCATAAAATTTTTGTTCAAAATCGTAATTCTTTTTGGCTTTTGTTGTATAGGCCAAGAAAACCTTTTTGCATAAAAAGTATTAAAACTTGATGGGTTTTGGTTCTTTAGGTCAAGAAAACTTTGAATTTGCCCTAAGAAATAAAACATTGTTTTGGTTTTCTATATATTATCTCTCTAGGAAATAGATACGATTTTATATCGAAGAGATATTCAAATGTTTGAAAATAAAAATATCTTGCGATTAGAAAGGGGAAGTCATGAATTAAAGGCTTTCATTTGAAGGTGTGCTACGATTTCTCAATTTGAAGGTGGGCTACCATTTCTCAATTTGAAGGTAGATCATGAGTTAATGGAGTTCAATGTCAATTCTTTTAGTTATTAGGAGTACCTTCTCATACTTGATTCTTTTTGTTGGTTTATAACTTTATTTTATGATATTTGATTTGTAGATTTAGATTCGAATGTTAAAATCTATTGATTAGATGGTCATGATTTTGTAATTTGAAGCCTTGATGGAAAAACTCTCCGCCTCAACTTACAATTCTTTGATTTTAAGGTAAGTTTAAATATTATATACAATTCACAATTGATTTTGTTTTTGATTTTGAATGAGTCATACTTGTCATATGAGTTATTGTTTAAAATGTTTATGATAAATTGACCTACAACTCTACAAGTTATTGTTTAATATTAAATTAATTCCTTATGAGTTATGTTTATGCTCTATTCCCACCCGACCCGACCCGACCCGACTCGATTGAACGACCCAAACAATTATACGTTGTTTCATTGTAAATTTAATCACAAAAATAGTGACCTCATAGGAAATAATTTCTGGTTTCACCACTGTTTACTAACACTTAATAAACAATTCAATTATAGTTTCTTAAAATTACAATATTAACAAAAATTGAAAGGATGATTAGTGCGAAAACAAATTTGATTCTAAATAGTTTAATCCTCATTGCCCCGCAAGCCACCAAGAGCCTGGTATTCGTCAAAACCATGCTACCAGAGCGTCGTACCATTAATCACTCCTCTCTCCACTGTTACACCTCCTCACAAATCTAATTCTAAACATCAAAACCTCATGTGTTCATTTTAAACAATTATTGTACTTTTTTATTGTGTTTGAAATTTAATCTAGTTTTTTTTATTTTATTATCATGTAATCTAACCAAACAAACCAAAAAAATTACAGACAACCAATCTACAATAATTTCTAACCCATGAAAAAGATTCATGAGTCCACACTTGGGGTGTTAAAAATATCCATATCCGAAAATTCAAAATTCAGATATCCGAGATTTTGAATTCGGATAGTGATTTTGAGGATTTTTGAATATCCGAAATATATTAAAAATTAAAAAATGATATATATTAATTAGAAACTTTGGATATTTTCAGATATTTTAATAAAAAATTTGAATATCTGAAAAAAAATTAATAAAAATTATCAGATTTTTATAAAATTTATTAAATAATACAACTTTTTTGGGAATTCGGATATTCGAATCCGAATCTAAAATTTTGGATATCCAAAATTTTGAATTCGGATTCAGATAGTGAAATCTACTATTTGAAATTTTGGATATCCGAATTTGAACGCTATTGACCATTTGACCTATTGTGAACTAAATGCTTAAGTAAAAAGCTGGAGACGCCATTTGTGAACAAAACTCTAAGTTGGAGGGGTTTAACGAAAACAAACCATGTTACAAGGAGATGAATAACACTCTTACAAAAGTATAAGGGGCCAAACCATAAATATAAACCAATCAAAAAATCCGACCGTTGTAAGCAAAAGAAGCCGTTACATCTCATGCATTCATATTTCATAATCCTCACGATATCCAACAATTCAATCACTCAAATCTTTCGATCTTATACCCAACAACAATCAGATCTCACCGTAATCTAACCATCAATTCTTCAATTCACCACTCAATTCGTATTTCTGTTCAATTTCATCTTGTTTCTTGAACTTTTTTGAAGCTTTTTGAATCCATCAATGGCGGAAACGAAAGATCCCCACCACCATCTGGTTGAAATTCCGGCCACCAGAGACCACCAGAAGCCCACAACCACCGTCATCTCCGCCATACAACACCACCCATCAACCGAAATCTCCGAATCCCCCGGCCACCTGTTGCTTCTGAAGCTTTTACACAGAGAAGAACATCTCTCCGGCCGGAGGATCGCCGGAAAAGAAACTCGCCGGGATACTCTCCGGCGAGAGGTATTCCAACTGTGTTTGTTCTTCTTCACGTTCCATGGTCTGTTCTTGACAATAATATCCACGTCAGCAAATCAATCCGATGTGGGTGCGTGTCGAAAATGGTGGGTACCCATGATGACATCTGTGTCTTTCTGTTTGGTGATGGTGGTTTTGGTGCAGATGAAGCTTTTTAGGTATTGGAGTGTGTGTGAAGAGATTGTGAGAGAGAGGAGTGATTATCGCGGTTTAACCCGATGTATTTGGGAGTTGAGATCGAAAGGGGTCGGGTTTGATTTATCGAAAGGGCCCGGGAT
This sequence comes from Flaveria linearis, assembly GCA_024085815.1. Classification (NCBI taxonomy): domain Eukaryota; kingdom Viridiplantae; phylum Streptophyta; class Magnoliopsida; order Asterales; family Asteraceae; genus Flaveria; species Flaveria linearis. Next base: position 12,551,048 of record CM044001.1, read on the forward strand.
TGGGAAGAGGGTCAAGAGTTCGAGCGTAGAGATCAAATGGAAACCACTGACTTGGTGTTCTAAGTATTTTGTGACTATGTGTCTTGTTTTGGCTTCGGGTTTGGTTATTCCTCTTTGCAAATTCATGATTTGTGCTTGAGGGGACGATGAATTTGATCGAAAAAAGATTGTTTAATTTAAAAAAAGGCGATACCTAAGTAGAATACTTTTAAAATTTGATTACTATTTACAAAGTTATTCTTATATTATATATATTTTATTTGTCACTATTTGTCTTGCGAATTCTTTTTTATATATTTTTATTTGTCACTAATTAGAATCTCACTATTGCTTCATATTCTACTAAAACACATGTCATGAATTTGATTCGAAAAAGATAGTTTGATTAAATGAGAACGATAATATTTGTCACTATTTGTCTTGTTTCGGATCGAGTTTAGTCTTTGCAATTCATGACCTGTGTTTTAGTAGAATATGAATTTGATTTGGAAAAGGTTGAACAAATGAAAACGGTCCATAACAAGGGCTAACATCATTAAACATACAACGTTGAATTGAACTTGAATATTGTTTGATTCAAATGCATGCATATCATATGAGTCATCAGCAGGTGTGGTTCATCTGCAGACATCTGTAGGAGAAGAGAGATCTCTTGCCAGTACCAAACTTACAAAATGAGGTTGATTTAATTAATTAATAAGGTGCTGTTTGTTTCTGAAGAGGTAAAACGTCTGCAGTTTGCAGACCACATCTGCAGACATCTGTAGGAGAAGAGGTGGACCAAACCTCTGCAGTCTGTATTAAGAAGACTGTTTGTTTTGTAACCTCTGCGGCAGGAGGGTACTGGCAAGAGATCTCTCTTCTTCAACGTTGACGATGACTCCATTTCGTCTGAATCTAAACAAATCTCGCTTGATGAACTCGCTTCTCTGCTGTAAATCATACAAACATGATATTATGTTAATAATTTGCGGAGAAGACGAACTGATGAAGACGAAATTACGAATCGTTTGTTCGGATTTCACTTTTTCAGTTTCAGAAATGAAATAGATCACTTCAATTACTTCAATTACTTCAATTACTTCAATTACTTCAAATTCAAATTGATCGAGATCAATAAAGCTAATTAAAGGCAATTGAACGAGAAACTCATAAATTCACCTGCAACCGCCATTGCCGCACACAGATGTTTCCGTTTCAAAACGAATCTCCACCTACAATCAAACATTCACACAATTAACTCCACACTAATCAACGAATCACCTTCATACTTTCATAACCACACACACGAACATAACTACAGAAGTTCAAATTCAAATTTCACTATTTCACCTTCAGATCTGAGCTCAAATCATTCTGCACACACGACGACGACGACACACGATCACCGCTCTCCGGCGAAGACGCAACATCCTCCGGCGAGTCACCATCGACTCCACTCCGGCACCGGTCATCCAACCGAACAACAACAGCATCAGCATTCTCCGGCTCCGGAGGATTGAGTTTCGGTTTCTTGCCGGAATCAGCGGTGGTGAGCTCCGGCGCTCTGCTCCGCCGTAGGCCGCCGTGGTGTTGTGCACCGTCCATCACTGCAAGTTGAAAATCATGAATGGTGGTGTTGTTGCATCTGTTGATATACATCTCACACAGTTAGAAGAGGTTTGTAGAGGTAAGAAGACATTAGTCCACCTCTTCTCCAAGAAGAGATCAAGCAGACGTTTTTTAATGAAACGTCTTCAAAAAAACAAACACTTTGCAGACCTCAAACATCTACCCGCCTCTTTTTGGCGCATACAAAAGAGCTTTAGAAGCTCTTTTTCTAAATCAATTTCATACTTAAGTGCTATATCACTACCAAGTTTGTGAATACTTATTTTGATTTTAGGTTATGTTGTTCACAAAGAAATCTATTATAGGGCGTCTTTTGCATGTTGTTCGACACATTAAAAAGATTATGATCGTAGACTACGCTCTAAAAGATTGCCGATGTGATCCCTTTGAGGACCTCAAGGAAACTTCATCAAATTTATATTTATTTTCATGTTTTTTGAACGGTCAACGAATAATTTTTTAAGCATGGTTACCCAAGTAAACCCATTGGCGAAATATCACCCACACCTGCGAACACAAATAGCACTGAAGGCCCGGCTTGCCCACCATTCCAAGAGAAACCCACCACCAAATGCCCACTGTGATAAAATCCTTAGGCCACTTGGATCATATTGCACCTAGTGAGACTCCAACCCATAATCCTCACTTTGAAAAGTTATGAAGTGCCTCCTCCTAAAACAATTGATCTAAAACTCGTTGACCCAACAGATCTAGCAGTGGCTGAAGGCCCACCTAGTTTAGGACCCTAGGTAATATGTAGGTTTTAACTTTCCTTATCCCCTTCGCTTTTGCCTAATTTTTCGTAACAAGCATAATCGTTTTAAAAATTTTAAATATACCATTGCGACATATTAATTGTTGGATATCAGAAGTATTATGAGAGCAAAACAAAAAGCTTTTGAAGGAGAACAAATGATACTTGTTGATTGCATGCATTATCAATGAAAGTACATTGCTTTAAATAGAGAAAGAAACAACGGCTATACTAGAAAATACGAAAGACTAGGAGGTCTACTAACAACCCTATAGACTAGGACTTAACAACTGACTAGCCAGTAGGCTTTATTGAATTCAAAATGCTTTCACGTGCATGCATGCTTTCACGTGCATGCATGCATTCTCCACGTGCATGAGAGATTGAATCACATTTTAATATCTCCCCTTGATTCAAACTCTCGTACTCCAAGCTTGTGACGAAAGTAGACAAACTTTTCCCTTGAAAGCGCCTTTGTTAATATATCTGCAACTTGTTCATTTGTACTGCAATGTTGTAGCACAACTTCTCCTTGATTGACGGTCTCTCGAATATAATGGTGCTTTAATTCAATATGCTTTGAACGGCTGTGCAACGTCGGATTTTTCGCAAGGCAAATAGCTGAATGACTATCACATATAATTGGTGTTGCATCCAATTGCTTCATACCCAAATCATCCAGAACTCTCCTCATCCAAATAGCTTGACAAGCTGCATTTGTAGCTGCTATATATTCTGCCTCGGTGCTTGAGAGTGCCACTGTTTTCTGCTTTTTTGAGCTCCATGTTACTGCACCCGTACCTAACATAAAAACATTAGCAGACACACTTTCAGAATAGCCTTGTAATGCCACTTGTGTATGTCGTGAATACCAGATTCCATAATCACTAGTACCAGCCACATACTTCAAGATCTTTTTAGCAGCCCAAAGATGAACCTTGGAAGGAGCTTGCATGAACCGAGCAATAACACCTACTGCGAATGCTATGTCTGGTCTTGAGTTAGTTAAGTACATGAGTCCACCAACAATACTTCTATACATGGTTGCATCAACTTTGTCTTCCGAATCATCCACCGTATACTTTTCATTAGGAGACATTGGTACTAGCTCCGGGTTGCACCCAATCAATTGAAACTTTTTTAGGAGTTGCTTGGCATACTTGCTTTGAGACAAGAAGATTCCTTGTTCGAATTGTTTCACCTCCAATCCAAGAAAGAAGTTAAGATGACCCATATCGGTCATCTCAAATTCATCCATCATACCCTTTTTAAAGGTGTGAATAAGATCTGCAGACGAGCTGGTACAGATGATATCATCAACATATAAACATACGTATAGAACATCATGTGTACCTGATCGTTGTATGTACAAGGTGGGCTCACTTTCACTTCTCGAGTAGCCATGTGAACAAAAGTAGGAATCAATCCGAGAGTACCATGCTCTAGGTGCTTGTTTAAGCCCATAGAGCGCTTTGTGTAGTTTATATACTTTCTCCTCCTGCCCTTTTACTTCAAAGCCCGGTGGCTGCTCAACATAAATAACTTCTGTCAGGGTGCGATTCAGGAAGGCCGATTTAACATCCAACTGATGCACTAGCCACCCCATTTGAGCAGTAACCGCAAGTACCATGCGAATTGTTTCAAAGCGAGCTACGGGTGCAAAAGTTTCTTGAAAATCAATACCCGGTTGTTGAGAATATCCTTTCGCCACTAGTCTTGCCTTGTGTTTCAAGAGAGTTCCATCAGCATCATACTTTCATTTGAACAACCACTTGACACCCACAACATTCTTGTCTTTAGGAAGACACACAAGTTCCCACGTACGGTTCTTTTCAATGGCCTCAAGTTCTTTCACCATTGCATCGCGCCATTCTTTACTATGTGCAGCTTCCTCATATGTAATTGGATCAGCTATATTTAGAGCAAACTGACATGAGGTCAGATTGTTCTCTTCATCCGAGAGCCCTTGCCCACTGTGATAGTCTTGTAACCAAATGGGTGGTTTGGTTAATCTTCGAGAGGTACTTTGTTTACTTTGTATGCAGGCTTCACAAGTTAGTGATGAGGTAATTTTGGGTAGGCCTAGGACCATTCCTTTTTCTGACAATTGCTTTAGACCATCATAGTGGAGATGGCCATATCGATGATGCCATACTTGAGCACTTGTCTCTCTTGGTAGTGGTGGGGCCCTTATGAACCATGGTCATACAAGTAGCATCAAGAACAAACATATTATTCCCAGCAACCGAGATCTGCATGATATCATTTCCTCCTTTTCCTTTGATAATGCATTTCCCATTATCAAAGTGAACTGCATAACCCTTCTTCATAAGTTGACCAACACTGAGTAGATTGTATTCAAGTTTTGGTGCATAATAAACATCATCCAAAAGTTTGAATTTGTCTACACCAGTGTTGATTTTGACTTAACCTCGGCCTTCTACTGCGAGCTTCTTCTTATCTCCAAGATGAACATCCAACTTGAATGTTTCATCAAAGTTAATGAAATTGTCCCGAGCACCTGTCATATGATTTGAGCACCCAGAGTCAACAAACCAGAGGTGAGTGGTTTTACCTGGGTTTAACATATGAGTCATCAGCAGGTGTGGTTCATCTAGATCAGCCTCCTCATCATGTTCGTCATTCTCAGCTACATTTACTTGGGCATCTTCATTATACCAGCAATCTTTTTTGAGATGTTCATACTTCTTGCACACATGGCATTGTGGTACTTTACTACGATCCATGTTGTTTCGTCCTCGACCTCGACCTCCTCTATAAGGTGCACGTCCTCTCCCCCTGCCACGAGGTGGTCTCCATGCTTCTTGAACAACCTGTAAGGCTTGTTCATTCGGTTTGTCAGAAGCCTTGTGATCCATGGATGGTGCACGACCAATTATTCTCTCTTCTTGGGACTGTAAGATCCCCATAAGTTTCACATGTGAAACGGTTGAGAGATCGAGAGCAACTTCTATGGATGGGATCATATAGTCAAAACGAGGTGACAAACTTCTAAGGATTTTTTCAACCACCTTCTGATCAAAGATTTCTTCTCCGTAGGCTCTTTGTTGGCTAACATTTGCCATCACACGAGAAAAGTAGTTTCCTACCACCTCGTCATCTTTCATAGTCATGTTCTCAAAGTCTCGACGAAGACTTTGCAACTTGACTGCTTGAACTTGGGAGTCTCCCTGATATTCAATTCTGAGAGTATCCCATGTTTCATTTGCACATTCTGCAGCAGCTATACGGGAGAAGAGGTCATCATGGACCCCTTGTTGAATAAGGGCCATTGCTAGAGCATCTTTTTTCTTCACTTCTCGGTTATCACCAGGACCAGCACTCACGGCTGTTACACCGAGATATACCACATCCCACAACTCGCGAGAGCGCAAGATGGTCTTCATGCAAAGGCTCCAGTGCTCGTAACCCTCACCTTTGAACACTGGAATGAGAGGGGCGGTTCCCGAGACAGTAGTTGAACTTTCAGCCATGAGTATGAACAAGAGATTAGAGACTGTGCTCTGATACCAAATTTGTTGGATATCACAAGTATTATGAGAGCAAAACAAAAAGCTTTTGAAGGAGAACAAATGATACTTGTTGATTGCATGCATTATCAATGAAAGTACATTGCTTTAAATAGAGAAAGAAACAACGGCTATACTAGAAAATACGAAAGACTAGGAAGTCTACTAACAACCCTATAGACTAGGACTTAACAACTGACTAGCCAGTAGGCTTTATTGAATTCAAAATGCTTTCACGTGCATGCATGCTTTCACGTGCATGCATGCATTCTCCACGTGCATGAGAGATTGAATCACATTTTAATATTAATTATACCTAATTTTCGATATAGATTCTATTTAAAATCAAACAATTACAATTAGGACATGTTTATTTCTAACTACGTTTCAATTTATATTATTTAAAACCAACTCGTGACACGCTTCGTGAGCAATTTCTAACGTCCTGGTGATAAAGTCATGCTATAGAAGTTGAGCCCAAATATATGAGCACTTGTCACCTTCAACCCCTGGTTTTTAAACATCAAACCACAACATTTTCAACTTTAGTATTTGAATGGCGTATTTCTAACACGTGTAATCCGAAGCAGATGATTCGTAATCAAATTTTCATATTTTTGTCATACAAATTATAATACTTTTTTTAACAACTTTAAATACGTTTACTTTTTGATGTCGACGTCATGTGAAACGGGTATGTCACAGCTCACAATTTCATTCTTTCACGCAATTTAAAGCCGATAATATATATAATATGACTTTTGATAAGATATATACTAACAGTAGAAATGATAAACTAAAGAAAAAAAATAATACCCATAGCTATTTAATATCATTATACCAGTTTTTCAATCAATAAAATTTGTAACTTAATAATGTATTTCGGTTATGTTACTGTCTCGGTCTTGATTACTATTTGTTAGATAATATTAAAAAGACCACAGTGATATCATAGAAAAAAATCATTGTTTAGAGAAAAAATCATTAAGTATTTGTTAGATAATTACTTATTTTACCTTGATCATTGTTTAGAGAAAAAAATCATTAAGTACTAAGACACAAAGTTCGAGTGGGGATATAAATTCATCAAAAACTACCTTTGAAATATTACCACAAACATTCACGTGCAGGTAAGAAAATAAAACATGCACATCATTGGTAACACTCAAAACTTTATATATAAAATGAAATTATCATAAACACCCTTGTTTGCGACGAGAATGTTAATATATGATATTTGGAACTTCATATAAGAAAAGAAATCATTAAATAAAATTCATGTTGGGATGCTAAAAAATAAGCACATCGCAATGATAAAACCAAACGGTTAAATTAACGATGATACAAATAAGCACGTACAATCATGGATTTTCTATTTTTTTAAATCGAGTTGCATAAAGCTTACTATTATAATAAAACAACTTCTTTTGGGCCATATGATATCTTCTAAGGCACCATTTGTCCACGTGGCATCCTCTAAAGTATTATTCTTTCGTTACTCGTTTAATAAGTCACATGGATCTTTAAACCTGTGGATCTTCATTCTCGGTTACAATATGGATACTATAAACATCTAGTAACCTGATGAGAAACCCTAATGTTCACAATCAAGGCCGCTTTACGATTCTCCCATATCCCCACCATCTTCAATGATTTCAATACCTAACTCACTCCTCCATCCGCATGAAACCTTCATCGATCTTTTGAAAACTAAAGATCTAATCTGTTGTTCAAAGTTTGAATCATATAATTTTACCCTTCTGATTTATATAACTGTTTTCTTCCATATCTATCAATGATTTGAGCAACTGTTGTTAATTTTTATACAAGAATCAATCACCTAAATTATCTCTATTTCAATATACATTTTGTTTATATGAATCTGTTTTACCAACTCCATTAAGATTTTTATTTTTCTTTAAATCTTGTTAGTAGAATTGTATGTTTTACCAACTCCATTAAGATTTTTATTTTTCTTTAAATCTTGTTAGTAGAATTGTATGCTTGAATGTACTTATTATCTTATGTTATTATGTAAATTTTGTTTTCCTTTTAAGTTTCTTTAACAACTTCTTACATGTTATGACACAAGCTATTGTTGATTGGAGTTTTTAGTAAATCTATTTTGAATAAAACGGTTATTTGAAAGTTTGTGGTTTCGTATCAAGTGGATCGAAACATGGATTGTTTGACTTATACCAAGTACGTATAATTTTACGGTCAGAAAACATATTTTCACAAAGTTTATGATGTGTTATGTTTTGTGTTGTTGAATATATTTTTTACAGTTTTATTTTCAAATAACATGGATTCATAACAACTGGTCAACTACATTGAAAAATTGATTATGTGATATAGCGGATGTATGTGGCAAATGTTGTATTAGAAATCACTAAGTTAACAAAATCTATTTTCAGTGATTTGGTTATCAATCTGTTGTAGTAAACATAATCAGTTTCTAATGGTAAGTTGTACATTTAGTTTACTTTTAAGATTCTTACTCATGTGCAATGAATCTGTAGTAAGAATTTTTGGGTATACATTTTGGAAACTAACTGCTTGCTATTTGTCTTATATTATCCCATGAAAATAGCATGTAAAATTTGTATACCTATTTTTTATGCATTATTTTGATTTGTACCCTGTATTATTATAGATACAAGGTCATGTATTATACTTTAGTTTTTAATTTAATACATTTGGATACGTTCCATTTTTTTTATTTTTCATCTATAGTATTTTACATTTGAAAATACAAGAATGACTCCTAGATTTTATATGTTTTTAGAAGTCATGAAGTCAAATTTTTATTTACAAATACTACTTAATCAACCTAAACTATCAAACATATTATTTTTGTGAGCGAGACAAAAAGAAATTATTGGGATATAAAGTCAAATTTAAACTTTTAAACTAAAATGCTCATTTAAGTTAAACTAGAGTGTCTAAACGTATTTAACTCTATATTTTGTAGCACATAATTTGATTTTTTTTCTATAATAACTTGTATTAGTTAGATATAAAAACATAAATACACAATTTTGTTTATATTTTGCGGAACATTACAATATAAATTTGACAAAAAAGTAGTTGTTTTAAAAAAGTAATCTTTGGCAAATGGTTTAACACATGCTTTAATCGATATTTCAGATGATAATGAAATTAGTATCTAAGTTGTAAATTGAATTAATGAAGATTTTTTTTTTCATTGAGTAATGTTTAATATTTCATTTATGTAAATCAATAATTATTTACAAATAACTAATATTAATATTTTACTTATATTATTCTTATATAACAATTAGTTTTTATAATAAATCAATCTAACTCATTACTTACCACTCATTCACCATATAACACCCACTGAGTGAGTGATTTTTATCCTACCTACGTGAGGCGTGAACAAGTCAAGTCGGCTTGTAATTTGCTCGTGAGCTACTCAAGCTCATATTATGACTCATTTTATAAAAGAGCTCGATCACTAGCTTCACATATCAAACTTGAGATGCCTCACGAGCCTAAATGAGTTTTTTTATATTTTTATAATTTTTTTAATCTATTAAATATATATTTATAAAAATAATTATTACATACAAATATTATGATAAAAATAATTAAGTTATATATGTAAGGTATACTGAAAATATATATGAGTTTAATTATTAAAATATATAAAAGCTAATTAAATAATAAACGAGAAGAGTCTGAGCCGAGCTCGAGCTTGAAAAACTTCTCACGAGCCAAGCTGGACTTAAAAAAAGTAACTTTACGAAATAGTAATAAGGTTTTAAAAGTTTTGTCAATCAAGTTTAAAAAGTCTTTCACTTAATTCACTCAGCTTTTATTTTTTTTTAAATTAAAGTTTTAATATATATTATGCGGACGTGGAGTGTTGATGTGGATTTTAAGTCATTTTTTTAAAAATTAAAGTTTTAATATATATTATGCGGACGTGGAGTGTTGATGTGATTTTAAGTATTTTCTATTTTTTAAATATAAATACAATATAAATCCTGACCTCCACATCTTTTTTATTATTTATTTATTGACTCAAAATAATTTGATTATAACTTGCTTTGATGATTTAGTGATTTAATTTGAGCGAAATATGCATAAATGATTTAATTGGAACACTTTTAAAATTTGATTACTATTCTATAATATTTTTCCTAAAAATAAAGCTCTAAACAGTCATGCTTAAAGCCAAGCTATCTTCAGTCAAAACCATCCAAACTCAAGCCTGCGCGAGCTTAAGCTTGTCTTGAGGGTCGTTTACAATCCTAGGTGACTCATCGTTCACTTTTCACTAACTATAATGGCAGTAGGTATGTTTACTAATATGCTATTTGTTTTTTTCTGTAGCAAAATGTCTGCAGTCTGTAGACCACGTCTGCAGGAAAAGAGGTGGATCAAATATCTACAGTCTGCAACAAGAATAGTGTCTGTTTTTTAACATCTAAAGACTGCTAAAATCAACTGGTGGTAGTATACAATGGTGCTGGACAGTGGTGGTGATGATAGATGGTAGGTGGTGGTGGTGGACAGTGGTGGTTGTGGTGGCAGACGGTGGGTGAGGCAGACGGTGGTGGTGGCGGATGGTGGTGGTGGACGGTGGTGGTGGACATGGGTGGTGGTGGGTGATGTTGTTTAATCCTTTGCAGACTTTAGAAGTGGTTGTGTTAAGTCTGCACCTACGCAGACCTCGCGCGGACCTTTTTAGTGAAAAGTATTCCAAAAAACAAACACTTTGTAGACATCAACGTCTGCGCGTGGTCTGCGTGACGTATCAAAAGAGGTCAGGAAGAGATTTTCTTAAAAAGCAAACACCCCCTAAGTAGTGACTAAAAAAGGACTTTGATGTAGCTGTTATCTCACCTCAAACGGCTCACTCACTGCTAACTCTAAGGGTATGGCTAGTGACTGTGAGTGATTATTTTAAACTTTTGAACAATTAGTTATTTAATAAAATACCTTAAATTAAATATTTAATTATTAACTAAATTAATTAACACAAACAAAACGTTTAATTATTTAATAAAAATAAAACATGATAAATTCACTAAAAAACTAGTCTACTAAAAGCTACTCTAGTGTATGCTCAAAAACATAATCTATAAAATCCGGTTTTAGATGGGTATGCGTTTATCGTATGCGTATCTTAAGACGCTTCGTTCACTTTTGCTCGTTATCAAGTTGTACAAACGTTAGCTCCATTTTAGCTTTATTGTATTGAAAATCACATGTCTATTGTATTTTATATCATATTTTGCATTATGAACCCATTACGTTTCTGATTTTGCTTGGCGATCAAGCTCGCACCAAATATTCCAAGATATGCTAAAGTTGCTTCCGAACACTGATACTCGTTTGACATCCTTTCTTATTGAGCAACTTGATTATCTCGATGATGACGGACTTTTTTGGGTTCGTGGATGTGGAGTTTCGACTTCTATCAAGCTTGGACATGGTTACAACAGTATTAAAAAGTATATTATTGATAAAATTGGAACTGGTGATGATGACGATAACATTTTACAAATGTATATAAATATTTGAGAGTTGTGTGTAGATTTATATTTTGGTTGTGTATAAAATTGTGATTTTATGTGGTAATAATACTAGTTAAAAAATAATTTAATTACATATTACCGTTCAACAGCCCAAAATTGGTTCCACAATTGACGGATTCAACAACTACAACGTTATCACGAGGGTGTGCCCACTCACGTGTGACATGCTCACACCCCTCTCATGGATGAGGGTTCCTATGGGTGTGAACCACACAAGCTATCCAACAATGACTTCTCACAAACAATACTGATTACTCTAACAAGTACCCTTATGAATAATGTTATAAGACTGACACAATATTAAGACATAATTGCTTGTTATTGTTTGAAAAAAAATTGTGCTATTTCATATAATATTGTCGATGAGCTCTATATCAATTGGTTTGAGATAATGCACTTCATGACTTTTTAACATTGAGCTCATCAGTTCGAGTCTCGCTTATGTAATATACTCTAGGTGGGTTAGAAGTTTTATCATAGTGGATCTTTGGGTGGTGAGTTTCCCCTATAATAGTGGACTGACAATTCATTAACATTGTCTGTATTCACAAGATGTAGGTGGCCTTTCGCCTAGGTTTACTCTGATGGCCCGACTTAAAAAATTCGTTAGCCGTTTAATAAAAAAACTTTCTAATAATATTAAACTTAATTATTAGCTTATAGTTTTAACATCAATGTGGGGTTAGCTTATTTGGTAAATGTTTTGCCTCTTAAATAACAGGTACTAAGTTCAAATCCAGACATATTCTAATTTTGTGTAATTTAGAAGGAGAAGTAGCATACATTTACCGTTAAAAAAAAGAAAAGTTCAAAATTTTCTCTCTTAAAAAGTTAATTTATAAAAGAAAAAGGTTCAAATATAAAATGTATTTTTGCTACAAAGTGTGAGAAGACACAATGAGTCAAAAAAAGTCATAAAAATTATATCTCACAATCTAAATCGAATTTCAAAAAAATAATTCCTAGCTTTTGTTCCCCTAACTGTCATCACTAAGAAAAAAATAAAAGAAAAATAAAAAAATAAAAAAAATTAACATTTTTTTATTGTGTCATTAATGAAAGACACAATAACGTTATTATGTCATTATAAAAGACAATGACGTCATTGTGTCATAAAAAACACAATGAAATTTTATTTATTTATTTTTTTTTTTTGAAAGAGTACGACAAGAGGAACAAAAACTCCGAAGTATTTTTTTGAAATTCAATTTAAATTTTAAGATATAATTTTTTTATGACTTTTTAGTCTTATTATGTCTTGTATACTTTATAATAAAAATACATTTTATAAACCAACCTCACTCGTTATAAATAGTGTCAAGAGTTTACAACACGTTTCAATAATCGTCCACCCTAAAACAAACATCGATGGCATGATGTAGAGGGGCCATAACAAAGGGCCTACACTCATACCACATAATGAAGCATGCCCAACCACAAACTAATCTTCTTCCTTTTCAGTTTTCACCTCCAAAAACACGCAGTAAATCACCATTTTCATCCTCCATATCTACACTAAACTACACTATTCGGTTGAATTTCCTCCATCACCTACTAGTGCTCTTCTTACTGTACTTGTGTGTGTGTGTGTGTTGGTGTACGATTGGACCTTCTCGATCTCAATCCATTCATCAATAAATGCCAATCTCTCTCACCTCCACCGACGCTGATCTCTCGTGATTCTTCCGATCGGTGTGATTGAGCTCTACAGCGGTGATCTGAGCCTCCGATTGTTGAATTTCGTCGATATGTCTTCCGGTAGGTATATGGCGTACTCGCCGTCGCCCTCGGCGCCTCACTCTCCGCATATCGCTGGACTACGGTCTGCTGCCACCGCCATCGTTGAACAGGAGAAGTATGACGGTTTTTTTTTTCTTTTGTTTTGTGGCGATTACGCTGTGGTTGTGGTTGATCTGGATTTGTGTTTGCGATAGGTGTTTTGTAGGTTATTTTGTTTGTTGATTGTCGTTTTGTTCTGAGATTTGTGTGTGCTGTTGGAATTTCAGCTGTTAGTTCGGTTAGATGCGTTTTTATTCACTTGATTTTGAGCGAAAACTACGAAACTGATGCAGAATCTGTTCATGTTTTACTGAGATTTGTGTTTGCTGTTGGAATTTTAACTGTTAGTTCGGTTAGATGCTTTTTATTCACTTGATTTTGAGCGAAAACTATGAAACTGATGCAGAATTTGTTGCTATGTCTGTAAGAGTGGTTATAGTGTTTTTTTGTTTGTTGATTATCATGTTTTACTGAGATTTGTGTTTGCTGTTGGAGTTTCAACTGTTAGTTCGATTAGATGCGTTTTACTCTCTCGATTAGGAGAGAAACTACGAAACTGATGCAGAATTCGTTCTTATATCTGTAAGAGTGGTTATAGTGTTTTTTTGTTCGTTTATTATCATGTTTTACCGAGATTTGTGTTTGCTGTTGGAGTTTCAACTGTTATTTCGGTTAGACGCGTTTTACAGACTCGATTTGAAGCGAAATTCTACAAAACTGATGCAGAATTTGTTGCTCATTCTATAAAAGTGGTTATAGTGTTTTTTTTGTTAGTTGATTATCATCTTTTACTGAGATTTGTGTTTGCTGTTGGAGTTTCAACTGTTATTCTAAACTCGTATGTGATATAGACATATGTGTTGTATGCTCTATAATCTGCTTGCTATCATTTTCGAGTCGGGGTCTCTTTGGAAGCGGTCTCTCTATCTCTCAAGATAGAGGAAATACTCGCCACCACCCACCCCTCCCAGACCCTGCATTTTAGTGGGATATACTGGGTATGTTTGTTTGTTTGTTTTGTTGGAGTTTCAACCGTTAGTTCGGTTAGATTCGTTTTACCGTCTCGATTTGGAGCGAAATTCTAAGAAACTGATGCAGAATTTGTTGCTATATCTATAAAAGTGGTTATAGTTTTTTTTGTTCGTTTATTATCATGTTTTACTGAGATTTGTGTTTGCTGTTGGAGTTTTAACTGTTAGTTTGATTAGATGTGTTTTACTCTATTGATTTTGAGCGAAAACTACGAAACTGATGCTGAATTTGTTGCTATATCTATAAGAGTGGTTGTGCTGTTCGATTGGATGCTAATTGTTGTTGGAATATGTTCAGAATCTCATGTTTAATGGCCAGAAAGGGGTTTTGTAGATGATCTTGTTGGTTTGAAGTTTATCAGCTGTTATTGGTTCATTTTTCTTATTTGATGGTGGTTTTATGTTACTTGCTTGTTGACAGGTATCTATCAGATTTACTGTCTGAACGCGATAAACTTAGTCCATTTGTCCCTGTGCTTCAACAATGTTATCGGTTGCTGAATCAGGGTGAGTTTTTGAAAGTGGTGTTCTAAGAATTCATAGCATCTTACTTGATCTCCTTCTGTTTTTATCATTAGAAACACAGTATGGTATAGCTTAATAGAAATTGTTAGTAGGGACTTGTAGGCTTCAAGCCATTGCTTTTTAGGTTAGTAGAGTTGTAAATTTGAAGCTTGAATAAGGGTGGAGGTATGATACATGCTATTATGCTAACTATTGTTGTTCCAAAGAAGTTGAAGTACAAAATCATGTCAACCATGTCTGTTTAGATGAAAAGAGTGTACGTGTTTATTGATGCTTGATTAGTTGGTGAGACATGTCATAATATGAGTGATTCAATTCATGGGATTGAAGGGAGAAACACAAGATACTTCTTCTTTGATCAAGAATCAAGTATTGACACATCGTCTGCATATTTGATATTATCTCAACTATGTATGTTCAGTCATAAACAGATTGGCAATGCATCAAGCATTTCAATGCGCGTCTCTGTGTTATTTCCCATAAACACAGATATTAGTAAATTTAGCCCACTAACACTTCAAGTCTAATGCTTAACAGCTATGATTGGAGAGTTCACCGGTGTTCTTTTTGACATGCGTACAGGAATGATTAGTTTGGATTGTTGAGAAGTGAAAGGAGTTGCAAGATTTCTTAGTCACGGGTCTAGACTTTTTTCCTAAATGTTCAATGTTACAAAAAGAGTGACCTGTGTAGCTTAGTCGGTTGATAGTCGAGTCTTTTCACTTTTCTTTTCTGTATTCGTTTGTTTAACTTTATGAAGCTTAAATGTTTTTGTCCAGGTGAAATATCTTTTTAAAAATTGTTGGTTTGATAAGGGACGCATTGGTATTCAACTGACCTGTCAAACCACCAGTGTCAATTTTTGTGGTGACTGCTAACTACTACTTCATTAACTGCTAACTGGTGACATGTTGTTCTTGAAAATTGACCTTTTTCCTAACAGAAATATTGCGTGTAACCACGCTGTTGGGGAAGGCATCATTTTTAGATCAAAGTGGGCTTGAACAAGCTAGCCCCCTGGCTTCAGGAGGATTGTTTTCAAATGGAGGAGCTAACATGAACATGAACAGATGGACTTCACCAATACAATCAGAAGTACGGATACTAACCATTAACATAACCTTTACTCTAATTTCTTACTTACTGCTTTTTAGAAGCATTCCTGAATTCTGACAATAGTACTCTTACTTTTCATGCTAACTGCATTGACTTGTTTGACTTTTTTGCTTCAAATCTTACATATATCATGACAGGTAGTTCCTGCTAACATCATCCAGTTTGACCTCTAAATGCAACCACAGTTAGATAGTTAACCCATCCTTTTGAACCATGATGCAGTCTACATGTTTGTTTGGTCCTTTCTTATACTGCTTACAAATGACATTATATTTTTAGATTTCTTTCTCAAAGAGCTACTGGGGATGTGCTTTTAACGGTCAAAGAAGTCAACATGCAGTTATATGTGCCTTGCTGAACATTGGTTTGCAGCCATACATTAATTACTTGATATAAAACAGTCTGCTTGATACAGGACATATTTTCCTCTCTCTTATCTGATTAATAATTGTTATGCTTTCTTATCGAAATTTCATTAAGACGCCTTGGCCTTCCACTACAGTAGCTGAATAAAACCACAAATAGATGTCTTTATGTTTGTTTTTTGTTCGTATTTCTTTTTAAGAATATTTAGAATTATTTTGTGCAGATGTCACCTTTATTACAGTCATCATCTACACAGAGCTGGCTTGGTTCGCAAACCAGTTCATCTGGTCTGATAGTAAAGAGAACAATCAGGGTTGATATTCCTGTGGCTGCTTACCCTAATGTGAGTTCACTTGTGCTATGTAAATAAATCTTGAACCCTTGTTGATTTTGTGTCTTGATCAATGCTTTGCTGTTACTGCATTTTCAGTTTAATTTCGTTGGACGTCTCCTTGGGCCGCGTGGGAACTCTCTTAAACGAGTAGAAGCAAGTACTGACTGTCGTGTTCTTATCAGAGGACGTGGGAGCATCAAAGATCCAGCAAAGGTGATAAATGTTAATTTCATCCAATTTAAAAATGGGTTGATTTGGGTTATATTTTTGGTTATATTTCATCTCAAATGGGGCATATGCCAAAGATACTCGAAAGGGTAGTTTTTAAGCATAGAATCCCGTAAAAAATTTGATTAAAAAGACTTGATTATTATTGAAATAAATTTAATTATCGTTATAATATGTGACTACTACAGTACTACTAATTAGTTATATAAATTTTGAAGTTCTAAATTGAGTAATTGACCAACCTGTTTCGGGGATCCTAAAATGCCTGTTATGTCATAGTAAAAATACAGGCTTTCTAATGGTTATTAAATCATTGTTCTATGTAGGAAGAGATGATGAGAGGAAAACCAGGGTTTGAACACCTGAACGAACCTCTTCACATACTTGTGGAAGCAGAATTACCAATTGATATAATAGATGCCCGTTTGATGCAAGCTCGTGAAATACTTGAAGATCTTCTTAGACCTGTGGTATTAACTCATTCCCATTGCTTACCCTTTACCATTAAATCTGTGGTGTCCTCATTTTCATTAAAAAGTCAACGGGTCAAAATATGTTGTGTGCAGGATGAGACCCATGATTTCTATAAGAAGCAGCAGCTACGGGAGCTCGCAATGCTGAATGGAACCCTACGTGAAGAAACGGGCCAAATGTCGGGTTCAGTTTCGCCCTTCAACAATAGCCTAGGGATGAAGAGAGCAAAGACCAGAGGATGATGCGTTGGGTTGGATTACTAGTGGGCTTTCAAAGCTTGCATAGAATCGGTATATGCCTTGCAAAACAAACAAACAGCATCTGTGGCTGCCTCCAACCGCCATCGGGGTACCGGATAATGTTTGCACCCTGTTCTACTATATGAGATATGAGGTTAGTGTGTCTTCTATTTGGGGGGAACAGTTGGTTATTGGGAGTATGATATGCATGCTCTTTGTATTTACTTTGTGTGTGTGTTTCAGAGTTTTGGTGTTATATGTGAGAATTCTCATATGTTGTTTTGTACTTTGTAGTAGTGTGATCTTAGGCAAGATTTATGCCCTATTTCTCGGGTTTTTGGACATTCAGTTGGTGCAACGTCGAATCATAAATGATGATTTGTTATGTGATATTTATGTAGACATGTTTACAGTTCGGTTGATCCATTTGAGAAACTCCGAGCCTAGTTCGGTCGCCAATAACCTTTAGCCTGACCTCATTTTAAGTTTGTGGTTTACCTCTATTATTGTACATTTCATGCCAGTTTAAAGCTATTTCCCTTCACAAGCACAATAGGTGATGTATCCGGCTTCTTGGCTCAACACCATCATATCATGTTGGTTTATATTCATTTAGTGTTTAGGGTTTAGTGCTTTTTAACCATACAAGATGTTTGGCATGATGTTTTATGCATGTTTCTCATTCTTTTACCCCTACATTTTCTTCCAATTCAACCCATCCATCCTCTACGCCTTCATCTCATCTGCCAAAACAAACAAAACGCCAAGTTTGGCAAATCTTTCGAGTGTTCTAGATGAATGTTATGAATTGTTAGGCTGTGTAATCACACACGTCAGAATGCCCCAAAAAGTGTTTCTTAGAACGTGAGGCCTCGCACATTTATGTTCAGGAAAATTAATATGGAAACGCATGAAACTTATTTTAAAAGGTATGTTCATAAATGTCGGGTAGCCTATAAGTAAGCTGGGAAAATACATAGCATAACTGCGGAAAAAGCATGAATTGTGCAAGGCAAGCTTCTTAACCACCCCGCCAGGTCCATTCCTTTGTATTACAAACCACACCAATTGTACATATGCAATTAAGAAAATTGATGGATATTATTAAAAAAATCAACGCAAAAGACAAAAAGGATAGTTGTAACTAGTTTTTAAATATACAGTATAACTAGGTTAGTATCTCGTATAAAACTGTCACATCCCAACAAAGAAGGCTGGACGTGACGATTAAATATCCAACAAATATTCAGGCTGGAGGTCATGGGTTCAACTCACTCTGAGCAAAATGCTCAGAGTTGAGCCAGAGGTTTTTTTCAGCAATAAGTTTCTTCCTGAGGGTTAGGGGGTGTGGTCCCGACTAGGATACGGATGAGTGAGTCCGATTAAGATAACAACTATCCTCCGAAGCTAGTTCGTACATTTTCCGTTCAAATATATATATATATATATATATATATATATATATATATATATATATATATATATATATATATATATATATATATATATATATATATATATATATATATATATATATATCCAACAAATACAATAGATACTATATAGGTAATAAAATGAGTTATTGATTTACATTAATAATAATACATTAAGTATAGCTTGTCAAGTGTATATTTAAGTTGTAGGTAAGGGCCATTCTTAGTTTATATTGATGTTATATTTTTTTTTTAATTTTCACACTCATATACTCTACTTCTAATCTACTTCTAATCTACTTCATAATTAACCACAGGACATGAACTCCTGATCTTGAAAAAGCATCATTTAACTTACCACGGTAACATTAGCTATATGCCCCTAGGTTCCTTCTCGTTATATAAAACATATTAAAGCAGTATCTTATGTTAATGAATATGATTAGTACATTTTTACATGTTGTACTAAAACTTTATATTCTCATATTTTCTTATATACTCACACAAAAATGTAGTATATTTCTATATTTAGAAAGTAGAATAAATTAATTATTTATAAAAATCTAACCACCCAAATAAAATAGTTATTAGATACTACAATGAACTATCCACCTCATATAGGCAATTAATTTGCTTACTACTATAAGGAGAGGAAGTGAGAGCGGGTTTCGTCTCAAGACCGCTCTGTAGTGGCGGTAAAATCCCCTCTCTTAACTGTATAGAGAAAAACAAGTGAGTTACAGATTGTTGAAGCCGATTTGAAGAGGAGTTTGTAAAGAGCGAGAGGCCTAGGGGTTTTCTGATCAAGTTGTAGTGGCTCGAGGGGTGTGAACACCACCCCTCTCTTTTGATACCAGATATTTTTTTTTTACACTTTTTACAATTTATATCAGAGTTTTGGTTTCACTTCATAACAAAATTTGTCACTCGTAGTGACATGTCATTTCTTAACTTATATAAAAGTATTACATGAAAAATAACGTTTTACAAACTCTTTCTACAACATGTATTATATTAAATATTAAACGAGAGTAGGGTTTCTTCGTCAGTCCATTCACGTCCATGAAGCTTTAACCGTTTATTAGTGTTTTTCCTGAAAACATTTAAAAATATTTTTATTAGCTTTCGCTAAGTAAGTACAAGCTTTTTTATAAATTTAAAAAAAATATTTTCTTTTATTAGGATTTAACACCCAAAATCATTTTTATTTAAATCCTCACTACTTCTTAGGAATTCAACACCCGAATTCCTTGTGGGTTTATTTTTAACCATTGAGTATTATTAACTCCTCTTTTATATATGTGGAGTTCAACAACCAAACCCCTTGGGATTTCAACACCCGAAATCCTTACATATTTAACTCCTTTTCTATATATGTGGAGTTCAGCGCTCGAACTTCTTGGGATTTCAACACCTGAAATCCTTACATATATTTAACTCCTTTTTAAACTATCAATACACATATTTGAACCAGTAATCATATAAATCATACCCCCATAATCATGTTTATCATAATAAATAAACCTATAGCACATGTAATTAAACATGTTTCATCTCCACAGAATTCATACAAACTTATAATAAACTAAACATATATCATGTAAAAAATGTAACAAAAATTAGTTACGGGTCAGTGTAATTACTTTTCAACGTAGCCAAATTGAACGCAAACATAACCTGCTAACTGTTAGAAATCAAAATTGCCAACAATTCTTATGCTCTTTTACCCAAAATCTTACTCTCGTGAACCTATTCACATACTTCTTTCTTTTTGTTTGTTCGTACTTTGAACATATGCAAATATATATATATATATATATATATATATATGTGAAAGAGATGAATCGATTCTTATCTAAAAATTGACACTAACCTCCTCGTTACAATGTGGCATCCCCTAGTTTATTTGACTTATTCAATTAGTTATAATAATATTATTTTTTTACTGCCTCCTCAATTGATATTTATCCTATCTCTAGAAATTACACTTATAATTTATTAACATTATTCACATGCACACATACGTACTTATGTGTTATATTATTATTATTATTATTATTATTATTATTATTATTATTATTATTATTATACTTTTATTATTATTATTATTATTATTATTATTATTGTTATTATTATTATTATGATTATTATTATTATTATTATTAATCGTTATGTTAAACATCATACAAGTCGGTAATAATTTGATTTAAAACTTACTCGTTAAACAATATTTAAAATATATATTTTAAATATTTTATCCATAAAACGGGATGTTACACTGTTACTATAAATCAATAAGTAGACAGAAAGAAATTATAAATCTTAGTAAAAAAACAAGTAATTAAATTGTTGCTTCCACTATCTTAATTTTATAAGGTTAATGTCCTTTTTTTTCTTCTTATTGTTTGATTAGTGTATTCTAAAATATAATTTTAAATAGTTATATCATTAGTTAACTCAAATTAACCCATTATCAATTACACTATAAAATTTTGTTTTGATATCACTTAATTCATTAAATTAAATTTAAACACAAGATTTTGTTACTACTAATAATCACTTTCTTGTATGTTAAATTTTTAATAGTTCAGAAAATATTTATTTTTTTATTAAAAATAGTTTTAATAATTATCAAACATCACATTAGATTTAATATATAATTATTATTATTTTTATTATCAGTATAATTATTAAGGTTTTGAAGATTCTAAGGCGTTAAAGCATTTAAAGTAAGTTTTCTATCCTCATATACATAATTTATCTAAAAAACCTCATCCCTAAAATTTATTTCATATGTTCAGAAAAACTCTTGTATCTCATTTCTCATACTTATAATTTATAAAGTTTATAAGTAGGTTACCTAAATTTAAGGAAATATTATGTTTTCCCTTAAAAGATTAGGGGATGGATATATGATGTAGGATCAAATACATAAATTATAATAATTCCTTTAAAGTTTGAAGATGTGGAAATTGGAATCAAATGTTTTGCTCAACTAATTTATTATTTTAGTTAACTCTTTTATCTTACAAAGCTGACATGTTTTCAATTTAGTGTGAATTTATTTTTTTTTTGTTATCAACTACATTGTTTAATCATATTGTTTGAAATTATAAATATTTTTATACTCAAATTGAATTCAACTAAAAAGGTAAAGAGGAAAATATATTTATTGATAATTGATAAATGTATATATTTTGGGTTGGTATGATTTTGAGACAACCTTTTTTTTTTAATTTTTTCATAGGTTAATTGTATGTTATATTATCCAGAATAGTATTCGTAGATTTAGAAATTATAAATGTAACTTTTTAATTTATTATTATTATATGTGATACGTAGTTTAATAATAAAAAATGTTTATACATTTATAAATTATATCATTTTTTATATTTTCACACACGAGTTTCTAACCTAACCTCTTTATAAAATATAACAAACAAAGGTTTTTTGTGTCACGTGTCATTATTTTAATGCCTCTAGGTTTCCATATTACGTCCTAAATATTTTCCATCTATCTATTTTAATGTACATTTTTTAAACACCTACATTGATTGAATATCATTTAAATGTTTTCATATTTCTTATAATTTTTAAAATTTAAACATTAAATGTATAATAAAATTTGATTGATCATAAGTTCCTTCTTTAAATACATCATTTATAATTAAATCTAATTAATTTATTATAATTAATAAGATTTAGATGTATTAATCTTTTATTTTGGAATATTATGAATTGTTACTTTATAAGTATTTTTTTATTTTTTGTTAAAACAATTCCATACGCGCGCACACACACATAATTTATTAGGTTAGAAACTTATGTATTACATGGGTAGGAAAAAATTAACATATTAAAATCTATAGGTTTTATCAATATTTTATATGTTACATACCATTAACTATTAATGAAATAATAAATAATGAAAATTTAAAAAATTATAAATAACAAATAATAAAAGCAAGAATTATAAATTTTTAAGATAAAATATAATTAAAATCTTATAATTTAATATGTTTTAATAATTTATTAAGAAGACTTATATTTTGGATATTTAATTATTTAGTTTACTTATTTATAATTATTTTTATTTAATAAGTGAGAGAGACACAAAACAAAAGTTTAGACCTCACAAGTTGACATGTTTTCGTATTTATTATATAGTATAGATATAAATTATCCATAGATCTTAATATATAAAATTTTTAAGGGACACGTGACGTAGTTCTGCAGCCCCTTCATAATTTGTTCACCTAAACATTTTATCCCGTTATTTTAGGAAACTAAGTTATTTTTTATAGTTTAATATCATTATAAATTTTATTTATTATTTATTATTTTGATTAATATCAACATAATAAAATCAAATATTTCCACTTACTTTTTCTTAAATCAGTAATAATTGATATTTTCTTTCATAAAATCTAATAAATTAAGTTAAACTAGATATGAAAACCGCGCGTTGCCGCGGGTTTCTCTTTGAAAACTGTATCACGTTACGGATCGGTCACAGAGTTACATCACATGAGTATGCAAAAATGTTGTACAAAGTACTATACATGAACATCATGATGCAAATATCACATCAATTTCAGTTGAAAGAATATATTAACTAAATTAGTTTTCTAATATGCTTCGTAATTGAAGCATACCACTCCAAAATGCTTGTGAACCAAAAGAAAAAACCAAAGGACAGAATCCCAAACATTACAAGCATGAAGAACATTCATCAATGTGCAACACAATCGGAAGGTCCCAACACATTGTCAGATCATTGCAATCAGGAATAAAATCTTCACAAGATCAACAATGAGCAATGCTACCTCATCTAGAACTTGAAAGTATAATTAGTATAATCAAAGGATATTTTGACAATCCATTTTTTTTCAAAACTCTCATGAAGTCATGATCATGGGACCAAACGTAAACCACTGTTGCCAACTGGTTCTACCAGTGAAACACCTGCTCCTTCTACCAACGTTAATCTTTCCTTCTATCTATATTTCATCAGCTATGGGCTCTAAATCTTAAAAAACATTGGTGTGGTTATTCTAAATATTTTGAATAATAACTACATGAGATCCTGAAGCCAAAACTAAGAGAATCTTAAGCTATCTGCATAGCTTTTCTTCCTACATCTACAGAACACAAATGCATCACAAACCTTCTTTTTGCTAAACCTAGCTGGTGTGGATATTCTAAAATTTTAGAATAAAAGCTACCTGAAATACTGAAGCTCAAAATAAAGAGGATCTTAAGCTATCAGCAAAGCTTATCTTCCTACATCTACATAAAACAAATACATTACAAACCACCAAATTCTCATTTCCCTAAACCTAGTAAAGCTTTACAGATGAAATTAGTATATTACAAGCACATCTAGGCCTCTTCAAATAACATGTATCAGCAACTGTGTGCATGCAATACGAGTGCAACAGGTGTTTTCATCATATAATCGTACACCTGAGCCAATATTGAGCAAATAAGCCCTAAATTTTATAATGAAATTGTAAAACCACTACCATCACTAGGCGCAATGAATGATCATACAGAAAACAATCAGTCTCTACAAAACTACAAATAACAGTAGTCGTATAATAAGAGATCTTTAATTCTCCTTGCAACAACATCAAATCTAGACATCCGTAAATGCACAACTAACGCTTAAAACAGCAAGTAGAGCAAGGATCTACCTCTCAACATCACATCAAACAACCAGATCCAAAAGCAGTAGAATCAATCATCAACAACGATACACAATCAGTATCGATACGGTGTTGGATTGCATACCTGACTGAACTTAAGAGCGTGCTGTTCACCTGCAAGCTGCAGATTACCGCTGACAAACACAAGCATACCGCCGGCAGGACCTGAGGGCTGGCAATCGACGGTGGTGATGGTGTGCTTTGGATAAAGCGTCGGGATCCATGGGTTTCTCCGGTGCCGGTGACGATACCGACGGTTGTCACGGCGTCTTCGGCTTCTATCACTCTACTTGGCTGAAATGTTAACCCTGGCCGGTGGTACTGCACCCACCGACCAAAGGTTTTAATAAGAATAGTAATAGTAATAGTGTAAATCCAAGGATCGCAATTCAGGAATTATCAGTATTAAAATAAATCAATTTAATGATCGCGGAATTATCATTAATTGACGTTTAATTGTTTGTAATGATCAATGATGAACACAACCACAGAAACACAATAAAGACGAAATCTATAATAATTCAAATGTATTTCATTAACTATAATGTAATGATTACAAAAGAATAATGAATAACTATGAACAATCTAATTCTGTGAATCGAATGATGTTTGATGTTGATGTGACGGTAGCTAGGGTTGCACAATGAACTCTTGATCGCCGTAATATTGATTGATTGTGTTCACCGAGATGTGAAACCTAGGACTCATATTTATAGATGATTTGAGTCGGTTAAGGAAACACCGGATCTCTCGGGATTTGTTATTGATTGTGTTGACTTGTTTGACTTCTTGGAGTTGTAATCGCACAAGTATAATGTTCTTCCGCAGCAATCTTCTCGTCCGCAGAACATTTGTTCTTCCGTAGATGACTTAGTCTTCCGTAGCAAAGTTGTTCTTCCGTAGGAAATTCTTCTTCCGTAGGAGTCTTCACTTCATGGTATTTGATCATCCGCAGGAACATGTACTTGGTCATTTGGTCTTGTAAGAAACATATCTACGGATTAACAAAATTGTTCATCCGTAGATGTTTCCTACACTTGGTCAATTTCAGGAAATCCATCCAAGTATATTGTTTCTCCTGTCAAGTCACAAATCAACACACATATATATATGGGGTTATCCTATAGAAAATCACATATATATATACTTTGACTGTTACAAATAATAATTACAAGACTTGATTTTCAAGTACTAAGCCTATACAAAATTGATCTAGCCCTATAGACACTAGACCTAACAATACTCCCCCTTAGGCTTAGCTCCTTGTAATCAGTCCTTCAAAACAGCAAGCTCCTTAACTCTTGCTATCATTTTATTATAGAAGTAAGATACAATAGTTTTCTGATCATCGTACTTGTACTTGATCTGCATCCTGCTGATCTTCTTCAATGTGTCATAGCTCAGACCCAAAACATCTTCTTCCGTAGTGAGTGTTTCCACTACACTATCATTATGTACAATCTCTAATTCATCTTCTTCTGAGATTCTGAGCTCAGACACTTCAGCTATGGTTGTCCCCTTCAGTAGCCCAGCCTCATGTCTCCTTCTCTTGTGTGCCTTTGCATGCAGTTTATCAATAACTTGTATCATGTGCACGTACAGGCAGAGATCATTCTGGGCCTTTTCATCGGTTAGTTTTGGGAAGAATTTATCATGAAGATATGAAGTGTAGCTGGGATGCAGCATCTTTAGCTCCA
The DNA here is from genome assembly GCA_024085815.1 of Flaveria linearis. Taxonomy (NCBI): domain Eukaryota; kingdom Viridiplantae; phylum Streptophyta; class Magnoliopsida; order Asterales; family Asteraceae; genus Flaveria; species Flaveria linearis. The sequence continues at coordinate 12,577,443 of CM044001.1, forward strand.
TTGGATCAAAGATTCTTATTTTGTCTCCCTTCTTCCCTTCAACATTTCTCAGCAACACCATCTCTTTATTCTTTTTAACATATCCCCATTCTGAGATAGGACAAGTGAATTGATTTCCAGTGATGCTTTTGATGGTGTGTGAGCTTCTAGTACATCCCACTCTCTTTAGCAGATCATCATCTACAAGGGATGAGACTTCAGCTGTTTTTCTTTTCTGATTTTGTATCATTCTTTTGTGCTCCTTATCATTTCTCTTTGCTTGCATGAGCACATCATCAGTAAAACTGGTCTTCATACCATTTACAGCTGCTGAGAAGTCTCTCCCCCTGAGATGGATTGGGTAGTTGAACATTGGGATGCTCTGTAGATCCCTCATATCTTGCTCCGGAAGACTGAGCATGTCTTCCACATCATGGAAGTATTGAATCCTTCCAGATGTCCTCTTGATTATTGCACAATCCCAGTCTGGATCATATTTCCAGGCCATAATCCTGTCGTCCTCCACAGAACTGGGAGTTGTGATATGATCATACAACTGTACGAGAGTTGATTTCTTCTCGGTAATCTCTCGAACAGTTGTTCCCAGAGGCCATACTTTTCCGGGGATCACTGCCCTTGGCTCTCTGATGAGTTTTTCCTTTTCCTTGTGCTGATCTTTTGATTCAACAGTTACTGGATCAGCAGCAAGTTTGCTTTGTTCTTTTGGATGTGGAGCAGTGGTTCTGAACTTAACTCCCGTTTCCAGTTCCACTTTCATCACATGCTCCATCATCCTCCGCAGCTCACCAGTAGTTCTACCTTTAAGTTCATGCGGCTTGTAATTGTGACCTTGTAACCAGCAAGTCATATTGTACTTTGAAAGTTTTGCTGTGTCACAGTGGCCCAGGTCCTTCCTTATCTTCTCCAATGATTGAAAAGTTGTAAAGGATTCATAATCACAATTAGGGATTATGAACCTTGCAAACTCAAATTCTTTCAATGCATTGGTCATTTCAGATGTGTTCATCCTCTCAACCATGTCATACGGAAAACCATGGTTGATGAGGGTCATGAACATACTGGAATCAGGCCTCTCTTCCATGATATCAGCGGTTGTTAGAAGGTCATCGGCCTTTCCACCCTTATCATCAGTGGGGGACTTCATTCTTGTTAGCTCCTCCCACTCTTTATCACTTTCTTCTTCTTCTCCGGAGGATACCTTCACAGCAGACACTTCTGCTGAAGGTGTAGGAGTAGGAGTTGGAAGTTTTGGTTTCTTTGGAGAGCTTTCATCTTCTGGTTTCTTTTGTGTAGCTCCAAAGTATTTTCTTTTTCGGGTGTATGATATCAGCGGCTTAGTAGCTCTACCCGATTGTTTTGCTGGCTCAGCACTTGAATCCACTCTTGTTTTCAGATCAGAGAGTTTTCTTTTCAGGCTTTCTATCTCTAGATCTTTTTGCTTTATTTGCTCAGCCTTTTCATTTTGCTCAAGTTTTAAAGATGCCTCCAACTCTCGTTTTGTTTGAAACAATAGATCAATAACTTCATTGTTGGACAGTGCATCTTCTCTCAGTCTTTTTAGACTGGCATCCTTCTTCATCAGTTCTTCATCCTTTTCTTTAATTACACCGTACAGCTCCAGAATTCTTTGTTTTCGCTTATTGGATTTAAGTACCAACTTGTTGTACTTAGCAACCAGAAAGCTTTTGCTCACAGGAATGTCACTGTCACTTAAGTCATCTTCATGGTAAGCAGTGACATCCTGAACAGATTCTTGAACTTCCCCATGTTCATCAGCATGTTGTTCATCTTCCAATGAAGGTATTGGCTCGGTATGTGCTGATGAAGGATGTTCTTCTGTGTGGGTTGGTGAGAAAGGAACAGTGCTGGCTTCAGATAATATTTCAGTGTCTCCTGAGTGTACGGAGTGTACAGACTCAGTTACCTCAAAAGGTTCAGTCCCAGCACTTTCCGGTGATTGATGTTTAGGAGATTCTGGTGGTGGTTGTACGGGGGATTGAATTTGTTGTGGAGAGAATGGTTGAGTGTGATGAGATGAAGACTGAGAGGATGATGATGATTGTTGTTGGGTAGGAGATGTTGGCTGAGTATCTTTGGTGGACGATGATGATATTGGTACAGGTGATTGATGGTGGTGAATTGGAGAGATTGGTTGGGTGTTTAGGCTTGCTGGTGATTGTGGTTGTTGAGAGGGTGATTGGCTGGGTGATTGATGTTGTAGTGGTGGTGTTTGTAGTGGTGATTGTTGTTGGTGTTGTGGTGTTTGCTGTGGAGAGTGAGAAGATTGTGCAGAATCAGTAGATGATTCTGCGTCATCTGCCCATGCCAACTCTTGAGGCAGGTCAGCTTGAGGATCGATAACATGTGCGAACATTGGCATATCCGGACCCTCATACTTTCCACTAAGTTTATTCAACACTGATTTGCTCAGGTGAGCTTGTACAAACACATCTCCAACTCTGCTCAACCTCGGAAGTTCTGAGTTGATTATCAGTTGTAGGAATCTCGGGAACATATACATCTTGTCATTCTTTTGCAATTTGACTTGTTCACTCATGCAGTTGAAGATGTATTTGGCGTAGTTGTAAGTTCTCCCCTCGAACACCCCAATGATTCCGGATGATATATGTCGAGAGAATCTGTCTAGCCCCGACTTCCTGTTCGACATGCATTTCAGGTAGGTGTGACACAAGAATCTGTACGGTTTGCACAGCCTACCCTTCTTGATTTCTCCTTTCTCATAATCACCATCGTACCCCATGAGATTGAATACCTTTTCTATGTATTCATTCTCGAATACATCTGGGTGCCCTATTTCTCTATCTCCCAGTTCCAGACATCTTCTTATGGTATTTTCAGTGATTCGAAGACGCTGATTCAGAATCTCAGCCATTATCACCTCCTCATCGTCTTGTTCTTCCACTCGTGCTGAGTTCCAGAATCCGATAATGTGCGCCTGATGGATCACAGGCTCAGCCGTCAAGGCGTAGAATAGCCTGGATCGTCGGAGATATCTGATGATATCTCGACATCCTTCCGCTGCTGGATCATCAGCGTTCAAGAACGCGCACACATTGTGCTCTTTAGCAAATCTATTTGCCATCTGCAAAGAAAATCAAGTTAAAAACCATGCAGTTGAATCATTTGAGTGTCAATAACCGATTAAACAGTTCCGTATTGATGTTTAAGACATGATTTACCTTTGCAGTAACAGTAATCGGTTACTGGATAATGTTGATATTTTGAAATTTTGAAAAAGAGGGAAAATGGGCGATTTTCTAGGTTAATCTGAAAAAGGGCTCTGTAAAAGTGATAAATGAATTTCAAGAGTCAGAAACCTTATTTATAGTCGACCAGATTAACTTCTTTTATTAATTATGTTGGGCTCACATTATGTTGGGCCCACTTTCATTTATTCCTTTTTTTGGGCCCACTTCCATTTATTCCTTTCCGTATCCCAAGTGTTTAGAATGCATTATCTCTTCCGCAGAACATCTGCGGAACCTTGACATCTGCGGATGTCAACATCTGCGGAACCTTAACTTCTGCGGATGTCAACATCTGCGGAACCTTACATCTGATGTAAAGTTCAAATAATGCATGTTTTGTTTTGCTGCTGAATCAGAAATCACATAATACTTCTACGGATGAGAGCTGTGACTTCTGCGGATGCAGAAATTTCACTGTTACTTCTACGGATGAGAAATATTACTGAAACTTCTGCGGAACTTAAAGTTTGAAAACTTTAAATGTATGATATCTACATAGTAGAATCAAATGTTGATGTTGGACATTGTTGACTTTATTTGCATGGCAATTAAGTACAGGGAAGCAAGTTTCCTGTATCCTGCATTCAAGTTAGTGCTCAAGTTCCAATTCCTTCAAAGTAATTTAAATCAATTATCGGCTTTGTATTGTTTTTCATGCATGAACTACTCCCCCTAAATTTGTGATTAATGTGAAACTGTTGCATTCATCATAAATTTAAGTTGTGAACAGGCATGACAGGCATATGACATCCTAAATGAGAGAAAGTCAGTTGAGAGAACAATTAAACATCTGACAAACAGTTACATGCAAGCATATATATTTAGAGGGATCATACTATAAATTGGCTTCTGCTGATGTTGATTAGTTGATTCAACACATATCTGATTGCAAGTATATAGATCCACTTAAATTCAAACATGAGTGTTGTATCAACTAGGCATGCGATTTATCATGTTGTGAAGTTTGTTAATCAGTAGCAATCATGAGTCCCACATTCAATTATCATTAGAGTATGTCTTCCGTAGGTGAGGCAAATCACTACATCCCACACTTAATGACTATGTACATTAAGTTATAAGTTCTATCTTGAGACAATTTTCAGTCTCATGAATGCTTTGATGTTAAAGCTCTTTGACTTGATGTTCAATGGATCACAAGTGATTCCTTTTTAGAGCGGTAATATGATCTTCATAGTCACCAGGTCTTTACTTTCGTAAAACAGAGGTGAACTTTAACCCAGGTCTTTGTTTACACAAAACAGAGGGAGAATGAAGATCACACTTATTGATCACAGTCCCAGGTCTTTGTTCACACAAAACAGAGGGAATATGACTTTGCAAAGATAGAATATTATAAAGTATTTTACATAGTGTGCTTGTGTAAGTGATTTGATCACATCAGGAGAGACCATACCTTCCTGAATCTCAAATGGAATCCTCACAGACAGTTACCTCATGCTTTTAGTGTGGCATGCTCTTAGCTTTGTTTCCACTCAAGTTGAACCTACTCACATATCAGTATGATATAAGTCAGATTGGGGTTTTGTTGAATAGCCAAGTATAGTCTACTATCATGTCCCATATATAATGCATGTATAGATGTTCTATCAGACACTTAAGTTATCCTTAACGCTTACTCTGCACAAAGTCAATCATATGTTTTTGTTGTTTTATTCTAAGTTAATCATCCCTAAAGATTCTATCAGAAAATTAAATCTAACAGAATCAAATGCTTTAGTAAACAAATCAGCAAGCTGATTGGTTGTGTCTACTTTGACTAACTTGATTAGACCCTTTTCAGAGCAATCTCTCAGAAAATGGTATCTGATTTCAATATGTTTTGTTTTACTATGTTGAACTGGGTTAGCAGTTATAAACATAGCAGCTGAATTATCTATATGAATTGGTGTGTGAAGAAAATTGTAACCATAATCAAGTAATTGGTTTTGCAACCAAAGTACTTGAGAGCAACCTGCTGAAGCAGCTATGTATTCTGCTTCAGCTGTGGATACAGATACATTTGTTTGCTTCTTGCACTGCCATGAAACTAGTCTTGGTCCTAAAAATTGACATCCACCAGTTGTGGATTTTCTGTTGTTGTTGCACCCTCCATAGTCACTATCTGAGTATGAGTAGAGGCTAAAATCTCCATCTTTGGGATACCAAAGTCCCAATGCAGGTTTGCCTTTCAGGTATCTGAAAATTCTCTTTACAGCATTCAGATGTGACTCCTTTGGGTCTGATTGATACCTGGCACAAACACAAACAGCAAACATGATGTCAGGTCTACTAGCAGTTAAGTACATTAATGAACCGATCATTGATCTATACAATCTTTGATCTATGGATTTGCCAGCAGGGTCAGGCACAATCTTGTCTATTGTTGATGCTGGTGTCTTGCATGAAGTGGAATCAGCAAGATTGTACTTCTTCAAGATTTGATGAATGTACTTCTCTTGATTGATGAAAATGCCATCTGATTTCTGATGAACTTGTAAGCCAAGGAAGAAAGTCAATTCTCCCATGGAGCTCATCTGAAATTCAGATTTCATTAAGTCTTCAAAGCTTTGACACAGCTTCTTGTTGGTTGACCCAAATATGATGTCATCAACATATATTTGAACCACCAAAAGATCTTGATGTTCTTGTTTGAGGAAGAGTGTCTGATCAATAGTTCCTCTCTTATACCCATTCTTCAGCAGGAAGGATGATAGTGTATCATACCACTTTCTGGGTGCTTGATGAAGACCATATAAAGCTTTATCAAGCTTGTATACTCTATGTGGATAATCAGGGTCTTCAAAACCAGAGGGTTGAGCCACATAGACTTCTTCATCAATTTTCCCATAAAGGAAAGCACACTTCACATCCATCTGATAGACTGTGAACTTTTTGAATGCTGCATAAGCGAGGAAGACTCGTATAGCTTCAATCCTTGCAACTGGTGCAAAGACTTCATCATAGTCTATCCCCTCTTCCTGAGTATATCCTTGAGCAATAAGTCTGGCCTTGTTTCTCACTATGATACCTCTGTCATCGAGCTTGTTCTTGAAAAGCCATCTTGTGCCAATTGGATGTTGACCCATAGGCAAATCTACAAGAGTCCACACTTTTTGTTTTCTGAATTGTTGTAACTCTTCTTGCATAGCCTCAATCCAGCTGTTGTCTTTTAGTGCAGCTGTAATGTTTGCAGGAACTGTTTGGGACAAAAAGCAGGTGAATAAACAAATGTTTGCCACACCTCCTTTGCTCCTTGTGGTTCTAGCATGCAAGTCCCCAATGATATTGTCTGTTGGGTGAGACTTGTGTACTCTGCTTGTTGAGACAGCATCAACTTGAACTGTGGAGTCTAAGTTAGTGAAACCCATTGAAGCAGATGGTGTCAGCTGAGAAGTTGAGTCAATGAAATAATCAAAAGGCTCATGGTCGTTCGGATCAGCTTGTGTTTGATTGGCTGCTTTGTCTTCTTCTGCAGGGAGTTCTACGGAAGCAGCATTTTGTTCTTCCGCAGGAGGTGCTACGGAAGCAGTATTTTGTTCTTCCGTAGGAGGTTCTACGGAAGCAGTATTTTGTTCTTCCGTAGGAGATATATCACCATCCACGGATGAACAATGTTGGTCAGCTGGCAATGGTTGTTGAATGACTACCTCCTGTCCATCTCTAGCATCAGTAGTTGCACCAGAATTTATATCTACGGATGAGGGAACATCTGCTGATGAATTTCCATGTGCTGGGGATGAAGAGTTTGCTTCTCCGGAAGTAGCTTCATGCTGCTGACTTGATTTTTTCTGTGGTCCAGGTGACACTTGTGCTCTTGGTGGGTCAGCTGTTAAAGGTACTTCATTCACACTTGGGGGCACAAAGGGATAACATGTATCCGCAGCACCTGCATTGATCAAATAACCAGAGTTAAATGATTCAGTTAAGGCATCTATATCAAATAACCAAGATGATCCTTTTACATTGGTAGTAAACATGGATTCATCAAAAGACACATTGGGAGTCTCTTCGACTATGTTATGTTCTGGAATGTACACCCTATATGATTTAGAAGTGGATGAATATCCAGCAAAGAAACCATCATAGGCTTTTTCAGAAAATTTTCCCAATTGTTCTTTAGTATTTAAAACAGACACATGACACCCAAAAGCTCTAAGATATCCTATAAAAGGTTTTCTTTTAAATAAGAGTTCATAAGGTGTTTTATTATGTTCTTTGACTATCAAAGTTCTATTTTGAACATTGCAGGCTGTATTCATAGCTTCTGCCCAAAATGTAATGGGCAACTGAGAATCAGCTAGCATTGTTCGGGCTGCTTCTATCAGTGTTCTATTTCTCCTTTCAGCCACTCCATTTTGTTGTGGAGTTCTTGGGGCACTGAATTGTCTAGCTATTCCTTTAGTCCTGCAAAAAGAATCCAAATCAGCATTAACAAATTCAGTTCCATTGTCACTCCTAAAAATTTTAACTTTTAAATCAAGTTGATTCTCAATCTTGATCACAAAGTCCATTAATGTTTCAGATGTTTCACTCTTATGTTTTAAGAAAAAGACCCATGTAAATCTAGTGAAATCATCAACTATCACCAAACAATATTGCCTTTTTCCAATGCTCAGCACATTGGTTGGACCAAAGAGATCCATGTGAAGCAATTTGAGTGGTGTAATGTTTGTGTTGATTGTTTTGGATTTATGAGACACTCTGTGTTGTTTTCCTTTATAACATGAAGAACAGTGATTAGAACAATGAAATTCTTTCTTTGGTAATCCAATGAATAAGTCATTTTTCACCAGTTTATTCATGTTCTTCATGTTGGAATGGACAAGCCTTCTATGCCACAATTGAGATTCATCGTCGGAAGATTTGGACAGCAGGCATGTCTCATGATTTGTGAGTGTTGTGTTGTTCATATCCAATATATATGTGTTGCCTTTTCTTGATGCTGTAAGAAGTATCCAGTCTGCTGGAACTGTAAACCCTGGCTTAAGAATGTAACAGTTAGTGTTGTCAAAGAGTGTTAAATAATTTTGATCACAAATTTGGGAAACACTAAGTAAATTATACTGCAAATTTTCACAGTAATTTACTTTTTCAAATGTTAAAACACCGTTAGTTACCATTCCCTCACCAACAATTTTACCTCCCTTCTTATCCCCACCAAATGCCACATAAGAGGCATGTTTATGTTTGAAGTCATGGAGAAGTGCACAGTTGCCTGTCATATGTCTGGAACAACCACTGTCAACATACCACTTGTTGTCAGCTCTCCATGATTGTTCCTGCACACAAAAAGAATTTAGTTAGTCTTGACAACCCAAGGCTTAATTGTCTTGGGTTTGCCAGTTGTGTCAACAATAGTTACTCCTTCATGAATTAATCTTGAAGTTTCAGTATTAGTTGTTTCTTTTTGATCTGATGGTGGTGAGGATGATTCTGTTGAAGATGATTCAGGTTTCTGAGTATCTTCAAGCTTATTCGAGTCATTCTTCAACTTGGCTTGTTTTGGTTGGTATCTTAACTTTGAAGAGGATCCTGTAGACTTGAAAGTTTCTTCATCTTTCTGTTTTGATTGAGACACAGGAGTTCCTTTAGCAAAGTTATCAAAGAAACCATCAGCTGCTTCACTTTGTTTATCTGTCAAATCCACCTTTTTGTGAGGTGTCTTAGACTGTATTGGTGCTTTCTTCTTCAAAGTCTTGTCCGCAGCAGAGGGTCTTTTCTTTGACTTTTGTTGTTCTTTCTGAAACTTTGTCTCTTTGTCTCTTTCTGAGGCTTGAGAGTCTGATTCAGATGATGTATCATGTGACTTCTTTTTGCTCTTTTTCTTGTTCTTCTTATTAAAATAACATTCCTGAGTGGAATGATTATTTTTGTCACATATGGCACAGTGTTTGTTGAAGAAACAATCATCAGTCATGTGATTGTTCATATTGCAAATGGAACAATAGCTGCTGAAATAGCATTCATCAGTATTGTGATTCTTCATATCACACCATTTGCAATATTTTTCTGAATTTTCTTCAGATTCAGCCTTCTTTTTATTGTTCTCACTTGCTGAAACATCAGGTGATTTCTTCTTGTGTTTGTTGGGGGCTTCATTAGCTGTTGTTTGTTTGTCTTTGGCTCCCTTTTGTTGCTTGATATTGAGCCTTGTCTTTGCATGTGTGTGAGGCTCTCTTTTTACCTCGTCCGCAGGATCAGCTTCTCTTTTCCTTTGCTTTTCTGCGGATTCAGTGGTTTTTGTCTTCCGCAGATGATTTACGAACTTGGCAGATTTTGCTTTTCGCAGATGTTCTACGGATTCCTCATTCTTTTTCCGCAGGTGTTCTACGGATTCTTCAGTTGGTGCTTTCTGAGGATTCTTGTTTGATTGTTTCTTACCTTTATCAGAAGATGACAAAGGTGCTTTTGTGCTTGATCCGCAGCTATCAATCTTGTGAAGATTCAGTTCTTGTAATCCTTCATTAAGTTCAGCAATCCTCTTGCAAATAGTCTTCAGCATGTTCCGTTGCTTTGGCGGATATTGGAGCTTTGATTCTTCAAGGACTCGCGGAAGACCAGTTTCAACTTGAACATTCTTACCAATGTTCAGTTGATCAGTATCATGTTCATCAGAATCATCCAGGTCATCATAGTTATCAAAATCTGATTCATTATGTTTAATTGATTCTGATTCAGTAGATTCAGTTTCACTCATCTCAGATTTATTGTTGTTTGTTTGACTATCGTTGATGTCAATTTTGGTGCTTTGCACAAAATGATTTGACAAATTGTTAGTCATTGTTTCAGGTAAAGGTGTGTAGTTATCATTAATAGGTGGTGCAACAGCATTATAACCCAACCCGGACCTGTTCTTTGATTCAATATGAGAATTTAGCAAGTTCTCATATTGCTGAGATGATAATTGAAACTTCTGAAGTTTCACTTCAGTGGATGCATGATCAGCCATGGATTTTGTTAAGGAAGTGGTCAGATGCTCAACTTGGGCTTTTAGACTGTAGTTTTCAGAAACATATTTTTCTAAATCCTTTTGCAAGGAACTTATTTTGATTTGATATAGTTTTTGTTCTCTTAAGTGTGATTCATTTAAAACCATAGTTTCTTTTACTTTATCAGCCAATTGTTGAGCATGGACTCTATATCTCTCAACTTCCTCAACACATGTTGATGAACATAACCTGTCTTTTACCTCTCTGGCCATAGGAGGAACTTTGTTTTCCATATGTGCCATCAGTGCTTGATTCTCCTCTATCACTTCCTTCTCATACAGGCTCCAGTCACATGTTCCATCCTGAAGTATGATCAGCCCTGTCTCCTTAGAGTTGCTTGGTCCTGCTGATGTATTTGTGGCTGGTGGGGATGTGAGCTGAGGTTGTCTATGCAGAGATCTTTGAGAGGTCGACTGCTGATTCTGATAGTGTTGTTGCTGCTGATTTTGTTGTTGCTGCTGCTGATACTGTGGAGTTGATTGTTGATTGCATTCTCTAGAAAAATGGCCATAGAGATTGCACTTGTAACATCTGACTTTAGATTTATCAACTCCAATCTTCGATGTTTTGCTTGCTGCTGCCAGATTTTTATTTCTTCGAAGGTATTGCTTGGCTCTATAAGCAATCATCGCCATCTGCCATTGTAGATCCATCTCTTCTACTACATTAGGAGGGAGTTCCTCCAAATCTTGCTGACAGATGTTTGCTGCTGTAAGGGAACTTCCAAGATATGCTTGAAAGCTAGAACTAAAAGCTGCAAAGGCTGCTTTTTGTTCTTCAGAATCCAATATCACAGTTATTGGTTCTGAGTTTGCTGTTGCTGATGTCTCTCTTTTCTCTGTAGATTTAGCCTTTTCCTTTTGATTTTTACTTTGAGATGATTTCTTACTGGGTTTGGACGCATAAAAGCTTACTTCCTCTTCATCATCACTCAAAGCACAAGAGTTATCACCTTCATTATTAGAAATAAATGCACTTCCAGCATTCTTGGTTTCCTTGAAGTGATAAGGTGAGACATGAGTTCTCACACTCTTGTTTCTTGTTTGTTCATCCAGTTCAAGTGCTTCAACCTTGGCAACCAAAGTATCTAGACCAGTTGTCTTGAGATCTATGGTGTTCTTGAACATGGAGACTGTATGCTTCCAACTTTCAGGCAAAGTGTGGAGCATCTTCTTGTTCAGTTCCTCAGTAGTATATTTTAACTCCAAGATGTTCATCTCAGTCACAAGTTGCATAAATCTATGGAGTTGCTGAGGAATTGACTCACCCTCAATATGATGAAAAGTTTCATATTGTGATCTAAGGGTGTCTTTTCTTATGCTTCTGATCTCATCACTCCCTTCACAGAGAGTGTGAAGTATCTTCCACAGGGAATTGGCTGTTTTATAGTTCTCGCACCTAATCAAGATTTCTTCAGGCAAAGCCATACTAAGCAAGCTGTATGCTTTAATATCGACTTTGACCTTCTTGATATCATCAGGTGGCAAGTCCTTAGTGCTGATAGGCTGATTTTTGTCATTATAATCCGGCCCAAGAGTGGGTGGAATATAAGGACCTTGTGTGATGGACTCCCACAAGTCAGAATCTGTGTAGTTCACATGATTCCTGAACTTTATCTTCCAGGATTTAAAATCAGCTTTTGTTTCTAACTTTGGTGGTTGATAAGATCCTCCACCAAAAGTACTCATGTTTAATGCAGACGAATGAATAAAAACTTAAAAGCGAAAATTGACAGATCTATCAAAGACCCAGATCTAGTATTCAATTGATTTGAATATAGATCTAAATCAAACAAGCAATGAGAGAGTGCTTGCTGAAAAATCAGTCGTTGATTTAATTGTTTGAAAATCAATTAAACAATTTTAATACTGATAGATCAATTGATCTAAATCAATGAGCACCAATTGCTCTGATACCACCTGTGAATCCAAGGATCGCAATTCAGGAATTATTAGTATTAAAATAAATCAATTTAATGATCGTGGAATTATCATTAATTGACGTTTAATTGTTTGTAATGATCAATGATGAACACAACCACAGAAACACAATAAAGACGAAATCTATAATAATTCAAATGTATTTCATTAACTATAATGTAATGATTACAAAAGAATAATGAATAACTATGAACAATCTAATTCTGTAAATCGAATGATGTTTGATGTTGATGTGACGGCAGCTAGGGTTGCACAATGAACTCTTGATCGCCGTAATATTGATTGATTGTGTTCACCGAGATGTGAAACCTAGGACTCATATTTATAGATGATTTGAGTCGGTTAAGGAAACACCGGATCTCTCGGGATTTGTTATTGATTGTGTTGACTTGTTTGACTTCTTGGAGTTGTAATCGCACAAGTATAATGTTCTTCCGCAGCAATCTTCTCGTCCGCAGAACATTTGTTCTTCCGTAGATGACTTAGTCTTCCGTAGCAAAGTTGTTCTTCCGTAAGAAATTCTTCTTCCGTAGGAGTCTTCACTTCATGGTATTTGATCATCCGCAGGAACATGTACTTGGTCATTTGGTCTTGTAAGAAACATATCTACGGATTAACAAAATTGTTCATCCGTAAATGTTTCCTACACTTGGTCAATTTCAGCAAATCCATCCAAGTATATTGTTTCTCCTGTCAAGTCACAAATCAACACACATATATATATGGGGTTATCCTAATTCTGTGAATCGAATGATGTTTGATGTTGATGTGACGGCAGCTAGGGTTGCACAATGAACTCTTGATCGCCGTAATATTGATTGATTGTGTTCACCGAGATGTGAAACCTAGGACTCATATTTATAGATGATTTGAGTCGGTTAAGGAAACACCGGATCTCTCGGGATTTGTTATTGATTGTGTTGACTTGTTTGACTTCTTGGAGTTGTAATCGCACAAGTATAATGTTCTTCCGCAGCAATCTTCTCGTCCGCAGAACATTTGTTCTTCCGTAGATGACTTAGTCTTCCGTAGCAAAGTTGTTCTTCCGTAGGAAATTCTTCTTCCGTAGGAGTCTTCACTTCACGGTATTTGATCATCCGCAGGAACATGTACTTGGTCATTTGGTCTTGTAAGAAACATATCTACGGATTAACAAAATTGTTCATCCGTAGATGTTTCCTACACTTGGTCAATTTCAGGAAATCCATCCAAGTATATTGTTTCTCCTGTCAAGTCACAAATCAACACACATATATATATGGGGTTATCCTATAGAAAATCACATATATATATACTTTGACTGTTACAAATAATAATTACAGGACTTGATTTTCAAGTACTAAGCCTATACAAAATTGATCTAGCCCTATAGACACTAGACCTAACAAATAGCTAGGCGTGCCTCTCTTAAATTACATATTAATTTATTAATATATAATATATTTATATTCTTATAGCTCAACCCATGTAATATAGAAAAATCTAACCTAATAATGTATATAAATAAAATAGTAAAATATTATTTTCTTCTTTGACGTTTCGCTGAATTTATCATTTCAATTCAAAAATATTTTTTGTCATCTCAATGACTATAGTTTACCAAATATTATCATTTTCATCTACTACACTAACTCCATTAAAACCTCCATTAAATATTAGGATACTTTAGTCTTTTTCAAGATCCTATTTGTTCAGCTAAAACAAATTAACTAATTAATATTTAATTAAAACTAAAAAACACATGAAGCAACTAATGAGACCGGTTGCTTTGATCAACTCCAACTCATGCTATTCGATTGAGATCTGCTGTGTTATTTCAATTAATCTTCATGTTTTATTTGAACGTGTACCATTGTTCGATTAAGGTATTCTGTGAGATTGAGGTCTGTTATTGTGACGTTTTGTCTAATTGAGGTATACTGTCATCACGCTTTGTTTGATTGAAATTTGTTGTTGTCATGTTTGAACAAACATGACAATAGCATACCTCAATCAAACAAAACGTGACAACAACAGACCTCAATCTCACAACAGACCTCAATCGAACAATGGTACAAGTTCGAACTAAACGTGAATATTAATTAAAATCTCACAGCAGAACTCAATCGAATATCATGAGTTAGAGAATCAAAACTATTAAATAGAAACGTCCGTTCTCACTAGACGCTGCATTTATTTTTTAGTTTTAAATAAATATTAATTAATTATTTTGTTTTAGTTGGATAATCATGGTGTTGAAAAAGATTAAAATACTATCATATTTAACGGATATTTTAACAGTGTTAGTGGAGTTGATGAAAATAACAATATCTTATAAACTTTAATGACTAAAATGACAAAAAAATTATGAACAAAAATGAAAATAAATTACATGAATCGTCCATGAGGTTTGCTCAAATTTCACCTTTTGTCCCTGTGATTGAAAAATTACAGGTTTAGTTCTAAGGTTTGGAAAAAAAATCATACATTTCATTCCTGGGTCCAACGACTGTTAATTAATTCCGTTAACTGTCTGCAAAATGACCATATTGCCATTTTTTTCCTCATTGAACCCATCTCAACCACCACCATTCCACCACACACCATCATCCTCCACCACCACCATTACCACCACGTCCACGATTACAATCCCTAGCTAAATGACCAAACCCTTCGCAGTTAAAACACCTACGCCCCACACCATCGTAACCAACACGACTACGGCTTCTGTCAACATCAGATCCATCTACAACAGTAACATTAACAGCCTGTTGTCGATTGTTCTTCTCAACAACCGTTAACTTAACCTTCTGACCTTCGTGGAGGCTCCGGTAGCCTTCAGCTTGGATCTTCAATTGATGAACAAATAGATCTTCGTCGTCTTCATCTGGCTTCATGCAACTGTAGCCCTTGCTGTCGTGAAACCGAACAACGACTCCGGTTGCCGTCACATCTACCACTCATGCAGATCGCTAAAACGTGGTGTGTGGTGGTGAAGATGGTGGTGTGTGGTGGTGGTATGGTGGTGGTGGTGGTTGAGATGTGGTTGAATGGGTAAGAAGAAGGGCAAAATGATCATTTTGCAACCATTTAACGGAATTAATTAATAGTCGTTAGATACAATGACGAAACGTGTTATTTTTTTTTCAAATCTTAAAACTAAACCTGTAATTTTTAATTCCCAAAGTAAAAAACAAAATTTAAGTAAACATTAAGGATGATTCGTGTAATTTACTCAATTAAAAATATCATTTTATACTCTAAATAAAAAGATGTGATATCACACAAGTCATGGAGTCGCAGATTATTGACAGGTAGGATCGCTACTCCTGATACGTGTCAAGAAAGTTACCTCCCTACTATAAATACCACTTCTCATAACACTGGAGGAATCTGCAATTGGCGTTACACCCCTCTTCTTCTTCTTTCCTCAGGTAATCGATTCCAGTTCTTCATCTTATGAAATTATAATCACTTTAATCAATCGATGAATCGATCATCTCAAATTGATCATCTTGTTTCGATTTCTCGTAGCTTATTGTTTACTTGAGTATCGATTTCGCATATGCGTGTTCGATCGTCTCTACTAGGTGAGAATTGAGATTCTGTTGAATGATCGTATATCTTATGGTACGATTGGAGGATTTGTGTAATTTTATGTCTCTTTTACAGTATTGAAGGTGAGTTTTTGTGCCTTGAATTGAATCCTGATGATGTGTGCAGTGTGTTTGTTATGTATATGTTGAATATGCTGGATGGTTGATGAATCGTTCTAAAAGTGTTGTTCTCTGGGGGATTTATCGGTGTATATATCTTCTAGCTTCCAGTAGTAGACGATAGAAGCATTGATTTTGATTTTGATTTTGAAGTTAAGTGATAGGGTTTTGTAATGAACTGGATGGGGATTTTCACCTTGAAGTGTGAATTTCTTATTCATATGTGATATGGTTCTCTGTTTATAGATTTAAGGATTGATTTATGTTTTGATACTGGGTTTGATAGTTTGATGTGCTAATTAATTGAATCATCTGAAGGGCAGTGGTGGTTGCATTTAATTTAGTTAGGTCATGCGCATCGGTTTGCAGGGGTTGAATTTTGTTTTTATGCTATTTCATATGGTCAAACTTAAAACAATAAAATTAATGAACTTAGCTGGGAGATAGATGTTTAGCATGATCAATTCAAGCATGCTGCATAGGCATGGTCAATATGTTGAGAAGAACACCGGTGAAGGGTCTCGGAAGATGACTTAGTGAATTGCTTTTTTATATCTTCTTGGCCTTTGATCTTTCCTAAAAATTTAACAAATTAAAGTCACTCTTTACTAAAGGTGGATGCCTTGCTTAAATTTCTCAGATACAGATTGTTTTTAATGCACTTCTAAATTTTTTCAAGAGAATAGTATTCAATCAAGTTTATGCCCTGAAAAATGGGAATGTTTGGGTCAACTAGGTTTGGAACAAAACAGGTTCTGAATGCGTGCAGGTCAAAATGGGTTGTTTTAAAACAAGTATCAATTCAAGTTCTGACCAAAATAAGGTTCACCTTGAAATGGGTAGATTTAGAAAACAAAAAGAATCAAAATGGGTTCAAAGGTTATATGTGCTTTTCATGGCGTAGTGGTGACAGATGGTGGGTGCGTTGGGGGAGGTGGCATCGACGTTGGTGGTGGTTTCAGGGGGAGATGGTGGTGGTGGGAGTCTGGGAGAGACGGTGACAGTGACTTGTAGGTGGAGGTGACTCACAATGGCGGTGAGCGGTGCTCGCCTATTTTGACCCAATTTAAGCTCAACAAGTTTTAAAATAGTTACCCAAATTGACATGTGTAATTTTAGTAGACGCATAAGCAATTTTTACACAATAAATCCATTTCTTGATAAATGGGTCATAATTGCATGGTGTAATCATGTTGAATAAAGAGTATGATGCCATTACATGGACATTTTTTTATAACAAGTCGTTTCTGCAGGCATAGTGATCAAACTCTTGTGTGATGGCTTCAAAGCGGATTCAAAAGGAGCTGAAGGACTTGCAAAAGGACCCCCCTGCTTCTTGCAGTGCTGGTTAGTTCCCATCTGTCTTGATATTGCTTGTATTCTGCCATGGGCTACATCTTTTTGAATTCTAACCCGAACAAAGCAAGTAGATGATTTCTAATCCAAACACATTTTCATTATTATAGTATCTAGTGTAGCTATGTTGGAGATATTTACAAAATTTGTACAACATAACATCCTGAATGATTAATATTTGATATTATACTCTGATGAAGGGGCTTGTTCTTACCTTGGCAATTTTTAGTAAGTTTGGATATTGAGAACATGCAGTGAAGCTTTTATTCTAACCAGAAATTATAGATATGTGTTGACTTGTTATTTGTAATATGTGGTTTCATCAGGCCCTGCTGGTGAAGACATGTTCCATTGGCAAGCGACCATTATGGGCCCTGCGGATAGCCCGTTTGCTGGTGGAGTATTTCTTGTCTCCATTCACTTCCCTCCTGATTACCCGTTCAAACCACCAAAGGTAGTGTATCGAGCTCTCTAAACTGTTTAGAAAACAATTTGCTTTTAAACTGATGTAACACTGAATAACTGACCTATGTTTCAGCGAATTTTTTTAAAACTGTTGACCTCCACAAAATGCTGGGGAACCTAGGGTTATTTATGCTTTGTTGTGATCATTTAATTCAATGCTTGATGTTTGAACTTACATCAGAAACAATAACATTGTTGTTGGGTTGAAGGTTTCCTTCCGAACCAAGGTATTCCATCCAAATATAAACAGCAACGGTAGCATCTGCCTTGACATCCTCAAAGAACAGTGGAGTCCCGCGCTTACCGTCTCCAAGGTAATATATTTTTTATAAATCTGGCATGGTGTTAATGACATGACATCTTGGAGTTGTACTAAGTTATGAAACATTGATTTTTTTATATGGGATGGTGGTGATATAGCCATGATGGCAGGGTTTGAGGGACGAGTTTTGACCCGTTTTATGTGAATGGGTTCTGTTTGGGTATGTTATATCTATAATGGTGGAACTGGTGAGTAAAAAATCAGCTAAAGGGAAAAGTGGTTCACACCCCATAATACTTTTATGCATTAAATCTCAATTAATTCAATAATTTGTAATGGCACTATTTGTTTACAAGATTTAGAAGTTTCAGACCAAAGGTGTTTTGAGTCAACAAATACTAAAGGTTTCCTTCTAGCTTTAGTGACTGATGTATGTGATTTCGTGATGTGTAGCTTCCATGACTGATTATTAGTGGGAACTTTGCAGGTTCTGCTTTCAATTTGCTCGTTGTTGACGGACCCAAACCCTGATGACCCGTTAGTGCCAGAGATTGCTCATATGTACAAGAATGATAGGGCCAAGTATGAGACCACGGCTCGGGCATGGACCCAGAAATATGCCATGGGTTAGGGTATGTGGAAGGGCTTTTGTGCGTTAAGAAATGAAATAAATAAACCACCTCTTTCATATAAAAATTTGGTCGTGCTTATTACTTCCTATATAATATCTATGACATATATATTGCATGACATTGTGGAAGAGTTTCTCTGCTGTGTGTTAGTTTTCGGTTTAAGCTTCTTCTACCGTTTATAGCATGTCGTGCCATTCACATTTTTGGATGCAGTTATGTTATACAATTTAACTTAAAAAAGTTAGTATAACTTTAAAATAAGAAAAACCTTTAGAGCATCTTAGATAGATGTTTTGTTAGATGTTTTTGAGGTAGAGGAGAGTATGAAGTGGAGGAGATGTTTTTGTCAGATGTTTGTGAGATCGGGAATTCTGCACACACCGCAGTTTCCTGTTAAAAACCGATTCAAACGGTCACGGTTAGGCCTCCCCGTGACCGTTCAATCAGGTGTGAGACCTAACTGTCACGGTGAGGCCTAACCGTGACAGTTAGATCTGGGGATCCGTTAACAATGATTGGGTATGTAATTAATGGGGAATTGATTGTGTGCAGTTAGGGTTTTGGGTGCTATATGTCACGGTTTGGCCAAACCGTGACATATTGCATATATTTTTTATATTTTTTTTATCATATCACTTTGTTTTTATTTTAATTTTATCACTCGTTTAACCTAATCGTAACTCACATGTTTGTGACATATTGCCAAACCGTGACATATTGCCTATATTTTTTATATTTTTTTTATCATATCACTTTGTTTTTATTTTAATTTTATCACTCGTTTAACCTAATTGTAACTCATAAGTTTGTGTTTTGTGTTTATTAATAATTTATCTTATTACAAGTATTTATTTATTATTAATGTGACGGTTTTGTGTTTAATTTGTTTACGAGTTTGAGGGCGGGCCTTGGCGCAGCGGTAAAAGCTGTTCCTAAGGGACCGAAGGTCTCAGGTTCGATCCGTGGAAACGGCCTCCCCACAAAATGTGGGGGAAAGACCGCGTACATCTTCCCTTAAATGGGACGGACCCTCCCTGGACCCTGCGAAAACGCGGGAGCTCTTTGCAGCACCAGGTACGCCCTTTTTGTTTACGAGTTTGTAAAAATCGGTTGTCATTATACAGACATATGGTATATAATTTCTAATTTGAGTAATCACACTAGTTTGTTTTTATTTTTATTTTATCACAAGGTTAACCTAATTGTAACATACGTGTTTGTGTTTTGTGTTTATTATTAAATTATCATATTACAAGTAATTTTTATAATATACAATTAGTTGTTATCAAACATATACAATTAACATTATCAATATATACAATTAACATTATCAACATTTAGTTGTTATCAAACATATACAATTTTTGTTATCAAACATATACAATTTTTGTAACCTAAATCGTAAAAGTCAGTTGCTATCAAACATATACAATTAACATTATCAACATTACAAATATAAAACAAACAAACAAAGAAACACACCAAACAAACACAACCAAATATACAAGTCATCATAACTGAAACTGCACACACACACATATATATATATATATATATATATATAATATATATATATATATATATATATATACACATATATACAACGAGTTTTTACATACAAAAAGAAATAAAATACAAACAAAATACCTATCTAATCCATCATCCCCGGATCGCTGCCCTGACCAGACCCGCCCGCGCCAGAAGGGCCAGCACCGTCATGGTCTAACCGCCTCGGTGGCTGTGACAACAACGGCGTACCCGAGGCGGCATAGTCCGCGACCATGTGCTGGACGACCCAGTCCATCATATCATGCAGCCTCGTGGTCGTATCCTCCAACCTCCTGGTCATATCCTCCAGCCTCGTGACCCTGTCTCGTGTGTCCTGAAGCATATCAAGAACACGAGCAGGCAATCGCACGGCATGGTACACGCGCTGAGGATGCTGGGGCGGGTCCTGTCGTATGGCGGGGGAATGGGCTGATCCTCCCCGCCGCCAAGGGGCCCGTGGGCATCCTGAAGGTGGGACCTCAGCCCCCGCCAGCTCGGGGGGTCCACCAACGGCTCGGGCACCCATGGCACGAGCTCATGGTATCTACTGAGCAGGTGCCACATGCCGTCGGGGAACCTCCGAACGATCCTCATCCCAGTGGCGGTGGTCCGGCCGGCCACGCGCACAGGAGTCGGAGGTAGCAGGAGCTGGGACATGGCGTGCGCGTACCCCAAGCCCCGAGCGATCCGGGAAACGATGTTCCCGCCCACTAACGCCCCTCGCGACTGCCGATGATAATAACTAGCAAAATAATCAGCGAGGGCATGCGCGAGGTGGCAGTGTCGGTGTGTGAGTACACACCGAAGAAAAAAAAGGTCGGCGGCGTTGACCCTGTCGGTCCCTGCCCCACGACCGGCGATGGACGTGGCAATGAGTCGGTGAATGTATCTATACAGAGGGTCTCGTATATGAGATGACATCGTATCACCACCATACGGTCCATCGCCAATGGCAGGCCACCAGACCTGATCGGAGTCGTCAGCCCCGCGGATCAAGGCCGTGATGTACATCGGCTGTCCGACCTCCACCTCCGTGTAGAGGCCGCTGACGACGGCGAACCGCCGAAGTGACATGCGGTGGAGGTGGCCGAACAACCGAAAGAAACCTCCGCGGGCGCACGACCGTCCGCTATGTCGTCCTCGTCCAGCTCCGCATGTCCCTGCTCACGTGGACGGAATGTGAAGGTGCAGTAGAACTCCACGGTCAGCTCTCGATGGGCATCGTCGCCCATCCGGAACAGCTGCTCCCACGGGCCGTCCTCGCCGATAATCTCAAAAAAACGGTCCCGCTCTCCAACGAGCTGTAAGAAGTCCTCCGACAGGACGGTCCCCGGTGCCGACACTCGTGCTCTTAGGGTCCTGAACCGCTCGTACGGCGTAGTCCTCTGCTCGAACTGTAAAAACTGGCAGTCATCAATGCCGGGAATAAAAGCATCGTCGGCATCCATATCTGCGAAAAAAAACGTATTTATCATTATTTACAATATTTATAAAATTAATGGTTGACGGTTAATTATTATTATTATTTATTGGTATTATTACTATTATTATTATTATTATGTATACTATTATTATTATTGGTATTATTATTATTATTATGTATACTATTATTATTATTAGTATTATTACTATAATTATTATTACTATTATTATTATTACTATTATTATTATTACTATTATTATTATTATTTACTATTAGTATTATTATTACGATTATTATTATTATTATTATTATTATTATTATTATTATTATTATTATTATTATTATTATTATTATTATTATTATTATTATTAGTACTACTACTACTACTACTACTACTACTACTACTACTACTACTACTACTACTACTACTACTACTACTATTATTATTATTATTATTATTATATTATTACTACTACTACTACTACTACTAGTATTACTATTATAACTATTATTATTATTATTATTATTATTTAACTATTATTATTATTATTATTTATTATTACTATTACTATTATAACTATTATTATTATTTACTATTTCTATTATTATTATTTCTATTATTACTATTACTATTATAACTATTATTATTATTATTATTATTTACTATTATTATTACTATTATTATTACTATTATTATTACTATTACTATTATAACTATTATTATTATTATTATTATTTACTATTATTATTATTACTATTATTACTATTATTATTACTATTAGTATTATTAATATTACTATTACTATTATTATTATAACTATTATTATTACTATTATTTATTATTATTTCTAATAATAATAATAAACCGTCGACAAACTACGCTACACATACGGAAAAACCTATCAAATCTATAAGGGAAAACCTATCAAATCTATTTGGGAAAACCTATCAAATCTATAAAGGAAAACCTATCAAATCTATTTGGGAAAACCTATCAAATCTATTTGGGAAAAACAATCAAATCTATTTGGGAAAACCTATCAAATATATTTAGGAAAACCAATCAAATCTATTTGGAAAAACCTATCAAATATATTTAGGAAAACCGATCAAATCTATGTTTACGTCTATGGATTAAAGCGGAAAATTACGTACCGAAAACGATAATGTAGCGGCGGTGGTGGTGCGACGGCGGTGGTGCAGCGGCGGTGGTGCAGCGGCGGTGGTGGTGCGCAGATGGTAAGTGGCGGTGGTGGTAGAAGATGGTGAGCGGCAGTGG
Organism: Flaveria linearis; assembly: GCA_024085815.1. Lineage (NCBI taxonomy): Eukaryota > Viridiplantae > Streptophyta > Magnoliopsida > Asterales > Asteraceae > Flaveria > Flaveria linearis. Next base: position 12,600,301 of record CM044001.1, read on the forward strand.
TGGTGGTGGAAGATGGTGAGCGGCGGTGGTGGTGGTGGAAGATGGTGGATTCACGGCGGTGGTGGTGGAAGATGGTTGAGCGGCGGTGGTGGTGGTGGTGGAAGGTGGTGGTGAGCGGCGGCGGTGTCACGGGAGGGCTCGCTGTGACGGTTTGGAGGCGGTGGAGGTGAAACGTTGAGAGGATTGTGGTGGTGAAGTGGTTGTGGTTGTGTGGATTGTGTGGTGAAATGGGGGTGTGCGAACGGTTGAAGACGAAACCAGTAAGCAGGAGGTCACGGTTTGGCCTCCACGTGACCTCTTACAGACAGGAGGTCAAGGTTTGGCCTCCACGTGACCTCTTACACACACGGTGCTCGAGGGGTAGGTGCACTAATCGAGGGGAAATCAGATTCAAAAAAATATCTCAAGAGGTCACGGTTTGGCCTCCACGTGACCTCTTCCCTTTTTTTTTGTATAATTGTTATTATTATTATTGTTATTATTATTATTATTATTATTATTATTATTATTATTATTACTATTATTAATATTATTATTATTATTATTATTATTATTATTATTATTATTATTATTATTATTATTATTATTATTATTATTATTAACCGTAACCTTTTAGTTTCTGAATACACAAATAATACTATTAATATTATATAATGTTTAAAAACCAAGTTGAATGAATAGTGAATTTGTGATGTGTGTTTATTTGGCCGAGTTTTGAGGTTTTTCATTTTTGCCCCCTCCTTCTCAAACTGTATTAATAATATGTGATATCTTGGGTTTGTGGGGGAATGGAGCTCTGGTGCGCGTTGTTGTCGGTTGCCGCCGATCTGCTCCTTCTGCCTTCACAAGGGGAAGAGGGAAAGGTGTGGATGCTCATTATATTATATAATGTTTAAAAACCAAGTTGAATGAATAGTGAGTTTGTGATGTGTGTTTATTTGACCACATGAGTTTTGAGGTTTTTCATTTTTGCCCCTCCTTCTCAAACTGTATTAATAATATGTGATATCTTGGGTTTGTAGCACCAGTTAGAGCAGTAGAGAACATCATCTTAGAGGGTAGGAGGAGTAGAGGAAGACCTAGATTGACTTGGGATGAGGTAATTAGGCGAGATATGATACACCTGCACCTCTCTGAGCACATGATCGAGGATAGGACTGGGTGGAGGCGTAGAATTAAAATTAAGGACTTCTAGTGTGACCTATAGGCAGGAAGGGTATTTGAAGTCTGTTTTCGGGGCCTGATGTCTAAGTAGCCCATATCTGCCCTTTAACGGTGATTCTACTTGCACCTAGGATTTATGTATGCTATGTGTTGTATGATTTATTGTGTACTGTAGGATATGTGTTGTATGATTTATTGTATGATGTCCTGCTGCCGATATGGCTTTTTGTATACTGTATGCTATGTGCTGTATGATTTATTGTATGTTGTCTTGCTAAACAGTATGGCTTTTGATATCGAGTCGGGGGTCTCATTGGAAGCGGTCTCTCTACCTAACAAGATAGAGGAAAGACTCGCCTACACCTACCCTCCCTAGACCCTGCTCTTGAGTGGGATATACTGGGTTTGTTTGTTTGTTTGTTTGTTTATCTTGGGTTTGTGGGGGAATGGAGCTCTGGTGCGCGGTTGTTGTCGGTTGCCGCCGATCTGCTCCTTCTGCCTTCACACGGGGAAGAGGGAAAGGTGTGGATGCTCATGGTTGTCGGTTACGGTGGCGTTGTGTTTGTTTCCCCTCTTCTCTGACTTGATTTCGGGTTTTGAGATGGTAGCATTCACGCGGCGGCCGACGGCCTTCTTCGCCTGGGTTCCGACCGCCGGGCCGTCGGACTCTCTCTAACTTTGGTTCTAGGGATCCAGTGGTGGTTGTCATGTTTGAGGGGAGTTCTAAGGTTCCAGTTGTGGATTTCGTGTTCGAATGGGGGCTTTTGGGTTCCCTTATTTGGAAGGTAATCGTGGGGGCGTGATGGTTCCGATAGGTGAAGGTGGCAGTAGGCGGCAACGGCCGACCGGCGTGTAGGGCGGATGTTTTCATTGTGTCTGTTCTCCGAGAGAACCTCTTCGTGAAGGTTCTCGGCTGGTGTAGCCGGTGCGTTCTTGGTGGCCAGTTTCCAGTAACATCTACATTCGCCTCTGTACTCTTTAGCTACTCGCCACCACCATTGTTGCTGGAGCTGCCTACGGTAATCTCTGCTCTGTTTTCGCAAACCTTAGGTATTAAATGTGTTAAAAATAACTATAAAAAAAAGGTTAACAAGGGAAATTATAGTTATCTCTCTGTAGGTGACAATGATCCGTATGTAATCGGTGATTCGGTTCTGATTCTTCATCTAGGGTTTTCGTTTTTTGATTCTTACAGACCTTTAATGTTTGTTGTTGATTTGGGTTTTCCACGTGTTCTTGAATCTGCCTGATGTTGGTGGCTTCGATTCGTTGGATCACACACTGTTGCTTTATTTTAGGTTGTTTGTTGATTGTGATGATCTAACCAAAAACAAGTTGTTATCCTGGCGTGGTAACCATTGGTAGATGGTCTGCAACTAGAAGCAATGACCAAGTTTGAGCCAAAGCTATGTTTGTCATTGTGCTGTAACGTGTTGGCTTCAATTTGTGAGATTGCGCATTATTGGCTATGTCAGGAATTTCATTGGCAATGATGGTCAAACCAAAAACATGTTGTTGTCCTGGCGGGGCAGCCATATGTAGATGGTTTGCAGCCTGACACCGTGAGTTGGTCTGAGCCAAAGCATTATTACGTCATCCACTTATATGAACCTACATGTTTAAAAAGCTAATGTAATGAATAGTTGGTTTTGTGGTTTGGTCTGATTTTTCTGGTTTGGGTATATAATAGGACGGCTGTGATGATTTCGAAAAAAAATCATTGTTTTGGCGTGACAACCACGTTTGGTTTGCAGCCACAATAAGAAGCCGGGTCTAAGCCAAGGGTTGAAACTAGGGTTGTACTGGTGATTATCGGTTTTAAAATACTCGCGCAGCGCGCGAGGTAGAATTCAACTAGTTATTATTATTATTAACTTTAAAATTATTACTATTAAACTTTTTATTTATATTAGAGTATATTATTATTATTATTGTTATTATTATTATTTATCATTATTGTTATTATTATTAGAGTTTATTTTGTAGTTTCTGGATATATACAAAATATTATTATATTAATATTATTATTATTATTAACTTTAAAATTATTACTATTAAACTTTTTATTTATATTAGAGTATATTATTATTATTATTATTGTTATTATTATTATTATTTATCATTATTGTTATTATTATTAGAGTTTATTTTGTAGTTTCTGAATATATACAAAATATTATTATTATTAATATTATTATTATTATTAATTTTAAAATTATTACTATTAAACTTTTTATTTATATTAGAGTATATTATTATTATTATTGTTATTATTATTATTTATCATTATTGTTATTATTATTAGAGTTTATTTTGTAGTTTCTGGATATACAAAATAATACTATTATAATTATTATTATCAACTTTAAAATTATTACTATTAAATTTTATTATTATTATTATTGTTATTATTATTATTTATCATTATTGTTATTATTATTAGAATTTATTATGTATGTTTGAACATTGGTTTACAAAATATAAGGTGCATATATGTCGATATGTTCCCGATAAGATTGTTTAGGTTATCATTAAAACGTTACGGTTTGTTCACGTACGCATGTTTGTATGTACGTTTACGAAGTGTATTTGTTCTTATTGTATATATATGTTGATGTATGTGTATGTTCATGAAAAAAATATCCGATTCGATATACGTAAATGATCATAAACGGTTAATGTGTAGGATTAGGGAACTTTAAAAGGTCACGGTTAGACCAAACCGTGACCTCTTTTGTCAACAAGTTGTCACGGTTCGCCCACCACGTGACACTTTGTGTCAACAAGTTGTGACAGCTTCATTCCACAACGCCACATGTGAACAAAGGGGTCACGGTTTGCCCAAACCGTGACCTTTTGGTCCATATTATTTTAAAAGAATAAGTTTTCTATACCTAGCAGCGAACCACTCCCGTCCCGACCGGTTAAGACGGTAGTGCAACAGGGGAGTGGTGTGGGCTCGAAACCCACTACCACCTGTTCAAGTGGGTATTTTTTATAAAATTATTTAATTAGTAAAATATTAAAAAATTAGGCAAACGGTCACGGTTTGCCCTAACCGTGACCTTTTGCCCTAACCCAAACCGTGACCTTTTACAAGTGTCATGCGCCCGAACAGGTGCCATGCGCCCGAAAAGAGGTCACGGTTAGACCTAACCGTGACCGTTGCCAAACCCTAGACGTCACGGTTTGGTCAAACAGTGACAGTTTATCTTCCTGTTTGATTTAGTGTTTTATTTTTATTACTATTATTATTAATATTATTAATATTATTAATATTATTATTATTATTATTATTATTATTATTATTATTATTATTAACTTTAAATTTATTACTATTATTATTTCTTCTATTATTATTATTATTTCTATTATTACTATTATTATTATTTATTATTATTATTAACTTTAAAATTATTACTATTATTATTTCTTCTATTATTATTATTATTTCTATTATTTCTATTATTACTATTATTATTATTATTATTATTATTTCTATTATTATTATTATTATTATTATTATTATTATTTCTATTATTACTATTATTATTATTATTATTATTATTACTATTACTATTATTATTACTTGTACTATTATTTTATCATTATCATCATCATCATCATCATCATCATCATCAAATAAAGGGATCTTCATTAATATGATAAAGTATCGGAAAATGATAACTTACAAGAGGCATTGGTGCCTCTATGACGATCCGTTATTCTAACGTAATTATTTATACAATCCTCATACATATTTTGCCATTCTAGTGCTTGTTGATATGCAAATCTCGGCCAATGATAGCCCACACTGGGCATTGGGTAATCCCCTTCCAATTGTATGCAAATAAAGTGACATTGGTGAACAAGAGCAAGTGCGACAACTGGATAGGTGAATAATGGCTCTGGGGCTGTTCTCAGCGGGAACCATGTCTGGCTGCCAAATGAAGAAATAAGATGCACAATACAATTGAATGTTTCCGCAATTACGAGTCCATGGGCCGGAAAAGTTAGCCAATGGGTATCGGGTGCGGGTTGAGTCGTGCCAAACCAATTTAAGCTATTACGAACAGAATCATAATAGCCAGGCAACTTGCGGTTCAAATTGCTCCGCCAATACCTCATGTTTCTGTCTATCTCCGACAATATTTGATGCCTAACCCATTCCCATTCATTTTGCTTTTTCCCTAAAGCCACCGCGATCACCCGAAATCCACAGTTACCATCAGGCCGCACATCTTTTATAGTCGAAACGTACCGGTGAATCCATTGGGGCAGCTGATCCTTAAACTTCATAACTTTTATCACGTACTTTGGTTTCAATATTAAAGGAAACCCTAGGGCAGCTCCCGTAATCGGTACATTTGAAGCAGCCTTTGCCTGATTAGAACGGTCGTTGGGCATTTTAAACTGAGGGGTATATTAGCTATGCCTCGCCGGGTCAGGCATAGTTTGTTATGAGGAAGTATAGAAGCTGTGTCTAGCAGCCTCATACTGTGATGTATTGGAGTCCGCTCTTCATTGTTGCTCCTTAATATTTGGACGATCACGTCGGTCATGACGCACCTCAGGTTCTTTAAGTTTTGACTTGCTCTTAAACAAAGAGTCAAATACTTTCTTAAACAATTTTTCTTTACTTGAGGGTTGGGAGACGACATAACCTTTTGTTTCAAGTCATCAAATTTCAGATCGTAGTCGGGTTCAGGCGGCGCGACGTACGCTGGCTCGAAATCAAGCTTCCTCCAGTGTGGATCTACCGCATCGAGTGGAATACTTGTGACTGGATTTAAAGGTTAAATTATTAGTGAAAAATATGCAATCGTGTGACAATAGTAAAAAATGTATTAAGAAAAATATAACCTTCTCGGACGTATATCTCCAAACGACAAGCACATGGCAAGCCCATGGACGTGAACAACTGGTGTCCACATGAACCCCCAGACTCCTGAATCATTTCCATTTTCGTCAACTCTGATTCAAGGAGGCTAAGGCAAAAAATGGATACTTTATAATGCTACTTTGAGAACAATGACAGTCGATGGTCTTTTTTAATTTTCACACGGGACACCTCGAATGTTTTACAAATTTCAATCTCCTGGCCGCGCACGAGGTCACAAACATATCCGACAAGTGTGTGCAACGTATTATTGGTCCCTGTGAGGTAACTCTTGAAGTTGGCATGTTGGCCCTCAACCCTATTAGTTATAAACTCACCAAAGTTAAGGCGGTCGTACATCCAACAAGTAATAATTTTCTCTTTGTACGGCACCAACTAATTATTCCAAATATATTCCCATACCTCTGAAAGAAATAACAAAATTTATAAAATGAACAAATAAATTATTAGAGTAAAAATAACTATGAAATTCTTACCACGTTTACCATCTTCAGTTAACTTTTCTTCCATCTTCCTGCAATTGTAATCGTACAATGCCTCTGTGGGAGACGAACACAAGGTCTTCCACCAGTATGGAAAATCCTTCCACATGCTGGTTTTGAATATCATATTCCACCGTCTTTTGATATTCTCCCTAACGTGCCACTTGCATAGGTTTTTAGTAGCACTCGGGAACACGGTGTCACACGCGCTCATCAGGGCCAGGTCCCTGTCTGTGACAATAACGCGGGGCTCCACACACCCATCGAGCATATCTCTGATCCGCTCTAGTACCCATGTGAAGTTGTCCTGCCGTTCCCTCGATATAAATGCATGCGCAATGCAAAACGACTTCGACGTCGACGTAACGCCAATAACCTGAACAAACGGAATGTTGTACATGTTGGTCTTGTACGTCGTGTCTATCAACATCACGTGCGGGAATGCGCGCCACATTTTATACGAAGTAGGATGACAAAAGAAAACATCTTCCACGGCCTTAGTAGTTGCATTCGTTCGTGTTTCATACACGAACTCTTTAGATTGTAGCAGGTTTTCAAGTTCCTGCATTGGTGTCATGCCTTTTCTCCCCTCAGCCCTAAACTTCGACGTCAGATTGTATATGTCTTGAACAACACAGACATTGTGGGGAAAGTGCTCCTTTACGGCTGAATGGATATGTCGTGGCCGCACGTGCTGCCTGTGTAACTTCTCGACAAGATCAATTTCTTCGGCAGTCATCTTCCTAAGATGCGCGTGGCCCTCCTCGTACACAACAGGATCGTGGTTATGCGTCTCGTTTCTCACCTCTAACATCCAACTGTCACTCTTTCCTACATACTTCCCTATGAGTTTAAAGGGACATCTCTTCTTTATGCTCCCAGTACGTCTACTTGTGCCAGTGAATTTAGGTTCACCACTACGATTGCATAATAGTTCCACATCCTTTTTTCGTGACCGACCCACCACAATGACGCACCCATGCTCGTGTCCTCTCATTTTAGCCCAGCTCTCCAAGTCCTCACGAGAATCAAAATACTGAAAAAATGATAAAGCTAGACATAAAAAACAATATATAAAACAAATAAAAAATAAAATAAACAAAAGAATAAATACTCTTCGTACTTTATCGGTTTTATAAGAAACCGTAGTCTTTCGAATCCGATCCTCATCCTCATCATGCTCCGCGGTGTCCCCATGGTTTTCTTTGAGGTGAACCGAACCGTCACTCTCATCTGTGTCATTCCCATTAAAAGTATCCGACACATGTGTAATTTCTAGTTCTTACTGGTACGGGGGATGTCCATAATCCAGCTCTGTTTGTGAGTGGTACGTGTTCGGGGCATACCCGTAAGAAGTGCAAGGGGGATATCTATACAATTTACCATAACCTGTCTGTCCAAATAAAGAGTTGTACGCCTCTTGAGCAAATATGTTCGACGGGTTGGTTTCCTCCTCCCCCCACGGAGGGTGACTCCCGTATACGTAATATTCCTAAAAAGGATCATGGTTAGATATTTCATATAATAAGTGTAAGGCCCCGATCCCGGGCACCTCACAGTTGGTCATTCACAGCATAAAACATACATAATATAATTTTTAAGCCGCGGAATTAAGTTTAACAAAAACCATCCATTCATTATGAAAACTGTTGTTAAGCAATACATTCTAGTTTCTAAGTCACCAAAATGTTTAATTGAATGAATTACAACACAACAGTATCGTCAAAATATAATTTGGATGTCAGTCTTGCCCACCAAGTAGTCACCCCTGTATACCATCCTCAACAACCTGTCACCTGCCAACTGGAAAATACATAAAAGTCAGCGTTGCTGAGTGAGTTCTAGTTTTATAGTTAAAATACTTTACTTTTCGTTCAAAAACCGTTCCTCATTTTAACAGGTGATCATACATCGTACGTACACATAGGTAATACTTTCTTTATCTTCATCATCGTTCAATTCGTACTTTTATCATTCCTCTTTAATTAAGCTGTGAGTCTGTTGCGACACCAAGTCGCTCACCTCTAAGTCAATCACAAAGATTGACCTACATACTGTGAGTCTGTTGTGACACCAAGTCACTCACCTCTAAGTCAATCACAAACATTGACCTACATACTGTGAGTCTGTTGTGACACCAAGTCACTCACCTCTAAGCCAATCACGAAGATTGACCTACATTCCTGTGAGTCTGTTGTGACACCAAGTCACTCACCTCTATGCCAATCTCAAGGATTGACCCTGTGTGCATCCTTCGGGGTAGCGAACCTGCATCACAGTTGAGCTAACACCTGCCAGGGGTGTGCACCTCCATTCATTTGTTTGCAAGACTTTCGTTCATTCGTTCACGTTCCATTCCTCTTTATCATTAATCTTTCACTTTATTAATGATAATAATTCTTGACCATGATCATTCCACATAGAAACATACAGTATTATTATTAATAAGCATATCAATAATAATAATACTAATAATATTATAAATAATATTATTCATACTCTTAATAATATCCCTAATCATAATATTAATTATAATATTAAGAAAAGGATATTCTTACATTCAAACATCATCATTCACATTCAATAACGTCCTAGTCAACATTCAGGTGAAACCCTACTGCACAAACTCCAAGGGAAATATGTTAAAAAGTCTAAGTATTTTGGGCGTATGAGCCCTGTTCTAGGCGTTTCACCACTGTCGGACATATCAGCTATACTTGGAAAATTTTCAGGCTCTGGGCGTTTGAGCACTGCTGGGCGTATGACCCCTGTTGGTCGTATTAGCCCTGTTGGTCGTACCATCCCATACTTAGAAAATATTTTCTGGTCATACGACCAGAATTCAGACTTTTCACCCTTTACTTAGTTTCTCAGACTCATGGGTACTGTGGGACTCATGAGTCCTGTTGGACTTATAAGTCCCCATACTTAGCAAATTTTCAGACTTATGAGTCTGGTCGTTTTAGAACTATTGGACACATTACCTGCTTAGACTCATGACCATACTTAGAATATTTCTAAGGCATGTCCCTGGGCGTATAAGCACTATTAGACTCATTAGTTTGTACTTAGTTATTCTAAGTCCAAATTTCAGGCATATTACTACTATTTGGGCTTGTTAGTCGTTTTAGTAACCTGCTCATGTGACTAATTCATAATTCAAATTCCCAAACATCAGAATGCCTAGTACTAAACATATACACATGATTCTAGGCATAAATCTAACATAAACATAAACATACATACGTTCATATCATACGGGTATTATACCCAAACTTATAAAAACATGCTTACATGCATTTCCAGCCCCAAAACATTTAAAAACAGGTAAGAAGGGGTCTAGAACTCACCTTAGTTTGTCTTCGGGTTTTGATATCCCTTCCTTGAACTTCTCAGTTGTTTCTAACACCTAAAACACACACACATACCACCGAACACACAAGACACATTTATAAGCACACATACGGTTCTAGAATCATCTAAAACTTCAAAACTCAAGATTTCTTACCAAAAACTTCGAGTTTTTCAGGTCCTTCTTCAAAAATCCTAAGAATTCTCTGCTCTTGTGCTTTCTTTCTCTAAAAATCCGAAGTTGGTGATGATGTGAACAAGAGTGGGTGACCATACCACTTTTGTATCAAAATAAATGGAAAGTTTGCCCATTTGGCACTTTTGGCCCTTAAACGAAAGTGGACTTTTGTTTTCTTTCTTTTCTCTTTCTATTTTGTTCTTTAATTTCTTTAATAAGAAATTACGGGTGTTACAAGTCCACCCCCCTTATATAGGTTTCGTCCCCGAAACCTGTTATTCCTCAAACAGATGTGGGTAGTGCTGTCTCATTTCTTCTTCAGTCTCCCACGTAGACTCGGATCCCTTCCTGTGCTTCCACTGTACGCGCACAAGAGGAACCACTTTATTCCTTAACCTCTTTTCTTTACGATCAATAATGGCCACTGGTTGCTCCACGTAGTTGAGCCGCTCATCCACCTCGATATCCTCCAGTGGTACAACCATGCCTTCATCAGCTAAGCACTTTCTCAGATGAGATACATGGAATGTGGGATGAATTCCACTTAACTCATCTGGCAGTTCAAGTCGATAGGCCACCTCTCCTACTCGTGCGATAATTCGGAAAGGTCCTATGTATCTCGGGCTTAGCTTACCTCGTTTCCTGAATCTAATGATTCCCTTCCAGGGCGAGACCTTCAACATGACTCGGTCACCAACCTTGAACTCTATCGGTCTTCGCCTCTTGTCAGCATACGACTTTTGTCTATCTTTCGCCGCCTTCATGAAGGCTTTGATCTTTTCTAACTTCTCAGTCGTTGCTTCAATTACCTCAACACCTCCCAACTCTTTCTGCCCAATATCTCCCCAGCACACGGGCGTCCTACACCTCCTACCGTATAGCATCTCGTAAGGTGGCATGCCAATGCTGGCATGATAACTGTTGTTGTACGAGAATTCTGCTAACGGCAGGTGGTCGTCCCAGCTTCCTCCAAAGTCGATTACGCACGCCCGAAGCATGTCCTCGAGTGTTTGGATCGTCCTCTCAGACTGACCGTCCGTCTGAGGGTGATATGCTGTACTAATGTGTAGTCTCGTCCCCATTGCATCATGAAATCTTTTCCAAAACTTGGAGGTAAACCGGGTGTCACGATCAGACACAATAGACACCGGTACACCATGACGAGCTACAATTTCTTTGATGAACAGATCCGCCAATCTTTCAGATGAGTACGTCTCGCGGATCGGTAGGAAGTGGGCACTCTTGGTCAAGCGGTCAACTATCACCCATATGGCATCATACCCTTTTGGGGTACGTGGTAATTTCGTAATGAAGTCCATGGTGATGTGTTCCCACTTCCACTCGGGTATATCCAATGGTTGGATCTTCCCGTAGGGCTTCTGGTGTTCCGCCTTCACTTGTAAGCAAGTCAAGCACTTACTTACGTACTCCACTACGTCGCGTTTCATACCCAGCCACCAATAGTCTTTCTTCATGTCGTGGTACATTTTGGTAGCACCGGGGTGAATGGAGTATCGGGTCTTATGGGCCTCGTCCATAATTCTACCACGTAGATCCCCGTATCGAGGAATCCACATTCGCCCAAATCGGGTCTTAACACCAAGAGTGTTCTCACCCAATTCCGTAACTAGGCCTCTCATCCTTTCGGAGTTAAGACGATCTTCTTTCAAAGCCTCGTCTTGGAACTCCTTAACCTGTGTCATCACATCGGGGGTCATGATCAGCTGATAAGCCTTCACCCGAATCGGCTCAGGTCGTTCTTTTCGGCTAAGGGCATCGGCCACCACGTTGGCCTTGCCCGGATGGTAATGGATTTCGCAGTCAAATCCTTTATGAGTTCCAACCATCGCCTTTGCCTCATGTTTAGATCTTTTTGCTCGAAGAAGTACTTCAAGCTTTTGTGGTCTGTGAAGATGGTGCACTTCATCCCGTATAGATAGTGCCGCCAAATCTTCAACGCGAAAACCACCGCAGCTAGTTCAAGATCGTGCGTGGGATAGTTGACTTCGTGAGTTTTCAGCTGTCGAGATGCATAGGCTATTACCCTTCCACGTTGCATCAACACGCAACCTAGCCCAGAATAAGATGCATCTGAATAGACCACTAAGTCTTCATTCCCCTCGGGCAAAGTCAAAACAGGAGCTTGTGTTAGTCTTGTCTTCAACTCCTCAAAGGCATTCTCCTGCTCTTGACCCCATACGAATTTCACGTCCTTACGGGTCAATTTTGTCAAAGGGGAGGCTATCTTGGAGAAGTCTTGAATAAATCTCCTATAGTAGCCCGCCAATCCTAAGAAGCTACGAATCTCGGATGGCGTCTTTGGTGATTTCCATTGCATCACAACCTCAACCTTTGTTGGATCCACCATTATTCCTTCTGCATTTACCACGTGACCCAGAAATTGTACCTCGCGTAGCCAGAACGCACATTTGGAGAACTTAGCATACAGCTTCTCCCTCCTCAAAGTCTCCAACACTTCCCGAATGTGATCGGCATGCTCTTCTTCGCTCCTCGAATAAATCAGAATATCATCGATGAACACAATTACTGATTTATCTAACATTGGCCGACACACTCGGTTCATCAAATCCATAAAAGCAGCTGGCGCGTTAGTTAGACCAAATGACATAACGAGAAACTCATAGTGTCCATAACGCGTACGGAAAGCTGTTTTAGGAATGTCATGCTCCTTCACCTTCAACTGGTGATAGCCAGATCGAAGATCTATCCTCGAGAACCAACTGGCACCCTGGAGCTGGTCGAACAAGTCATCGATTCTCGGTAACGGATAACGATTCTTTATTGTCAACTTGTTCAATTCACGGTAGTCGATACACATTCTCATGCTACCGTCCTTTTTCTTCACAAACAAGACCGGAGCACCCCAAGGAGAGATACTCGGTCTAATGAAGCCCTTGTCAAGCAACTCTTGCAGTTGCTCCATCAACTCCTTCATCTCAGTCGGAGCCAATCGATACGGTGCTTTAGCCACGGGTTGGGCACCGGGTATCAGATCGATTTGAAACTCAATTTCACGGTCAGGTGGCAATCCCGATAAGTCTTCGGGAAACACGTCCGGAAAGTCACGCACAACCGGAACATCGGATAGTTGTGGTGTTGGCGCTTCCACATCCTTTACGTAACATAAGTAGGCGCTGCACCCACGCCTCATGCTCTTGCCTGCCACCGCCATCGAAATCACCTTCGGAATCATCGTGACTCGATCACCGTATTTCCTTACCAGACTCCCGTCAGATGCCGTCAGTCTAATCATCTTCTTTTGACATACGATATTCGCTTCATAGGTTGCCAACCAGTCCATCCCTAGTACTACATCAAATCCACCTAGAGGCATCACATGTAATCTAGCAGCAAACCTATGACCTTCTAACTCTATGGCACAGTCCTCTATCACATCAGTAACTCTAGTGGACTTACCAATAGCAGTTTCTACATCAAAGGGCTCATCAATGTATTTACTACTAATAGGCAATTTAGCACAGAAAGTAGCAGAAATAAAACTCCTACTAGCACCAGAATCAAATAACACAGAAGCCAGAGTTTGATTTACTAGAAACGTACCTGACACAACATCGGGGTCCGTCCTAGCCTCCTCTCTGGTCATGGTGAAAGCTCTGGCGCTCGCCTTCTGCCCTTCAGTTCCGGCCGTCTTCTTTCCCCCGGAACTCTCCACCCTCTGCTTCCTGCAGTCCTTGCTCATATGGCCCGCCTCACCGCAGTTATAACACCGCAGCTCCTTACAGTCTTTCAAGATGTGGCCCGGCTTTCCGCACTTGAAACACACGTTGAGTCCCGATTTGCACTCACCCGTATGCTCCTTCCCGCACTTGCCACACCTTTTGGGCCTCGAGCTTGATGACCCCACCCTACGGTCATCCATTCTCATCCTTTTGTTGTTCGGGGTAAAGCCACCACGCCCGAACCGCTTCCCATTCCAATTTCGGTCACCCCCACCAGCCTTCTTCACCTCCGCATCTGCTACCTCCCTCTCATCGTAGAGTCTTCCAGCCAAATCCACTGCCGACCTAAACGTGCTTGGCCGAGCAGCAATCAAGTGCCTACGAATGTCGGCTGGTAGTCCCTGAATGTACCGGTTAATCTTTCGGGACACCGGCGTCACTTGATCCGGCACCAGCCTCGCCATCTCATTGAATTTGGCAGTGTACTGCTGGTGGGTCATGGTTCCCGCTTCGAGTTGTAGGAACTCCCTCTCAATCTTATCGAGTTCCCTGTGAGGACAGAATTCCTCAATTACCAGCTTCTTCAACTCGGGCCACTTCATCTTGCCTATAGCCCTGCTGCCCTCAGCTTGGACAATATTGTCCCACCAACATAGTGCTGAATCGGTAAAGGAGTGAGTGGCAAACTTCACCTTCTGATCCTCCCGGCACTCGCTGATCTCGAGTACCGCCTCCATCTCCCTTATCCAATGGTGGGCAGCAGCAGCATTGCCATTTCCATCAAAAGTCGGGGGCCTGCACCTCTGGAATGCCCCGTAATTGCATCCCTTGGTCGTCACCCCAACCACATCATCCTCCTCTTCATCAGACACTACTATCTCAGGATCCGGTCGCTCCTCTCCTCCCTTGCTTTCCTTTCCAGTTGACCCTCTCCTATCCTCCTTCTCCTTCCTTTCCTCATTCCTCACGGCACGAATAACATCAGTCACCACAGATGGCATAACTGCCTGCAGGACTTGGTGTACCTCATCAGCAATCGCCTCCCTAGCTGAGGCATTCAGGCTCGCATTCTCGGTTTCTTCATTCCGGTTAGGAACCTCAGGGTTCACAGGAGCCGTCTCAGGAGCTTTAGTACTGTTCCTAGTCGTACGCGGACGACCTCTACCTCTAGCAGCCTTAGAAGGTTTCTTCCCAGCCATTTTCCTATGCATTAAAAGATTCAAACACTAAAACAGTCATTCAAGGTAATAGCTCAGTTTATGTCAAGTATAGTAAGTCCCTAATTACAGTGGCCAGTTGTGATTAGCCACTTACTTTACTCTTCACACCCCAAGCATTTCCTATCCTGACTACATCAGTATCTAAATCTACTAAGAACACATAAATCACATATAGCACACGCACATAAGTTGGGTTGATTTTTAAGAAAGCAATACCTGATGGCACATGGCTACTCGGGCTGACATCCCTCTTTCCGTCCCATTCTCAGTTTAAGTTGAGGTTCATTTTGAAAATATTTACCCAATTCACTTAAACTTTAGCTCTGATATCAACTTGTAAGGCCCCAATCCCAGGCACCTCACAGTTGGTCATTCACAGCATAAAACATACATAATATAATTTTTAAGCAGCGGAATTAAGTTTAACAAAAACCATCCATTCATTATGAAAACTGTTGTTAAGCAATACATTCTAGTTTCTAAGTCACCAAAATGTTTAATTGAATGAATTACAACACAACAGTATCGTCAAAATATAATTTGGATGTCAGTCTTGCCCACCAAGTAGCCACCCCTGTATGCCATCCTCAGCAACCTGTCACCTGCCAACTGGAAAATACATAAAAGTCAGCGTTGCTGAGTGAGTTCTAGTTTTATAGTTAAAATACTTTACTTTTCGTTCAAAAACCGTTCCTCATTTTCACAGGTGATCATACATCGTACGTACACATAGGTAATACTTTCTTTATCTTCATCATCGTTCAATTCGTACTTTTATCATTCCTCTTTAATTAAGCTGTGAGTCTGTTGCGACACCAAGTCGCTCACCTCTAAGTCAATCACAAAGATTGACCTACATACTGTGAGTCTGTTGTGACACCAAGTCACTCACCTCTAAGTCAATCACAAAGATTGACCTACATACTGTGAGTCTGTTGTGACACCAAGTCACTCACCTCTAAGCCAATCACGAAGATTGACCTACATTCCTGTGAGTCTGTTGTGACACCAAGTCACTCACCTCTATGCCAATCTCAAGGATTGACCCTGTGTGCATCCTTCGGGGTAGCGAACCCGCATCACAGTTGAGCTAACACCTGCCAGGGGTGTGCACCTCCATTCATTTGCTTGCAAGACTTTCGTTCATTCGTTCACGTTCCATTCCTCTTTATCATTAATCTTTCACTTTATTAATGATAATAATTCTTGATCATGATCATTCCACATAGAAACATACAGTATTATTATTAATAAGCATATCAATAATAATACTAATAATATTATAAATAATATTATTCATACTCTTAATAATATCCCTAATCATAATATTAATTATAATATTAAGAAAAGGATATTCTTACATTCAAACATCATCATTCACATTCAATAACGTCCTAGTCAACATTCAGGTGAAACCCTACTGCACAAACTCCAAGGGAAATATGTTAAAAAGTCTAAGTATTTTGGGCGTATGAGCCCTGTTCTAGGCGTTTCACCACTGTCGGACATATCAGCTATACTTAGAAAATTTTCAGGCTCTGGGCGTTTGAGCACTGCTGGGCGTATGACCCCTGTTGGTCGTATTAGCCCTGTTGGTCGTACCATCCCATACTTAGAAAATATTTTCTGGTCATACGATCAGAATTCAGACTTTTCACCCTTTACTTAGTTTCTCAGACTCATGGGTACTGTGGGACTCATGAGTCCTGTTGGACTTATAAGTCCCCATACTTAGCAAATTTTCAGACTTATGAGTCTGGTCGTTTTAGAACTATTGGACACATTACCTGCTTAGACTCATGACCATACTTAGAATATTTCTAAGGCATGTCCCTGGGCGTATAAGCACTATTAGACTCATTAGTTTGTACTTAGTTATTCTAAGTCCAAATTTCAGGCATATTACTACTATTTGGGCTTGTTAGTCGTTTTAGTAACCTGCTCATGTGACTAATTCATAATTCAAATTCCCAAACATCAGAATGCCTAGTACTAAACATATACACATGATTCTAGGCATAAATCTAACATAAACATAAACATACATACGTTCATATCATACGGGTATTATACCCAAACTTATAAAAACATGCTTACATGCATTTCCAGCCCCAAAACATTTAAAAACAGGTAAGAAGGGGTCTAGAACTCACCTTAGTTTGTCTTCGGGTTTTGATATCCCTTCCTTGAACTTCTCAGTTGTTTCTAACACCTAAAACACACACACATACCACCGAACACACAAGACACATTTATAAGCACACATACGGTTCTAGAATCATCTAAAACTTCAAAACTCAAGATTTCTTACCAAAAACTTCGAGTTTTTCAGGTCCTTCTTTAAAAATCCCGAGAATTCTCTGCTCTTGTGCTTTCTTTCTCTAAAAATCCGAAGTTGGTGATGATGTGAACAAGAGTGGGTGACCATACCACTTTTGTATCAAAATAAATGGAAAGTTTGCCCATTTGGCACTTTTGGCCCTTAAACAAAAGTGGACTTTTGTTTTCTTTCTTTTCTCTTTCTATTTTGTTCTTTTAATTTCTTTAATAAGAAATTACGGGTGTTACAATAAGTTATAATAAAACATATACTAGTTCAACCTGGTTCGAATCTTCGATATGTGGCACCTCATTCAAATCTGGAAGCTTCGGCTTTTGATAATGATCTCCCGAACCTGACATTGTTTTCGAATTAACGTGTTTTTAAAATGACGAAGGCTGAAAAATCTCGAGTGTTGGATGAATGAAAGCTCAAACGAAAAAAATTCGAATGAGATGTTTTGAGGAAAAAAAATCAGAGGAAAGGTATTTAAGATGAAAATCTGGTGCACAAACCGTCACGGTTTGGCCTCCACGTGACGGTTCGTGGCGCGATTCCCGGCCTTCTGTCAAAATCACGTCTACCTCGTACCTTAAACTGAGACCTCGTACCCTAGAGGTCACGATTAGGCCAAACCGTGACGGTTTGGTAACCGCTTTTCAACTTTATCAGACCATTTTGTCGTTTTGTTGTCACGAGGTCACGTGTTTTTTTACACTTTTTGTATTGTTAGGTCAAGAGCCTTTTGGTAAGTAGTCTAGGATAGAAAGATGTCATGTGTCATTTGAAGTGTTTTCCACTCACCTCTTGGGGATGCTCTTGCTTAAAACCCATATTGTAATTGAAATTAAACAGTTTGATTAAATGTTTGAATTATCAATCAATCCATGATCCGTGTGTTCTTAAAATCATAAAATGTGTAGAAGAAGTGAACAAAATTATCAGAACTAAAGACAGCCTTTGAGTGAGGGAACTTGGGTCGAATGTCGTGGTTAAAACATCTATGGCATTTGTTGTAACGTTGAGCTTGTTATGTCGTTTTTATTTATATTTTATGAGTGGTGCAACTCCGGGTCAATTAAAAGTTATGTCTGTTTAAGGTTGGGTTGTCTTGTAAGTCTCTTCTTTTATTAACTTGCTCTAATAATGATCATTAATTTTTGAATAAGTTATGTACTAGGATACTCTTTGTGTCTCTATAAGCTATTTTTTTATATTAGATGCTTGACCTATAAAAATAAAGTGTAAAGCGAAATGACTTGTTTTTAAGTTAACTTGTGATATTTAAGAGTTTATTTATTAAAAAATGAATCAGGTATTTTGAGTGTTTTTACTCATGAGAACTTGTTACAAGTAAACTCATAATACATGTCAATACCCTGTTAACAACGTAATCAAGTAAATTGATGCTTGCGTTGGATGGATGGCGTCAAAAAGGTTATGACATGAAACTAGTGGAAGTTGAATTCAACCCAAGACTTTCACTATAAGGAAATCAGATATTTACCATAATGCAACTCCATGAAGGTTTAAATTGTGGTTATGCTATTACGATATCATTCATATGGTGCCTGTGGAATAAGATAACTCACACATGTTCGTGATTGACTATTTATCCCCAACAATGAAAACATTTTACATTCGTATGTAGTCCATTGAAAAGATTTAAGGGTTGGCGACTAGATGGAGAGGGGGAGAGAGAGAGAAACATTTTAAATTTAAAAATGTTACATTTGATAAGCTTGTCACCAAAACCGTAATATTGTATTACCATAAGACTATTAATGTAACTAACTTAATAATACAACCACCATCGTTGGTTCTAGGTGTTCGCCAATATATATAAAAGAAGTCATGGAAAACGGGCATTGTGAATGAAAGAGAGGGATGATATACAAGATATAATATTTTGGACTGGTTATTATGCTTATAATAAGACAGTTTTGTGTGTTTTCAGCAAGTGGCCACGGGGATTCAATTGAGGGTTCGGTTATTGAGACATTCCTCTAATTATAAATCAGCACCCCTTGATTTATATACGTGTCGTATAGTCCTATACACGTCGTACATATGTGTCGTATCTACTTATTCTAATAAAAGTGTAATTAAAGAGGACATGTGGCAGCATCACATTTCTCATCACAAAAATTTTTCTACTTCTTGCTTATGTTAAATAATTACATTGATTACTAATGATATTAATTAACTCTTTTTGAATTAAAAATACTTCTTACAAAAATTAAGACAAAGATATTTTTTATCATAAGAAATTTTTCTAAAACATCAAACTTTTAAAAAATACGAAATATTTTAAAATTGATATTTTCAAAAAGTATTTTTTATAAACAAAAAATAATTAAAACTAGAAGTTATAATAACAAATTTTTTTAAAATGATATTTTTTTAAGACGGGTTTGTTTTGAAACAAAATGTTTAAATTTTTAGAAAAAATAAAAAAGTTTAAAAAGTTAATATCACTGTTTTATTACTTATGATCTTAGAATACCGTTTTAAATTTAATAATATATTTTATATTTTATATTTTATCTATTCAACTCATGTAAATATGTAATACACGAATCTACTAAAACTAATACGGATTATCTGAAAAGGGCCCAAGCCTAAAAGGTCGGTGCAAGCGGGACATCTGAAAAGGGCCCAAGCCTAAAAGGGGTCACATTGTCACAATAATATAGTTGAATCGGCTGTATGTAAATAAATTTGTATGTATAAATACATATAAAGTAACTTTGGCCCAATAATAAAACAGCACAATAGTTTAATTTCTAATTTTCAGCAGGCCCACATGTTTCATTTTATCTCCTTTGCGCCTATGTTGTTAACCACCTCTCAAATTCACAAAACCTCCAAATTTAATCGCAATCCCATTCCTACATTACTTATTACAGACTTAAGTTGAAGAGGTTTAGAAATAATATCATAATCGCAATAAGTAATTTTCATGTTCGGAGTCAATAACCACAGCCGGTAAGATAGGCAGATTTGTTAGTTGCAATTTAATTTGTATGTATGATGTATTTTTTTCATGCATCTTTTTTTAGATGTTTGTATAGCATATTACAGCAAAAATAACTCACATGTTCAATCATCAACTGTTACATATAGAATTGTATAGGGACTGAATTGTTAATATCTCATAGTTGAGGGGTGTTTGTGTTGTTCATTCTTGTAAATCGGTTAAACGAATTGTTAGTTGGTTAGTGACTGTTATAATAACAGTCCTTGTTAATGAGAAGGTAGCTTGGAATTGGCTCTCTCTTTCTCTTTGGTTTCTTTCCTTTTGCAAGCTAACATTGGTATCAGAGCAGTTTGCTCCTCCGGTGACTTGTGCGACGCCGGTGATACCGATTCAACGGAAGGTAGATGGCGATCAATATACGTCATCAAGAAATGGAGAAATTAGTAAAGGATCATGACAAGAATTTCAATCAATTGAACGAATCTGTTGAAGATTTACGCATTTCGGTGGATGATCTTCGCACCTCCAATGCAGCGTTTCAATCTACGTTGGCGGAATTGGTTGGAGGTTTGAGTAGCAGCACCGGTACTGATAGTAGTGGTGATACTGTCAGAACAGATGATTCTAGAAGCGACGGTTGATTACAAAGTCGTTTGTATAAATTGGAATTTCTGAAATCTGGAGGTGACAATGTGAAAGGATGGATCTTCTGAGTGGAGCACTTCTTTGTGGTAGATGAAACTCCCGAGAATTTGAAGTTGAAGACTGGTGTAATTCATTTGAAAGATCGAGCTCTACAATGGCATAATAGTCATTTGCAGGCTAGAGGAGCAACAATCAACGATTTCACATGGAACGATTACAAGAAGGAGATTCTTCATCGATTTTCCGAGACTTATATGGAGAATGCTTTGGAGGAGTTGATTTCATTGAATCAATTTGGAACTCTTAAGGAGTATTGCACTACCTTCGATTATATGCTTAATAAGGTAGTAATCACTGAAGCTTATGTTGTTTGTATATTCATTCATGGTTTGAAGGAAGAAATTGGAGGATCATTGAGAATTTTAAGCCCGCAAACTTTGCGAGAGGCATACTAATTGGCCCGAATTCAGGAGGCAAACCTTCTTAGGGGTCACAACCCTAAAATGGTTACACCCTTGTCTAGTGTTGGTAGCATTAATGCTCTAGTTAGTGCTGCTAAATTACCACTGTTACCTACACCTGTAGGAATGGCCAAGAAGACCTTTAATAAGTCAGTTTCTTCTAAAGAAATTGATGCCAAAAGATCTAGAGGTGAATGTTTCTGGTGTCCAGAGAAATTTACCCCTGCTCATGTGTGTAAAAATAAGAAATTATTCACTATTGAAGTATGTGATGAGGAAGAATGTGAACTTGAACAAGATGTTAGGTTACTAAATGACACAGAAGTATTGGATCCTTTAATTTCCTAACATCCCATTTTAGGAGTACCTTCATTCTCTACTGTTAATCCAAGGATCTCAATTCAGGAATTATCAGTATTAAAATAAAATCAAATTAATGATCGCGGAATTATCATTAATAGCTGTTTAATTGTGTTAATGATTATCGAAGAACACAAATACACGGACACAGTAAATACGAACACAATAATTATTCAAAAGTATTTCATTAATTATCAAGTAATGATTACAAAAGAATAATTATGAATAACTATGAACAATGATTTCTGTGAATCGAATCGAATTAATGTTGTTGTTGATGGGACGACGGCTAGGGTTGCACGATGATGTGATTCTTGACAGCCGTAATATTGCTCGATTGTGTTCTCCATATGTGAAACCTAGAACTCGTATTTATAGGCACGCATGTTTCTGTTAAGGAAACACCGGATCTCTTGGGAATTACACAGCTGTCAGATTGACTAACAGCTGTCACTTTGAAAGTTGACTTGTTGATTAATAACACTTGTACTCAGAAAAATACAAGTGTTATTGCTTCGTGGAAATTTGGTCATCCGCAGATCTTGTTCTTCCGCAGGTGTCTTGATCATTCCGAAGCATGACTTGTTTCTTCCGAAGATAATGTACCTTCAGCAGTAATCTTGAATATCCGCAGTAGTTCACACTTGGATCTCTTGACTGGTGGATAGTTCATCCATAGAAGATCTTCGGATGTAATGTTAGTAAGAAATATATCTACGGAAGAACAAAATGTTCATCCGTAGATGTTTCTTACACTTGGTCAATTTTCAAGAAATTGACTAAGTATAATATTTGATCCTGCAATTAACCAAAGTAACACACATATATATATATGGGTTAACCTATATATTCAATGCACATATATATATATACTGATAGTTACAATCATTAATTACAAGACTTGATTAAAGTTCTAAGCCTATACAGAATAATCTAGACCTATACTATCTAGATCCAACAATACTCCCCCTTAGGCTTAGATCCTTGTAATCAGTCCTTCAAAACTGAAAGCTCTTTGACTCTTGCTATCATCTTGTTGTAGAAGTAAGATACAACAGTCTTCTGATCATCGTACTTGTACTTGATCTTCATCTTGCTGATCTTCTTCAGAGTCTCAAAGCTCAAACCTAAAATGTCTTCTTCAGTAGTGAGTGTTTCCACTACACTATCATTGTGCACAATTTCAAGCTCATCTTCCTCTGATATTCTGAGTTCTGAAACTTCTTCAATTGTAGTTCCTTTCAGCAGCCCAGCTTCATGCCTTCTTCTCTTATATGCCTTTGCATATAGTTTGTCTATCACTTGAATCATATGCACATAAAGGCAGAGATCATTCTGTGCTTTGTCATCTGTTATCCTTGGGAAGAATTTGTCATAGAGATATGATGTATAGCTTGGATGAAGCATTTTGATCTCCACTGGGTCAAAAATCCTTATCTTTTCAGCTTTCTTCCCATCAGCATTTCTCAACAGCACTAGTTCTTTTGTTCTTTCAACATAACCCTATTCTGTGATGGGAGAAGAAAATTGATTTCCTTAGAAGCTTTTGATGGACTCTGTGTTTTTGTTCATACATCCAACCCTCTTTAACATGTCATCATCTACAAGAGATGAGACTTCAGCTGTTCTTCTTTTCTTACTTTGTTTGATCTTTTGTGCTCCATATCATCTCTCTTGGCTTATTTGAGCACATCATCAATAAATCTAGTTTTCATTCCACTCACAGCCACAAAGAAGTATCTTCCCCTAGAATGGATTGGATAGTTGAAAATGGGTAGGCTTTGTAGATCTTTGATGTCTTGCTCAGGAAGACTCAATAGTGCTTCCACATCATGGAAGTAATGGATTCTTCCAGATGTCCTCTTGATGATTGCACAATCCCAGTCTGGATCATATTTCCAGGCCATAATCATGTGTTCTTCCACAGAACTGGGAGTTGTGATGTGGTCATATAGTTCGATCAGAGTGGATTTCTGCTCAGTTATTTCTCTAACTGTTGTTTCCAGAGGCCATACCTTTCCTGGGATAACTGCCCTTGGCTCTCTGATCAGTTTATCTTTTTCCCTATGTTGATCTTTGCTTTGTACCACAACTGGTTCAACAACCATTTTGTTGTGATGTTCAACAGCAGGATTAGGAGCTTCAGTTCTGAATCTGACTCATGTATTAAGCTCCACTTTCATCACATGTTCCATCATTCTCCTCAGTTCTCCAGTTGTTCTGCCCTTCAGCTCATGTGGTTTATAGTTGTGCCCTTGTAACCAGCAGGTCATATTGTACTTGCTCAGTTTTGCTGTGTGACAATGGCCCAAATCTTTCTTGATCTTCTCAACTGATTGATAGATGGTGAAAACTTCATAATCACAGTTTGGTAGAATGAATCTTGCAAGTTCAAACTCTTTCAGAAGATTCTTCATTTCAGTTAAGTTCATCCTCTCAACCATGTCATATGGGAAACCATGGTTTATGAGGGTCATGAACATAGTTGATTCAGGCCTCTCTTCCATAATATCTTCAGTTGTTAGAAGGTCATCGGCCTGTGATTCTTTTTGTTCAGTTGGTGACTCCATATTTGTTAGCACATTCCACTCTTCATCACTTTCATCATCCTTCTCAGAGATGGCCTTCACAGTAGATAAATCTACTGAAGGTGTGTGTTCATGAGAAGTGGGCTTTTGCTTTTTGGGAGAATCTTCTACTATGATCACCTTCTGTTCAGTAGCACCCAAGTACTTTCTCTTCCGTTAAAAAAGAATTAAGTTCTTTGGAACCTCAGAAGATTGTTTTGATTGTTTGACAGCTGGGACATCCTTTGATTCCAATGCACATATCTTCATTTTCAACTGTTCAATCTCTTCATCTTTTTGCTTGATCATCTCAGCATTTTCACATAAAGATTCATTTATTAGATCCACTTTTGTTGCCAGCTTTTCCTTCTCAATCTTCTCATATTTTACACATTCTTGTAATTCTTGTTCATGTTGAAGCAGAGCATTAATCACTTTATTATTACTTTGTGCATCAGTTCTAAGCCTTTTCAGACTGGCTTCTTGCTTCCTCAGCTCTTTATCTTTTTCTTTGATTATCCCTTTCAGCTCTTGGATTCTTTGTTTTCTTTTATTTGATTTGAGCACCAACTTATTATACTCAGCAACCAAATAGCTTTTGCTCACAGGGATGTCTTTATCACTCAGATCATCTTCTTGATAAGCAATCACATCCACTTCCTTCTCTTTTTCTTCCTGATGTTCAAGCTGTTACAAGTTCACATTTGGCTGATTTTCAATTAGCGACACTGGTGCAGTGTGATCAGACACAGGGTGATCCTCAGAATGTGTAGCTGAAACAGGAACGGTGCTAGCTTGAGACATCAACTCAGTCTCCCCTGTGTGAACAGAGTTTAGATACTCAGTTATGTCTATAGGTTCAGTGTTTGCACTCTCAGGAGATGGTTGTTTTGGTGTATCAGGGAGTGGATGAAGAGGAGATTCAATTTGGATTAGAGAAAGTGGTTGTGTGTTATATGAGGATGGATGAGAAGGAGATTGTGATTCTTGTTTCACTGGTGAGATAGGCTGGGTGTTGTTGGTGGATGATGATGATATTTGTTGTGGGGAAACATGGTGATGAATGGGTGAGATTGGTTGGGTGTTTATGCTGGCTGGTGATTGTGGTTGGTGAGTGGGTGTTTGGCTCGGTGAGTGTGATGCTTGTTCAGATTCAGCAGATGTCTCTGCTTCTTTATCTATCCAAATCAATGCTTGTGGTATGTCGGCCTGAGCATCCACAACATGAGCAAACATGAGCATGTCTTCACCCTAATATTTGTCACTGATTTTGTTTAGAACAGATTTTCTCAAGTGGGCTTGTACAAACACCTCTCCTACTCTTGCAATCCTTGGGAGTTCAGCATTAATAATCAGTTGCAAAAACCTTGGGAACATATACATTTTGTCGGACCTTTGCAATTTCAATTGGTCGCATAGACAGTTAAAGATGTATTTGGAGTAGTTGTAAGTTCTTCCTTCAAATATTCCAATGATTCCTGATGACATATGCCTTGAGAACCTATCAAGACCCGACTTTCTGTTTGAGATGCATTTCAGATAGGTGTGACACAGGAATCGATAGGGCTTGCATAACCTCCCCTTCTTAATTTCACCCTTGTCGTAATCACCATCATAGCCCATCAGATGAAAGACCTTTTCTATGTATTCATTTTCGAATACATCAGGGTGCCCTACTTCTCGATCACCCAACTCAAGAGATCTTCTGATTGTGCGTTCATTGATCCGTATTCTTTCAGTAAGGATCTCAGCAACAATCACTTCATCGTCTCCTTCTTGTTCAACTCGAGCCGTGTTCCAGAAATCGATGATGTGTGCTTGATGAATAACAGGCTCTGCCGTTAAGGCATAGAAGAGCCTGGACCGTCGAAGATATCTGATGATATCTCGACAGCCTTCAGCAGTAGGATCATCAGCATTCAAGAATGCGCACACATTGTGCTCTTTTGCGAATCTGTTTGTCATCTGTAAAACGAAAATTGGTTTAGCATTAGTGTAACTCACATGAATTCGAATCATTTTAATGACAATCAAGGATTAACCAGTTCCGTACTGAAGATTAGAACATGATTTACCTTCGCGACAATGATAATCGATTACTGAATGATGATGTTAATGATTTTTGAAACGGATTTTTGAAAGTTTGAATGAGGGGGGAAGTGTGCGTTTTTCTAGGTTAGAAAACTGAAAAGTGCTCTGAAAAAGTGCTTCATGAATTCTTAAAGTCATAAACCTTATTTATAAGCGGACACATTAATTTCTTTTATTAAATATGTTGGGCCCACTTCCCATTTATCCCTTTCCGTATACCAAGTTTATTCCGGATGTATCACATCTTCCGCAGAACATCTGCGGAACCTTAACATATGCGGATGTCTTAACATCTGTGGATGCCTTAGCTCATGCAATACCTCTTGTTACTAGCACATCCGTAGTTTACCAATCCTATAATTATGCAGTTACACTGTTACTGTTACTTCCGCTGAAGCAGAAATTTCACTGTTAGTTCTGCGGATGAGAAATATTACTGAAACTTCTGTGGATACCGAAAGTTTACCATTACTTCTACGGATGAGAAATATTACTGAAACTTCTGCGGAAATTAAAGTTTTGTTAAAACTTTAAATGTATGATATCTACTAAGTAAGTAGAATCATGTATTGATATTGGACATTGTTGACGTTGTTTGCATGGCAATTACGTACAAGAAGGCAAGTGTCCTGTATCCTGCATTCAAGTTAGTGCTCAAGTTCCAATTCCTTCTAAGTGAATTAACAGCTTTTTATTGATTTTCATGCATGAACTACTCCCCCTAAATTTGTGATTAATGTTAAACTGTTGCATGTATCATAAATTTATGTTAGAAATATGCATGAAAGGCATATGACAGTCTAAACGAGAGGTAATCAGTTAAGAGGACAAATTAAACAAATGACTTAAACGATTACATGCATGCATATATATAGAGGGATCATACTATGAATCTAGGCTTCTGCTGATGTTGATCAGTTGAATAATAGCGGATCTATTGCACACCTGATTGTAAGTATACAGATCCACTTAAATTCACACATGAGTACTGTATCAACTAGGCATGCTGTTTATCATGTTTTGAAGTTTGTTAATCAGAAACTGTCGTGTGCTCCACATTCAATTCTCAGTAGAGTTTGTCCTCCGTAGGTGAGACAAATCACCACTTTTTCACACTTATTGACTATGTACATTAAGTTATAAGTTCTATCTTGAGACATATTACAGTCTCATTAATGCTTTGATGTTTAAGCTCTTTAAATTGATGTACAGTTGATCACAAGTGATTCTTTTAAGAGTAGAGATATGATCTTCATAGTCACCAGGTCTTTACTTTCGTAAAACAGAGGTGAACTTAACCCAGGTCTTTGTTTACACAAAACAGAGGGAGAATGAAGATCACACTCTTTAATCATATTCCCAGGTCTTTGTTCACACAAAACAGAGGGAATATGACTTTGCAAAGATAGAAGATTATAAAGTATTTTACATAGTGTGTTTTTGTAAGAGATTTGATCACATCTGGAGATTGCTTACTTTCCTGATCCTTAAAATGTTCTCACAGACAGTTACCTATTTTATTTAGTTTGGCATGCTCTTAGCTTAGTTTCCACTCAAGATGAACCTACTCACATATCAAAATGTCACAAGTCAGTTTGAGGTGTAGTTAAAGAAAGCCAAGCATAGTGTACTATCATTTCCCAAACATATGACAGGCACACACATTATATCAGACACTTAACTCATCCCCAACGATTACTCTACACAAGGTCAGTCATATGCTTTTGATGATTTAGTCTAAGTTAATCATCCCCAAAGATTCTATCAGAAAATTAAATCTAACAGAATCAAAGGCTTTAGTGAATAAATCAGCAAGCTGATTTGTTGTGTCCACTTTGATTAACTTGATTAAACCCTTTTCTGAGCAGTCTCTCAGAAAATGGTATCTGATTTCAAAATGTTTTGTTCTACTATGTTGAACTGGGTTAGCAGTGATAAACATAGCAGCTGAATTGTCAATGTGAATTGGTGTTTAAAGGAAATTGTAACCATAATCAAGTAATTGGTTTTGCAACCAAAGAACTTGAGAACAACCAGCTGAAGCAACTATGTACTCAGCTTCAACTGTGGACACAGATACATTAGTTTGCTTCTTGCACTGCCATGAAACAAGCCTTGGTCCTAAAAATTGACATCCACCAGTTGTGGATTTTCTGTTGTTGTTGCATCCTCCATAGTCACTATCTGAATATGAGAAAAGACTGAAATCTCCATCTTTTGGATACCACAGTCCTAGAGCTAGTTTTCCTTTCAGATATCTGAATATTCTCTTGACAGCATTCAGGTGAGACTCCTTTGGATCTAATTGATACCTGGAACATACACACAGCAAACATTATGTCAGGCCTACTGGCAGTTAAGTACATTAAGGATCCGATCATTGATCTATACAATCTCTGATCTACTGATTTTCCAGCAGGGTCAGGCACAATCTTGTCTATTGTTGAGGCAGGTGTCTTGCATGAAGTTGTATCAGCAAGATTGTACTTCTTCAAAATTTGATGAATGCACTTTTCTTGATTGATGAAAATACCATCTGTTTTCTGATGAACTTGTAAGCCAAGGAAGAATGTCAATTCTCCCATGAAGCTCATCTGGAATTCAGATTTCATTAATTCTTCAAAGCTTTGACACAGTTTCTTGTTGGTTGATCCAAATATTATGTTATCTACATATATTTGAACCACCAAAAGATCTTGATGTTCTTGTTTGAGGAAGAGTGTCTGATCAATGGTCCCTCTTTTGTAGCCATTCTTCAGCAAGAAGGAGGATAATGTGTCATACCACTTCCTTGGTGCTTGATGAAGACCATACAAAGCTTTATCTAGCTTGCATACTCTATGTGGATAGTTAGGATCCTTAAATCCAGGGGGTTGAGCCACATATACTTCTTCATCAATTTTCCTATAAAGGAAAGCACTCTTCATATCCATTTGATACACTGTGAACTTCTTGAATGAAGCATAAGCTAGAAAGACCCTGATAGCTTCAATTCTTGCAACTGGTGCAAAAACTTCATCATAGTTTATCCTTTCTTCTTGAGTATATCCCTGAGCAATAAGTCTGGCTTTGTTTCTCACGATTATACCCCTGTCATCCAACTTGTTTTTGAAGAGCCACCTTGTTCCAATTGGATGCTGACCTTGAGGCAAGTCTACAAGGTTCCACATCTTTTGTTTTCTGAATTGTTGTAGTTCTTCTTGCATAGCCTCAATCCAGCTATTGTCCTTTAGAGCAGTTGTAATGTTTGCAGGAACTGTCTGAGACAAGAAGCAGGTGAACAAGCAAATGTTTGCCACTCCCCCTTTGCTCCTGGTAGTTCTTGCATTCAGGTCTTCAATGATATTATCTGATGGATGAGACTTGTGAATTCTGCTTGTTGAAATAGTATCAACTTGGATGGTGGACTCCAAATTTGAGAAATCCATTGAAGCAGATGGATTCAGCTGAGATGTTGAGTCTATGAAGTAATCAAATGGTTCATGTTCATTAGGATCAGCTTGAGCTTCAGTTGCTGCTTGGTCTTCTTCCGCAGGAAGTTCTACGGAAGCATTTTGTTCTTCCGTAGGAGTAACAGCAACATCTACGGATGGACATTGTTGATTGATACGGTGTGAAAGTATATATATTTTGATAAGGGTTTTTCGCACAAATTCAGTTTTAAATGGTTATTACTAATACTAACTACACACACAAAAGGCAAGTGTACCTATCATGAGGTAATATAGTGTTGGTAAGAACCGAGTGTCAATCCGTGGACACACTAAGACTACTCAACAATCCTTATAATTGACTATCAATTTTTGTTTAAAAGAATGATAAGTTGCATTGATGTAAATTAGGGTTTCTTTAGGGTTTTAAACTAACAATAAAAATAATAAATAAAGTAAAACAAGTTGAAACTTTTGGATTTAAAATCAGGGAATAAAGGCTATCATCCTAACTTGGATTACGCTTATGTAATTGTGATGAAGTGGTGGTGTGATTAAAGATATTGAATAAAGTAATTGTGTTAACGTTTATAAAGATGAGCTGGCGCGATTTCTCGTCTATCCGCTCCGTGGTGACCAGGACCAACACAGGTTGAGATTTACTGCTTAGGTCAAGGCCCTAGTGATGTAGGTAAATCTTTTGTGTCCTTTTCGATATACGATTTCTGAAAACATAACTTAATGTAAGAAGAGAGTTGATCAAATTCTATTCTAACATACCATTAATTTTAGAAAACTATAACAATTACTGTAGATTTCTCAGACTAATAAAAGGGAACCCGTAAATAATCAGAAAGTTAAGGTCTTATGATTTCTAATAACCATCTCTAGTTAATTAGCCATAGTTGTTATGAATAAAAGTTGATCATACGTTTTTCAACCGTGTATGACAATCACAATTACAAACCATAAACTTATAACCCCCCGTTCAAATGTAGGTGCTACCCATCGAAAGTTTTTCCAAGACCACCATAACATTAACACAATATTTATCACACCATTAATTCATCACAAATTACATAAGTTTCATCCAAGTAGGATGATAATAGGAGTTTAGCTCATAACGAGCTGTAATATAACAAACAACATAGAAGATAGATATGGATTCATTGAAAAAATAGAACAATCAAACCAATGATCCATAATGGATGGTGTTTAGACAATCCCGAGCTTCTTCCAAGTGTTGTATGCACCTCCCGAGCCCCCAAATGGTCTTCAAAGCTTGATTTCTGAGAGAATTCTGCAGAGTATCCCTTCCACCAAAAGCTTCCAAAATGAAGAACTTGGCCCTCTATTTATAGGCTTCCCGGAGTGTTTAAGCACGGCCCCGTGACAAAAAGGCACGGCCCCGTGTTAGTACAATGCTTACGGAAGTTGGTCGGATCGTACGCGCAGGGGTTGTCGGGCACGGCCCCGTGACAATTTGGGCACGGCCCCGTGAAATGAGGGATCACGGCCCTGTGGTCATATGGGGCACGACCCCGTGTTGACTTTTGGGGGACAGTACTTTTATCCTGTCAGATGTCCAATCACGGGGGTGTGCCAAATTAGCACGGGGGTGTGTTTTAGGCAAGGCATAGGGGCGTGCTTAATGAGGCACAGCCCCATGCTTGGAGCTTTAAGCTTGGATTTCTTCAATTTCTTGTCCATTATGCTCCTTTTGTCCATCTTGCCCTTCACAACACCTGAAAACACAATTAAATGATTTTAAGTACATAATCACCATTTTTCGGGAGGAATCAAGGAATAAATAATGTGCTTTTGATAGTGTTTATATGTATAATTTGGAGCACATCAAATATCCCCACACTTAAACTTTGCTTGTCCTCAAGCAAATTACTTAAAATGACAACTCCACCAAAAACCAAATAAAACAAAAGATAAATATGTCTTTCGGGAAATATGCAAGTAAAAATTATTTCATCCAAATGCAATCATTTTAAGCATGTATAGAATGATATCCTAGCAAGCAATGGGATTGTTAGTAAAGATTATAACCATGCAAAAATCCATACTCCTCACAAATTACACTCACGCTCGGCTGAATATATGGAATCATACATAAGATGAAGTATGACTAATACGCTCAATTGCCTAGCATGAATACGTGTGGAGTCATAAGCATGCTAAGGGATCAATTCTCCACCTACTTAGGTATTTACTTGCATAAATCATTAGGTCTTTGATGGGTTGTAACTTGGCTTGGGCTCGGGTGTGGAATGTTTGGAAAAAGTGGCTAAATGCTAAAGACGACGGTCTTGGTTTATTTTTCTAACATAGACTACAAGGAAAGCAGTAAAAAGTTCCCTATACAATACTTCAAGGTAGAAGGGATATGCTAACTTGAGGACTCGTTTAAGGTCAGATTGTCAAGACCATACTTTGCTTTCAGAAACCTTACTTCATCCTTTACCTGAAGATACACAAAACTATCCTTTCGTAAGGATCGTTCGGCTTGAAGCCTAATAGCACCCAATCGGATCAGTTCTGTGTATTCGTATTGGGATTCAGTTTGGTTCTTTTTGCATTTTCCATCGTGTGATCAATTTCCATAATTCGGGCATCTTTCGTATCTTTTGCCCGTCTCTTTATAGCGCTTTTTGAAATTCCACAAAGTGGCGGAACTTGTTCCTTTTTTCGCCATTTCTTTCTTGCGTCGTACGTGAGGTTGAAGATTTGTTCGCGGATTTCCGGGGGAAGTCCCGGTTTTGCGTGATGAAGGCAACAAAGCAAATTAAAATCAAAAGAATGCATTCCAGTTCTTTTAGGTCTGCCGGTAAAAGACCAAAATTTTTTTCTTTTTCTCTTTTTCTCTTTTTTTTTTAAATAAACCAAAATCGTGTCTTTAACGAAAAATGGGTTTAGTTGAAGGCTTTTTGGTTGAGTGACTTGGTGATTCGGGTGATAAAAATAAAATGTTTAAGCTCAACGGGGCTAACTAGGGTTGACGTTCGGGTAAGGAAGATTAAAAGAAAATGGTTGGGGCTTGAATGGTTAAGGGTTTCCTAATGCCTAACTCATTTTTATGCAAAAAATACTAATTAAGGTCTTGAAATGTATACCCAAAGCAAGTTCTAATCACACGTATCATGAGATACTCTCAATTAAATCCAGAATGAAAGTAAAATTGCAAAGGTTTTCAAAAGTTGTTTAAGGCTCAAAAATAAACTCACAAATGGATGGAATTGGGTAAAAGTGTTTCATTTTGCATGATTACATATGTTTACTTGATTATTGTTTTTAAGGATATCACAAAAAAAAATTTCAACTTTGATTTGGATTTCTCTTATTTACTTATTTATTTCCCGAAAACGTATATTTATAATTTGACTTATCAAAAATTGTTTAAATTTTTGGCTTCGTGTCACAAAAATTAATGGTTAAGTGATTTGGTTAAAAATTTTCAATTTGGACCTGTTTTTAGCAAAGTATTAAGTATGTGTCTCAATTAATCCCATCCCCACACTTAAAATTCACATTGTCCCCAATGTGATAGATAAATTAAAAACAAGGAATGGAAACGAGATACTCCCCAAAATATTATGAAGTTGACTTGTGTCTTTGCTTGCGAGAACCATCGGGATCACCTGAAATATCATCCATTTATTAAAAACATTAAAATCCTAAACACACAAAATAAAAAGAAAATAATATAAAGTAAAGGATAGATTGGCACAAAACGACTGTGCCCGGCCCCTGAAAGTGATGAGGATTTTCAAGGGCTTTGTGGTGGGATATCCCCCCACTCATGATACATCCGGTTTCTGATGTACGTGACATCATTGCTCAGGTCGTCCACTCGAGAGTTCAGATTTTCAACGCGGTTGAAAGCTTGTTGCGCGTATTCGAATGATCTCCTTGCATGGTCACTGGTGGTCTGGATTGCTTCATAGAGGTCTAACATGGTTGGAAATTCTCCGGCGTGTGAGCTGGAGGCCCCGGCGTCTTCATGATTTGTTGGTATATCAAGGTCCATGATAATCTCCTCGGGATCTGCCGGATCCCAGATTTGTCCCTTCCTATCCATGAATCTCGGTTGTCCATTTGGTAAGGTCGTGATCATGTACATGCTTGTGCAAATGCTTAAGTCCAACAATCCTAGCATTACTCCTTCGGTTCCCTCCGTGTTACACCCATAACTCTCGTATAAATTCAGGATCCAGCTTCCTCCAAACATTGGTGTCGGGGCACCTGCAGTTGCGTTCCTGGCAAACAAGTTACAAAACAAATACCCAATGTTACAGGGCAAATGATTAGTCATACAGTATTAGATAAACAAGTCTCTCAAACTAACAACTCCCTCGCTTTGTCCACGAGCTGTTATCGAATGGCCAAGCAACCGATGTATGTATCGTAGCAATAGGTCCCGAATCTGACTACTCTTGGTTTTACTTGAGTTGAACGCCCTTGTTCCAATCTTCTCCCAAAATGCCTTTCTCATGGCGCCGCTTTCTGCGTCCCTACTTCCCTCATCTAGAAATGTATGATAAGCTGGCATTCCTGAGATTGCTTCCTCGTCCATTTCCTGTTCTGTATATATTCCCAGATAGACACCAAACAAAGCGATGGATGTTTTTCGCCAATGTCCACCTAGCCTGAATGTAACTGCTTCCTCATCCCAAGGATCGGAGTCTTTCATGCTGAATCTGAAAGATGCTAAAAATTCAAGAGTTAGTTCATAAATGGAAGGCCTGTTTCGTGAAAACAACCGCTTCCACTGAATACTCAATAAATTGTTATATCTTTCGAGCTGTCCGACAGCCGTCAAGGTTTCTTCATCGGCTTGCAAATGTGACCTTTCAGCCCTTTGCAAGAGCCTTTGCAATCGATCACGACACCATCTTTCACGGTTTCCTCCAAATTGTAAGTATGGATGGTTCATGATCCTGAAATTTGGACAAATCAGTTAACATATACAAAACAGATTTTTTTTTGAATAGACTATCTATTTTAAGGACAAAGATTTATTTTCAAAAGCCACGTCACCCCTTTT
Organism: Flaveria linearis; assembly: GCA_024085815.1. NCBI lineage: Eukaryota > Viridiplantae > Streptophyta > Magnoliopsida > Asterales > Asteraceae > Flaveria > Flaveria linearis. Next base: position 12,635,205 of record CM044001.1, read on the forward strand.
TGTGAACTTGTGTTGAAAAATAGTTGACACGTTTGCTTTTTAAGAAAAATTTGTTAAACATGGGGGTGTGTCTCTTGAAACGTGGGGGTGCGGTTAACATTTTAAATCATGAAATTTCAACTCGAGCCAATGTGGTTTTGTTTGTAAATCCTTGATTAAGTATAAATTTGTCATTTTCTTGCTTGAAAAACCAAAGATTAAACGTTAAACATTTTTATCAATTGTTAATAATTCAAGACAAAAATATATAATGTTTCAACACTACTTACCAATTCTTGTAACTTGAACATGATTAACAAAGAAATCACCACACATTATGAAGATAGTCTTATTAACACTAACGGGGAACATATTAATACTAAAAACTAACTAATTATACTAATTAACACTAATCAACTTTCAAGAGAACATAAACAAGAAGGCATGAAGCATTCATAATTCCATAACGTTTAGGCATAAGCTCTTACATATAATCATTAGGATTTCGGTTGTTTAGAGACCTAATCACCTAAATACATGCAAATGGCTATCATAATCATGGAAAATGGCATACTAACCTCTTGATTAACTTCTTGAAAGGATGCTTGAAAATATGAAGGAAAAATTGAAAAATGATAACAAAATGAAGAAGAAATGAAGTTGCAGGTCAAAACTTCGGGTTTTAACACTCATCATTGATTAGGGAACAAGACAAAATGCTGAAACAAGTCAGATTTTGTCGAATTTTTTTCATCACGGGGGCGTGCCTATGTGGGCATGGGGCTGTGATCACCTTATACAGATTTGGTTCAGTCTTTTGTTGTTCCGTTTTTCAATTTCGCGCGTTGCGTAATTTACCCGGATAAGTTTTGACGTATCCAATTCATCAAAGAAGTTACGAATTTAGTTCTAGAATTCAAATAAGCAAACCAAGCGACAATTACATTTTCCTATCTCCTACGATTACATAATACGTTAATAGCCGGGAATCTGAAACTGCAAAACCAGACTCCTTAACGCGCACTAGCGCACATGACCCTTTACGAAATGCCTCTAGAAGAAGCCTCCACACATTTCGTGTGGAAAGGTCGGGATAGGGTAGTGCGAAGTGCGGTTGCTAAGTTCCGCAAGCTGACGATTGATGGAAACAAGCTCCTCGCTCATGTCCTGAACTTTCTGGATAAGCTCAGCCAAGCGTTGAGTTGCGGTGAGATTCATCTCCGTCAATTTCTTGATTAGCTCATGGAGCTTAAAGAAATACTCTTGAGTTGTTGGTTCTCTCGTTTCAGACCGGGGCTTCGTTGCAGGATTCCAATTGGAACTTCCTTGACTGGATTCTTTCATCCTTTCTTTGTGAGATTTTGAGTAGAAATGGGTGTGATGAAAGCTTGGAACAAGTGTGGTATTTATACACATGTCTTCAAAGTTGATCACGGGGGCGTGCTTGGGTAGGCACGGCCCCGTGTTTGTCAGAAGTCGTCTTAAATTCGTCCTGTAACGTTCCAGAGTCGTCAGCGGAGATCGTGGAAAATATTTGTCAGAGTCACGGGGGCGTGCTTGGTGGGGCACGGCCCCGTGCTTGTGCTTGGGAGTCCTACAAAAAGCTAAAAATTTCAAATAAAATCTATGTACAAGTGCCATGTTTTCGTTTCAGGTCTTCGACGCGACCCTTCCCCACACTTAATCCTCGTCGGGGCGGAGGTGTAATTCCTCCGAGAAAATCTTGGTTGGCCCATCGTTATATGGCTTTAAACGATGTCCATTCACTTTGAAACTTAAACTGTCGTGGTTGTCAATTTCGATGGCACCATTGGGAAACACATTTTTAATCGTGTGAGGTCCAGACCAACGTGATTTTAACTTTCCGGGAAACAGACGTAAACGAGAGTTATACAGTAAGACACGTTCCCCCACATGAAATCGTTTAGTGCTTATTAAACGAGAGTCGTGGAATTTCCTTGTCTTTTCCTTATAAACCCTAGCGTTTTCGTATGCTTGTTCTCTCAGTTCCTCTAGTTCATGGATTTGTAGAAATTGATTTTTTCCTGCAAGGCCTTGGTCTAGGTTTGCTGCGTTGAGTGCCCAATAGGCTTAATGTTCGAGTTCCACAGGTAGATGACACGACTTCCCATAAACGAGTTTAAACGGTGTTGTGCCAATGGGAGTCTTAAAGGCTGTTCGAAAAGCCCATAATGCATCGTCTAGCTTGGCAGACCAGTCCTTGTGATTTTGTCCTACGGTTTTTTCTAGGATTCGTTTGATACCTCGATTAGTGACTTCCGCTTGCCCATTCACTTGTGGATGATAAGCGGTTGTAAAGCGATGGTTTACTCCATAACGAGCCATTGCTCTTTCGAACTGGTTGTTACAGAAATGGGTCCCTCGATCACTAATCAAAGCCTTGGGGGTACCAAAACGAGAGAATAATTTCTTAAGGAATCTGACAACATTTCTTGCATCGTTGGTAGGCAGGGCTTGAGCTTCGGCCCATTTTGAGACATAATCAACTGCTACTAAGATGTAACGATTTCCAAATGATACCGGGAATGGCCCCATGAAATCAATACCCCATACATCAAATACCTCGCATACTTGAACGGGTTTCTGAGGCATCTCATCCCGTGTCAAGATGTTGGTTGCTCTTTGACATGCATCACAGGTGCGTACCATGTTGTGAGCATCCTTAAAGATCGTTGGCCAATAGAATCCAGAATCAAAGACCTTTTTGGCTGTTAGAGTTGCTCCATGGTGGCCTCCTGTGGGTCCTTCATGACAGTGCCTTAGGATCTGTTCCACTTCACTTCCGTACACGCATCTTCGAATGAGTTGGTCCGCACCAATTCTGAATAGGTACGGATCTTCCCAATAGTAATGCTTAATAACGGTAAAGAATTTCTTCTTTTGCTGATAAGTCATTTCTTTGAGAAGGATTCCGCTTGCCAAATAGTTTGCGAAGTCGGCAAACCAAGGATACTCATCGATTGAAGATTGGATGTTCAAAAGGAATTCGTGAGGGAAATTATCGTTTATTTTGAATTCCTCGGTTTGTGGATGGTTTGAATCTTCCAGACGCGAAAGATGATCAGCCGCTAGATTTTCTGCTCCTTTCTAGTCACGAATCTCAATGTCGAATTCTTGAAGCAGAAGTATCCATCGTATCAATCTCGGCTTTGCATCTTGTTTGTTGAACAGATAACGTAGGGCTGCATGATCGGTATAGATGACTGTTTTTGACAGGACTAGATACGAGCGGAATTTGTCAAATGTGAAAACTACTGCGAGAAGTTCTTTCTCGGTGGTTATGTAGTTTTCTTGTGCGTCGTTTAAGGTCTTGCTCGCATAGTGAATTGGGTGGAATTGCTTGTCTTTCCTTTGTCCTAACACGGCTCCTACCGCAAAATCGCTTGCATCGCACATGAGTTCAAATGGTAACGTCCAATCTGGGGAAACCATAATTGGAGCGGTGACCAACTTATCTTTTAAAAGATCAAATGCACTGCTGCATTCGTTGGAAAACACGAATTTTGCATCTTTCTCAAGAAGTTGAGTCATCGGTCGTGCGATTTTTGAGAAGTCTTTAATGAAACGACGATAGAATCCTACGTGACCTAGGAAGCTTCTAATTTCTTTCACGGTTGTGGGATATGGTGGTTTGGAAATAGTGTCAACTTTAGCTTGATCAACTTCGAGGCCTGCTCGAGAGATCTTGTGTCCCAACACTATTCCTTCAGTAACCATGAAATGACACTTTTCCCAATTTAGAACAAGGTTAGAGTCCTCGTATCTAACCAACATTTTCTCCAGGTTTTCAAGACATTGTTCGAATGAGTTTCCAAAGACTGAGAAATCATCCATGAAAACTTCCATTGAGTGTTCAATCATGTCATGAAAAATTGCTACCGTACATCTTTGAAATGTAGCAGGAGCATTACACAATCCAAAAGGCATTCGTCGATACGCAAAAGTGCCATATGGACAAGTGAATGTCGTTTTCTCTTGATCTTCGGGAGCAATGGGAATTTGAAAGTACCCTAAGAAACCATCGAGGAAACAATAGAACATTTTTCCAGAGAGTCTCTCGAGCATTTGATCAATAAAAGGTAAAGGAAAGTGATCCTTTCTTGTGGCGTCATTGAGTTTGCGATAATCGATGCAAACTCTCCACCTGTAACCGTACGAGTTGGAATAAGTTCATTCTTTTCGTTAGTTACCACAGTCATTCCTCCTTTCTTTAGAACAACTTGGACGGGACTGACCCAAGGCGAATCAGAAATAGGGTAAATCAAACTGGCATCTAGCAGTTTGATTACTTCTTTCTTCACCACCTCCTGCATGCTCGGATTTAAACGTCTTTGAGGTTGAATGGTGGATTTGAAATCCTCCTCCATCAATATTTTGTGAGTGCAAAAGGATGGATTAATTCCCTTGATGTCCATGATTTTCCATGCAATTGCTCGTTTATGTGCCTTCAGCACATTGAGTAATTTATTCTTCTTATCTTTTGATAGGGCGGATGAGATTATGACAGGAAGCTGAGAGGTATTTTCAAGAAAAGCGTATTCGAGATAAGATGGAAGTTCTTTGAGTTCTAAAGCCGGAGGGTCTTCGATGGAAGGTTTGGCTTTAGGTTCAAATTCTTGATCGATGATCTCAAATGCTTCTTGACAATATGATGTTTCGTCAACTTCAAGTTCTGGAATGATTTGGTGCTCACAGACGGGCTAAGTGGTTTGGATTTCTATTAATTGAGTATCGCAAGCTTCAATTTGACGAGTGTTCTTCAGATGACAGCTTATGATTGAGTCGCAAACATCAATGTAATAGAGTGAATCGTCATGATGTTGAGGATGTTTCATGGATTGTCCTATGTCGAATGTCACTTCCTCCTCATCCACTCGGAGTGTGAGTTTGTCGGTGCAAACATCAATGAGGGCTCGAGCAGTTGCTAAGAAAGGTCGACCTAAGATGAGAGGAACATTCTTATCCTCATCCATGTCAAGGATCACAAAATCAACGGGAAATACGAACTTGTCGATTTTAACTAAGAGATTTTCAACAATGCCCCTCGGATATTTGACAGAACGGTCAGCTAATTGGATGCTCATACGAGTAGGTCTAGGCTCACCTAAGTTTAACTTTTCAAAAACTGCATAAGGCATGAGGTTAATACTAGCACCTAAATCGGCTAACGCGTTGCTGACAGAAAGATTTCCTATTAGGCAAGGTATGGTGAAACTCCCTGGATCAGTCATCTTTTGAGGTAGTTTGTTTTGAAGAACTGCTGAGCATTCCTCGTTCAAAACTACATGTGATAACTCTTCCAGTTTCTTCTTATTTGTTGGACCAAAAGAACCAATGAGCCAAGATCCGGAAAACCTCTAAGTCCCACATGACATCACAACAACTGCTGAATACCTTCATCAACAGTTTGACAAAGTCTGAAGAATCAACAGCTGAAGTTCAAAGATCTGAAGTACAAGAGCTGAAGATCCGAAAGTACTGAAGATAAGTACTGAAGTCTAAAGTACTGATAAACACAAGTACTGAAGACTTCAAGTACTGAAGACAAGTGCTGAAGATCAAAGTCGGAAGAACTGAAGAACTGAAGAACTGAAGATCAACTGCTGATGCACAAAGTCTGAAGACAACGACTGAAGACATCAGCTGATGACAACTACTGAAGTCATCAGCTGATGAATCATCTGAAGTTCAAAGTCTGAAGACCAAAGTGCTGAAGCTTTAGAGTTTGTCACAACAGCTGAAGAAGTCTTCTTCAGTTGTTGTGATGGTTTTTCTTTTCAGTAGTTTTATATTTTCTCTTTCAGTAGTTTGTACAACAGCTGAAGAGTTTGTTCTTCAGCTGTTATAGTTCAGTAGTTGTAAACGACTGAAAAGTTTGTTCTTCAGTCGTTGTAGCTTTTCAGTAGTTTCCTTTTCAGTACTTGTAATAGGTAGAACACTTAGGAATTTTGTAAGAAGATGTCAGCTGTTGTGACATCTTTAGTAGTTGTGTTCTATCAGTAGTTAGTTAAATAACTGTTAAATGTCAGTGGAATCTGACAACAGTATGGGTCTTTTTCCTATAAAAGGGCAGTGACCTGATTGTATTCCACGCCGAAACATGTGAAATAAACAGAATATAATTCCTTCTATGCAGAATTATTCTCTTTCTACATTTACTTTACATGCAATATTCATTATGTTCTTGCATTAATTGCTAATTATCATGCTAAATCCGCTGCGAACACAATCTAATTGATCAAACTAGAGGCTGAGATCCTGTCAAATGGTATCAGAGTGGGTTAATCATTGATCGATTTCACTATTGATCATTTGAAACTGCTCTTTTGATCTCTAAGTTTGATCGAATTAGCAATTTGCAAGAATTAACTGTAGAGAGAGAGATTCTGCTGTTTCTGGCCGTAAACTTGAGGTTCTCTGGTGGTTTTGAGCTATATTTGCTTTGTTTAAACTTGAGTTTGACTAAAAACTGAGATGACTACACCCACAAACGATCCTCACAATACTGGTTCCTCACCCAAGCCTCCGATGCTTGTGAGGAATGAGTATAACATATGGCAAAGACGTATGCTTCACCACTTGTCTGTCAACAGTGCTGGTTGTTGGAAGTCAGTGGTGCATGGACCATACAAGCCTATGGTGAGCGTCCCTGAATCTAATGAACAGGTTCCGAAGAAACCTGAACAATATTCGGACGAAGATCTAAAGCTGTTCGAGATTGATACTAGAGCCCGTGGAATTTTAGCCATGGCTATTCCAAATGAGATTTACTCAGGGCTCTTGCATCATGAAACTGCTCATGACCTATGGGTTGCTCTAAAGGAACAATTTGGAGGAACTGATTCGATCTTAGCAAACAATAGGGAAATCCTCGCCCAACAATATGAGACATTCTCATATAGAAAGGGTGAGACTCTGACCCATCAGTTTGAGCAGTTCTCTTGTTTGATTTCTGAGCTGAAGATGGTCAAACAAGAGTACTCCAACAGCCAGATGAACAAAAGGTTCCTCAGATCACTGCCTGAGAGATGGGACACTTATACCATTGTCCTACGCTCCAGTGCAAATCTGGAAACTCTATCTCTCACCCAACTTCATGGGAAACTGCTCACATTTGAGAGAGAGATAGAGCAAAAGAGGAAGTTGTCCACCTCTGGCAAGCTCGCTGATGACTTTGTTCAAGGAAATGCTGCCTTGATAAGTCAGGAGTCAGAATATGCTTCATCAGAAAGTTCTTATGATAAGCATATTGATTTCTCTACCAACTCAGAACAAGCTTTTGTTGGTGTAGGTAGTAGTTCAGGAGGCAGCAATGATAACTGGTGCTTTTTGATGGATGATTTGAAGGGCATTCCAGATGATGATCTGGAGGAGATGGATATTTTGAGCCAAATGGCAATGATCAATATCAGATCTCAAAAGTTCTACAAAAGAACTGGTAGGAAATTCCCTGGTCTCTCTGGCAAAACCAAAGTTGGTTTTGACAAGAGCAAGTTGAGGTGTCACAAGTGCCAAAGGCTTGGACACTTTGCTAGAGAGTGTAGATCATCTGGATCTAACTCCTCTGCACCCTTTATGACTTTTCCAAGCAATAGCTCACAGCACAGAGGGCAACCTTCCTCCAGTTCTGGTCATCCATCACAAGCACAGGCATCACCTGCTTATTTTGTGCCTCAGGGGTATATGCCATACTCATACCCCTGCTACTACGTGCCTCAGCCCAGTCAAACTCAAGCACTTTCTGCTCAACCACCACAGGCTCTTCCTGAGCCTCAATCTTCCCCATCTCATCATCAAACACAACCTCAACAACACAGCTTCTTCACCCCAGGAGTTGTTGACTGGAGTAGTCTGCCAGATGATCTATCTGGTCAGGAACAACTACTCCAAGGTGCTGGTCAACATGGTGGTGATAGTCCTTTTGGAAATCTTGCTCTGATGGCCCTTGAGTCTGCTGAGGGATCATCATCCAATGCCTCATCACAGGTATCATCTGAGGCCAAAGCCAAGCTTTGTTCTGAATCATGCATAGCAGCATTTGCTTCTATTAGAGAAGCAAATGTAGCTTTAATAGATAAAAATCTTGAGCTAGAGCACACTATTTCCAAAAGAAAAGCTGATTTTGAGGCTGCACTAAAAGAGAAAATGATGAGATTTACAAGCTTAAATGCCAAATCAAAGATGGTAAAGCTAGGGAAGATGTACTTTTAGAGAAGTACAGAGACCTCAAGGAAACTCTTGCAAACACCCAAGTAGAGTGTGATCGATGGGTGCAATCATGCAAGGGTTTTGAAATGCTTCTTAAGAAGCAATCAGCTTTCAATGTGAAGTTTGGGATTGGTTATAATCACACTGCTCCTCCTACAGATTTTACTTCAAGAGCAGAAGTTGAATCTGATGGAGAGAGCAATAACCAATCCTTCTCATCATGTGACCTACTATCTTCTGATTCAGCATCATCAGAGATAAAAGTCAGCATTGGCTCCTGCCAAAACCAATCAGCTGATGCTACAACAGCTGTTGGTTCAAATGCTGACTGTCACATGATTAAAAGGTTGATCAACTCAGGTGTTGTCTCTAGAAGTACTGAAAGTACTGGAGAGCAAGTGATAACACCTGAAGTTCAAACCTCAACTACTGCCAGCACTGAAGAGAAGAAAACTGACAGTAGAAAAGGTTTGAAGACAACTAAAGAAGAGGTCAGGAAAGCAGGTACTAAAGGGAAGAAAACTGCTAGTACTGATAACAAACAGCTGAAGAACAAGTCTTCAGCGGTTTTATCTTCTTTGGTTGATGATCAACACAAGATGAAGAAGAAGCCATGTGAGATATGTGGCTTGTTCAATCATCTTACTGATGATTGTTGGTATAAAAGGGGTTCCAAACTCAAACAAAAGGAGGAAATTAAAGAGCTAATAAATAAAATGAAAAATGAGTTTGAAACCAAGTTTGTACTAGCAACATCAAAGCTTGAAATCCCTAAGCCCAAAGCTAAATCTAAAAAGAAAGTAGGGGTTACTCAGGCAACAGCTGAGGTTGCTCAAAAGAAGATGGTGCAACATAGGAATCCATCATCAGCAAGTCTCAATGTGTCTGAAGAGCTGAAAGCTTTATCATAAAGTCAGACACAACTGGTGATGATGGTTCAGCATCTAATGGGAAGAGTCAACCATTTAGATGCCCCTGTGTTGAAACCACAGAAAAGGAAATCCAAGCCAAAGGGTTCCTCTTCTACACCATCTTCTTCACCTCAGGCTGTTACACATAACACACTGTTAGTGCTGCACCTGTAGTTGAGAACAGACCCAAAACCAAACAGGTTTGGGTCTCTAAAACTGACTAACATGTGGTTATGATTGCAGGGTTCTTCAACATGCCAAAGAAGCATCTGGTATGTAGACAGTGGAGGATCCATGCACATGACTGGAAGCAGCTCCCTTCTTAATGACTACTCCTAAGGAAAGAAGGGATTTGTCTCCTTTGGCAATGATGCAAAGGGTTACATCATCGGAAAAGGCTTTGTTTCCAATGGGGAAATAAGGTTTGATGATGTTAACCATGTGGAGAATCTCAAGTACAACCTCTTGAGTGTCAGTCAAATGTGTGATAAAGGCCATGTTGCTCTTTTCACAAGCCAGAATTGTCAGATTCTGTCATCCAAAGTTCTAAATTTGATTGACAAGGTGTTGGATGAATACACTCTCCTGAAGGCCAACAGGACAGGAAGAGTGTATGCCTTAGATCTTTCCAAAAAGATAGATCTAAAAGGCCATCCTTGCCTATTCTCCAAGGCATCTCCTCAAGAGTCTACTCTATGGCATAGAAGGCTGGGGCATGTTAATTTCAAGAACATGAAGCAGCTGATAAGCCATGGTTTAGTAAGAGGATTGCCTTTGAAGGAGTTCAAGTGTGAAGACAACTGCACTGCTTGCTTAAAAGAAAAACAACACAAAGTTTCATTCCCTTCAATAGAAGAACCAAAGTCCACTGCCTGCTTGCAGCTCCTGCACATGGATCTCTTTGGTCCTGTCAGAGTGATGAGCATGACAAAGAAGAAATACTGCCTGGTAATTGTGGATGATTATTCCAGGTTTGTATGGACTTTCTTCTTGCACTCCAAGGATGAAGCAGCCAAGACTATCATGAACTTTGTGTTATTTGTAGAAAAGCAGTATTCCCTACAGGTCAAGTGTGTGAGGAGTGACAATGGAACAGAATTTAGAAACCACACACTTGATGACTTCTACCTGTCCAAGGGAATTAAAAGGCAGTTTAGTATTCCTAGAACTCCTGAGCAGAATGGAGTGGTGGAGAGAAAGAACAGGACTCTCATTGAAGCAGCAAGGTCAATGTTGGCTGACTCAGGGTTGCCACTGACCTTTTGGGCTGAAGCTGTCAATACAGCTTGCTATGTACAAAATAGAGCTTTAGTGAATAAGAGGTTGATGAAGACTCCTTATGAAGTTCTTCATCATTTGGCTCCTCTAATTTCATTCTTTAGAGCCTTTGGGTGTCCATGTTTTATTCTCAACACTAGCAACCCACTCTAGAAGTTTGCTAGTAAGGTGGATGCAGGGTATTTTATTGGTTATTCATCAACTTGCAAGGCATACAGAGTCTTCAACTGTAGGACAAAGGTGGTTGAAGAAACTCTGCATGTTAAGTTCAATGAATCTCCAAAGGACAAGATTCCACAAAACCCTGTGGAGTTGTTTGACCTGGACATACTGCAATATGTTCCTTATCAACCTCCAGCTGTTGAGCCTGTCAACAGTTGTCCACCTAGTGGTAATGATGATGATGCAGTCAGTACTCACCTCTTCAGGTTTAGTGACAACCTGCCTGAGTCCACTAAACCTGATGCTCCTGTAGCTTCAGCAGTCCCATCCACAACAAATGCTGATGAGATTTCTACATGCTCTACTTCATTTGAGCTGCCATCTCCTACATGGTTTCAAGAATCTCCATCAACATTTGTTGCTGCTGAAAGTCCTACAAACACTTGCACTGACATTATAGTCTATCAAGAGCTGAAGAATCACCCCACATCTCAAATCATTGGTGATATCAATGCTGGAGTTTCAACCAGGAGTCAATTGTCCAATTTCTGCTTCTATGCTCTCTTCATCAGTCAGCAAGAGCCAAAGAACTATCATGTTGCCTTAAGAGACAATGGATGGGTTGAAGCAATGCAGCTTGAGCTTCTTCAGTTCAAGAAACAGCAAGTGTGGGAGCTTGTTCCATTACCCAAAGGTAAGTGTGCAATAGGCACCAAGTGGGTATTCAGGAACAAAACAGATGATAAGGGCCAAATTGTCAAGAACAAGGCCAGGCTGGTTGTTCAAGGGTTTGCACAAGAGGAAGGCATTGATTATGATGAGACCTTTGCCCCTATGGCCAGACTGGAAGCAATCAGACTGTTCCTAGCCTATGCTGCCTTTCACAGTCTTAAGGTTTATCAAATGGATGTCAAAAGTGCCTTCTTATATGGAAAAATAAAAGAAGAAGTTTATGTGTGTCAACCACCAGGCTTTGAGGACAACAAACATCCTGATTGGGTGTACAAACTTGATAAGGCTCTTTATGGGCTGAAGCAAGCTCCTAGAGCTTGGTATGAGACACTATCAACTTTTCTTCTCCAAAATAAGTTCACTAGAGGCACCATTGATAAAACCTTGTTCATCAAGACTGTGGGACAGCATAAGCTCCTTGTTCAAATTTATGTAGATGACATCATCTTTGCATCCTCTGATCTAAAGTTGTGTGATGAATTTACAATGCTCATGAAGCAAAAGTTTGAAATGAGTGCTACGGGGGAGTTACAGTTCTTTCTAGGTTTGCAAATCAAACAACAGGCTGATGGTATCTTTATTCATCAGTCCAAATACACCAAAGAGTTGTTGAATAAGTTTGATTTACAAACCTGTAAGCCCTGTTCTACTCCCATGAGCAGCATCACACAACTAGATATAGATCAGAAAGGTAAAGCGGTTGATGAAACCCTTTACAGATGTATGATTGGGTCCTTGATGTACCTCACAGCTTCTAGACCAGACATCATGTTTGCAACATATGCCTGTGCTAGATTTTAGGCTGCACCTAAAGAATCCCATTTGATTGCAGTCAAAAGGATCTTTAGATATCTGCAAGGTACCCAATCACTAGGTCTTTGGTATTCAACTGGGCATTCTTGCAAATTAGTTGCTTTCTCTGATAGTGACTATGCAGGATGCAAAGTCACCAGAAAATCCACTTCTGGTGGTTGCCAATTCCTAGGCAATTGTTTAGTTTCTTGGCAGAGTAAGAAACAAACATCAATTGCTACATCCACTGCTGAAGCTGAGTACATTGCTGCTGCAAGTTGTACATCTTAGATACTCTGGCTTCAGAACCAACTCTTGGATTATGGCATTATAGAGACTAAGACTCCATTATTAACGGATAGTGCTTCAGCTCTTTGCATTGTTAAAAATCCAGTCCAGCACTCTAGGACCAAACATATAGAGATCAGACATCATTTTATTAGGGATTGCTATGAAAAAGGTCTGATTGATCCAAAGTTTGTGCCTAGTGCTGATGAGCTTGCAGATATATTTACTAAGCCTTTAGATAGTGCCACATTTCAAAACTTGGTACTGAGGCTTGGTATGCTACAGCTAGAATAATTTGACCAATACTGATGCTCTCAGTTAACAAGTACTGATGAGCATTAGTATGCAAAGGTCAAATATAAGTACTGATGAGTAATTTAGTCTTCAGCATTTTCACAACTACTGAAGACTAAAATGCTTCAAAGTACTGATGTACGTTATTTGTTGAAAACAACTGATGTAGTGAGGTGGATTACAACTACTGATGTATCATTTTCAAACAAATAAGTACTGAAGAACAAATTTTGTTCACAAGTACTGATGTGTAATCTTACACAAGTACTGAAGACAATTTGTTCACCAGGTCTGGAGTATTTCATCAGCACTTGTGAACATCTGATCACAAGAGCTGAAGACATAAATATTCACAAGAGCTGAAGGGTCAATGAAACATCTGAAAGTCAGCCAAAGAGCTGATGAGTAAATGTGGAGGTCAGCATGAAACAACTGATTTGACGGAAACAGCTGATGAGTAATTTTACTCTTCAGCTGATGCCAACAGCTGCTGTTTCATACCCAAACAACTGAAGGACAAAACCATGTCTTCAGTAGTTTCACAACTACTGATGACTAACACTAAGTCCTCAGTTGTTTACAAAAATTGAAGCAATACCACATCTTCAGTAGTTCATAACTACTGATATCAGTAGTTCACAACTACTGAAGGCTAACACCAAGTCTTCAGTTGTTACAACGTCTGAAGATGAAAACTAGGTCTTCAGTAGTTTATAACTACTGAAGACTAACAACAAGTCTTCAGCCGTTTACATCTGAAGGACAAAACCAAGGTTTTAGTAGTTTCATCTACTGAAGACTAACACCAAGTCCTCAGATGTTACAACCACTGAAGGTTAAGACCACGTCATCAGTAGTTTCAACAACTGAAACCTTCAGTAGTTTTCTTTCAGCCTTTGCCATACCCTATAAATACCTAACCTTCAGAGCTTTTCATTCTCACTTGACCTAACTTTTCAAAAACCTCTGAAATCCCCATACACCATTAATGGCGGCCATGCAACTCAAACCTCGACACAACTGTGTCGCTCATCTCACCAAATCGCCATTATGGCCTAAGTTTCACAATGTCGTCGATCTGATGACCGATGCACCATACCAAACGGCATTCCTTCTCAACCCCATCATATACACCGATTCCTTGGCGGAGTTCTGGACGAACATCACCGTCCAAACCGGAGAGAACGATGGCGAGGTCTCTCTCTGGTCCTCTGTCAACAACCACCCAGTGGTTATCACTCCAGCTACTTTGCGCCAAACCCTAAAGCTGGAGGATGCCACCTACCCAACCTCTTACCCCAAAGGCGCCCTCGACCTATGCTTCACAGCCAACGACTATCAGGGCGACCTCTCTGCCACCACCTTGTTGAAGAAACACTTCCCCGATCCCCAAAGACTCATCTTCCACATGGTGAATGTGTGTCTGGCCCCCAAAACATCTTCATGGGACCAGATGTCAACAAGATAGCAACAGGTATTATTTTCTATCCTTGAAAAACAATCTTTGAACTTAACAGATATTATCTTTTTAGAAATCAAGGATATGGCCACAAAACCAGTTTCTAACCGGTGGATCTTGTATCCTCGGTTTATAATGGCCATAATCGAGGACTAGCTTCAAGCTGAGGGACTTGTTGGCACTGGGGTCCCTGCCATGGCTGTTCTAGCCGAGGTATACTCTAGGCACAACACCGACCACACACTCAAACAGGCTGCCCGGCTGCGAAAACCCACGTAGCAGGAACCCACAGCCTCCACCTCCAAATCCAAAGTCCCCACCAAACCAAAACCCAAAAAGAAGCCCAAAAAGGCTACTCAGGGAAATGAGTCCCCTGAGGATGCCCCTGTAACACAAAGGCAGGATGTGACTGCTGGTTCGATTCTCCCAGCAGTTACCACGACTCCACCCACCACAACCGCACAGGCTTCCTCTTAACAGGAGCCTGATGCAACCACTTCAGGGGCACCCACACATCTGGGGTCTTTCTCACTTGAGGAGACTGCCATTGAAATGCACACTCCTCCCCATGTGCACACTGCTTCAAGCCCATCTCCTACTGAGACCACCCCACAAAGCCCTACACTAATAATCGCCAAAGTGTTGACCCATCTGAGCACTCCACCCTCTCCCCAGAAACCAATTCCAACTGGGGAGACTCTAACCGAAGAAAGGGTGGACATAAGTGCCGGTGGGAGCCCACAACACAGGGAATCACATGTCCAATCTCCCAGTATGGCTAGGGAGATAGGACATTCTGGTAAGGCTGCCACTTTCCCTGCATCAGCACATGAGCAGGAAGAAGCTGGTACAAGCAATAAGACCTCACCAGAGGCAACTGCCGATGATGGATCCAATCCGGAGGTTGGAAGTCCCCAGTACCAAGAACAAGGGGCACATGCAATATCTGAGCCACACTCAGTGCATGTACATCCTGACACTATCAGGAGGTCAGGTGATTCAGTTTCCACTGATGATGACCTGTGCTTCTTCTACGATGTAGTAGCACAAAACACTATCTTAGAAGATGAGATAAGCAGACTCAAAGAGCTGCTTGCTCAAATGACTCAAGATAGAAGTCCATCTGCCACCACAAACCCACAGATGGCACCTTCACCCGAAGGTCTCACAGACACTCAGCCACTCCCACAAACTCAGCCACCAGTCCCTGCTTCTGGCACTAGCTCTCAGGAACAGAACCCTCCTGAGCAGCTAGATGCTATCTTCCAGAAATCCCTGCCTCTCATCATACCTATAATCACAGAAATTGTGATAAAAACCATTGATGAGAGGCTTCCCACTTATATACAACCCATGGTGGAGGTTGCTGTTGCTAAAGCACTTGCTGATAGTCAAACCCCAACCAATGTACCCAAAAAAGGGGAGACATCAGTGCAAGTTAAGAGGAAGAGGGTGGAGGAAGAGATAGAAGTAGGGAGAGAGAGGGCAAATGAGAGGGAGAGGTCTGAGGAGACAAAGAGGGTGAAGAGGAAGGAGAATGTAAGGGAGGAGAGTGAGCGAATAGAAGTGGCTGAAATCCAAAAGGATTTCAGTGTCACTTATCAAAAGAAAAGGGGAGGGAAGAGAGGAGAGGAGGGAGAGAAGAGTGATCCTGATCTACCAGCCCTTGTCAAGGAGGCTGATGCTAAACAAAGCAGATCAATGGACTCTATCATTGATCAGCTGTTCAGGCAAAGCTTTGACAAGGACACTGCCTTACTAGATCAGGAGATTAGGAAGATGGAGGCAAGAGAGATTGAATACCGATGGTCTACTTATAGCCAAGAGGATAAAAATAGACTCGAGGCTATGAGTAGATTCATTTCGAAGTATCTGGGCAGGCCAGACCTTGATGTCAAGGCATGGACCAGGGACAGAATCTTGGCTATAGCCACCAAGATCTGTTCAGCTGGTGATTTCACCAAAGGACTGGTCGCTGAGGCCCTTTCTGAGTCCGGTGCTGGGAACAGGACCCTACTAGTAAAACTAACAAAACCTTCCCTTATCTCTAGGTTGCTAGCAGGGCCTGCCAACATTCCCACACCAACAACCCAAACACAACCCACAAAACCAACCCCTTCACCATCAAAACCCGCAGCCAATGATCCACCCTTGAAGAAGAAGAGAAGGGTGTTGAGGCTGCAAGAAGAAGAAGAAGAGGAGGATGAGAAGGATAGACTGCCCCTTTCTGCAGTCATTCCTCTACCCAAAGCCAAATCCAAAACCATCTCTCCCACCTCACAGATGGATACTGTGAGGGTTAAGATGGAGGAAGAGGAGCAGCAGCAGCTTTATGATGCTGAAATGCTTAAGTCAATTGACCAAGCTTATGCTGCTTCTACCTCTATCATGAATATGAAGAAGGAAGCTCTGAGACTCTTCACTCTCAAACAAACTTTCCAATATGACAAAGAGAGAGTGAGGACTTGGCCTGATCCTAGGGTGGCTCACAGGATTACAAAGAAAGACATTCCTGTGAGGTACAAGAGCCAGATAAAGAGGATTGTAGATGAAGTGATCACAGTGGCTCTTGTATTAACACCCTGGGAAATTGTGGATGAGTTCGAGAAGGCCTATAAGACTAAGCAACCACCCGAAATGATGTTGGAGAATAGGGTGGTTAGGAAAGGCTTAGTTTATAAGAGGCTTGAGAACTTCCACAAAGAGGAGCTCAACTTGTTGCTAGACGGCAGACATCCAGATGAATTTGCATATAGGCAAATCACAACAGTTGAGCTCAAGAATGGCAAACAGGTCAAGTTTGTCTCAGAGCTGTATGGCCGTGAAGGATTATTTGATGGTGGGGCTGAGGACTTGTCCAAAGAAGAACAAATGATTTTTGTCAGAGCCTACACCAGAGAATCCTACAGGCTCGTACGTGGGAGGTAGGTTCCATGGATGGGACAACAGCTCTGTGTCCAATTCCCTAAAACAGAGCTCCCATCCATACTTAGCCAAACAAATATCAAAAACCTCCTCCTAGGCCAGTGCTTATCAGGGTCAACTTCTGATCTGATCCAGAAGGAAATAGACCAATCTTTATGCCAACAATAAGTGGGACAACAAATAATTAGAGGTTTTGGCTGCATTGGTTCAGGGGGAGTTTGTTGGACCAAAAGAACCAATGAGCAAAGATCAGGAAAACCTCTAAGTCCCACATGACATCACAACAATTGCTGAAGACCTTCATCAGCAGTTTGACAAAGTCTGAAGAATCAACAGCTGAAGTTCAAAGATCTGAAGTACAACAGCTGAAGATCCTAAAGTACTGAAGATAAGTACTGAAGTCTAAAGTACTGATAAACACAAGTACTGAAGACTTCAAGTACTGAAGACAAGTGCTGAAGATCAAAGTCTGAAGAACTAAAGAACTGAAGATCAACTGCTGATGCAAAAAGTCTGAAGACAATGACTGAAGACATCAGCTGATGACAACTACTGAAGTCATCAGCTGATGAATCATCTGAAGTTCAAAGTCTGAAGACCAAAGTGCTGAAGCTTTAGAGTTTGTCACAACAGCTGAAGAAGTCTTCTTCAGTTGTTGTGATGGTTTTTCTTTTCAGTAGTTTTATATTTTCTCTTTTAGTAGTTTGTACAACAGCTGAAGAGTTTGTTCTTCAGCTGTTATAGTTCAGTAGTTGTAAACGACTGAAGAGTTTGTTCTTCAGTCGTTGTAGCTTTTCAGTAGTTTCCTTTTCAGTACTTGTAATAGGTAGAACACTTAGGAATTTTGTAAGAAGATGTCAGCTGTTGTGACATCTTCAGTAGTTTTGTTCTATCAGTAGTTAGTTAAATAACTGTTAAATGTCAGTGGAATCTGACAACAGTATGGGTCTTTTGCCTATAAAAGGACAGTGACCTGATTGTATTCCACGCCGAAACATGTGAAATAAACAGAATATTATTCCTTCTATGCAGAATTATTCTCTCTCTACATTTACTTTACATGCAATATTTCTTATGTTCTTGCATTAATTGCTAATTATCATGCTAAATCAGCTGCGAACACAATCTAATTGATCAAACTAGAGGCTGAGATCCTGTCATTGTTTGAAAACACACCCTTTAAAAACTTAGCATAATTTGGCATTTGGGCTAAGGCTTCCACCAATGGCAGATTAATATGGAGTTGCTTGAACAATCCCAGAAATTTGCCATATTGTGCCTCCATTCGTTGTTGTCTCAGACGACCGGGATATGGAGGTGGTGGAACATAAGGTGGTGGTGGTACGTATTTCTTGCCTGGTTCTTCAACAACGACAGGTTGCTTTTGCTTGTCACTTGTATTACGTGGTGTCTCGAGTTCTATTTCTTCAAGGATGGGTTGTAATACAGGTGCATCATCTTGAGTGGTTTTGCCACTCCTTGTGGTGATGGCTTTGACTTGAGCATTGGGGTTTGTTACAGTATTGCTAGGCAAAGCACCTTGGGGTCTTGCAGATAGTTGTTGTGCTATCTGACCTACCTGGTTTTCAATGGTTTGCAATGATGCTTTGTTGCTTTTGATTTTAGCCTCGTTTCTTTGGAACCTTTCCTTGTTTCTTCGATCAGATTTCCGGATGTAGTCATCTGTGGCTTGTGTGGTTAACAACAATTGCTGCAATAAATCTTCCATTGATGATGCTCCACGATCTTGATTACTACTGCTCGGACCTTGATATGGTGGTTTCTGTTGTTGGTAAGGTGGCCTACGGTTGAATCCAGATGATGGTTGGTTGTTACCAGCTTCTCTGTAATTCGGATTGCTCCTCCAATTTGAGTTGTTGTTATATGAGTTGTTAGGGCCTCCTACGTAGTCAACATCTTCAATCATCATAATGCCTTGCGGACATTCATTGGTCTTGTGTGAGTTTCCACATGTGTTGCATCGTGTTGGAGTCTTTATAAGTTCAGCTTGCAATTGTTCGAATCGTTTGGTTAAGGATTCTAACTGGGCTGTGATCAGTGTTTCAGAGTCTACTTGATGAATTCCTCTAGAAGTGATTTTGTTTCTCAAGGGGTTGTATGCAAAGCTCTTCTTAGCTGCCTTCTCTAGGGCTTGGTATGCTTCTGTTGGTGTAACACTTCTGAAATCTCCTCCCGCACTTTGGTCTACAGCTTGTTTGTGTGCTCCGCTGATTGCATCATAAAAAGTTTGACACTGCAGCCACAGATCAAGTCCGTGATGTGGGCATCTCCGAAGGAGACCTTTATATCTCTCCCACGCTGCGTGTAATGATTCATCATCGTCTTGGCGAAAGCTTGTGATGCTGCTTCTCAATTTGGCAGTGCGATCGGGTGGAAAGTGTTTCAACAAGAATTGTTCAGCCATTTCCGCCCATGTGGTGATGGAACCAGGCGGAGGTGAATCAAGCCAGTCAATGGCTCGGCCGCGAAGTGAAAAGGGAAAAAGTCGTAGTCTAATAGCATCGTCGGAACAGTTATTGATTTTGAAAGTTGCACAGATACGAAGGAATCGTGAGATGTGAGCGTTAGGGTCTTCGTCTTGCAATCCGTGAAACTGAACAGAGTTCTCTACGAGTTGGATAATACTAGACTTAATCTCGAAATTGTTGGCCGCTATTGCTGGTTGGACAACACTAGACTCATAACCGTCGATTGATGGTGTGGCATAGTGCGTCATCTTTATTTCCTCGTCTTGATTAGCCATGTCTCCTTCGGATGGTGTATCTTCCGAGATGTCTTCTTCGATGATTGTTGCTGCTTGTTGCGGCCTTTCACGTAACCTTTGTCGGAAAAGTCGTTCAGGTTCCGAAAGAGGTGAAACAAGTTCAGGACTAGACGAGTCGGACATACACTATCTTAAGGAAGCATAAACTAACTAGGCTTAAAATGAATCAGGCAAATGTAACTAAACTAACTAAGGTAAACTAACTACAAAATTAAAATGAATTTGAACAAAAAATATTAACAGGATATAAACAGGACAGTCAAAAATTTAGATTGTCTTTCAAACTTGCCGTGTGTCCCTGGCAACGGCGCCAAAAACTTGATGCGGTGTGAAAGTATATATATTTTGATAAGGGTTTTTCACACAAATTCAGTTTTAAATGGTTATTACTAATACTAACTATACACACAAAAGGCAAGTGTACCTATCGTGAGGTAATATAGTGTTGGTAAGAACCGAGTATCAATCCGTGGACACACTAAGACTACTCAACAATCCTTATAATTGACTATCAATTTTTGTTTAAGAGAATGATAAGTTGCATTGATGTAAATTAGGGTTTCTTTAGGGTTTTAAACTAACAATAAAAATAATAAATAAAGTAAAACAAGTTGAAACTTTTGGATTTAAAATCAGGGAATAAAGGCTATCATCCTAACTTGGATTACGCTTATGTAATTGTGATGAAGTGGTGGTGTGATTAAAAATATTGAATAAAGTAATTGTGTTAACGTTTATAAAGATGAGCTGGCGCGATTTCTCGTCTATCCGCTCCGTAGTGACCAGGACCAACACAGGTTGAGATATACTGCTTAGGTCAAGGCCCTAGTGATGTAGGTAAATCTTTTGTGTCCTTTTCGACATACGATTTCTGAAAACATAACTTAATGTAAGACGAGAGTTGATCAAATTCTATTTTAACATACCATTAATTTTAGAAAACCATAACAATTACTGTAGATTTCTCAGACTAATAAAAGGGAACCCGTAAATGATCAGAAAGTTAAGGTCTTATGATTTCTAATAACCATCTCTAGTTAATTAGCCATAGTTGTTATGAATAAAAGTTGATCATACGTTTTTCAACCGTGTATGACAATCACAATTACAAACCATAAACTTATAACCCCCCGTTCAAATGTAGGTGCTACCCATTGAAAGTTTTCCCAAGACCACCATAACATTAACACAATATTTATCACACCATTAATTCATCACAAATTACATAAGTTTCATCCAAGTAGGATGATAATAGGAGTTTAGCTCATAACGAGCTGTAATATAACAAATAACATAGAAGATAGATATGGATTCATTGATAAAATAGAACAATCAAACCAATGATCCACAATGAATGGTGTTTAGACAATCCCGAGCTTCTTCTAAGTATTGTATGCACCTCCCGAGCCTCCAAATGGTCTTCAAAGCTTGATTCCCGAGAGAATTCTGCAGAGTATCCCTTCCACCAAAAGCTTCCAAAATGAAGAACTTGGCCCTCTATTTATAGGCTTCCCGGAGTGTTTAAGCACGGCCCCGTGACAAAAAGGCACGGCCCCGTGTTAGTACAATGCTTACAAAAGTTGGTCGGATCGTACGCGCAGGGGTTGTCGGGCACGACCCCGTGACAATTTGGGCACGGCCCCGTGAAATGGGGGATCACGGCCCCGTGGTCATATGGGGCATGGCCCCGTGTTGACTTTTGGGGGACAGTACTTTTGTCCTGTCAGATGTCCAATCACGGGGGTGTGCCAAATTAGCATGGGGGTGTGTTTTAGGCAAGGCATGGGGGCGTGCTTAATGAGGCACGGCCCCATGCTTGGAGCTTTAAGCTTGGATTTCTTCAATTTCTTGTCCATTATGCTCCTTTTGTCCATCTTGCCCTTCACAACACCTGAAAACACAATTAAATGATTTTAAGTACATAATCACCATTTTTCGGGAGGAATCAAGGAATAAATGATGTGCTTTTGATAGTGTTTATATGTATAATTTGGAGCACATCATTGATCAGCAGGCAAGTTTTGTTGATTCAACACATCCTCTCCACCCCTAGGATCAGCTGTTGAAACAGTATTTACATCTACGGATGATGGAGGATCATCTGCGGCTGTATGTATATGAGCTGCGGATGAAGGATTTGCTTCTCCGGAAGTATCTTCATGCTGCTGACTTGATTCTTGCTGTGGTGCAGTTGAAGAATGTGCCATTGGTGGATCAACTGTCAGTGGCACTTCATTCAAACTTAGAGGAACAAATGGATAGCATGTATCAGCAGAAACTGCATTGATCAAATATCTAGAGTTAAATGATTCTGTTAATGCATCTATATCAAATAACTAAGATGATCCTTTTACAGTTGTTGTAAACATGGATTCATCAAAAGAAACATTAGAAGTTTCTTCAACAATGTTATGTTCTGGAATGTAAACCCTATATGATTTAGATGTAGATGAATATCCAACAAAGAAACCATCATAGGCTTTTTCAGAAAATTTTCCCAATTGTTCTTTAGTATTTAACACAGACACATGACACCCAAAAGCTCTAAGATATCCTATAAAAGGTTTCCTTTTAAATAAGAGCTCATAAGGAGTTTTATTATGTTCTTTGACAATTAAAGTCCTATTTTGAACATTACATGCTGTATTCACAGCTTCTGCCCAGAATGTGATGGACAACTGAGAGTCAGCTAGCATTGTTCTGGCTGCTTCTATGAGAGTTCTATTTCTTCTTTCAGCCACTCCATTTTGTTGTGGAGTTCTTGGTGCACTGAATTGCCTTGCTATGCCTTTATTCCTGCAAAAAGAATCCAGATCAGCATTAACAAATTCAATCCCATTATCACTCCTGACAATTTTAACTTTTAAATCAAGTTGATTCTCAATCTTGATCACAAAGTCCATTAATGTTTCAGATGTTTCACTCTTATGTTTTAAGAAAAATACCCATGTGAATCTAGTGAAATCATCTACTATCACCAAGCAATATTGCCTTTTTCCAATGCTCATCACATTGGTTGGACTAAAAAGGTCCATGTGAAGCAATTTGAGTGGTGTAGTGTTAGTATTGATTAATTTAGATTTATGAGACACTCTATGTTGTTTTCCTTTGTAACATTAAGAACAATGATTTGAACAATGAAATTCTTTCTTTGGTAATCCAATGACCAAGTTATTTTTCACCAATTTATTCATGTTCTTCATGTTAGAATGAACAAGCCTTCTATGCCACAATTATGATTCATCTTCTGAAGACTTAGATAACAGGCATGTCTCATGGCTGGTGAGTGTTGTGTTGTTCATATCCAAAACATAAGTGTTTCATTTTCTTGATGCTTTAAGAAGGATCCATTCTGCAGGAACTACAAAACCTGGCTTAAGAATGTAACAATTAGTGTTATCAAATAGTGTTGTGTAATTTTGATCATAAATTTGAGATACACTAAGTAAATTATACTGCAAATTTTCACAGTAATTCACTTTTTCAAATGTTAACACACCATTTGTTACCATTCCTTCACCAACTATTTTACCTCCCTTCTTATCCCCACCAAATGCCACATAAGAGGCATGTTTATGTTTGAAGTCATGGAGAAGAGAACAGTTTCCTGTCATATGTCTGGAACAACCACTATCAACATACCACTTGTTGTCAGTTCTCCATGATTGTTCCTGCACAGAAAAAGAAATCAATTAGAATTGACAACCGTGTCTACAATTGTTACTCCTTCATGAATTAATCTTGAAGTTTCAGTATTAATTGATTCTTTTTGATTTGATGGTGGTGAGGATGATTCTGTTGAAGATGATTCAGATTTTTGGATTTCTTCTTGCTTATCTGATTCTTTCTTCAACTTGTCTTGTTTTGGTTGATATTTTGATTTTGAGGATGCCTCTAAATTTCTGAAAGTTACTTCATCTTTCAATTTGGATTGAGGCACAGGAGTTCCTTTTTCAAAATTATCAAAGAAATCATCAATCACTTCAGTCTTCTTGTCTGACAGATCCACCTTTTTGTGAGGTGTTTTAGACTGAATTGTGCTTTCTTCTTCAAAGGCTTATCCACAGCAGAGGATTTTTGCTTTGATTTTGGTTGATCTTTCTTCACCTTTGATTCTTTGTTACTGTCAGAAGATTAAGAATCTGATTCAGATGATTCATCAAGTGACTTCGTAGTGCTCTTTTTCTTGTTTTTCTTGTTGAAATAACATTCCTGAGTTGAATGATTATTTTTGTTGCAAATTACACAATGTTTGTTAAAGTAGCAATCAGAAGTCATATGATTGTTCATATTACATATGGAATAGTAACTGCTGAAGTAGCAGTCATCTGTATTGTGAATCTTCATATCACACCATTTGCAATATTTATCTTCTGAATTGTCTTCAGATTCAGACTTCTTTTTCTTGTTTTTGTTGTCCTTCAACTCCTTTCCTGATGGATCACGTGATTTTTTCTTGCTAGGAGTATCATTAGCTGATTCTTGTTTACCTTTGGCTGCTCTCTGTTGTTTGACATCCAACGTTTTCTGAGCATGTTTGTTGCCAGTTCTTTTTGTCACCTCATCCGGAGGTACGGCTTTACTCTTCCGCGGCTTTTCTACGAATTCAGCAGTTTTTCCCTTCCGCGGATGTTCTACGGACTTGGCTGATTTTGCCTTCTGCAGATATTCTACGGATTCTTCAGATTTTGCCTTCCGTAGATCTTCAACACTTGAATGTTTCTTATGCTTGGTTGAAGTTTGTTGCTTCTTACCTTTATCTGAATGAGATAAAGGTACCTCCTTACTTGATTCGCAGTGATCAACTTTGTGAAGGTTCAATTCTTGAAGTCCTTCATTCAGTTCAGCAATCCTTTTGCAGATAGTCTTCAGCATGTTTCGTTGCTTTGGAGGATATTGCAGCTTTGATTCTTCAAGAACTTTTGGAAGACCAGTTTCAACTTGAACATTCTTACCAATGTTCAGTTGATCAATATCATGTTCATCAGAATCATCCAAGTCATCACATTTATCATAATCAAAATCTGAGTCATTATGTTTTAGTGATTCTGATTCAGAAGATTCAGTTTCACTCACCTCAGCTTCATTGTTAATATTTATTTCACTTGTTTTTATGTCAATTTTGGTGCTTGCACAAAATGATTTGACAATGTGTTTGTCATTGTTTCAGGTAGAGTTGTGTAATTATCATTTATAGGTGGTGCAACAGCATTATAACCCAACCCATACCTATTTTTTGATTCAATATAAGAGTTTAACAACTTCTCATATTGCTGAGATGATAGTTGAAACTTCTGAAGTTTCACTTCAGTAGATGCATGATCAGCCATGGATTTTGTTAAGGAAGTGGTCAGATGCTCAACTTGGGCTTTGAGGCTGTAATTTTCAGAAACATATTTTTCTAAATCCTTTTGCAAAGAACTAATTTTGATTTGATATAATTTATGTTCTCTTAAATGGGATTCATTTAAAATCATGGTTTCTTTTACTTTGTCAGCCAACTGTTGAGCACGGACTCTATAACGTTCAACTTCCTCAACACATGATGATGAACATAACCTGTCTCTTACCTCTCTGGCCATTGGAGGAACTTTTTTTTCCATATGAGCCATTAATGCTTGATTCTCTTCCAAGACTTCCTTCTCAAACATACTCCAGTCACATGTTCCATCTTGAAGTATGATCAATCCCGACTCCTTTGAATTACTCGGTCCTGCTAATTCATTTGTGGCTGGTGGGGATGTATTTGTCAGCTGTGGTTGTCTGAGCAGAGATTTTTGAGAGGTTGGTTGCTGGTGCTGATACTGCTGATGCTGCTGAGGGGGTCTCATCTCCGGAGGTGATTGTTGATTGCATTCTCTGGAAAAGTATCCATAAAGATTGCACTTGAAGCATCTGACCTTGGACTTGTCAACACCAATCTTTGATGTTTTACTAGCTGCAGCCAGATTCTTGTTTCTCCTGAGATATTGCTTAGCTCTGTAAGCAATCATTGCCATCTGCCATTGTAAATCCATCTCTTCCACTACATCAGTATGTAGTTCTTCCAAGTCTTGTTGGCAAATATTCGCTGATGTTAGTGAGCTTCCCAGGTATGCTTGAAAGCTAGAACTAAAAGCTGCAAAGGCTGCTTTTTGTTCTTCAGAATCCAATATCACAGTGATTGGTTCTGACTGATTGTTTTGTTGAGAAGATTTTGCAGTTGCAGTAGTTGTCTCTCTTTTCTCAGCAAATCTTCCTTTTTCCTTTTGATTCTTACTTTGAGATGATTTCTTAGAGGGCTTAGAGGCATAGAAACTGACTTCCTCTTCATCATCACTCAAAGTACAAGAGTTATCACCATCATTATTTGAGATAAATGCACTTCTAGCATTTTTGGGTTCTTTGAAGTGATAAGGTGAGACATGAGTTCTCATACTCTTGTTTCTTGATTGTTCATCCATTTCAAGAGCCTCTACTTTAGCAACCAGTGTGTCTAGGCGAGTTGTCTTAAGATCTATGGTGTTCTTGAACATGGACACAGTCTGCTTCCAACTTTCAGGCAAATTATGGAGCATTTTCTTGTTGAGTTCCTCAGTAGTATACTTCAACTCCAAGATGTCCATCTCAGTAACGAGTTGCATGAATCTATGGAGTTGTTGAGGAATTGACTCACCCTCAATATGATGAAAGGTTTCATATTGTCATCTGAGGGTGTCTTTCCTGATGCTTCTGATCTCATCACTCCCTTCACAGAGAGTGTGAAGTATCTTCCACAAGGAGTTTGTTGTTTTATAATTCTCACATCTGATTAATATCTCTTCCGGCAAAGCCATACTAAGCAAGCTGTATGCTTTAATATCAACTTTAACCTTTTTGACATCATCAGGTGACAAATCTTTTGTGCTAATAGGCTGATTTTTGTCATTATAATCCGGCCCAAGAGTGGGTGGAATATAAGGACCTTCAGTAATGGACTCCCACAAGTCAGAATCAGTGTAGTTCACATGATTCCTGAACTTGATTTTCCAGGACTTGAAATCAGCTTTTGTTTCCAACTTTGGTGGTTGATATGATCCACCAAAAGTACTCATGTTTAATTAAACGTTATGAAACAAATCTTGAATGTTAAAGTAGACAAATCTATCAAAGACTCAAATCTAGTATTCAATTGATTTGAATATAGATCTAAATCAATCAAGCAATGAGAGAATGCTTGCTGAAAGATTAGTTGCTGAATTAATTGTTTAACAGACAATTAAACAATTTTTAATACTGATAGATCAATCGATCTAAATCAATGAGCACTTAGCTCTGATACCACCTGTTAATCCAAGGATCTCAATTCAGGAATTATCAGTATTAAAATAAAATCAAATTAATGATCGCGGAATTATCATTAATAGCTGTTTAATTGTGTTAATGATTATCGAAGAACACAAATACACGGACACAGTAAATACGAACACAATAATTATTCAAAAGTATTTCATTAATTATCAAGTAATGATTATAAAAGAATAATTATGAATAACTATGAACAATGATTTCTGTGAATCGAATCGAATTAATGTTGTTGTTGATGTGACGGCGGCTAGGGTTGCACGATGATGTGATGCTTGACAGCCGTAATATTGCTCGATTGTGGTCTCCATATGTGAAACCTAGAACTCGTATTTATAGGCACGCATGTTTCTGTTAAGGAAACACCGAATCTCTTGGGAATCACACGGCTGTCAGATTGACTAACAGCTATCACTTTGAAAGTTGACTTGTTGATTAATAACACTTGTACTCAGAAAAATACAAGTGTTATTGCTTCGTGGAAACTTGGTCATCCGCAGATCTTGTTCTTCCGCGGGTGTCTTGATCCTTCCGAAGCATGACTTGTTTCTTCCGAAGATAATGTATCTTCAGCAGCAATCTTGAATATCCGTAGTAGTTCACACTTGGATCTCTTGACTGGTGGATAGTTCATCCGTAGAAGATCTTCGGATGTAATGTTAGTAAGAAATATATCTGCGGAAGAACAAAATGTTCATCCGTAGATGTTTCTTACACTTGGTCAATTTTCAAGAAATTAACTAAGTATAATATTTGATCCTGCAATTAACCAAAGTAACACACACATATATATATGGGTTAACCTATATATTCAATGCACAT
This sequence comes from Flaveria linearis, assembly GCA_024085815.1. Classification (NCBI taxonomy): domain Eukaryota; kingdom Viridiplantae; phylum Streptophyta; class Magnoliopsida; order Asterales; family Asteraceae; genus Flaveria; species Flaveria linearis. The sequence goes on from CM044001.1 coordinate 12,663,184, forward strand.
ATATATATATATATGATAGTTACAATCATTAATTACAAGACTTGATTAAAGTTCTAAGCCTATACAAAATAATCTAGACCTATACTATCTAGATCCAACATCTACTATGCGAGTTCTTGGTACTATTGGCACTAAACAGTTGCAGATTTTGATTGATTCGGGTTCCACACACAACTTCATTAATGAAGATCTTGCGGTGTGCCCAACCACCAACGTACATGATGTTAAGATTACCATTGCAGACGGCCACAAAATCAATTGTGTAAAGCTTAGCAAGAATTTTCTATGGGTGATGCAAGGTAGTGGGTTCAATGCTGATATGTTACTCATTCCCTTGAGTAGTTATGACATGGTCTTGGGGGTACAATGATTGAGGGAGTTAGATGATATTGTTTGGAATTTTAAATAATTGAGTATGAAGTTTCGAGTGAATAATCACCTCTTTAAAAAAAGATGGATCTTGGCGTTTTTGTATAGACTATAGAAAACTTAATGAGGCCACTGTCAAGAACAGATACCCCATTCCATTGATAGAAGAACTTTTAGATGAATTGGGAGGTTTCATAGTTTTCTCTAAGTTGGATCTTCGGGCAGGTTATCATCAAGTGCGCATGCATGAAGATGATATTCACAAAACCGCTTTTCGAACTCACCAATGATTGTTTGAATTTTTCATGATGCCATTCGGCCTCACTAATGCTCCTGCCACCTTCCAAGCACTTATGAATGCTACATTCAAGTCCCTTCTACATAAGTGTGTTTTTGTTTTCTTTGACGATACATTGGTATATAGCAAGTCTATGACCCAACATATGATTGACCTGAGAGAAGTCTTGACTCTATTTCGATCTCACTCTTTATTTGCTAAACGATCTAAGTGTTCTTTTGTCGGGTCAGAGATTGAATATTTAGGGCATGTCATTTCATAAAGTGGAGTGGCTACGAATACTTCTAAGATTGCAGCAATTAAAGAGTGGCCTATGCCCACCAAGATCAAGCAACTTTAAGGCTTTCTTGGGTTAACTGGCTATTATAGGCGGTTTATTAAAGGTTTTGGTACCATAGCCAAGCCTTTAACGGATCTTCTTAAGAAGGACGCTTTTTCGTGGACTTCGAAAGCTGCTATTACTTTTTCCACTTTGAAGACTGCTTTAATTCATGCTCCAGTCTTCACACTTCCCAACTTTGCTAAGCCCTTTGTTTTAGAGACGAACACCTCTTCAAAAGGGCTGGGAGCCGTCTTGATGCAGGATCATCACCCTTTGGCTTTTATGAGTAAAGCCCTCCCACCTAGACAATTAAGTTTGTCTGTTTATGAAAAATAATTGCTAGCCATTCTTATGGCTGTTAAAGGGTGGCGTCATTGTCTCATCATGTCAGAATTTATCATCCGTATGGATCAGAAGAGTCTCAAACATTTATTAGATCAGAAAATTACCACACCTCTTTAACAAACTTGGCTTTCTAAGATGATGGGCTATACATATGTCATTGAGTATAAGAAAGGAGCAGAGAATAAAGTTGATGATGCCCTTTCTAGGGTTCCTAGCATTACTTTATTTATGACTTTTGTTTCTTCTTTGCAAACGTCCTTGTGGGAACACATTAAAGCCTCATGAGCTGTGGACCCGGATGTTCAGGCCTTGATTACTCGGTTGTCAACTGGAGAGCAGGTAAAGCACTTCTCTTGGAATGGTTCCAGGTTGTTCAAGAAAAACATGATTTTCATTGGTAAGGATGTGGCTCTTCAGCAGCACACCATTACTCTTTTTCATGCATCACCTATGGGGGGCCATTCGGGGTTTGTTCCAACTTGTAAACGACTACAGCAGTACTTTACTTGGAAAAATGTGCTAATAATGTGCATACTTATATCAAGAAATATGACACTTGTTTACGAGCGAAATATGAGCCGGTTGCCTCATTCGGATTATTGGACATTATTATGGATTTTATCTCCGGGCTACCCCGTGCCAATGGTAAAAATACCATCTTGGTAGTTGTGGATCGACTCATTTTTTTGCTCTTGCACACCCATTCTCCGCTTTCCAAGTTGCTCAAATCTTTCTGGATCATGTTTTTAAGCTACATGGTTGTCCACAAACCATTGTTTCCGATTAAGATCCATTTTTCTTAAGTAATTTCTAGCAAGAGTTTCTAAAATTACAAGGCATTGCTTCGGCTTTATCTACTGCATATCATCCTCAACCGGATGGCCAAACTGAAGTCCTTAATAGATGCTTGGAGATATACTTAAGATGTATGGTTATGGATTCCCCGAAAGACTGGCCTAAATGGTTGTCATTGGCTGGATGGTGGTATAACACCACCTTTCATTCCTCCATTCAGATGTCACCTTATCAGGCCTTATATGGTATTCTTACTCCATTACATATTCCATTTATCCCAAGTGATACTCGAGTCGTAGCTGTAGAGCAATTATTTCAAGATCGAGAACTCGTGATTCAAACTTTAAAGTCAAATTTGGCTCGTGCTCGAAATTGCATGAAACAACAAGCTGATGGTAGACGCATTGATCGTTCTTTTGATGTAGGTCAGTGGGTATGTTACACTCCACTCCTATATTTAGTATTCAGTTCACAAAGATCGTTATTCAAAGCTCAATCCTCGGTTTTATGGTCCTTATTTGACTATCAAGAAGGTTGGTCCCGTGGCTTATATTCTTGATTTACCAGATGATGCTCAGATACATCCCACGTTCCATGTGTCATTGCTGAAGGCAGCTTCGGGTTCTCCGACTCACATAATCCCTTACCGGCAAGCCCTCGCTTCCGATTTCAACCACGTGTTATTCTCGATAGAAAGTTTGTTAGGCGTGGCTCCACATGCGACACACAAAATATTAGTTCATTGGCAGCATCTTCCCATTTTGAAGGCTACTTGAGAATTTCTCTCGGATTTTCAGCTACGTTTACCTGATTTTCATACTTGAGGACAAGTATGTTTTCAAGAGGAGAGTATTGTTACATATAGAATTGTATAGGGACTGAATTGTTAATATCTCATAGTTGAGGAGTGTTTGTGTTGTTCATTCTTGTAAATCGGTTAAACAAATTGTTAGTTGGTTAGTCTGTTATAATACAGGTCCTTGTTAATGAGAAGGTAGCTTGGAATTGGTTATCTCTTTCTCTTTCGTTTATTTCCTTTTGCAAGCTAACATCAACAATTCATTAATCAATCGGAGGTTGTCGGGTTCTCCTATTCATTAATAGTTTGTTTGCAACTTGTATTGATTAGGCCAATTGTTCACTTTAGACCTCAAGTAAGTCATTACGTTAATCTAAAAGGTTAGCAAGTCATTTTTTATTACTTTTCACTGTTTTAACCATGTAAATTAAGTTATATTGATACTATAATTTTGTTTTGGTTATTGCCATAAGGATTTTCGCGGTACTAATTGATTTTATTAATTTACATAAATTGATTATTAAGGGCCCATTTTTACTACCAACACAAAGCACATGAAATCTCAGGAACGACATTGGCTATGCGCATCGTATAAGGGGTCGTATAGGGTTATACGGGACATATAGCCCTCAGATAGCCCTTCAAAGTCCTAAATTTTTCTTACTTTTAGTGTTTTTAACTCTATACGTCTCGTATAGAACTCTACGTAATGTACAAGCATTTATAATAATGGTTTTTAAGACCCACTATTGTGACCACTTTTAGTATTAAAACCGTAATACGTCCTTCCCCAAATATATTCATATAATTAACCATATTATTATTAGTTATTTGTTTGGTCAACCTTCTTCTAAGGGCAAAAAGTAGGCTTGTCACCGCACACAATATTCTAGTGTTTGACCATTCTGCCCATATTTCTCTCCATTGTCTTCGTTACCTTTAACTGTCACAAAAAAAAAAATAATAATAATAATAATAGTAAATATTATTGTGGGGGTTACGCACGTCTTTTGATGACGCTTTTGGGTTGTGTTGGGCCTGTTAGGTATTTTCTGGAATTGAGAAAATATGGGCGATTCGTATGCTTCCAATTTTGACCAAATTTAAATTGATACGTCAAATTGTAGCACAGATATTCAAGTCAAGAATATTATTTATGTGGTAACTTGAGTTAGAGGTATGTTTGACTTTTATATTTCTCTTTCCTATTTTACATATAGTTTAGTTGATCATATAAGTTGTACGGTTTAAAGTGAGATTAAAATAATTTTAAGAAATTTTAAATGTTAAGAACTTGGGAACTTTGAAATTAATAACACTATATTTATATACATATTTATTTGTTTATTTTGGTGGTTGTGGTGGGTGGGCATGGTAGGGTGGGTATAATATAATAGAGTGAATATTCTTTCATGAGTGATAGACCAAATATATCGTAAAAGGTGAAAAGAAAATACATGGCTGTTCTTTCATAAGTATTTGACCAAATATATCATAAAAGGTGAAACGTGGAAAATAATAATTGACCAGCAATAATTCTTAATATTATATGTTGTTAAATAATTCAAATAGAAGGAGTTTTAAATCTAAAAACTATACAAATTAATATTCATCATCAAACTTTTTATTTAATAGTTAAGATCAAATTATATAAAAAAGTTGTTAGAAGGGTATTAAGTATTTTAAGCATAGCCAATTTTGTTGACTTGTTCAAGTTTTTATTTTTTAAACATTTATAACTTTTATATATGATTTTATTTTTTTTATAAAAACTATACCATAATAACAAGCATAATTTAATTTTTAAAATGAGTACAATATCGTTATATAAAAATAAAATAAAAACTTTTACGTTTTTAAACTCATGTGATTTATGCTCATCGTTGTATTTTTAGTGCAGTTAATTTATTTTTTGTTAGTTATTGTGTTTTTCTAAAGTGATTAATTCTAAAAATATGATTTGTGAAATAACACTATTGTGTATTTCTATAATGTAAAAACATAATGTTAAATTAGCAATTAATTAATTTGATACAGTAAAAACAATGACGAAATAACTTAAAATGATATAAGACATAAAACATAATAATAAAACTTAACTCATTTAACTTAGCATCAACTCAAAGAAAAAACTTAACTCGTTTACCTCTACACATCTACTTTTTTATAAGCATTTAACTAAAATACAAGAATAAATAATAACTAGTGTTTTTCCCCCACGCGCGTTGCGCGTGTGATCAACGGGGGTCAGAACCGGATTTCAGTTATGGCTGCTAACCATAAAAGATAGCCACGCCAAAGCAAACGGAAACCATTTTTTGAATATCATCATTGCCCGACCCATTTAGATCAAACACAACCCGACTCAACACTCATGAGTAATGGGTTAAAACTGCTTGACTGTCACCTTTATAAGAATAAAACAAAAGAATTGGCTTGCATACCTGCCATGGAGTACATTTATTCCATCTTTTGTATTATTTGGCCATAAATCAACTTCTATAGCCCGAACGCCTCTTTGAAGAGCCTTTATGATTGGTACTTATAAAATAATGTTGCAATGGAGCGGTCATGTTAACAATTTAAAACTAAAGATTTGCATGAATCAAGTTCTGAAGTTAGGAAAAAGTGCAAAATCACTTACTTGTATAGATGATCAAAGTGGCCTTCTTCAACAACAAGCTCAAGATTCTTATTTTCTGCCAAGATAATTACAGATTTAAATATCCTTCCATAAAGCAATCTCCATTCCAGAGGAGTTCGTTCAACAGGTTCATTACAAAACATTATAAGAACTATATTCCCAAAATTCTTTCTCCACCGAACCAAATTCCCAATTTCATAATTAACTGTATTTTTTTCCTCAACACCAAGATAAACAGATGGCAGCTTTTGAGGTACAAAATCCTTACGGTCTCCATGACTTATTACACTTTTCGCTTGCGCGATTCAAGTGACACTAAACGTGGTTGTAAATAACCAACAGAAATCAAATCTTGAATCCATGAAGCGGTAAATTTTACATCTTTTTCACTCCAAAAACCTTCCTTGCCCATGGAGTAACTCAATTCAAGAATCTTTTCAAATAACCTATGCTTATTAGATTTCCAAGAAACCAAGAAATTTACCAAATCGCCCACGTTTACATGAAGATCTTTCTCTTCTGCAAATGGGTATGATTCGATTGTATCGAACCTATGAACTGTTGGAGGATAAACAACAACATAACCACCAATTTCCCATAGAAGCCGTTAGGCCCAGTAACCCCTAATTACATCAGATGCCATTGAACTAACTGAAACCGGTAGCATTAGACCCCAAAACGATGAATAATGAAACATAGTATTGAAAGAATTCACCGGCACCATTACTCCTTCTGGTAATGCAACTTTTGGCGCATGTTGATCGAATCTAATATCAAACGATTCAAGATTCTGTTTTCTTGTAAAGTAAAAAACCGAATCAACATCAGGTAAACCGTTGGATATCCCTTGTTGAATATACTGATTCCCACTAAATACTTCAATGTAGTGTTCTTCATGCTCAATCTCACCTACATTTTCTAGTGGCAACCCCCTAGGCCAAACAGATCTTTGCCCGAAATGAATGTAAGGATTCACAACCATTCGATTTGGATTATCATGATTATACTGTAATATAACATCTTTTTTACCCTTTTCACCTACTAATACAGTATCAAAATGCTTACTTATATTACCATCAATCAATTCTCCCCTATCATCAAAATCAAATATCTTTTTGGCACCATGTTGGATAGCAAACAAATACCCCACAGTTTTTCTAACATAGGAATCATAAGGCAAGTAATCAACAACACGAAACCCTAATTTCGCTTGTTCTTCAAGGGATAAAAAGATTGCACCTTTAAGACTCCAATCATTAGGGGTTTTTGAATTCCCCACAGCAAGAACTTGCCACCCTTTGATCTTCAACAGCTTCTTAATCGAATCCGAAGGATAATCAGACACTGAAAGAGAGGAGGACCGCCGCAACCATCGCAACCACCGCCACAACCATCGCAACCACCGCCGCAACCATCGGAGCACCACCACCGCGGTAACCATCGCAACACCACCACCAACGCAACCATCGCCGGCAAAACCACCACCAACCCCCAAAACACTTGAAATCGGACAGATGAAATCAGAGCATACGAGAGTAATACCCACCTGGGTTATCGATGAAACGATGTCCTCTTTGGAGATAAACGATGGGTTGAAGCATCCGTTGTCGCCGGAGATGGGTGTGAGGTCGGTGATGACGATTTGAAGATGGCGATGATGATTTGAAGATGGTGAAGATGGTGATGGTTTTGAAGATGGTGATGGTTTTGAAGATGGTGATGGTGTAGGTTCCAAGGTGTGAACAGTGAACTACTGTTCACACCGACAATTTAGATTAATATGAATAGAAATACTAATACTATCTCTTTAGTTTGTTAAAATAATACAAATTAACAAAAAACTTTGATGGTAAAATAAAAATATATAAAAAGGAAAATAAAAAATAACTAAGACAGTCCAAGCTCGTATTTGTTCCTAATATCTTGTTGATTTCTTCCGCCAATTGACGATTCAAACATGTTAGATGATTGATGTTTTGGACAAATATTTTAACTTTCTTATGTATTAATCTTTTTTTTTTCTTTTTTTCCTTTTTTTGTTTTTGCAATTCTATCTTTAAATTTTCAAATGGATCTTTTATTTTTGATGAGCGTTGAATGTTTTATTTGTGCTTTCAGTAATACAATGTTTTTGGGTTCGAAGACTGTACTATGTTAGAACTTGAATTTTGACATCGTTTAGCTTTATCCCGTCCAATGGTTGTACGGGTTGTTATTCATCCGGCGTATCGTCTTTGCTTTGATCATAAAAGCACCGAGCCTCGGATCCCACTGGTCTACTGACAACATCGTTAGTTGCTGAAGTTTGCGACAAGCCCGCTAAGACTATGATTATTAGGATACCGATCACATTTGAGTTGTTCGTGGAATAAGTGGTTGACATGGTCTCAAAAACATTTGTTGTTTGTGGAACTTGAGTCCCTAATGATATCTGTGAAACTTAAGTGAGCCATGATGTGAGATGATGATGATAAGCTCAGTATAAATTCTTTGAGCCGAATGAGTTATTTGAAGCAGGAGAAGGTGACCCGAAAAGATTTCAAACTTAAATGAATAAGGTGTTTCACCGGCAAGACATATATGCCCCCTTCAATGTCAAATAAACTCTCATGCCCTAAGCATGAGAACAATGTTTTCAGTAGCGGATCGGACGCCTTACCGGTTTGGTGGTCGGACCGGATGACGTTATAGTTATATTTATACTATATTTTATATATATAGTTATACATTAATTTGATATAAGTAATTTATGTCTATATAATAGTTATGTATGAAATTTAACAATAATCTTATGTGCAACACGCTCATTTATTTTTCAATACCATGTTTTTACCCATTAAAATAAAAAAAACATAAAATCCGGTCCGACCACCGCTTAAGGACGAACCGGCCACGGTCGAACCCTCCAAAACGAGTTGAAGCGAAACGGTTCGGTCCTTCGATTTCGGTCGACCGGTTGGACCAGTTGATCCGATCCAATCTCGAAAACAATGCATGAGAGTTTATCGGAGTCCGGATAGCCTAAGTCATTTTGGGATGAAATGCATCATTAGTAATTAGTAATTATTAAATATATATGATAGGATATTACAATGGAAGGTATAAAAATGAAATCCACATGGGGGCTAGAGATATGCAAGTGACCTTGCTTGGTGGGACCTTACTATAGACGCTTGGGTTAAGCTTACTCCTCGTGACTCTAAACACACTTTTCATACAATACAAAAAGAAAAAATCTTTTAAGAGTATTACAAATATCTAATGTACCTTATACATGTGTAATCATATTAGAATTATAACCAAAGTTGCTCAAGTACTCTTCTATTTAAAGCTCGGTTAATTACTAGATCAATTTTATGATCGTTTATATTTGGGATCCATCACTTATGAAACCCCAAAGTAGGTTAGGCCATCATACAAGGCGGGTCGTTTTAGATTCAAATTTCATCTTCCACGTGTTCGTTATTTGGGGAATAAAAAGAGCAGGGTTGAAGTTGAGGATTTAAGAGACTCAGGGTGAGTTAAAAAAAAATAAGCCCCAAACGAAAAAAGAATAAATTTATTTATTGTTTTTTTTTTTTTATGTGTTATTAAATTGTCTCTGTGTAATAGGCTAATTAAATAGGTTAGACTGTTTAACTAAATCATATTTGAGTAAAATATGTTAAATTAAAATATGTAATGAGTTTATTTAAACCGTGTAATGCATCAGTTTTATAAATGATTATTTTGAATATACGTACCTTTTTATTAATTTTAGGCTCCTCAGAAAATTGGGCATTAAGCGGTTGCCCCTCTCGCCCCTCCATGCCGGCTGTGAAAGCAAGATTCCATAAACTCAAACTTAAAACGTTATATTAACATGACATGCACCTCATCCATCAATCGAAAATTATTCTATTTTAAACTTTTTAACTTTAGAGATATGATACGTACTAAAAAAAACTACTACATAATAAACTCATGATTTATAGACTTATATTACATTATGTGTTGCTTATTGTTTGTATTTATTTCTTTGTATCATGTATATACTAATCTCTATATGTATAGTTATGATTTTATAAGGGTCCTAATAAATAAACACCCACATTTATAAATCGATACCCCCTATACGCCGCGTATGGGTCCATACGCGGCCCATGCCCAGCGTATAGGTATCGACCATTAATGCGACATTAATGACTGACACTCGACATCATATCAGTTTACCTATACGGGGCGTATAGGTCCATACGCCACGTATAGGTCGGTGTCGATTTAAAAAAGTATATAAGCTATACGCCGCGTATGGACCCATACGCGGCGTATAGATCCTCGGAACCCCTATATCTTTTAACCTTTCTCATTTTCACACACACTTCGAAAAAAACTCTCTCGTATAGCCCTATACTACACGTATTGTTCTTCGATTTTTCTACATCCAGGTATGTATTATTGTTCCTACATCATTATTATGTTAATCGTTCACTGATTTAAACGTTAAAGTAGTGTTTTATGCCTTATAATGGGTGATTTAAAAGCTGGTAGATAGAACTATACGCTAGTACAGCCCCACGTATAGGGCTATACGCAGCGTATAGTTCTATAGTTGGGGACGAAGACCCATAGGTGTGTACCCTATACGCGGCGTATAGCTCTATACGCGGCGTATAGGGGGTGACCATACGTGACTTGTGGCCCATACGTGGGACCCTATACGCGGCGTATAGGTCTATACGCGGCGTATAGTGGCGGGGTTGACCTATACGTGGCTTATGTCCCATACGCCGCGTATAGGAATACGCGGCGTATAAGGTAAATACATATATACAAATACATATATATGTATATACACATATACATATACATATACATATACATATACATATACATATACATATACATATACATATACATATACATATACATATACATATACATATATATGTATATACATATACACATATACATATATATACATATACATATGTATATGTACATATACATATACATGTATATGTACATACACATATACATACACATATACATACACATATACATACACATATACATATACACATATACATACACATATACATATACATACACATATACGTATACATATACATATGTATATGTATATGTATATATATATATATATACGTATACGTTTTTTTTTACCTATTTATTTTCTTATGCAGATATGTCCTCCGATTCTGATATTGAGGCTGACGTTGTTGACCATATTGCTGAGCATCCTTGGCTGCAGTTTGAGGCCGGTTCCATTGAGCACGCTAAGTGCTCAAAATTTATTCGTATGAAGATCGGTCATCAAAAGGCCGTAGATTGGGAGGTTATGGCCGAGCTAGGAGAGCGCGATCGTCTTGCTGCTATTATCGGAGACTATACGCCGTGGAGACGTCTCTTTGAGATCGCGTTTTTACCGTCCTACCGTGAGCTGACTGTGGAGTTTTTATCCACATTTACCTATATCCGTCCTGACGAGATGGAGGAGGACGATGAGCGCTCCGAGATTTCTTTTATGCTTTGTGGACATGCACATCAGATGTCTATTGAGCAGTTGCCGTTCTATCGGGGCTGTATTTTGAGCCAGAGACTGTTACCCCTTTGTTCACCGAGGGTATTACTGAGATGGAGGAGAGTCGATTGAGAGAGTGGTGGCCTCAGATTGCCGGAGGTCCGTTTCAGAGGACTAAAAGCAGGGTCACCGGCATTCGAGATCCTCTCATCCGTTATCTGCATCGTATGATCGCCACGTCTATCACGGGACGTGGCAAGAGTCGGGAGTGGTGTACCATTCCCGACTTATTTTACTTATACTGTTTGATTACGGGGACCAGGTGCAACCTAGCGAGATGTTTGGCAGAGTATTTTAAGTGTGATGTGCTCTGTAAATGCAACATGTGGTTGTCATCTTTCCACTAGTTGTGGCTTGTCTTGTGCTTGTCGGCTGGGAAAATATGAACATTCTGGTAATAGTCGCTCCATCATTATCATTTTTCTATTAAAGTAACAAATTATATATTAATTTATACATTTTAGTGCAGGCACTAAAATTTCATTAGATGCAATTGATGTATTTTGGACGAAGCTTGATAAAATTCAACCATCATATATGGTGAATGAAAAAGTTGATGTTGAAGAAGAAATGGAACGGGTGAAACAACAAATAATGACACAACCCACAGCTGTAAAATTTAGTTTGGTGGAAAAAATAAAAAATATTGTGTATCCATGGAAAAATAACAAAAAAGCGCCTGTTGTTCAAACAGATATTCGCAGTCGTCCAACGTTAAAGGTTCAACAACAAAAGTATGACACTCAACAAAGTACGTGCGACATGCCGAGACATAGCTCGTTTATTGCGTCTCACATTTCCGGAAGAACAAGTTCAGCTGTAAATCCTCAGAAGCTTGCCATGCAACGTAGTCGTTCAACGTCTTCTAAAGTATCACAGGGTACTAATGAGTTTTCATCGATTGTCGGAGATCGCCAATTAAACAATATAAACAGGTTAAAAAATTGGATTCCGTCAATCTTTCATCAGTATATTTCACGTATACGAGATGTCTGACCCGATGGGAATTGTGGTTTTCGATCTATAGCTTTAGGCTTAGGGTTTGACGAAAATAAGTGGATGTATGTGCGGACACAGCTTTTAGAAGAGTTGGACAAACATGAATTGGAGTACAGAGAAGTTTTCGATACTTTGTACCCCGGACAGTATAACGAATTACGTCACACCATCGATTGGCAAAGTGTGGAACCTACACCAGAAGAACATTGGATGATAATGCCGTATACGGGAATAGTGGTTGCTCAAAAGTTTGGGGTTATTCTTCATTTACTAAGCAATAATGGTTGTCAAACATTTTTCCCATTATGGGCTGATCCGAAAACTGTCATGCCTCATCATGTCGTGTCGATTGTTCATGTCAACAATAATCATTTCGTCCACGTTAAGTTAGAAGGAGATTATCTGATGCCAACATTAAGTAATCTTTGGATTCTTAACCGAAGCGTACGTGCTGCAGAATGGGAGATTATGTATAGGATTCTTGTCTCGGAATACAACGCAATAATAGAGAATAACCGAGAACCCCCAGCTTATATAAATTTATTTTAATTCATAATTTGTAATATGCGAATTATATATTTTAATTTTAATTTTATTATTGTATTCGTATCATTTAATATTAAATTGTTTAAATAATTTTAATTCAAATTATGTATATATTAAAATAAAAAAAATTAAAATAAAAAAAACAAAATATCTTTTAATTTTTTAAAATATCAATACTAAATATATATATATATATTAAAACTCAAAAATTAAAAAAATAAATATATAATCTATACGCCGCGTATGGACCCATACGCGGCGTATAGCTCCTCCACGTATGGGTCATAAGTCACGTATGGGTATAAAATGTCAAACCCTATACGCCGCGTGTGGACCCATACGCCGCGTATAGGGTATAAAACGTCAAATCAACAACGCATCCTATACGCCGCGTATGGACCCATACGCGGCGTATAGGGTATAAAACGTCAAATCAATACTGCACCCTATACGCCGCGTTGGACCCATACGCGGCGTATAGGATACAGGGGTGTTGATTTAAAATTGGGGAGTGTCTAAATAAGGGGACCCTTTTATAAACTTATTCAACTTTTAATGATGTGATTAGACATAGATTAGACAGTCGTTAGAACATCTATATCATGAAAATTTTTGTTGCTAAATTTGAATTTTTGAAGTAAGTTTGTCATCATAAAATATGAATATAACAATATAGTAATATCTTTTGGTTCACTTGTGATCTAATTGTGACAAATATATTTTTACTCCATTGTTGTCCTTTAAAGTATGTTTTTATGTTATATCTTCTATGCGATTAATAAACAAACAGTGACGCAAACATGCTTTGATGAACTAAAAATAAACAAAAAAACGTACTTTCAATGATCAAATAGAAGCAACAGAGGTTGGATTGGTTAGATTATATGTTGAAAAATAACATATATAAAAATGTATTTTTAATTCTTTTTTACGCAGTATTCCTAAGTTGACTTAACGTGAGAAAAGAAAACTTTTTTTTTATTTCCTTTCTTTTTCTTTCATTTTTCTTCATTTTCCTTTCTTTTCTTTCTATTTACTTTCAATTTCTATTTACTTTCAATTTAAAAGGTTTCATTTTTAGACTTCATTTTTCTTTTATTTTCTTTATTTTTCCTCATTCAATGAACCCGGAAAACATTTTTTACTTTTCTTCTATTTTCTTTCTTAAAAGACTCTGGGACATAACAATCCTTTTCTTTCTTCCTTTGAATTCCTTTTTTTTCTTCTTAAATAAACTCGGGAACATAACGTTATTTAAAGTTTAGTCATTTGCTAATCTTCGGGCCTTAAAATTTTAATAAATATTTATAGTATTTGTGTGCATGTGAAAAATAACTAATCATGATTACCACCAAATTATGATAATAGTAACATTTTGTCATCCTTAATTTAATCTTCTTACTTTTTAGATTTATAATTATATTTGTCTTCATCTTTTAGACTTTAGTTCCATCAATCATAACATACAAGAGAATCCCTGATAAATTCCTCTCATCCGCCACCCACGTGACGGTCTCATTTTCAACAAATATATGAACGAAAATATAAATATCTTGTTATTTTAGAAATGACAAATTTATAGGCATTGGGGTATACCTTAACGCCATTTTAAGTTTTTAACTCAAGTATCACATTATCTGTTTCACATTTAAAAAAAAAAATTTCCCTCACCAAAAAAGATAGTTAGTTCATCTTAATTCCACCTCACTCACTCTAATCTCTTTCATTTTTACCTCTCAACTGTCAAAAAGATAATAGTCATCTTTCCCTTGACTTTGTTAACGTTTTAACGCGTTGCCTCTTTAACCCCACGCCCAAGCCACAGTGTAGTATAATGACTGTCAGGGGCCCGTCAATAACATCTCGGAGAGTGAATGCATAGGCTTAAAAAGCGAGAAAAATAACAACGCGACATCACGTGTCCTACAGGTTGTGGGTACTTTCGTCCAACTTTTTCTCCAAAATATAAAAGTATGGGCAAATAAATCACAATGAGAGACACACTCTTAAACTAGGTAAACGTGCCAACGATCTCTTGGCTTAATGGTTCAATGGAAAGGTGAGAGACTTTGTTTTTTTTGAAGTTTTAAGGTTCAAATCTTGACATTACGAATTATTACTAATCTTGTGTTAACTTTTAGCCACTAACCCGCCGTTTAAAAAATAAATAAACCCAGATAAACGTACCATGTTTTAGATGGTCACACATCCTAACACACTGTAAAAAGAACCCGACACAAATTTATTTATTCATTTTTTTACACAGTAATACAATATTTAAAATATGATAAGAAATAAATTAGAATTAAATTTACAATTGTGAGTCTTTTTAACTTTTAACTCTACCAAAAAATAAAACCTTAAATGTTATCCAATTGAGTCTACGTGACACTCTTCATCATCATACCCTTTGATTTCTTCAATCGTCTATAATCTCCCTCACACTTAAAGATTTCACCACTTTTTATTTGATCTATAGTTAAAAGAAATACATACACTTAGTGTGTGTATATATTATACTATTTATCTTTATATTTTATAAAAAGAATTGTTGGTGTTGTATTGTTTTGAAGAGTGATACTACAAAAGAGGGGGATGAGGTGAGAGATTATCTGCAACGTGAGAGGGACATGGTAAGGTACGGTGGACATCAAGAAAACGATGGGTCTACGGAGCTTATCGTAGGGTCGCTCTCACCCTACATCTTTTTCCATTCTTTTATTCTTAACAACCTTTTTGCTGCTCTCCTACCCTCACCCCCAATTCTTTTATGTTACATTTTCTACCCTCTTTTCTATATCACTGACCCAAACAGTCCCTACAATTATATGTTACAAACGAGTAATCAAATTGTAAAAATATTTTAATTTAGTTAATCATGTCTATTTTTTCAAATTGAACCACTAAAATATCAAATTAAGTCGTCATTAATTATCTTATGTCAGGAAATTAGTGGACGAGAAGACATGAGGGTTGGAAATTTTAATATATGAAATTATATTAAAAAATAAAAAAACATGTTAATTATATAGAAAAATTACCTAAAGTTCATGTCAATGTTACACATTAGTATCAGAAAAATAATATCTCCTAAATGAAACAAAAACAAAAAAACATGTTAAAATATTTTAAAATTTATAATTTAAACAAAACATTAAAGTTGGGTGACTTATTAGAACATTTTTAAAACTTTAGTAACTAACTGAAACACTTTTAAATTTTTTTAATTACTATTTTATAAATTACCCATATTATTAATATAACAAATTATATATATGCGTATATAACAAGCATCATCACGTGAAGATTTACTTTGATATATATTTTTCAAATCTAGATGAATAAAAAAAACTAAAATAAATCAGGAGCAAAATAAAACACAAAACGCAATGGCTTATTTAGAAAATAAAAAAAAACAACTATTATAAACTTTGGTATGGAAAATAAAAAATAAGTAAATAGAACATTTGGGTATATAGTTAAAGTATATGCTTTCAAGTAATTTAGTTTGGTGTCACGTGATACTATATCCGCATCCAAGTTTTATTAGTTACCAATCTTATACCCAGTCTTATACTAAAATAACATCCTATTACTCATCCAAAAGGATATGGATTTAGTTTTCCCTATCTTTGTTTATTATTTATAATTTGTTCAGTTATTGTACTTATATACACACGTAATTACTTCTATATATATATATACATACATATATATATATGTACATATATATATATATATATATATATATATATATATTTGTAGCTATATTATTATAAGCATAATATACATTGCTTATATTTACATCATGTTTTGTATATAATAATAATAATTATTATTTAATTATAGTATTATACATCTAATGTAACCAATAAAAATAATATGCGGCTAGCTCAATAAGTAAAGGTCGGGGTCTACCCCGTCTAATATACGAGTCTCAGTATAAGATTGAGCTCGTTTCAACTCAGTTCATTTGAGCTTTTAGCAAGCAATATCAAATAAATTACATGCGATTCTACTTATTTCATTTACACCATAGCGGTATCATTGATATTGTAAGATTATAGTATACAAGTGTATATTAATTTGTTGCGTAATAGGAAAAGGAATATCCTTCCACCGATATCACTAGAATTAGGTGTTCGAATATCTGAGGAGATTTTTAATTGGGTTACAATTTTCATAATAATACACACCATAGAATCAAGAAATACATTTAATGATAATATCATGAATAACAAACTTTAGAATCAAGAAAAATACACATAATTCTTAAGGATTGAAACAACTTTAAAATGGTCTCGCCTCTATTAACTTTTGGGCGTAGGGTATATAACAATTAATATTATTGTATATAAAAATATGATAAAAATAAATATATGAATAATATATGTTGTGTATATATATATATATATATATTTACAAAAAAATAGAATACATATATATATAGAACAAAATAATTAAACGAATAATAAATACTACTCATGATATAAATGTGAGTTTTAATAATAAAGCTCTCAACGAGTCAAGATCGAGCTCTTTTAAGTTAAACAACCCGAGCTTAAACTAGCAAGCCCAGGCTTGGTTGCGTCATTTACATCCTTATCGCCTACAAGAAATGCTTCCACGTATATCTCCATTTTCCTCTCTCCATATCCACAAACTATCCTCCTCCATCTCTAGCATTAGACGTTCGTGAGCGTCAATCTTTAAAAAGACAAATCTCCTACCCTCTTTAATGTCCATCGGCCTTCAATGTCAAAAACAGTCAGGGACCATCCGTCGTAGATTATCTAACAATTTTATTATATTAAGCATACTCTTATCATTGATTCGACGAGAATTACGTATATCTTTAAAACCAAGAAATCGACAAACACACGTCTTATTAAAACAATAATAAAACTAAAGGAAAAAACCACAACCTAAATAAAAGCATAGACAAATGAAGCATTAGGAATGTGACATTTTACCAACTCAACAATCTTTCATAATTACTTGTTTAATAATGTTCAAATAATATCGTAGCATTAAAAGAGGAATGTAGTGCAAGAATTTGTCGGTGGACCCGCAATCAGCGTATCATAACCCTCTGGTTTTAATGTTGAGTCGTCGGATCAATTAATGCATATAGTGTTTGTATATATGGTAATATAGTATGTAGCATGCTCCAAATCGGAAGGACATGTCAGATCACAGCCGTCCACGTGGCATATGGAACAACCCTATTACTGGTAAACTATAGCGTAGGGTCATCAGAAGAATCTGATTGGTTGTTTCCTAAGTTAAAATCGTAATTAGATTCTCTTGCTTTTGGGTTAAAAAGTAAATCCTGTTTTTACCACGCGTGTGATGTTAGCTTATTATTATTTTTTTTAACATAACAGGACTCTGAATCTGACGATCTATCGGGACCGGTTATTCTAAACCTAGTCGCCGGTCGCATGTCATACACCCCAGATGAGCGGGAACCAGATTGAATCCTTAAACCATCGCCACATCAGGATCGAACCCATGATGAAACCTCAAGCCAAACCCTCACCTGGATGCCGTATAATTTAAATGAGGAGGGTGAGATTTGAACCTGGGTCACTTAGTACACCAGACCAACCTTTTAACCACTCCACCACTTATATAATTGGCTGATTTTAACTTAATTGATAAAAGTTTTGCTTAAGAAAAACGATTCTGTATTCAAATCTATACAAGATGTAATATAGAGTAATTAAAAGTAAAACTAAGATGATGTTCAAAACAAAAAAACCTAAAAACATGCTAACTCATACGGAATATTCTAATAAGTCAAACAAATTGATACGTGCAAATGAATTTTAATGAACTGTACACGTGGTAAATGACATATAAAGAAGTTCCAAGTTTTAATAAATGGGTTAAAGGCGTAATTTTTTTTTTCACATTTGATTTGATAAAATAATATCTTATTATAATTACAAATGTGTTTACGAGTTAATCTGTTTAATTAAAAGAGTAAACCATGTCAACCGAAGGACTGTGTTTTGGTAATTTTAGACCCATACACTATTATAAAACTATTCCATCCTCGAGCTCATACTCGTGAGGTAATCCTTTCGCAGGTAGAACTGAGAGTATCACGAATATACGTTATGGTCTTATGTGTCTTATGTGGTTAAATTTACCAATTAGTATGCCTGTTATCTGAAATCTTATGCATACCTTAATACTCACTTGAAATACAAAATACTCAATTACATTTATAATAGTTATATAATTTTAATAACATCAAAAATCTATAACATTAACATACTGTTGCAATACTTATACAAATTACGACAATATATTAACATATGTAGAGGAAAGACTCGCCTACACCTACCCTCCCCAGACCCTGCTCTTGAATGAGATATACTGGGTTTGTTTGTTTGTTTGTTTAAATAGATACACTTTTCCTAACAATAAGTCCATCCATACATGTGAAAACTATAAAACCTTATATCTTACCCGGAAACTTTCCCAAGAGGTTTTTATCGTATTTTAGTCTTTTTGTCATCTATTTATGTCACGTATGTAGCGCGTTCGAGATCGTGTAAAAAATTAAGCGTAAAAAAAGAAGGGCTTATTATGTAACTTTTTATACAAGAGGGTAAAAAGAAACAAAAAGGAAGAGTACAAATGAAAGGGGACAGGGGTGACAAATAAGCAAAGGCAACGAGCAGCTTTGCAAGGAGAAGGAAAGTTGGTTGGAGTGTGAGAAAGAAGAAAACCTATACATACAACATATACATACACCACACACACACACACATCTCTCTGTGTGTTCTTCACCGTCGAAGATCTGTTCGTCAATCGAGAAAGATTCAGACGATTACTTGTAATATTCTCGTCAATTTATAAAAATATATGTATAAAGACGTTTCACCTGAATCCAATCGGTATACCTTTGCAGATTGTGATCTCACGCCCCATATTTAGGGTTTCGGTATGTTTATTCTATCCAGCAGACTTTATACTCAATGGAAATTCTTATTGTTCAGTGATTTATAAGCGTGTTTGAAGAAGAAGATGCGTGATGATGTTTGTTTGAGATCTGAGTGGTTCGTTGGTTGCTTGCATTGTTGAATTATCCTTCTAGCTTCGTGTTGAATGTAATAATCATCGTGTTGTTGTAATGTTTGCTTTTGTTAGATCGATTACGATATGTTTTGCTGATTTCTGGAGTCGGTAATTGCTTGTTTTGTTGAAAATGGATTTGTAATGAGCGTGTATAGATTTAGAATCACGGCATTTGGGAATTTGGAGAAATTTGAGGAAGATGATTGTTTGTGAGATTGATATTGTTGGATTTTGGGGTTTTCTTCTGTTTTTTACTGATTAGATATCTGAGAAGATCTAGATCTGCAATTTTTTTTGGCTGTAAATATGAATTTGTATGAGATTTTAGTGGAATTGACATACAGAAGCAGGTAGAAATGATTACTTTTTGATTAGTTGAAGCTGTAAATCTTCTTGTTTTAGAGCTTATAAACTTTCATGACATATGACATTATGCATTTTACTGTAGGATGCTTTGTTTATGTATTAATGGTGGTCAGTGAAGTCTTCTGCTGAGTTATCATCATTCTGTAACTAGCTAAAATGTCAGGTAAGCTGGACAATTTATTGCAGGGAAAATTCATTATTCATTCTTATAATTTTGTTTTTAAGAACACAAATGTAAACAACTAAACATTTTGTATCTTCATTTTCATTTTGTTAGGGTTTGAAGGAGTTGATGCTTTTGATGAAATAAGAGAGAGAAGGTTGGATTTAGATATTTCTGAAGATGAGAGAAGAAGATCAAAAATTGGAGCCTTAAGAAAGAAAGCGATAAATGCTTCAAACAAATTCACTCACTCACTAAAGAAAAGGGGGAAAAGGAAAGTTGATTACAGGTTTCCTTCGGTTTCGATTGAAGATGTACGCGATGCAAGTGAAGAAAGAGCTGTTCATGAACTCAGGCAAAAACTCATTGAAAAAGATTTGCTCCCTGAGAGACATGATGATTATCATACCTTATTGAGGCATGTAAAGTTTTTAGTTTTTATGTCATTATTTTATATAAATATTAGATAACTTTCCTTGAGTATAATATATCCAGTAAGTATGGACTTTGTTTATACCAAATTAGACCGAAAAGAAAACATACTAAATGATGAAAATGCCCTTAAATTGTTTGAAAAGATAAAGGTTCCATTAATTAGTTGGTTGCTTATGTTCTAGTATGTGAGAGTAAAAAAATATGGAACTGTCAAAACTTATAGTTTGGTAACCTCTTATGCATAATCCCTAAAAATAAAATATATTTCAATTCTTCAAATCTCTTTTCATTTAGGTTTTTGAAGGCAAGGGATTTTCACATCGAGAGGACTATTCGCATGTGGGAAGAAATGCTAAACTGGCGAAAGGAGTATGGAGCAGACACAATATTAGAGGTAATTAAAGGGGTTTAGTAGACCACATTGTAATCTTACTTTCCCCTTTTTGTCATTGTATATAAAATAAAGTTTTTTAATTACACACTATGACAAAAGGTAAAGATAAGTTACATAATTGTTTAATTAAGCTATAAAATTAGACTCTACAAAGGGGTAGCGCATTTGCACTTAAAAGTTAAAACCACATAGTGAAATGTTAAGTGAATGTCATTCTTTATCTATGATTGTCATTTGTTAGTGTTATGATTAAAATAAGTTTACTTTCATAATGTATATTGTAATCTTGCATAATAATATAAATTCGAACACCCAGGATTATGAATTTGAAGAACTGGAAGAAGTATTACAGCATTACCCTCACGGGTACCATGGAGTAGATAGGGAAGGAAGACCTGTTTATATTGAAAGGCTTGGAAAAGCACACCCCAGCAGACTTATGCGCATTACTAATATTGACCGTTACCTAAAATATCATGTCCAAGAATTTGAAAGGGCTTTTTGTGAGAAATTTCCTGCTTGTTCAATTGCAGCAAAGAAACAGATTTGTTCTACTACAACCATTCTTGATGTGCAAGGCATGGTATGTGATATCTGCTGTCGATACCCCTGCATAGACGTGGCAATTTTAATCCTTTTACTTCTCAGTGGGTCGGTTTGGGATTCAGGGGGCTTATGTTTTATATATAACCGGCCATAAAGGTCTCCTGTCATACTGGTTGAATGTCACCGAAAGTGCATTTTATTCACACCAATTTTTGCAATCTTATTTCTCACACAAATTGGTTATATACAAATAAACAAACATACCCAGTATATCCCACTAGAAAGCAGGGTCTGGGAGGGGTAGGTGGTGGCGAGTCTTTCCTCTATCTAGAGAGATAGAGAGACTGTTTCCAAAGAGACATAAATCTTATTTCTCACACAAATTGGTTATATAGATAATTGCAAATGTAAGGCAAAATGTGTTTCGGGTCAAGCCTATCTGTGACATGTTTCAACCCACCCAAAATATTGATCCGTCATGACCCAAACCCATTTGACCTACCCATTTTGCCACCTCTAGCTCTGCATATAGTTTGAGTATCCCAATTCATTGTTTCCTGTAATATGATATACAGGGATTGAAGAATTTTACTCCCAGTGCTGCAAGTATTCTTGGAGCTATGGCAAAGGTTGACAATAACTATTACCCGGAGGTAAACTAATCCTTCCTGTAATTTAAAAAATCTTAATCAGTATCTGTTTTTTAGATAATGACTTCCGATATTTAAGTGCAGACATTAAACCGTATGTTTGTTGTCAATGCCGGCTCTACCTTCAAAAGATATATATGGCCTGCTGCTCAAAAATTCCTGGATGCAAAAACAATTGCAAAAATTCATGTGCTGGAGCCCAAGTCATTGGGAAAGCTACTTGAAGCCATTGACCCAAGGTTTGTGGGTTATAATTATCATTTTTGCTATTTTTTAATTTCCTTAATTGGTTGACTTTTTTAAGTATAATATCCTTACCAATGAATTGCTACAGCCAATTGCCTGATTTCCTTGGTGGTTCCTGCACGTGTTCTGTTGAGGGCGGTTGCCTTAGGTCTAACATGGGTCCATGGAATGACCCTGAAATCATGAAGGTATTCATTTCAAGAGAATAACTTATTATGTACTTTTGATGTAAATAAACTATTTTGTAACTATTTTTGTTTTTCTTTTCAGGTTGTGAATAACGCAGATGCCACATTCATAAGACAAATCACCAGTGTTTCAAGTAATCAAGAGAAAGTTGATTCCTATGTACAAATACAACCTGTAAAGGCAAGTCTCCCACTCAAGTACCTTGACTGCTATTTTATTAGAAAATTCTCTTTAGAATTCGAGTAATCTGTGTATTAACAGGGCAGAAGAAGTGATGCATCGACTATAGAATCAGGATCAGATTTTGAAGAAAAACTTTGCTCCCTAACTACCCGAACTAGTTCAGGGAATCCGAAATTAGCATCCGTTTGTGAAGAAGTAAGTTTTAGTTTTAGTCATTTACTTTTGCCAATTCTGATATATGCAACAAAATTTTGCTCATTCAATTTATAATTTTATGCAGGTAATGGAATCCGATTCACCTGTTTATTATAACTGCCATGATTATTTCAGTCCTGTTGAAGAACTTTCTATTCCTCATAGTAAATCTATTTCTGGGATGTTAATTAACCTATGGTTGGATATTGTTCATGAGAAGATAGTGAAGAAAAGCTTAAGTATATTTGGAAGACCACTCGTGTTCTTGTTTGCAAAATTGATTGCTTTGTCTGGAAGTCAACCAGTTGACTTTTGGAGAAGACAGAACAATGTACATCCCACAAATGCAGTGGAAAATGGAACAGAAACAGAATCTGAACCAGAAAGTGATAAAGAAGATGACACCTTTGCTTTTGTTGACCGACTTCATAAACTTGAAGTGTTGTTGGAAGAACTTAAAAACAAGCCTGCTCAAATACCTGTTGAGAAAGAACATATGTTGCATGATTCTTTGGAGCGTATCAAATCTGTTGAATTTGATCTCAACAAAACCAAGAGTGTATGCCCTTTGACTTTTTTTTCATTAACTTTTATTAATCTGTATGCCCTTTGACTTTTTTTTCATTAACTTTTATTAATCGCTACAGTTGACTTAATCTTGCGCCTAATCATCCATTTCAACAGATACTTCAAGCCACAGTGGTAAAGCAACTCGAGATTACTGCATTGATGGAAAATATGAAAGAGTCTGAATTCCGTGTAAGCTACTTTCCTTGGCCCTCATGATTATATAATTCTTCCTTTTTATTCGAAAGGAGGCAATTTCGACCTGTTTACCTACAAATGAGTCTGTTTTGGTCATTGATTATCTGTAACGGGTCAAACAAGTGAAGCTAAAAAGACATGACTGAGAAGTCAACACGTCAAACGGGTCAAATGCCATATTCCACATATTCTTCGTTTAGAAGGTTTTCAAAGTTTACAAGACAGCCCAACCCGACATAATCTGTATTATAGTCTATAGGAGTCTAACTCTGTTACAATTTATTATAATGATATAAATGGTATTTTGTGGGTGTGCAGCGACAAAAGATGTGTTGAAATCTGATGGACGGCCAGGATCGTTTTTTAGCAGCATACATGGAGGGGGGAGAGAGTGCATCCATGGTGTCATGTAGAGATGAAGTAGGAAGTGAAACCATGGAGTCGTGTGATAACTGATAACTTTGAGTTTATGAAAAAACAAAAGTGGTAGAGAAAGGTTTACTTGGTATAAATAGCAGGAAATGGAAAAAAGCAAAAAGTGAGTTCATGAAAATATATTATTTTTGGTTTTCTGGTTTTCTGGTCTTTAAATAAATGAAAAAAGAAAGTGGATATTGGCATTTTGATATTTTCTGAAATATTACAAAAAATAGTATAGTAATAAAGACAAAACAAGAAATAAAGTTTAAATTTTGGCTGAGATGTTATAGACAAGAATATTAGTTGCAATTTGTCAAAAACAAAGAATCTAAACTTTATTCCGAAACCAAAACGTTTAATTATGAATACACTCAAACAAACAAATCAAAATAAACACAAAACAAGTATAAGATCACCAATAAGATGATCTATATAAGAATACCAAGATCAAAACCTCTCACACTGTTGAGAACAGAAATGAAAGAACAGGGAAGAAGGTAATTGCACTTCAAAACTACTCTTGATTACCTCATTAGCTTTTATACAAGTACATAACGGCTATAACGGACATAACGATTTCTAACCAATTCGTTACAGATATAACCATTGACAACTAACCCCCTTCTACTATCAATTATTACAATCAAGTCCCTAAGGTATCCAACATTATAATACGCGTGCAACAAAACTCCCCTCCTTAACATTCTTGTCCTCAAGAATGGAAATTAGGAAAACGCAATTGAAATTTGTCCAAAAACTCCTAAGAAGCCTCAGTGATTGGAAGACCATGCCAATGAACTAATACTTGAGTGAGTAATGAATTACCCCGACCGCCTAAACGGTGATCAAGTATAGCACTAGGAGTTAAGGAAAAAAGGGGAGCAGCTGGAAGGGGTAAGCCAGAAACATGAGACCCGTATGCCGGCTTCAAGAGAGAAACATAAAAGATCGGGTGAATTTGCGCATCCTCTGGAAGATCCAACTTGTATGCAACAACACCAATCTTCTCCAAGACTAAGAAAGGGCCATAGTATCGTTGAGTCAATTTAGAACTTTATGAGGGCGAACTGAATGTTGAACATATGGTTGCAACTTCAGATAAACCCAGTCACCGGCAATGAATTTTCGTTCTGAGCGATGTTGGTTGGCCATTTGCGTCATGCGATTACGGGCAACAGCCAATGACTGCTTAAGAGATTGAATCATAGCTTCTCTATCTCTGTGAAAATGTTCCACAGCATCAATGCAGGTATCACCCGGAATATAAGGGAAATGGATAGGAGGTGGGTAACCATATAAAGCCTCAAAAGGATACATTTTTATGGAGGAATGGTAAGTCGTATAATACCACCATTCGGCCAAAGGTAACCAGTGTACCCATAAAGTGGGAGCATCCATAACCATGCATCGTAAATAAGACTCCAAGCATCTGTTGAGTACCTCAGTTTGGCCATCACTCTGAGGGTGATAAGCAGTAGATAAAGTGAGTTGAATGCCTTGTAATCGCATGAATTCTTGCTAAAATTTACTCAGGAAAATTGGATCCCTATCCGATACAATCATAGTGGGATTGCCATGTAATTTGAAGATGCTGTCAAGAAACACTTGAGCAACCTGAGCTGCTGTATAAGGGTGAGATAAAGCTATGAAGTGGCCATACTTCGTTAACCTATCCACCACCACGAGAATGGTATCCTTGCCTTGGTTTCGTGGTAACCCACTAATGAAATCTAATGAAAAATCAGTAAAGATATGCTGAGGAATATGCAAAGGTTGCAGAAGGCCAGGAGAAGCAATGGACTCGTACTTGACTTGCTGGCATATACAACACTCTTTAATAAACGTCCGAAGCTATTTTGAACACCCATGCCAATAACAAAATGACTTTAACCGCTTAAGAGAGGGTAAGAAACCCGAATGACCTCCCAAGGAAGAAGCATGAACCAGCTGCATAAGATCACGCCTTAACTGGGAGTTGTTGCGAACTAGTAAACGATGCTTCCTTTTTAACAATTGACCATCCCACGAATGATGGGCCACTGCCTCTCCAGCCTTCAACTTTTGTAGTAAGGTAACCAAATGAGAATCCTGATGCCAAGTGATGGAGCCTTTTCTAGTAGGCAAACACTCCTTGAAATCAAAAGAAGATAGAAGAAGAATTGGGGCAAATTTTCTCAATAATTTCCAAAGATTAATAAGTACAAGAATTTATAACGTGCAATGCAAAACCTAACAACTACTCCACTACTCCTCTACCTTATTCATAGGACTCCACTAACTCAACTAATGCATGACTCCACTAACTCAACTACACGTAACAAATAAAATTGACTTCCAACTTGCAGGCTACTCAATCAACAAATGGGCTTTGCTACTCCATCAATCAAGTGGGCTTTTTGATTATTCTTTTGGGTTGTCCACTAGTAAGCCCATCTGACAGTATTAGGCTTGTGTGATCCTGTTTGGGCTCCTGCGTATCATTACCCTCTCCCTGAGAACTAACATTGTCCTCAATGTTAAAATAAGGATAATGAGCTGATAATTCAGACGTGGTTTCCCACGTTGATTCCTCCAGGCTTTTTCCTTCCCATTTGATCAAGAACTCCTTAGCTCCATCTTTCCAACCCGTGTATCCAGAACATCCTCCGGTAATATGACACGGTTGTACTTCCGTTGATAAGTCTTCGTGGACGCTTTGCGTAGTGTTATAAGACTTCTTAAGCAGGGACACATGGAAGATTGGGTGAATACGCGATCCTATAGGCAGCTCCAGGTGGTAGGCGGCACTACCAATCCTTTCAGTAACTTGATAAGGCCCGAAGAAATGCTTTGACAACTTGTGATTCTTGTGACTTGCTACTGATTGTTGCCGGTAAGGCTGTAGCTTTAGATAAACCCATTCACCAACATCAAACTCCTTATCCATACGCTTCTTGTTTTGCTTGCTTTATCATGTGTGCCCTTGCTGTGGTTAAAGCTTCTATAAGTACCTGCAATACTCGGTCATGCTCCACTAAAGTGGTCTCGATGGAAGCGGTGTTAGTAGATCCCGGGTGGTACTCGTGTATGTGAACTGCATCTCGCCCATAAACCGCTTTGTAGGGAGTCATCCGAATGGAGGAATGATAGCTTGTGTTGTACGAAAATTCAGCCAAGTATAGATATTTAACCCAAGTAGAAGGCTCGTTGAATACATAGGCATGTAGGTATGCTTCCAGGCAGCGATTTACAACCTCGGTTTGAACGTCGGTTTGAGGGTGGTATGCGCTTGAATGCAATAGTTTAGTGCCAATTTAAGTGAACAACTCTTTCCAGAAGCGGCTGATAAACAAGGGATCGTGGTCGGATACAATTGTGTTGGGTAAACCATGTAACCTGTACACTTCACGTAAGAAGGTTGCTGCCAAAGTTGCTGCGGTATAGTGTGTCGGTAATGGAATAAATTGAGCAAACTTTGACAAGCGGTTGACAATTACCCAAATTACTGTTTTACCCTTGGATGACGGAAGGTGAGTGATGAAGTCCATCGAAATATCGAACCATGGTGCTTCTGGAATTGGGAGCGGCTGTAGTAACCCATATGGCTTATGGTTTGGAGCTTTGGTTGCTTGGCAAGTATGACACTGCTGAATGAACTGAGCAACATCTTTTTTTAACCATACCAAGAGTACGCGGCGGAAATACGCTTGAAAGTCGCCTGCGTGCCTCCCTGTCCCCCCAAATAAGAAGAATGGAATTCATGGAGCAATTTGTCTCGTAAATTTGAAATTGGAGGTACTAGAATTCGGTCGTGGACAAAAACCAAGCCGTTGCGAACCTGATGATGTGGAAAAGAACCTGCATCGGACTGGATTTGCTGCACTAGTTGCTGGCCGGTTTCGTTGGATGAGAAGTATGCACGGATTTCGTCTAGCCAGGGTGCTGTTGGGTGTGAGAAAGCTAAAATGCAAGTCTGCCACCAAGTTTTCTTTGCCGTGTTTGAAGTGAACGTTGAAATCGTAACCTGCTAATTTTGTGATCCACTTCTGTTGTTCGGGGTGTGTATGACTTGGGTTAGAATGTGTTTGAGGCTGTGGTGGTCCGTGAAGATCCTGAATTTCCGACTCAGCAAATATTGTCACCATTTCTTGACCGCTTCCGCTATTGCGTAAAGTTCCTTTATGTACGTGATTGTCCCTGCATGGAGGGACATAGTTTCTTGCTGAAGAAGGCTAATGGTCTGTTATCTTGAGAGAGCACTGCTCCGATGGCGACACCCGATGCATCGGTGGTAACATCAAAGGGTTGTTTAAAATCGGGTAAAGCTAAGGTAACTAACCTCTCCATTTGAGCCTTGAGGTTTAAGAACGCTTCGTTGGCATCTTCGGTCCATTTAAAATTTTTGTTCTTGAGAAGGTCCGTTAGTGGGGTTGCGATTTTTGCATATCCCGGAACAAATCGGTGGTAGAACCCGGTGAGTCCCAGGAAGGCTCTTAAAGCCGTGAGGGATGATGGGTTGGCCATTGTTGGATTAAAGCGACTTTTCGGGTTCTGTGTGACACCCTCTGCGGATATTCGATGACCTAAGAAGGAGAGCTCATGTACTGCGAATACACATTTGGTTGGTTTAGTATAGAAGTGATTGGTCGACAGTGTGTCAAAGACATATTGCAAGTGGGAGTAGTGTTGCTCGATAGATTGGCTATAGACCAAGATGTCATCAAAGAACACCAACACGAATTACCGAAGTACTGGACGAAAAAGATCATTCATAGCAGACTGAAACGTCGATGGTGCGTTTGTAAGGCTGAAAGGCATTACCAGAAATTCATAATGCCCATCCATCGTATGAAATGCGGTTTTATGAACGTCATCCGGGGCTACTCGAATTTGATGGTATCCCGAGCGGAGGTCTATTTTTGAGAAGACGGTGGAACAGTGGAGCTCATCCAAGAGTTCATCGATGGTTGGTATGGGAAATCGATCTCGAACCGTTACTGCATTTAGGGCCGGGTAGTCGACGCAGAATCTCCAAGAGTCATCTTTCTTCTTAAGCAGAAGAACTGTTGATGAAAAAGGGCTTTGACTCGGGCTAATGATTCCGTCTTGTACATCTCCTTAACCAATTCGGTCATGACTTGCTTCTGGAATTGTCGGTATCGATAGGGTTTGACATTCACCGGTTGGTTTTCGTTTGTGAGTGGTATGTGGTGATTATGTGGCCGGTTCAGTGGTAGGCTGTGGGGATCATCAAACAGGGTACTGAAGGTTTGTAGGAGATTGGAAATGTTTTGGTCCATGTGGGAGAGGTTGCTGGTTGTGGGTGTGTGTGTAGCAGGCTGATTAGCATGGTGTGGAGAGAGGCAATTAAGTTGTGACGGATGAGGGTATACATGGTACTTGGTGAAGCGGGTTGTATCAATGGCTCGCCTTTGAGGGTGCATGAAGTACCATCCTTGGTGAAAGATAACTCTGGAATGGAAAAGTCATATGTTAAACGAACGAGAGTGCCTAGCTAAGCCACTCCTAGGATAACATCGGCTCCTTCGATGGCAAGATGAAAAATAGTAACTTGAATCGGGATTGTTGGAGTTGTAGTGAACATCCGGGCAGTAGCCTTCGCATTGAAGTGTTGACCGTTCCCGACCATAACCGATAATGGTTGAATTGGTTAGGTTGGTAGTTTAAGAGTAGATAAGATTCTTGGTTGAAGGATGTTGTGTGTGCTTCCGCAGTCGACTAGAACCGTAACGGGTTTCCAATTGATGTGGCCAGTGATTCGAAGGGTTTGTGAGGATGATAACCCAAAGAAGGCCGCATGGGATAATGATAGGAATTGTGAGTTTGGGTGGTTGGTGTCTGCGGGTTTGGTTTCAGTGGTGGCCATGTCGTCGGGATCGTCGTTATCAACGGTTAAAAGGAAGTGGGGGATGAACACTTGTGACCTGGGAAATATTTCTCTGGGCATTTGAAACACAATCCTTGTTTCATCGTTGTAATGCATCTGCCAATAATCGTGTGAAGGGCAGGTTTTTGGAAGTAAGGTTGTTAGGTTTGGCAATAAAGGTGGAAGGTTGTTAGCCACAGTGGTTAAGGATGGTGATGCGGATGTTAAGGTTGTGGTGGTGGTGGTGGGGTCCATGTGTGGTTATTGGGCTTTGAGTAAACAAATGATGTTTTTGTTTAGTGGGCTGTTGCAACTTTTTCTACCAATCGGGCTAGTGCATAGGCCTGGTGAATGGTGGTGTGTTTGAGAATGGCAAATTCATTTTGTATGTCGGTTCTGAGCCCGATATAAAGCAGTTCCGGAGGGTTGTTTTGAACTCAACTAATGCATGACTCCACTAACTCAATACACGTAACAAATAAAATTGACTTCCAACTTGCAGGCTACTCAATCAACAAATGGGCTTTGCTACTCCGTCAATCGAGTGGGCTTTTTGATTGTTCTTTTGGGTCGTCCACTAGTAAGCCCATCTAACAATATGGGCTTGTGTGATCCTGTTTGGGCTCCTGCGTATCACCAAGAATCTTGAATACGCTTTAAAAAGAGTGGATGACATGAGCTAATCTCATAGTGAATAAAGCCAAACCTTGAACACGATAACCAATCTGCTACCTTGTTTTCTACACCCTTCTTTAAGTGATCTCATATGTATAGCCCATAACTTTGCCAACCATGTTTGTTGGAGAGGGGTTGTCACCTTCTGAGTTAGAAGTATGAGACTGTGTTGATCGATATGTATCTCAAAAGGTTTAACAATGAGATAATGGTGCCAATGTTTCACTGCCATCAAAATGGCAAGCAACTATTTTCATAAACTAATAAGGCTTGCTGCCTAGTTGATAAAGCCTGCTTATAAAAGCAATAGGATAATGATCTTGCATAAGAACTGCCCCTAACCCTTTTGATGAAGCATCAGTCTCGACAACAAAGGTCTTGTTAAAATCAGGAAGGGCCAAAACTGGAGCTGAGGTAAGGGCGTGCTTGAGTTGCTCAAAGGCACTTTGAGCTTCATCAGACAATTAAATGCCTCTTTTTTAACAAATGGTCAGTGGTCGAGCTATGGATCCAGAAGAGCGAATAAACCGTCTATAATAGCCCGTAAGGCCTAGAAACCCACGAAGTTGCTTAACAGAAGTTGGAGAAGGCCACTCCCGAATTGCTAATATTTTTGTTGGATCAGTAGAGACTCCTTCAGCTGAATTGACATGCCCAAAATATTCCACTCTCTTACCACCGAAAGAACACTTGGACAATTTGGCTACCAAGCTATGTTGTCGAATTAGTTGGAGGACTTGCAGAAGGTCTCGTACATGCTGTTCCATACTAGGACTATGCACGAGAATATCATCAAAATATACCAGTATACACTTTCTCATCAAAGGTTTAAACACTTCATTCATAAGGGCTTGAAAGGTAGTCGGGGCATTAGTGAGCCCAAAAGGCATGACTAGGAATTCAAATAAGCCTTGATGGGTCCGAAAGGCTGTTTTATGGACATCACCATCATACATTCTGACCTGTAGGTCCAACTTGGAATATACTGTGGCTTTACCCAACTCATCGAGCAACTCTTCTATGAGTGGAATGGAAAACCTGTTCTTTACTGTTGCATCATTAAGTTTCCTATAATCCACATAAAATCTCCAGCTACCATCCTTCTTTTTAACTAACACCACTGGGGAATCAAAAGCACTATGGCTATTATGAATTACTCCTGAGTCAAGCAGCTCCCGAGTCAATTTTCAAGCACATCTTTTTGACCAGCAGGGTAACGGTAAGGTCTTTGATTGATAGCTGTGGATTCATCCTTAAGAACAATCTTGTGATCACGTGCACGATGAGGGGGTAAAGTAGTAGGGATCTGAAATACATCCTCATAAACATGTAAAACTCTTGTAAAGATGAATTGGTAGACTCATTGGTAACCATTGCTTCATGTTGAAAACAATTAAGACCTGAAGAATGCAGACTAAATAGTTGCACCCTAGCTAAATGATTAGTTTGGTGTAGCAAATTACCTATTTTCTTAACAGAACAAAGGGTGGCTTTATTATCAGATATTCCTTTCACTCTAAATGTGTGGTTGTTAATAGTGAATTGCATGGCAACTCCTTAAAATTCCATACAATATCATTCAAGGTTTGTAGCCACTGTATTCCAAGAACCATATCATAGTTACCTAAAGGAATCAACAAGAAATCTGATGTAAACCAGTTACCTTGCATCAGCCATTGAAAGTTTGTACATAGCTGAGTACAAAGATAATTTTTACCATCAGCTATGGTGATATTTAGGGTATCAACAGTTTTGGTGGGACACTTCATTTTGGCAGCTACATTAGTATCTAAGAACTTATGAGTGGACCTGAATTAGTGATGATATGTAAAGGTTTTGTGCCAATGGAACCAGTAATCCTCATAGTAGAATAGGATGCCACCCCTAATAAAGCATGTAATGAAATCTAAGACTGCTGATCATTTTCACAACAAGGAGTAAATGAATCCAACGAACCATCAGTCACCTCTTCTTCTTCATCACACAACTCCACCAAAAAAAGTTGCTTGCCCTTACACTTATGACCAGGAACAAATTTCTCTGTACAACCAAAGCATTCTCCCTTCAACTTCTTCTTTTCAATCTCTTTGGAGATAAGCGCCTAAACGGTCGAGCCTTAATAGAAGGGGCTGACAATAAAGGAAGATTGGCAGTGACAGAAGGAGTTACATTTCTTTGAGCAACATCATTGAACTTATTCAAAGTATTAGAGTAGGCAGGTTTAAAATTTCTCTAAGAAAGAGAAGGATGTACCACTGATATTGCTTCATCTTGGATCCGTGCTAACATATATGCCTCAGGTATATTCTTAGGCTGAAGAAGGCGTAGAGGATAGCCAATTTCTGCTTAACAACCCTTAAGAATAAACGGACTGCATACTCATCATATATTGATACTTTCGTTAAAGCCAATCAAAGGCTTGACAAAGCTCCTGTAAGGTTCCTGTCTGTCTTAATGCTGCTAATGTGCCTATTGCATCTTGCCCCAATACTTGAGCGAATCGAGTGGAAATGAATTTCTTATATCCCGGCCATAACATTCCATTAATTGATCCACCACGAGATTGTACAAAAGATTGATGCTATAGCAACGCTATATCTTCCAAATGATTATAGCATAACGTACCTTCGAATGCTCAAGAGTTTCATCCACCATAAAAAATGCTTAACACGACAAAGCCAACCTTCCACGTTTCGCCATTGAATTTTGGAAAATCGATTTTAGTCAATCGATTATTGCTTTGATGACTAGATGAATCTCCGAATTCTCTATTCCTATGACTGTTTTTCGGCGTCGTGAGTGCTCGAATTGCCATTGTTATGGCCGATAGCTTGCAAATTCTTCGGTATCTCCGCCATTTGAAGCTTGATCGAATCCATATCGTTTGAATTCTTGCAAGCCGCAGCTTTGATTGCTTCCACTTCTGCCAAATTCCGACCAGTAGTTGTTTCTAGACGCAACAAAGAAGCCTCATGCTCTTGTACTCGCTGCTCTAATGACTGACTACGGGTCGCCATCTTCACGAAATCTCCAATAGAACCACGGTAAGAGCTCCGATGGGGATCGGAAAGCTCTGATACCAATGTTGAGAACATGAATGAAAGAATAGGGAAGAAGGTAATTGCACTTCAAAACTACTCTTTGATTACCTCTCATTAGCTTTTATACAAGTACATAATGGCTATAACGGACATAACGATTTCTAACCAATTCGTTATAGATATAACCATTGACAACTAACCCCCTTATACTATCATTATTACAATCAAATCCCTAAGGTATCCAACATTATAATACGCGTGCAACACACACTACTATTGCTCCAATTAAGCTTACCTGTTTGTAGTTTTTTAATAGTTATTAAGAGGTTATTTTCTAAAAGTTAATAGCCTTTTAATACTCAAGAGTTAATCTTAAGTATGAATGGTTAATAAGTTACTATAAGATGTTACCTATTAACTATTTAAACTTAAGGTTATTTATTAAGCATTAAAAGACTATACGTAGTTTCTTAAAGACTATTACGAGGCCACTAAACAGCCTCGGGCACATGAAAATTATCAAATAAAACAAAGATAAACATAAAAGAAATTATAATATATGTTCTTTAAATTACGCCTTTACCTTTAACATCCCCTAAATTCAAACAACAAATTTGTCACGTATACTCAACTTTCCACTCTAAAGAACATGTTGATTAACAAGAAGTCACTTAGACTATTCTTATCGTTTTCATGGTGTTCCACTACGCTACGATCCAACTCACATCCACATCAGGATCCCATAAATTTTCATTTAGTGTTTTCATCGTGTCATGTCACACCACACCAACTTGATTTTATTTATTTTTCCTATTATGTTTACTATAAATATAGCTAAAAACTAAAAATAATATTAACAAATAAAACAATATTAATAAATAGAAATATTAGTAACAAATAAAATAATACTACAAATAAAAATAATATTAATAAAACAACGGCTATGGGATGGGTTATTCTAAAAAGGCTAACAAACTAAAAATGCCTAAGAAGTTTTATAGCCATTAGATCGGACTAGTGAAGATCAAAGGCCCAGATTTACGCGATGACAATATTGTAATATTGCTAAAACTATAAAGAAACCGGAAGGGCATTATAGTTATTTCCACTCTCGAAAACCGCTTTAGTTTTACTGTCAACGTCAATCGAAAACTGACACAATTCAGAAAAAAAACTCACCGGAAAAATTCATGGAAGTGGCAAAGCCCTCTTCTCTGGCGAATAATAAACCTAGTTCTCCATCTATTCATGGGAAAGAGATATAAGAATCTGAAGCGTTTCAAATATCACAACTAGAAGAACAACCATCAAAAGAATGAACTAATCTAAAGGAGAAATCATCTACCTCTACTGGTAAATTTCATATTTGTGTTGTGTTGTAATCGAGCATTGTTATGTAATAATAAGTATAATGTTCTATTGTGTAATAGTATACCATCAAGTGATTGTTTTATTATGTAAATAACATACATTGTGTCTTAGCATATTGGTTCTTATTAACCAATATCGTGTCATATAAAATGAAGAATAATTTTGTGATCATTTTGATTTGAACAAGATAGAAAGCATTGGGTTCCGTGTGTTATAATAGAGAATCATTATGTAATAAATAAAAATAATGTTATGTTGTTTAATAGTAATAGAAGCAAGTGATTGTTTGATTGTGTAAATAAAATGTATTGTGTCTTAGCATATTGTGTCTTATTAACCAATATTATGTCATGTATAAATAGAGAATCATTTTGTGATCATTCTGATTTAAACAAGATAGAAAACATTATGTTCTCTTGTGTTATAATATAGCATCATTGTGTAATAAATAAGAATATTGTTATGTTGTGTAATAGTAATAAATCAAGTGATTGTTTCATTGTGTAAATAAAATGCTTTCTGTCTTAGTTTATTTTTTTTTAACTTATTGTGTCATATATAAATGGAGAATAATTTTATGATATTTTATTTGAACAAGATAGAAAGCATTTGGTTCTGTTGTGTTATAAATAAGGATCACTGTGTAATAAATAAGAATAATGTTCAGTTTTGTAATAGTAATAGAATCAAATGATTGTTTCATTATGTAACAAACATGCATTGTGTCTTAGCATATTGTGTCTTAACATATTGTGTCTTATTAACCAATGTTGTATCATATATAAATGCAGAATCATTTTATGATCATTCTAATTTGAACAAGATAGAAAGCATTGGGTTATGTTGTGTTATAATAGAGCATTATTGTGTAATGATAATAATAGTATAATGATCATGATTCATATTAATACATCAACAAAAGAACTCTTCAAATATATGTTACACAATAAAAATTTAACATAATACCGATAAAAATATAACACAACAGAAAAATAAAACATAAAAGACACAATAAGACCAATATATTAGACACAACTTCCACGTGTCTAAACCACAAACAAAAATATCGCAATGAAAAAGACACAAATAGCACAATAATGTCAAACCATCTAACACAACATATCATAAACATAAAAGACATAATCATAATACAATGATATTATTCATACTAAATACATCAACAACATCTCTTCAAATAGTAAGACGTTATCATAATGATAACAAACAATGCACAACAATCATCTTTAATAAAAAAAAAGACACAACGATGTGATCAATAAATTACACAATCAACAACTTAATTCCATAACAGAATCACAAATTAAACTACATAACATAACAAAACAAACATATATATTAGAATAAACATATTATGATTAACAAAACCTATATAATTACCAGATGATTCATCTGTCTTTGCATCAAGTTCTTTGTAATATTCAACAAAACTATTGCAATATGCAACAAAACTAGATCGAATCTAGAATAATTAAGTAATAACAATAATGATAAACATCAGCGAGTTTGTTTTTGATTCAATAATGATGAATCTTAACACAAAACTGAGAATGATCGACGATGTCTCTCTCTGTTTTTATCTAGAAGCCGAAATAATTATATTTCCTATTTTACCATTCCTTAACTAATTACAGTTGTGGTACATGTCAACACCATAAGCCTTCTTAGACTTTTTAGGTTCAAAGGACTTTATATTTGAACCCAATCCTATTTTCCAATGTTTATTTTTTCATGGCTATATATTCAACTCTATAAATACCATAACATCATTTAGTATTCTAACAAACTGAACTAGCATCTCCATGCAACAACATTTTCACAATTCCAAAACCGGTTTCGAATCTGGAATAGCCTTCGACTATTCACACTGCAAACACATTGGTGGTTAAAGATCCATAGGGTGGTTAAAAAATATCAAATAGAATCAGTAAGAATTGTTCTAAGAAAACCATAATGAATTTTTTTTTCTCAAAAGAGCAAATCTATCTTCAAATACTCCGTCTTGTCACGAAAAACATAAATCACATAAATTAAATAGCTATCGGGTTATAAAAAACACTTAACATGAAGTTTAAAATAAACAGTGTTTTTATCCGCGACGCACGTTGCGCGTCGGAAAACCGGATTTTTTTGTTGGGTGCTACTGGATACCAAAAATGGCAGCCAATGACCGACACCATTTACGTACACTACAAGTTGGCTTAGAACCGATTGTAGATTGTGATTGAAATGGCTGTCAAGCCGAGACAACCAACACCAGTTTTGGTGTATCATCACAGCCACAAAGTAACCGAGGTCAACAATATTTTCAAATCCTGAATAAAAACCGTGATTCAGATTCATTAAGTTTTTACGATTGCAAATCCGCCACGGATCATAGATTTTTGCAAGTATCAAAACAACATAAATTTATCTTTCCTTCCACTCTTTTTCAAATATAATAATAATGTTTTGGCTCAGACTTGATCACCGTCAATAATGGCTGCAGTCCATGAAACCATAGGTGCCATGCCAAGACAACAACATATTTTTATTCAAATCGTATAACCAACAACTTGATCACATCCAAGTCAGAGAGAGTGCAACCATATAACATCGACAACTTTAGAGTCATTAGGCAACATCAAATTCATGAAACCATCACAGCCACGTCTCAAATGACCCTAGAGTCATCATCATCGACAAACCAAAAGCAACATCCAATCTCAATGGAAATAGATTGCAGATCTAAGTTTTAGACAAACACGAACTCATCAATAGAATCAAAGCAACAACATGATAGGTGCGTAAGAAACAAAGGCCAAAAAACATAATGGATCAATAACCATCACATACCCAACATTGCATTATCAGATAAAAATCATAATGTCACCAATAGATCATCGCCACCGAGGCACCGAGGCAACGAAGACTACTATGCAAAAGAGAAATAGAAAACACAACAAGCACCATGGTCGGCGGCCAACGTCGCTTATACCGTCGCCACCGTGGGCACGAAAAAAAGAGTAGGGACGGAAAACCCGCGCACGCACCCAATGGCGACGACGGTGGGGGGTGACCAGATCCACGCCGGCATTGCCGAAAACAAGTGGTCAACCGGCGAAGGCTGTGGAAATTGGCCAGGCCGAAAAGCACAACGTCTACACACGATGATAGTCGGCCACTAGTCACCGGATACACCACATGCACCGGTGTCAAATTTCGTGCAAGCCTGAGAGGTCATCGCCTCCACCAGCCAGAAACCCTAAAATCCCCTTCATGAAATATGTCGGAATCTAGAGGCCACAACAAACGACGACGACTAGACGAAAGGCCACCACGGTGGCGTAGACACCCGCAACAATCCCATTACTCTCTCTCTTTGAAGAAGAAAGTGAGACTGAAAGAGGAATTTAAAGAGGTGGTAACCACACATCAGCTGCTTGTACACCCCGCATAAAAACCAATGTTTTGAAAACCGGACCGGACCGGCCGGTCCGACCGGTTCGACCGGGAACCGGACTCCAATCCGGTCCGGTTCGGTGCTTAAAACCGGTTTAACAGTGAACCGGTGGTCAGACCGGTTGAACCGGTCGAACCGGCGGTCGGACCGGTTCAACCGGTCCGGTTACCGGTCGAACCGACGGTCGGACCGGTGGTTGAACCGTTGAACCGGCTTTTTTATAAAAATTTTATTTTTTTGTAATTTTTACATAAATACGGTCCGGTTCTTATATACGGTCGACCGGTGGAACCGGTCCGACCAGTGAACCGGTAAAGCGTCCGGTTCACTGTCCGGTCCGGTTTTAAAACATTGATAAAAACATTTTTTTGACTATTCATTCACTTAGTTTTAAAATAGATAGAGGAATTTTCAACTTCCTTACAACATCTATTTGGAAATTTTCAACTCCCAAAGAACATTGATTAACAGGAATTCTATAGACCATTCACCATACTATACTTTCAAGCAGGGCGGACCTACCCTCATGGGAGGGGGCGGTCGCCCACCCTAAATTTTTTTTTTTATGTTAACATATGCTTGTTTTCTCGTCCGCCCACTGTAAAATTTTGCAATCGCCCCCCTCGAAACCCAATTTTACTTGTCTTCTTTCTTTTTTAATGAGCCGACCCGATCCAACCCGTTACCGCGTTAGTCGACCGACCTTTAAAAATTTTCCGCCCCCCGTGAAAAATTTTTCTGGATCCGCCACTGCTTTCAAGAGATGTTCTTTATATTTCTGCTATCTCAAAAGATATACCATATGATCAAAAATCAATAGAAGATGCATACATGTAACTTTTGTAATATCGCCTATTGTATGGCTTTCTTATGAAACCAAAGTTCTCTATTTATGAGATCACCCTAGAAATGGAAAATTTTATATGAGGATTGGATTTAAATAAATAATTATTTAATTTAAAAACCTAATTTTGTTAGCCACTCGTAATCGAGCCAAACAAACTCCGATTGAATTCATTATAACGGCTTTAAAACTGCTAGTCGAACTTTACGATCTTAGCTTTTATATTTTAGATTTTAGAGCTTAGCTTTTAAGATTTAGTTTTAGTATTTTGATTTATTATTACAATTTAATGTTTACGGTTTAACCTTTCTAACGTTTGGTTTTAACGTTTAAAATTTGACAAGCCGATTTCAAACCTTCTAAGGTGAGTCTAATCCGAGATCGTTTAAACCGGTTTATAAACGAATAAAATCCTATATAACCTTTTTAGATTCATTTTTTTTATAAAAAATAACAATTCTCCTCTTTCATATGATTTTATCAAGTTGTTAAACTAGACGCAAG
This sequence comes from Flaveria linearis, assembly GCA_024085815.1. Classification (NCBI taxonomy): domain Eukaryota; kingdom Viridiplantae; phylum Streptophyta; class Magnoliopsida; order Asterales; family Asteraceae; genus Flaveria; species Flaveria linearis. The sequence goes on from CM044001.1 coordinate 12,703,287, forward strand.
ACGGCAGCAGTCGTCGCTAGGTGACAAAACGACACCGTATGATTATTATTAATTATTATTTATTATTATTATCACAACCGGAAATTCACACCCACACCGCGTGAAGAATACTGGCTTCCATGTAAAATATCCTGGATCTACCTGTGCTTTGCTGTCACTCCATTGTTGAACAACAAAACACACCATCAAATTCATCGATTTTGCTTGCAAACTTCAACTATGAAGATCTTCATCTCCTTTCTCCTTCTCTTATGTTGCATCTACACCTCTTCATCATCTCCGGTTTCACTTTCAGGTTTGTTTGTTTGTTTGTTTCTACAATACTTCTGGATTGTTGTTTTGATTGCGTTTCTTTACTGTTGTTAGGCTTATTCAGCTTCTGATCTCCAGTTTTGTTTTCAATTTTGTGTGTGCAGATGGCGTCTTCACCTCTGAAGCTTCAATCGGACGGAGCCTTCTTCAGGCTAGCAAACGTTTGTTCTTCAATCCTTGTTCTTGTTTCTGTTAATTTTCTCTCTCTTTTTTTGTTTTTGTTTTAATAAGCAGTTGTTTACTTGTTTATACCTTTTGATTTGATTGTCAAATATGGAAGAACGAGATGGTCATAATCGAAGTGATCTCTAAATTAGGGTTTGTGATCATGATTTTGAGTTGAGTTTTTAAGTCATATCTATTAATTGCATATGTTAACATTGAATTCGGCGCAATTTGGAGATTCATTGAATAGATATTGAGTTTTTTTTAGTGATTAAAAATAGGTAGAAAGAGAGTTGTATTCCTATATTTAGACTGGCATAAATGAAGTGATCTAAGAATTAGGGTTTGTGAGCATATTATTATAGCGCATATCTGTCAATTATATTCTATTAACATTGTTATTGGCACAATCAGTAGACTGTTGGGAGATTCATTGAATGGATATTGAGCTTTTAGTGATCTTTATTAGTTTGATTATCAAATTTGGAAGAAACAGAAAGCATGTTTCTGCTTTTGGACTGTTATAAGTGATGTGATCTATAAATTAGGTTTATGATCATATTTTTTTAGCTCAATTATAAGTCAAATCTGTTAGTTACATTCCATTATCGCTGAAGTTGGCACAATCATTAGCGCGTTAGGAGATTTGTTGAGTAGATATTGAGCTTTTAGTGTTATTGATGGGTGTTCGAGGTTATATTCAGCTGGTTTGACAAAAAGTTTGGGTCAAACAACCAACTATAGTTTCAAGAAACTACGAATCGAACAGGTTGTGTTGGGTTGGTCAGCCAGACCGGTAGATGTACCGGTTGGTAGTTTAACAATTTGGTTTTGGCGGTTTGACGATCTGAATCGGTTTTTTCATTTTTCTCAAAATCATTAGTTTGTAATAAAATTATTGAATTTATTAAGATGGTTGATATTTATGATATATACACTATCCAAAAATGAAAAAGCATATATATATATATATATATATAGTAAAGGTTAAACGTCCGGTGTTAAACCTGTGAACTATTTGGATATCAAACTGGCCTAGTTCACCGAATTGTTAGTTTCAGCTGTTTGATCAATTTTTACAGTTTTAAACACCTCCAATATATATTAATTTCAACTTGCAGCTTGCCCTGTAAACTTTGAGTTCATGAACTACACGATCATCACAAGCCAATGCAAAGGACCGCGATACCCTGCTAAACTCTGCTGTGACTCTTTCAAAGAATTTGCTTGCCCTTATGCTGATGAGTTAAACGATCTGTCAAACGAGTGCTCATCGACAATGTTCAGCTACATCAACCTTTATGGGAACTACCCACCTGGGCTCTTTGCTAACTTGTGTCGGGATGACAAACTTGGTCTGATTTGCCCTGCTTTAGCACCAGGAGCACAAAGGAACAATGTTGCAGCTGATTCTAACAACAGCCACAACATCCGCAGTTTGTCTATATTGACGTTCACTGCGGGATCCTAATCTTCTTGTTCCTGTGGGTTTAATGGGTCTTGATCTTTTCTCCATGGTTTGTAAGTTCGAGTTTCTTGTTGTTACATCGTCAACCACTTGATTAGATAGTTCCGCGATGATATTCTTTTATATTATTGTATAATTCCTGCTTATTAATATACAGAAAAGGGATATATTTATAACAAATGTGTGTAAAATGGCTCATTTTGAACCTATTTATTACATTTTGCAGTATGGATCATCTGTAAAGAGTCATTATATATGTGTGGTTCTACATGCAATAATACCAACGTTCATACGCACCAATCAAACCGCTCAAACCGAAACAAGTCAGTTGGTCTGACCGTTCACAATTCGGTTCTGACTGTATTACAGTTCATTTTTAATTGGAACTTAAATCGGCTATCTAAAATTATTATTTTTCACAATTCGTCCGGACTTTGTCAATAGTTTTGCTATGGATATGATGTACTAGGTATGTTTATGGTATTTTTCATTATAGAAATATCTAAATTTGTAAATGTATTATATTATGAGTGATGAAAGTTATGCTGTTGAAAAAAAAAATGATTCAAAATTGTAACACCACCATAACCAACCCAGAGCATCAAAACTGGTCGGGCCGGCTGACCCAACCTAGCTAGTTTGGTTTGTTATTTTCCAAAGCTGTAGTTAACTTGTCGACTCAAAATTCTTGTTAAACTCGTCGTGCCAGACGGTTAACTACCTAACAAGAGCCCTTTGTCTTGTTGATGATTTGGATAATGTTTGGATGGTTGTGAATGAATAAGAGACTTCAAATACCCAAGTCAAATTCCCTTAGCAAGACAAAAAAAAGGGGGCCACAGACCATGGCTTCTTCACGTGTTCCAGTTCCTGTTACATTGCTGCAAATGTGCACCGAGATAACTGAAATCCGACAACTACACACTCAATTCGTGGTGTTGGGGTTAATCGACAGACGGGTTAACACAGGGAGACTGATCGCGTCCTACACTGCACGCGGTGAAATCTCTGAAGCTTTGTCTGTGTTCCACACAATCCCTTATCCTGATGTATTTGCCTACAACAATATTATCAGGGGTTTAACATTGGCTAACTGCCCACATGATTCACTTTTACTATACAATGATCTCTTACAGAGGAACCTAACACCAGACAACCACACTTACACTTATGTTGTAAAAGCGTGTTCGCGCTTAAAAGCTGTTTCTGAAGGGAAACAGCTGCATGCGCAGATCATTAAGGCGGGAAAGAAACCCGATGGTTATATTCACGGCTCGTTGATAAACATGTATGTGAATTCAGGCGAGATGGGGTCCGCTGAATGCGTGCTTGCTGAGTTTTCAGAAGAGAATGTGCTTGCAAAAAACTCCATGATTAGTGGTTATATGAACCTGGGTGAAGTTGACGGTGCCCGCCAACTGTTTGATAATATGTCTGCAAGAGATCCTGCAACCTGGAGTGCAATGATAACAGGATACACTAGAAATTGTATGCATACCGAAGCTTTAGTCATATTTCAAGAGATGATAGCTTTTAAAATTTGGGTAAACGAGTCGGCCCTTGTGAGCGCGCTTTCTGCATGCGCTCATTTGGGGGCATTGGATCAGGGTAGATGGATACATGTTTACATCAAGAAGAAGGGGGGTAAGATTAATGTTAACCTTGGCACATCCATTGTTGACATGTATGCAAGATGTGGGTGTATCGAGTTTGGTTATGAAGTTTTCAAAAGTATGGCCGAGAAAGATGTCGTGACGTGGGGAGTTATCATACATGGGTTTGCAACACACGGGCCAGCCGAGAAATGCTTTGAACTTCTTGATGAATGATCGCTCAAGGAACACAACCAAATGAAGTTATATTTGTAGCCATACTCACAGCGTGCTCTCATGCAGGATTAGTAGACTTGGGTCGGTTATATTTCAATCAAATGTCCAGTTTATATAACATCAGACCATCGGTTCAACACTACGGATGCATGGTTGATCTTCTTAGTCGCGCTGGAAGGTTAGCCGAGGCAGAAGAGCTAATCTCAACAATGGTGGAAGAAACAAACGCGGTTATATGGGGCGCGTTACTTGCAGGTTGTAGAACCCATAATGACTTTAAGTTGGGGAATATGCTTTTAAGCAACTAGTTCGGTTGGAGCCAGATTCAGGTGAGCGGTTTAAGCTGGTGAGTCGTTTGTTGGCAGATAGAGGTGAACAAGAAAGTGTGCATAAACTAAGAGAAGAAATTCGGGACAGAAATTTAGAGATCACACAAGGGTTGAGCTTGATTGAAGTTGATGGGGAGATTCATGAGTTTGGTGCAAGTGATATTGATCATAGACGGTACCAAGAAATATACAGCGTGTTCCAGGGACACTCGGCCCAGTAGAGGTGTCAAGACGGATAGACGGGGTCAGTATAGATCAAAACGAACCTGACCGGTCTGAGTGTATTGGATCGGCCTGCAAATACATTGTGTGTCCATTTTAAGAAATAATTTTAAATGATACATGCATTGCTTATTATTATGAAACAATGTTATTACACAACAGACTATTATTATTATACACAGGCTGTATAAATCAGGAATATAACACACCCCTAATGTCACCTATTAGTGGCTTAAGATGTTTTTCTAATATATTATTGTAATGAGGTGAGGATAAACAACCAACGACCTGTAAAACTTAAATGTTCAAACCTCGTAAAACAACCATCGTTCACCATAAGAAGTTTCTTCTCGACTTGGGTCGATAATCCTTTTTTTCAATGCACCAGGAACTCGGAAAGGTGCTCAACTGCATGCAAAAACAATGTCAGTGTCAGCAACAAAAAGTGTGTGAAATTTATAAAATGTCATGAATATAACTTACATTGCTAAGAAGCTTTGCCCCGTACCATGCAGAATCTGCACCATATGGGGGTGGAATAACGCGTATTCCATTGGATATGGATGGGGGCAGAAGGAGATGGAGCTCCTTATCTAATCTTTCTGCACAAGGGAAACACAAAGTTCAAAAAAGTCGAGAAACAACCCCGTCACTTTACGGATCATGCTTATTTACATAAAAGTACTGATTTATACCTACTAATCCTGGCAAGCATGCAGTGCCACCAGCCAAAACAATGGTCTTGAACCAAGAATCATCAGGGGATAATTCTGCCGCATGGCATTCTTCAATGCAAAGTGCCACAGCTTGATGCAAACCCTTTGAATTCCTGTTCCAAGAAGAATAAAAGTACCTTGAAATGTCATTATTAAAGTAGACCAAAGGAAGGTGGGTCAAGTGGGTTGGATAAAGGTTATAGTGGGCTGGGTTGATCCACAATAATCTTTTTTCATTTAAAATTTTTATATTGATAATCAATATGTTACTTGTGATTCTGTAAAAAATTAAATCTTTGGATATATGATAAGGTCGTGTGCATAAAAAAACAGTCTTTGAGTGACATTTGATCCATCTGACTTGTTCTCCTCTTAGCTAACCTTTTTTTATTCAACCCGTTAAAGATAAAACACAACCCAAATCAACCATATTATGGTAATTGCCTAAAAGGGTCGAAATTGCCGACTCTTAAGTAATATAGACAACAAAAGGATTGAGGATACATGTACATACAATCCTACAATGAGTGGTTGGAATAAAATTTCTCCTGTTCGAAAACGCTCTTGCTTAAGAGTAAACCAGCCCTCAACAGGAACTTCATATGATGCTTCTGTATCCTTCCGCAATTCAGCTTCGTAGTCATAAGCAACATAACAGAGGTTCTGCAAGTTACTTCAACCATAATTAGAATACAAAGTTGTAAAGAACACTACATATGTTAAAAAAAGTGTCCAATTCAGCAAGCAGCTTATTTTTTACTTCATTGCCCTTTAAAAACTTATGTAGATAAACATTGAGTAACATGACAGCTTATAGTGACTATAATACCTCTTGAATTTTACCAGTAACGCTTGCGATCTTAAGTTGTTGCTAACAAAGGCTTAACTTTGGTAATGTGCGCCGCTTGAATGGAATTGCCATTTAAGTCATGATTCATTTCTTTATCTTGAATAACCATATAAAATCTTGTAGCACCTCTTTTAGTTATATTCCATATAGGTGTGGGAGTATAAAAAAAGCTTGCTTTGAGTCAATCCGAAAACATGACTCTTCAAGCGATCTAGTTCATGTGGAACAATATATATTTATTCAGATAATTCGTTCAGTTACAGGTTAGGGTATTTTATTAAACCTCACCCAAAATCCAATTTAGAACCTACTAAGTAAACTTAAACTGTAATTTTCAAAATAGCTTATCGACTAAAACCAAGAGAATTTGGTTCAAATCTCATGTAGCGTGTATTATGAAATAAACATGGTGAAATCACTATTCAATTCAAGATCATTTCAACAATTGATAAGAAGGTAGATACCTCTTTCAATGTGCGCACGGTGTATACTGAAGTAAAATTCTGATTCCTCTGTTGCATTTGCTCTCTGAGGTATCCAATAAGTTTCATAGCTCCAGCTGTGACAACTTTTACACCCACTTTGTATATTATCTTACCATGTAAAACTGTCGACAAAAAAATCAGAATTTATTAAACAAAAGAGCAAGAGTTGGCATATTAAACATTGTTGGGTGATGGCTCGCACTTGCACAAAAACATTATTTTTATTTAATCTAACATAACACTATATGGGACCAGTTTAAAGACTGAAACATGATTATGTCGATGGTGCTGATATTAGGATGATGAATAGAGCAAGAGATGGCATACTTGGTACAATAGATGTTTGATTAAAACCGACATTGACAAGAATTCCTGAAGTTCTTCTTGCTGCGAACAAAGCTAAAGTAGCCTGTACAGCATGCAACAATAACATTAGGGTATTTCTATAATATATGTTCTTGCTATGAAATCAAAGAGAGAAGAAAAAGTACGTGCAGACCTGGCCGACAGCACATACTGAAGGAACATTCATATCAAATAATGCTGAGTAGATGGCTTCTTTTAGTTTCCGTCTACCAGTTTTATCACTTTGTGTATCTGAACATGTTCAGAATATAACACTAGTGAAGTAGATAATCATATTATACAAATGTCAACAAATAAAACAATAACATGGATTGAATCACACAAAATAATATACTATGGATAATGGATGCAGGACATGAGTAAAAGCATACCTCCATAATGGGTGATTGGAATTGAGACAACAGTTGGGTGTGTAGATGATTTCACTCGCATCCTGCAGGTGAGATAAGATCATGAAATAATTCATTTCCAGAAGAAGCATCAAAACAGATTTTTTTGAGTGGCAAGAAAGCATTGAGATTATGTGGAAATGTAAACCAGAAACACCTGCTATACATTGTTGCAAAAAAATGACGAAGCCTAGAGTACATAGGAGCCTCGATGTTACCAAATTCCTACATTTACAATCGAACTTTTTAAATATCAAATAATGGAAGTAGAACTTTGTTCCATGTATAAACTAAGAAAAATGCTATTGTAATGTTGAAAAATCTGGCAGTTACCAAAAATGTTGCAGCCCGCCCAGATGGAGAATCATATTTGCTCCAACCAAATTTGCATAGCCAGAACCGCCTTTAGTGAGGATAAGAGCAAAAAGCCAAATAATTTAGCATGAACACAATCAATTAACATGATCATAATAGTAGATGTAGATGAAGCATACACATCTCGTGATTTGATTAAATATTTTACCATTCATTTTAAACACTCATCACTTACATGTTTTGGGTCACTTTAGAAGTATGAAAAATAATGATGTGTTAGTGTCCCCATTGTACTTGATGTGAAGAGACAAAGATGAGGTCAAAAGAAAGAAAAAAAAAGTGTAAAATGATCAAAAAAGGTGGGCTTCCCCTCATAGAAATACTTATACAACATGAATACCACTTCCATAAACAAACTAAGAGATACAATTACACAATATAAGATATGTATACATACCGTCAATGATGATAGCTCCAGGAACCAGCGCTCGTTGACCGTAGATCTGCATAAATGATTGCATCTGAGAAGGGCATGTTCTGTAATCACAAATCAAGGAAGTTAGGCCCAACAGATTGTAAACTAAAAAAAGAACCTATTAACAGATATGATAAAACAACCAAACAAATAGTTTCCCTTTTTAGATGTAATTGCATTTCCTCTGATCATGTGGACAACTGACACAAATCAAGTTTTATAAAGATGAAAAAGGAAACTCAACAGAATTGACTACAATCGCAAAGGTCAATATAAGCATATTATGCTTAAAGACTAGTCGTTATACACAGCCTTCACAATCTGAGTGTTGTTTGCATCACTTGATTCTCTCCAGGAAGAACACAAAATTTGTTCTTGGCATATCAAACTTATAATATTATATGATCGAATCATCGAAATACCCGAAAAGCAGCCAATTTGTATATCCTCCTGTTAAATTCTATAGATGGAACCTTTTCTGACCTAAGAGAATATAACATTTCAACCTCAAGGTATGGAATATCCAAATACAGCAGCCACATTTGTGCAATTAGAACTCTACACAGTCAAATTCAATAAAAATCAAGGTGAATTTCCTAAATAATTCCTATCTCATACTACACAACAACTTCTGAATACAAAATGCTTGGTAACTACAATAAAATCAGTCAATCAAATGATCCAAAAAATCATAAATCGAATGATAACAATCAACAACAAACATAAACGTACCGAAGAGGATAACCAGAGCGTAAGCTAGTTTCAGCGAAGAACTTGGAGTCCCACGGATCATGCTGGCTCTGAAGGAAGTATATCCACAACGTATTATGAGAAACGATCAATTTCCATGATTTGCAGATAACTGTGAGCTTAGCAGCCTCTTTAGGTCCAAGTAACTTCAGGATTTGCATAAATATATCGAGAGGAATTCGATCAAACTCCCCTGTCGATGACGAACACACGATAATCTGATCTGAATCGTATACATGAGTTGAATTTGAGCAGTTCGAATTGGATGATGAACTGGAGCTAGAATTACTCGAATTCAAACGACTTGCAGAATTGAAGATCAACTTCAACACATAAGCCATTTGAATCCGCCGGCGGCGGAGGTCTCCGGCGAGACGGTGGCGTTACGGTGGCTGAAGCTTATTGAGTCGTCCAATATACTACCTCAACAACCCATTGATTTTCTGATTTGAATTCAACTCACCAATTTTCTTATATGTATAACCCTTTAGTTTATTTTATTTACATTTGGAGTTATAAACTTTCACCAACTCACTTATTTCTAGGACTGTTCAAATCGCTCGACGCTCGACGATCGATTGACGTTCGTTCGGAATTTGCTCGAAAAATGCTCGTTTGAATTTTTGTTCGGTTGTAAACGAGCCGATCGGCTCGGATCGGTTTGTAAACAAGCCAAGCACGAGCAAAGGTCCGCTCGGTTCGGTTCGGATCGGGTTAATATGTATATATAGTTTATACGTAACACTCTAGTAGATTTGATCCATTATATACAAATATATAATTATATTTATGCATACTTGATCGATCAATTTAATAAAGATTTCTACATTAAACATAAAGTAAAATCCTAAACCATTAAAAGATATGTTTTCGGTCATCTTCCGCTCTCACCGTTATCATTATCTTCAATACGCTCTCCGCTTTCCGGCTACAGCCCTAGATTAATCGGCAGTCACAACGTATTGCTGGATGAAAATATTATCTAATGAACTGTGGTTGATTTTTAAGTTATTAAACCTTATTCGCTACAATATAAATTGTATAACACACAAGATAGTTGGGTTGTATAAATTGTTCGCCGCTCGTTTGCGCTCGCTCGATGCTCGCTCGAAAATTTAACGCTGGAAAAATGCTCGTTTGATTTTTCGCTCGGTTGTAAACGAGCCGATCGGCTCGGTTCGGTTTGGAAATGAGCCAATCACGAGCAAAGGTCCGCTCGGTTCGGCTCGGCTCGTGAACAACCTTACTTATTTCTATTAGTTAAATACAATATCGTATTTGTGAATTGAGTTTTATATTTTTATTTTCTTTTCTCTCAAGCATCTATTTATTACATTATCTATAAACAAACTTCTAGTTTTCTACATAAGTGTTATTTTCTGATGTTTGTGCAAGTATAGAGTGACGATATTTATAGGTGTCTTCTGAAGTATTAAAATAGCTATATCGATTAAAAATTTAACGGTTTTAGTATCTAATACAAGGGAATACATGATGAGAGAACTCTTGTGTTACAAGGTTTGTTTTATATCACGTAAAATTTTTATTTTCATTTTTTTAAGTCACATTTATAATTTACCGGTTTAATGTTTATGGATGTTTGGACTACATATAAAAAGAATGTTTCAAATGTCTACCAAATCTATTTTAACATTTAAGCTAACTTATCATATGGATTCGTTTCTATATTTATCTCACTACTCTAATAAAAAGCTATTTGTGAAGGACACTTGGCAGCCAATTAGGCCACCTACATTTCACTTTTCCCGCCCATTTATCTATTCTCTTTTAAGACAAGCGGAGCTCCATCCCGGGTCGGATTACCCTCATTCTTTCAAATTCAATCAAGAGGAAAAAAATCCTTCATTCTCTTGGTTTGATTTCGTTCATTGAAACCCATTGATTCCTTGATATAAGCTTTCCATATTTGCCCTACATTTTGATGTGCAGTGACTCAAATTTAGTCAATATTTATTCAAATCATCCCTAAATCAGTTGATTCCTTTTGATTCTTCAAAATCCTTACATCTGTGATTCATCTTTTCATATTATGCTCTGTCAATTTGAGAATGTTTACAATTGACCTCTCATCATCTACATTTATGTTGTTGCCTATCATCGTCTACATTCGTCTTTTTTCACTAATATTATATAACTTTCATTGTTTGATTTAAAGGACGGCTCTAAGATAAATCAACTTTACAGATCCTGCTGCGATTTCACTTCATTGGTAATTATGTTTTCGTGTATTGAATCTGCGACTTGATGAAGGATTTGTCGCCGAACACCATGAATATGCAGCTCCCCAGGTACGATCTATTTGCATTTACCTTTTGTTTTTGAAATGGTTGAGGGTTAATCTTTGCAATAATCAAAGAAAGTTTCGAGTGTAGATGTTGTTTTACGATCAGATGAACTACCATTATAATTTGTTCGTTTGATTTTGCTTTATCGGATATAAAATTGTTCAAATTCGTATTTATATTTCAGGTTGACAAGTACCTAAGTAACCTTGATTTTGTTATATCTTAACTTTTGTAATGACATTTTGTTGACTTTATAATTTGTAATAGTTTTCTATCTTGACGCCCAACTCATTTGCTATTCATTTAGTATAATCTGCTTGCTTTGAATAAACTGATAACCATAATTTTGCAACCGCCATCGTTATCTAATTTTATGATTCTTGGTGATGGAAACATATTGGTCTGTTAACTACATTTGTGCACATGATGTCTTATGGTTGATACAAGAATACACATCTGGCTTTGGTTTTGGTTGTTATGCTTTCCCTTAGGTTTTGAATCACATTTTCTTTGGCTCAAATATGAAATTCAAAACTTTTTTATTTACTGCAATTTGGTTGCAAAAGCTTTGACTTCCTAAAAGTCAAAAATAGGTTGCCCATCCTTACTACTAATATTCCATTAAATTATCCAACAAAAGTCAACCATTAACTTCTATGTGGAGTTATAGCATCTACATGTGTTTTTGTAAAACCACTCTCTGTATATTTTTATATTGAGTATGTCATGTCTAAGTAATATGCTTGAAAAATTACAGGTTTATTATAAGCTATTAATGATTTTAAAGACAAACTTAGGCCAACCTTTTTTACCATAATCTGTAATGATAGTAACTTGTGAAAAAAATATGACTTCTATTCCATTATGCAACTATGCTCTTGATTGGTGTTATCAATATGCTTTTTAGTTTTATTTTAACTTCATCGTGTTTTATGTTTTCTGTGACTTTGCAACCTCTTTATGGTAATTTTTTGAATTCTTCATAATTATTAGTGTTGATTTCGTTATGATAGTAATATCAATCTGAACAATCTACTTGTATGTGGTAATTGTTTTTTGCTTTATTGTTTGATGAGTTGAACTAATTAGATTTATGATATGCATGCATATCAATTGTTTGATGAAATACACGAACCTGCTTTTCATAGGCTGTAAAGGATGGTAATTATGTCTACTTAATACATGTTTGGCAGGTAGGTTCTTAGTGCCTTTACCTTCTAATGTGTTTCTTTCTATCTCCATCTTCACGCTTAATACAGGTTTGACAGTTACTTTTAGCTCACAATGGCTATAACTATGAGTATTAGTTACTTGAAATGTAAATCGCAATGGAATCATCTTTATTGAATGTAGTTATGTATATTAGTCAATATGATTAAAAGTGTATATTTCTAACCTTAAAATTTCAATTATTCAACCCGTGTAATACACGGGTTACTAAAACTAGTTAATTATAAATATAAATATGACTATGAAACCCAAAAGAGTATTATAGTTTTTTAGTATACAATTTTTTGTTGAACTTGAACTTTTAATATTGCAGCTTGCATACCTCTATAAATTTATATAATCCTACGTCATATATAACTTAACTATGCTAGAAATATATGCATTACATGATTTGAATAAAAAATATTAAATGGTTATTAATAAAGTATATGAGTTATAAAATGTAATTTTGATATTAAATGCTAGTGAGGTTACATATAAGTAAGTACTTTAATTTATTTTTTTAATTTTTAAAAAGTTTTTTAAAGAAATGTTTAACATTTCTTTCTAAAAATATATTTTGAGAAAATATCATTTCTATTGAAATCTTGTTGTTTAAAAACCATAACTTCTTATTATTTTGGTTTATAAATACTTTTTCATCTTTTAAAAACTGCTTTAAAAACTTTTCATTTTTTATGAAAATCTTGTTGTTTACAAACTTTGGTTTTTAATTGTTTCCAAAAAAAACTGTTTTATATAAAAAAGTTTATTTTAAAAATATTGGTTTGAAGTATTTTACTTTTTTCAAAATGTTCATTGTTTTAGAAACATTAGTAGTTTTTAAAAATCATTTTTTATAAAGTGTATTTTTTTTAAAAGATCTAGTTTTTGATTTATTATTAGTATGTTTTTCAAAAAAAACTTAATTAAAAATATTTATTTTTAGAGAGAGAGAGAGAGATGAGGACGTTAATTATTTTCACTTTTTTTAAAAGAATTGAAATTTATCTATTCTAATAAATTAAGATTTAAAACTATCACTTGTCATATTAATCTTATTATTTAATTCTTTTTAAGATTAAAATAGTTTCTAATAAATTAAGAAAGAGTTCTTTTTATAAATATAATTTCTAAAGAAATAATTTTTTGTATAGCATAAGTAATATTTTAAAATATCAAACTTTTTTAAAAATACAAAATATTTAAAATCAAAGTTTTTAGAAATTAATTTTTTATGAACCATAAAAAATTAAAATTCAAAAGTTATAATAAGATTTTTTTACAAAATGATATTTTTTTAATACGTTTTGATTTAGAACGAATTTTTAAATCTTTTTTTAGATAAAAAAGATTTAAAACAAAATTTCAAAGAAAATAATATTTATTATAAAGTGAGATGATTATATGTTATTTGGTTTGTAAACATAAAAAACAAGAGTTAAATTCGATTCTGCTCTCTTAGATTTGATGAAAATAACTATTTTCTTTCAAAAGATTAAAATATCAATTAACTTCAAAAGTTTCATAATTTGTTTCAATTCAATCTAAAAGTTTTATAATTTATTTTAACTTGAATCCAAAAAGTAAAACTTTTGGACTTAATTTAAAACAAATGAAAAAAGTTTTGGAGTGAAATTGATATTTTTAAACTTTTAAAGGAAAATAATTATTTTAATCATACCTTAAGGAGCAAAACTAAAATTAATTTTAAAAACATAAAAAAACATGTTTAGTTTAAGTTAACACATGATTAATATTAAATAGTGATAACTTAATCTATTTCGGTGCATCAAGCATGATTTTATTTTTATTTTCAAAAAAAAAAAAGCATGATTTTATTTTTAGAATTTTTTCATATAAAACAGATGACACTTATTCTAAATAAATTTTGTAAAATCTATACTGTATCATCCTAAGTTGTCTGTCGGTAAAAAAACAAAATAATAGCTATAAGAAAACAAAATAAAAACTTTCAATCACACCGACAAAAAAAGTGATGAAAGAAAATACTTATAAAACAATCATTTTTTCTCAAAACCGGTTTTAAAAGAAAAAAAATAGTCTAAAGGTATTAAAGTATTAAAATGTTAAAATTATGTTATCTTTAAATAGTTAGGGGTTGAAGTTTTAATTTTTATTATTATTTTTATTATTATGTTACTGTTACCGTTATTAATAACAGTCAATGTTTTCATAACTGGATCGGATATCGAACCGGATGTGTTACTGGCCTGGAGGTCAGACCGGTGAGACCGGATTTAAAAACCTGATAACGTCATAATTATATATAGGATATTATATATATAGTTATATATATACATATATATATATATAATTCAATATAACTTATTTATGTGTGTATTTTATAGTTATATATAAAAATTAACAATAATCTTATGTCCAACACAATAATTTATTGTCTAACACCACATTTCTATCCGCTAAAATCCAAAAACTAAAATATAAAACCAAAATCCGGGCCGACCATCGATTTGGGACAAACTGGTCGGTCGAACTCCTCCAAAATGAATTGATGCGAACCGGTTCGGCCACCCCTCCCAATTCCCGATCGGTTTGATCCGGTCTTCACAATAATGGTTAACTATTACTCTTATTGTTACTCATACTGTTACTCTTACTCTTACTCTTACTATTACTATAGTCATTACTAATACAATATTATTATTAAGGAAAAGTTTATGGTATAAAGTGTTGTTTTAGACGAATAAGAAGTAATCTTAACTCTTGATCTAAGGGTCTGTTTGTCAGCATCTGAATTAGACTCTTAATGGTTTAGATGTCTAAATGGTTCAACACTTAAATGATTCAGACTTTTTGTTTCGCGAGCAAATGTCTGAATGGTTTAGACATTTGCCACTGAATGGTTAAACATTATACTAATGCTGAATAGTTAAGAGGTTTAATGCCGAACGGTTTAGAGGTTTAATGCTGAATGGTTAAGACCTCTTATCTGAATTGGTCAGATATTTACCTTTGAATAGTTAAGTGATATACTAGCTTTTAATGGTTCAGACCACTTAATGATTCAACACTTAGTGCTTCAGATATCTTATTGGTTTATCATTTAATCGTTCAGAAATTGACAAACAACCCTTAAGTAATTAATAGTTCAAGTTAGAGATCTAAATAATCACATTAGGAATGGGCTGGAGGGGTATTTTGAAAATAGTTTACAATTATTGACTTTTTTTTAATTTTCTCAATTTTTTAAACGAATATAACCTTTTTATATAACATTATTTTTAAAGAAAATTACAACATAAAATCAAGCATTTTATTCTTTTTAATTTGTGTATAGTATTGCTATATTTTTTTAAAAAAATCAACATTTTTTTAAAACGTCTTTTTGTTGTGCGTATAAGTTGTGTGATTATTAATTATGTAATTATGAAAATAATTTGCGTAATTATCATATAACTTTCATGATTATTATTTGTAACTTGAGTAATTAAAATTTAACTTGCATAATTATAAATATAACTTGCGTAATTATACACATTATATTTTTTTTGAACGACAGGTTAGTGGTTAGTTATTAGTATAACCAAGTTATAAAATATTCAAGAATCTCAAGATTTAAACATTGGACCTTCAAGAGAGATAAAGGCTCACACCTTCCTGTTGATCACTAGACCAAGAGATCATGAACAATTATCCATCTTATATGTGTACTTGTGTCATGGACGAAATTACTACTCTTCCAAACAACACAAGTCACACTTTAATAACTTCGTACGCTTTACATGAAAAACAATTTGTATAGTAACTAGCCCCTTGTTATTAATGGGTTGATCTGTATTGCAAATAAAAATACAATAAATATAAGAATAAGATAACTGGATGTGTAATTTGTTATAAAAATGTTTTTAAAAGACGTTAAACTACAACCAGCTTTTAATGTTATTTTTAAATATAAAAGCCTTTTTTTTTTAAATAATGGATATAAAAGCTCTATTTTTTAGGAAATAAGGTCAGAATAGTACGCATAGAAATCTTATCGCTGACCAGTATTCAAAAACAAAATTCCGGTGGTTGGAATCTTACTTTTTCTTTTTTATTTTATTTTATTTATCACTTATGTCTTAGAATGCAAAGAAGTCTTTAATGCACGTTTAGCAAAATAATTACTTTTGAATATAATTTGTTTTTCTTATATAATCTTTTACGTATAATTATTTTTAAAGTAAACTATCGAGTCAGGGGTCTCTTTGGAAGCGATCTCTCTACCTATCTGGATAGAGGAAAGACTTGCCACCACCTACCCCTCCCAGACCCTGCTCTTGAGTGGGATATACTGGGTTTGTTTGTTTGTTTGTTTGTTTGTTTGTATTTTTAAAGTAAAATGTCATTTTCGTCCCTGATATTTTGTTAAATTTGTCATTTCAATCCAAAATTTTTTTTTGTCATTTCAGTCACTATAGTTTACCAAATGTTATCATTTGCATCCACTCAACTAACTCGGTTAAGTTCTCAGTTAAATATGATGGTTATTTAGTCTTTTTTAAGGCCGTAATTATCTAATTTTAATAAAATAATCAATTAATATTAACTAAAATAGAAAAACATATGAAGAGAATAGTGAGACCAGACGTATCGATTTAAAAGTTTTGATTAACTTTAAATTATGTTGTTCAATTGAGGTCTGCTGTGACATTTCAATTGATATTTAATATTTTGTTCAAAAGTACACCGTTGTTCGATTGATATCTATTGTTGTCACTTTTTGTTTGATTGAAGTCTATTGTTGTCACGTAACATGACAATATCATATCTCAATCAAACAAAGAGTGAGAACAGCAAACTTTAATCCCGCAATAGATCTCAATCGAATAAATGTACATGTTAGAACAAAATATGAAGATTAACTGAATTTTAAAAATATACCCCAATCGAACAACATGAGTTAGAGTTAATCGAATATTTTAAATCGAATCACCCGGTCTCACTAGTCTCTTCATATGTTTTTTTTAATTTTAATTGAATATTAATTGATTAATTTATTTTAGTTAGATAACTAAAGTTTTAAAAATACCAAAATATCCTCATTTCTAACGGAAATTTTGACGGAGTTAGTGGAGTTGATTAAAATGGCGATATTTGATGACTGAAATGGTAAAAAAAAAGTTTTTGGATTGAAATGACAAATTCAATAAAACGTCAGGGACGAAAATAATATTTTACACTTATTTTTATAAAATCAATGGTGTATGTATACTACTATATTTATTAAAGAGTTTTTTTTCAATGTATCATCTATATCATTTTATTTGTTACATCCTTTTAACTTGTCAAATAAGCAATATTTCCTTATTTTAACAGTATAAGACAAACTAAATTCAATTAATTAGTTGTTTCTAAGACTGTACATAACGTTGAAGAGCGCCCTTCCCGTAAACAGTCTCAGTCAGAATGTCACATAAGCTTTTCACTAACTTTCATCCGTTCTTCCCGCAATCAACTTTTATCCCAACACCATCATTCTCACAAACAACCATAAAAAATCCATAAAAAAATAAAGCAAGAAACATTTTTGTGACGTGGGCCCCACAAAATGCGTCCTTGGAGCACCCTTGGGAAAGGGCGGGTGAAGGACGGATGGGTCTGCACAACGCAACCCTTCGACGGCACAGGCGGAGCTAAGGACGAGGTTATGAACAAACGTTGTGGATAGCCTAAGAGGAGTGTAATGAAAAATAAGAGGACGATGATACATTTTGCTGGCACCTATGTAATGTGAAAAAAGGTGTACAAGTTGAAACTGACAAGAAAGTAATAGAGGAATCCAATAATCGTCTAGGTAAGGGGCAAAGTAAACATACAAACTTTCGTGAACATAATACACATAAAAATAACATTATATTTATCTATATAATTTTAAACTCTTAGCTACATAAAATTTTTAGTTATTGTGTTCGGGCCACAAAAGTTTTGTGGTATTCATATTTGGTCATTTTTTATTGCCAAGTTATTTTAGTAATTACAAATTATTCTAAATTACCTATTTGTTTGATTTGTGTCATAAAATATGTGAAACCTTGCGTTAATTCGACGCGTATGTTAAGTTTATTTTATTTTGTTGACATTATTTCTTTCTTTCTATTTGTTTAATGACTTCGAGTTCAAAGTTGAATTGATAGTCGTTGCTATATTTTTGTATTCTGACTTTCATATGTAAGTTCGTAATGCAAATACACGCGCAACGCGCGTGTGATCATTTCTAGTTATATTAATTATCAACTCTTCTATGCATAATAGTGTTGTATCTTATGCATAGGAAGTTTTTCAAAAAAAAATAATTTTTCACTTTTAACACAAAGTTTTTCCTTTTTTGCAAATTAACTTCTTAAATTTGACTTTTTTTTCACTTTTAACCCAAAACTCTTCATCTTTTGCAATTTAATCTCACAACTTTTATATTTTCAATTTTTTTCCCCTGTACTTTTCATATTTCGCAAATCTTCATTTTACGTTTCGTTCTAAGTTTGCAAGTTAATACGACACAACATGCATGTGTGATTCAACATTTTTACGTTTTGTTTTAAATTTGGTAATCTACACAACACAATGTGCATGCGTGGTTCAATATTTTTATGTTTATTTTTTCCTTTTGAAGGGTTCGTCACAATGCACGGATCTTAGACCGACTTAGTTATATTTTTCTATGTTTTACGTTTCGGTCTAAGTACTTCATATTAACACATCACAACTTCAGTGTTGGTGGTCATTAGAGGTGGTACATTTGTGTTATTTGGTACGATTTTACACCTCCGTCGCTTTGCGGGGAGCTTATTTCTAGTTTCTTATAAACAATGCAACTTATTGTCATTTTTGAGAAATTTCTTGCTATGAGCATTTACAATGGGTTCTTCATAATCATTCTTATTTTTAAATTTTAAAAAAATTATAAATTATATTATTTAACATTTACATTACTCTCATCCTTATCTTTATCCCCTATCCCCTAAATTTTTAAGGAAAATTCTAACACTCCCTCAAATTTTGGGTCAATAGTCATTCCTCATGCTTCATATTTTAATAGTTTTTGTAAGTGGTTGTAATTTAGTAATAAGAAATATTTTTTTTAATTAAAATAGAGATAAATATGAGAATGATGTAGATGGTTTTGAAAAATGAATGATGCATATAATAAATATTGATTTTTGTTAAATTATAAATTAAGATGATGATGAGTAAGCTCTAATATGAAAGTTATATGACCATACTCGTATTATTTATCTTAAATTACATGTTTAGCTTAACGTACTAGCAATGATGGTGAAAACATGTTTAGTGATAAATTTTAGAATGGCATGAACAAAAATTACAATAAGTTTCAAGTGTAACATGTTTAAGTGGTAACGTTAAAAATACAATAACTTAATTATGTGATAATTGTTAGAATCATGAAAACTAGGGGTAGTCCATGGATATTTTTGTTCGTTCAAATTTTTAGCTTTTTATTTTTTATAGTTTTTAATAGTTAAACCATTATATTTATTTTAAATATGATTATCTTGATTAAAACAATATATATTGAATTTCCTAAGGGTGTTTAACAAAGCATTTGGAGGTAGGACGAAGCTTTTAGGGACCAGGCCTAAAAACTTCTTGTCAACGAGTAGCAATGAACACTGGTTATAGCTCTTCATATAAAATCTCTCAACATAATGTTAGTGTGCACTCATGCTTTCTTATTATCATTATAATTTGTAATATTTGTAAAAACAAAAAGCTTGAAGACCATAACCTATGTGTTTATTGTTACATTCATTTGCAATATACTTGAGTATTGAATCAATTGATTGATACAGATTCCACATCTGTTAGTCACATCATAAAGATCTGTGTGGTGTTAGCAATCCAACGATACAACACTATTTCATAAGAAGTGTCACACCTCAAATATAATCAACACAATTTGTACGTATTTATTATGGATGAGAGGATAAAATAACAATTAAACGTACTTTGGTTGGAGCATTCGCATGATGAGTTTGGGAATTTTTCACTCTGAGAGTCAAAAACAAAATTGGGATCTCTTCATGGCATAACAAATAATATTGGTTGATGTGAGAGAAGAATGTTACAAATAGTATAAAGCCATTAATTTTATGTTTTGTTTACGATTGTGGGGCAAACCTCTTAAGGACCTTTAATTATTTATTTATTAATATTCTGACTTTTATGTTTACTTTTATTTTCTGTTCACCAATTTATGCAGCTTCACTTTATGTTAAAGGTGTTAAGAATGTTATCATCAAAACATTATTATTTGAAATTTTAATTCTTGATTAATGCAAGAATCACCTCGTCATCGTGAAAAAGTTACGTGTTTTTCATCCTCTTTAATTCACAACTTCTTCGCTATCTTTACTCCTTTATAATATGTGAAGCAAGGGCACAAAAGTAAATTCCCTGTCCTCGTAAGACGCGCCCGTTCAGTCTCTTCTCCGCCTTCTTCCGCCTTCTTCCGCCGTGCGTTACCCCCTTCGCCATGGATGTCGCCACCACCCGTCGGGCGTTACATGCATTAAATTTGGTCTTCGCTACAGCTACCCACCTGTATTTATACGCCGGGGACTTCTCCCGTCGGATGACGATCAGTCGGCCGCGAATCCTCTGCCTTCGTTTCCAGGTGATCTTTTTATTCCGTTGTACACATGTTCAATGATTAGTGTTTGCCATTTCTTTGAGTTCTCTGATCATTTCAGTTGTGTCTCCCCGTCGGATGAGGAACAGGGACAACCCATCGGCTGCCAATTCTCCATATTCATTTGCAGGTGATGTTTTTATTTCCTTGTACACATGTTCAATTCGAAGTTAACAATTAGGGTTTCGTTTTTGTTTCAGTTGTCTGTTCATTCCAATTGTGTTGCTGTTTCAGTTGTCTGTTCATTCCAATTGTGTTGCATTTATACTCAATTTCTTCATTCCAATTGTTTCTATTTCCTTGTAGAAATGTTAAATTTTAAGTTCGGTAATTATGGGTTGCTGTTTCTTTGAATTGTCTGATCACTTGAATTGTGTAGCATGTCAATTATTGTTTGCTGTTTGTTTCGATTGTGTGCTAATTTGATTTTTGTGGGATTGTTACTGAATTTGTTGGTTTCCTTTCATTCCCTTAATGTACCATCATACAAAACCACTCTTGAAGGGGTACCCACTCAAGATGCATAACTGATCTACAGCTCAGTTTCAACATCATTATGGTTCAATTCCAACACACTTATTAGACATCATACTGGTTATAGCATTAAGGTCAGCAAAAGCAAAATAGAAACCGAATAGTATACGGATATGGGTATATTCTTTGTTATAGAATCCATATCCTCAATTTCAATAGGTATTCTGACCTTAACTTTCAGGGCATGCCAGGTAACTATGAATCACTGCTGTAATCAACTATTTGTGACCTTCTGAGGTCAACTTCTGTGACGGTTCTTAGGGCTAACTGAGTAAAAAATGTAGGGACTACATAACTAATTGGTAAGTGTATGCAAATGAATTTTGAGCCAATTAATAAATTGATGGATTTGAATTTTTAGTTGGATTAAATTGGTAGAGGTTGTTTTGAATCCTTCAATTTATCCTTTGAAATTACTTAGAAGGTACATACTTGTTAATTGTAAATAGTTGTATATAAGTTTAAATCAGTGAAATACAAGTTACAAGTCAAACTGGTTTGCCTGCTTCATTCTGATGCATGTGTTTTGTTTGGGAATCCTATCGGCAAATGAATTTCTTATTCATTTGTTTCTGACATCATACTCGCAACATAGATAACTATAACCAACAAAGGATTGTTTTTCTTATTTTTTAGGAACCTTTCTACATAGTTAGAAGTTAGAACTTGCATGTAATATCTTAAATTCCACTTATAAGAGTTCGATTCGTAAATGTTTTTATTTCACTGATTTATAAACCTATTTATGTTTCCTCATTAGTGAATCTAGATATCTGCAAGCTTTTGTTTTATTTTATAGGGGAGCTTGACTAAATAAGTCAAACATGTTTAGCATAGTTGTCAACTTCAAGTTTATTGTGGGACAATGGTAGGTATGGGGCCATTTATATATTACATCTGATGATGCTAATAAGTTATGGTAAATTTAAATTTACATTACACTTTAAACTATTTGATAGTGATCACCTAAACTTAACTTCATCTCCTTTGATATAGATACATAGTTGCTGTTGCTTATGCCAAACAGGATAGACTTTTAAATAGAAGAAATATTTACAAAATCAGTGCTTAGTGAAATAGTTGTTTGCCTGACAAAAGTTGTGGTTTATGGACCGTCCCAACAGCATGTCATGGAGACTATGTTAGTGTTGTTTGATGTTTTTGTAATAGAAAATGTCTTTTTTTACTTGCTATTCTTATGTTTTATTTTCCATGTTCATCCATTCTGCTTTTATTTATTTACTTAAAGGTAATATTTTACTACAACAGAAAAGATAAAAAATGCCTCGTGCGGTTTAAATTCTTTGTTTAACCGAGTTCTGCCGTGTGATTGTATGGTAGCTTTATTATGGGTCAAATCGTGTGATCATATGGGCTGCTTTAGTATGGGTCAAAACGGGTCAGACCGACTCAACCTACGTTTTACGATTTTTTTTTGGTTATCTGTGTGACAGTTTCCTTTGCTATGTCATGGTTGTTGCATGTCGATTTTTCTACACAACTGTTTGATTACTAAATCTTAGTTGTTTGCTGTAAGAACTTTAAACTGTTACTGTTTGATTACTAAACTCTTACTATAACTGTATTGTTAGGTAAATATCAACCCTCCACAACATTGGTGCGTAAATCTGATGTAAAAAAAGGTAATCCGTTAATTGTTATGCTTACTTTGAATTTGAACTTACATCATTGTATAATAAAGGTAAAATTCTCAAGTTTAATTTTACACTTTTGAATTTGAATCTACATCATTGTATTTTGGACAACTTTTACTTTGATCTAATGTTTGCTACAGAACTTGCATTCAGTTTAACAATATTTATGAATGTTCCATAGGATTATTGGAATATCAAAATGCTCTAACTCTTAGATGGCGGGTAAAATCTATAAAAACGCACTTTGGGTTAATTTGGATTCAGTTGGAAAATTTGGCCGCTTATTTGCATTTTTTAGACAGTAGGAAAGGTTTGTTTTATTCTGGTCAATCAGTTTTTAAAATTGGTGAATTTGGGTCCAATTAAGCAAAACACCTTTAGAACCAGATAGTACATATTTGCTCGTAAAGTGATCTGATATGTACAATTTTTGTTGGTTAAACTACCATTTGATTTAATTAATTTGACTTGACCCAACCTGAATGACGTGTATGCTTGTTTCTTGTGGATGTACCTTTAGAGCCCAGTTACTAATACGATACGTATGTGTTCAAGTGCATCATACTCGCAACATAGATAACTATAACCAACAAAGGATTGTTTTTCTTATTTTTTAGGTTGCGGTTTAAATTCTTTGCTTAACCGAGTTCTGTCGTGTGATTGTATGGTAGCTTTATTATGGGTCAAATCGTGTGATCATATGGGCTGCTTTAGTATGGGTCAAAACGTGTCGAGTTCTGTCGTGTGATTGTATGGTAGCTTTATTATGGGTCAAATCGTGTGATCATATGCGCCCGTTCAGTCTCTTCTCCGCCTTCTTCCGCCTTCTTCCGCCTTCTTCCGCCTTCTTCCGCCGTGCGTTACCCCCTTCGCCATGGATGTCGCCACCACCCGTCGGGCGTTACATGCATTAAATTTGGTCTTCGCTACAGCTACCCACCTGTATTTATACGCCGGGGACTTCTCCCGTCGGATGACGATCAGTCGGCCGCGAATCCTCTGCCTTCGTTTCCAGGTGATCTTTTTATTCCGTTGTACACATGTTCAATGATTAGTGTTTGCCATTTCTTTGAGTTCTCTGATCATTTCAGTTGTGTCTCCCCGTCGGATGAGGAACAGGGACAACCCATCGGCTGCCAATTCTCCACATTCATTTGCAGGTGATGTTTTTATTTCCTTGTACACATGTTCAATTCGAAGTTAACAATTAGGGTTTCGTTTTTGTTTCAGTTGTCTGTTCATTCCAATTGTGTTGCTGTTTCAGTTGTCTGTTCATTCCAATTGTGTTGCATTTATACTCAATTTCTTCATTCCAATTGTTTCTATTTCCTTGTAGAAATGTTAAATTTTAAGTTCGGTAATTATGGGTTGCTGTTTCTTTGAATTGTCTGATCACTTGAATTGTGTAGCATGTCAATTATTGTTTGCTGTTTGTTTCGATTGTGTGCTAATTTGATTTTTGTGGGATTGTTACTGAATTTGTTGGTTTCCTTTCATTCCCTTAATGTACCATCATACAAAACCACTCTTGAAGGGGTACCCACTCAAGATGCATAACTGATCTACAGCTCAGTTTCAACATCATTATGGTTCAATTCCAACACACTTATTAGACATCATACTGGTTATAGCATTAAGGTCAGCAAAAGCAAAATAGAAACCGAATAGTATACGGATATGGGTATATTCTTTGTTATAGAATCCATATCCTCAATTTCAATAGGTATTCTGACCTTAACTTTCAGGGCATGCCAGGTAACTATGAATCACTGCTGTAATCAACTATTTGTGACCTTCTGAGGTCAACTTCTGTGACGGTTCTTAGGGCTAACTGAGTAAAAAATGTAGGGACTACGTAACTAATTGGTAAGTGTATGCAAATGAATTTTGAGCCAATTAATAAATTGATGGATTTGAATTTTTAGTTGGATTAAATTGGTAGAGGTTGTTTTGAATCCTTCAATTTATCCTTTGAAATTACTTAGAAGGTACATACTTGTTAATTGTAAATAGTTGTATATAAGTTTAAATCAGTGAAATACAAGTTACAAGTCAAGCTGGTTTGCCTGCTTCATTCTGATGCATGTGTTTTGTTTGGGAATCCTATCGGCAAATGAATTTCTTATTCATTTGTTTCTGACATCATACTCGCAACATAGATAACTATAACCAACAAAGGATTGTTTTTCTTATTTTTTAGGAACCTTTCTACATAGTTAGAAGTTAGAACTTGCATGTAATATCTTAAATTCCACTTATAAGAGTTCGATTCGTAAATGTTTTTATTTCACTGATTTATAAACCTATTTATGTTTCCTCATTAGTGAATCTAGATATCTGCAAGCTTTTGTTTTATTTTATAGGGGAGCTTGACTAAATAAGTCAAACATGTTTAGCATAGTTGTCAACTTCAAGTTTATTATGGGACAATGGTAGGTATGGGGCCATTTATATATTACATCTGATGATGCTAATAAGTTATGGTAAATTTAAATTTACATTACACTTTAAACTATTTGATAGTGATCACCTAAACTCAACTTCATCTCCTTTGATATAGATACATAGTTGCTGTTGCTTATGCCAAACAGGATAGACTTTTAAATAGAAGAAATATTTACAAAATCAGTGCTTAGTGAAATAGTTGTTTGCCTGACAAAAGTTGTGGTTTATGGACCGTCCCAACAGCATGTCATGGAGACTATGTTAGTGTTGTTTGATGTTTTTGTAATAGAAAATGTCTTTTTTTACTTGCTATTCTTATGTTTTATTTTCCATGTTCATCCATTCTGCTTTTATTTATTTACTTAAAGGTAATATTTTACTACAACAGAAAAGATAAAAAATGCCTGGTGCGGTTTAAATTCTTTGTTTAACCGAGTTCTGCCGTGTGATTGTATGGTAGCTTTATTATGGGTCAAATCGTGTGATCATATGGGCTGCTTTAGTATGGGTCAAAACGGGTCAGACCGACTCAACCTACGTTTTACGATTTTTTTTTTTGGTTATCTGTGTGACAGTTTCCTTTGCTATGTCATGGTTGTTGCATGTCGATTTTTCTACACAACTGTTTGATTACTAAATCTTAGTTGTTTGCTGTAAGAACTTTAAACTGTTACTGTTTGATTACTAAACTCTTACTATAACTGTATTGTTAGGTAAATATCAACCCTCCACAACATTGGTGCGTAAATCTGATGTAAAAAAAGGTAATCCGTTAATTGTTATGCTTACTTTGAATTTGAACTTACATCATTGTATAATAAAGGTAAAATTCTCAAGTTTAATTTTACACTTTTGAATTTGAATCTACATCATTGTATTTTGGACAACTTTTACTTTGATCTAATGTTTGCTACAGAACTTGCATTCAGTTTAACAATATTTATGAATGTTCCATAGGATTATTGGAATATCAAAATGCTCTAACTCTTAGATGGCGGTAAAATCTATAAAAACGCACTTTGGGTTAATTTGGATTCAGTTGGAAAATTTGGCCGCTTATTTGCATTTTTTGGACAGTAGGAAAGGTTTGTTTTATTCTGGTCAATCAGTTTTTAAAATTGGTGAATTTGGGTCCAATTAAGCAAAACACCTTTAGAACCAGATAGTACATATTTGCTCGTAAAGTGATCTGATATGTACAATTTTTGTTGGTTAAGCTACCATTTGATTTAATTAATTTGACTTGACCCAACCTGAATGACGTGTATGCTTGTTTCTTGTGGATGTACCTTTAGAGCCCAGTTACTAATACGATACGTATGTGTTCAAGTGCATCATACTCGCAACATAGATAACTATAACCAACAAAGGATTGTTTTTCTTATTTTTTAGGTTGCGGTTTAAATTCTTTGCTTAACCGAGTTCTGTCGTGTGATTGTATGGTAGCTTTATTATGGGTCAAATCGTGTGATCATATGGGCTGCTTTAGTATGGGTCAAAACGTGTCGAGTTCTGTCGTGTGATTGTATGGTAGCTTTATTATGGGTCAAATCGTGTGATCATATGGGCTGCTTTAGTATGGGTCAAAACGTGTCAGACCGACTCAACCTACGTTTTACGATTTTTTTTAATTTTGTTATCTGTGTGACAGTTTCCTTTGCTATGTCATGGTTGTTGCATGTCGAATTTTCTACACAACTGTTTGAATACTAAATCTTAGTTGTTATCTGTAAGAACTTGAAACTGATACAGTAATTAGAAAAAATCGTTAATATGATTTGCAGGTATATACTTTGTTACTCATTTGCATGTTAAACGCTTGTGTAATTATCGTAGTATTTTGAAATCACTATATTGCACATGCATGTTACATAAATATTCCACGAAATTGGATTCATTTATGAAGACATACATAGACAACAAAGCATAAGCATAAGCATAAGGGTAGATGAAAGCAGGAGTGCTTTTTTTCAAACTACAACACTTTTAATTTTAATTACTTCTTGACATTGAAAATTATTGTGATGATATTGATCTTACGATCTGTTATGGTCCAATTCTTTTTTTTAATTGTACGCACCTTGCTCTGGCGAAACGTGCCTCCAGACAAGCGTCTATTGTGCAATGCATGCGGGTCGCGCCGGAGAACCAAAGATATATGAATGTGGTTTGATTGACACTGAAGTTGTTCATAGGACAGTGGAAAATGCTACTTATGCTTTGCTGTTTCTTTTGATTGTCTGCTCATTTGACTGTTGTCGGATAGACAACGTATCTGTTTATAAAAGCCTGGACACTTTATATTAAGGTTTCATTACTCCAGAACAGTGAATCATATTCAACTCTTTCACTGCGGTTGCGTAAACAGTCCAAACAGCAGCAAGTAGGCGTATGTAAAGTCACTAAATTTGTTTCTCTTTTTGATGTACGTAGTATTCATAGGTCAATGATTATTGGTTTATGCTGAAGCTGGAAAAAGACAACTGACTACACGGACTGCGATAAGTGCACTACGTTAGGGGATATTAAAAGTGAAAGTCCTCCCACCGTCCTTGTTTCTCTCCGTCGCATCTAAATCACTCCCAGGTATTGGTTGCATGCACTTTACTTTATCCTTCCGTATCTACTTATTTATTCCTGAGTTTGAAATTGCATTTCTTCATACATGATTTCAGCTCATGAGTTCCCATGTAGTAGTAAATTTGTTCTTGCCCTTCTATTTCTTAGAATTTAAACTGAGCACCAGGTAACAGTTCGTCATATATAATTCATGGTCTTCTAGGTTCCGGGGGTAGTTCTTTTCTTTGGTCTCCAAAAATGGAAGACATGTAATTTGATTTTACCAACAGCGGGGTTTTCCCCAATTTAGTTTGCTAGCAATTTGGTATGCATATGATATTGATTGGATTGTTTTTGGTTCCTTTAGAAATGCGAGTGATGGTTAACTTGAGCCAAGGGTAGGTAGTAGCATACATGTCTTCTTAATCCACACCTGTGTCAAAAAAGATAAATTCAGTCCATGCATTTTTTTTTTGCCTGGATTCATTTGGTTGGATATTATCTGTATATAGAATGATTGTGGCCCTAGGTTCGGCTTCTTGTTATGTTTAAATTGCCACACAAATTCAAATGCCAAATACATGGACTGAATTTTAGCGGTGTATTAATGTGATTTGAAATTATAAATTAAACTATGTTTTACATGTTTGTAAGGTATAGTTTCAAGCAGTTGTAAGTTTATGTTAGTGTTCTTAAAGTATTTTTAAGTAAAAGTGATCAAAATGGATTTTGTGGAATGTTAAGTTAAAAGTCGTAATTAATGATCAAAATTGACCACAATTACTATTGTCATGATTTTGGTTCTGGTGAAAATTACTTAATTGCTGTGGATTCACTCACTATATCATATATGAAATTCTTCACTAGCAATTTGGTATGTAAATGGTGTTGATTTAATTGTTTTGCTTCCTTTTAGAGATGAAAAATACATGGACTCAAACTGCCACGCGCATTAATGTTATTTGAATTTATAAGTTTAAATATTTCTAACTCCTGTTTTCATACATAACTCAAATTTTATTAATCGTGTTATGATGCTCTTCCTTTAGTAGGGATGAAAAGTAATCTATGCACGAACCATTACCAATTGTCTTTGAACTGAACAAACGCTTAACACCCAAACTATCTATGTCACTATCGGTTAAATTTTGCACATGCATTTGCTAAATTTGGGAGTCAACTGTGACTGAAATTATTACGAAACCACTTTATTTTCCAGATCATCGTGTCTACCTTCCCTAATATGTTTTATTTCTTTATGGTTTGAGAGCATGTAAGCTGGTTAACGCATGTACTTCTGACATCTGCGTCGACTCCACATTAGTGCGTACTGTTATTTTTGTCATTAGTTGCTCTTTCGTTTCCACTGATTGCTGGTTCCGTCTTTCGTCAAAAGGTTATGGAATCTCATGTAACACACTTCATCAGATAAGGCTTTACAAAACTGTTAAACATATTGTAATTAACCTAGGTACATATAAATGGTTACTCAATTCTAATTTTTACCCCTTTTCTCAGAGTTGTGCCCAAAACACCGTTCAACAAAATCCATCATGAATTCCTTGCCCACTGACACAATCATATTCGGAATACTTGCCAGGGCGACGGTGGAAACCGTTGGAAGGTGCAAGTGTGTTTGCAAAGAGTGGTACGCTTCACTATCAACACCAGAGTTTGAGATGGTGCATGTGTCTCGTCCAGTACTCCCAAGTGAACAAAGAATCCTCATGATTGACCACTTCCGTGGTGCTGTACATGCAGCGAACTTTAAGAACGGCGAACATGGTGCAGGTGCAGCTATTGCATGCCCATTCATGTCACACCCCCCTTGTAGCGGAAACACGAGGATGCGACGGACGGGATCGTCATAACACTTGGTATAATTACAGAGATATAATACATGCAAACTTCTCGTGTCATGACGTCTCCCGACACAATGGTGACTTGTGCCGTGGTGAGTCAGTTTCACGACTATCATAGTCTTATTGATTCCAATACAAATCACTCAATGTTCAAATATGAAAACAAATGACAAATATTACATATGCAATACTATTGAAATCCTGAGGTCTCTGCTAAGGCATCTGCACTAGCTATCCTCTTTGATTATGTTCACCTGAAAAGATATGCTCAAAAATGTCAACACATAATGTTGGTGAGTTCCGCAGGTTTAAATTTAAAACATTTGATGCTGTATAGAATTTGATATGGAATCATACTGTAAGCACAAATCACATAACATGTGTTTAAAATAAGGGAAACTTATAAAATTTATTTTTATAATTTTTAGGAATTTTCCATATTTTTAAAGTATTTTAAAAAGCTTTTAAAAAAATAAAACAAATAAAACGAGGCTGCCCGGGGTCGAACCCGGGTCCTCTCCCTGCATACACACACACCGAACCAGTGAACCAAGGCACAGGGCCGCGATAGGAATGCGTTTCCAATTCTTTTAACACACCTTTAAACCAATCCCAATTTCCCAAGAACCCTAATTCGATTTACCCAAAATTGAACCCCAATTCGAAGTTGATAATCAAATTGATGTTGGGGCTTTTAATCCCCATGTAAAAACGAGTGTAAGGATGTGTTTAATTACCCCGATCGATGATGAATTTGAGATGAATGGATTATGAACAAGCCGCGACCGAAGTTGAGTTCGAACGGTATGCAATTGATGATTAAAATCAAATTAAATTTGCAGGATCGTTCTATCGTTGTTAAAAAGCAAAAGGCCTCTGTTAATTTGGGTTTAGAATGCTCAGAAGATGGGTTTCGGCTAAGTTGCAGGTTGCGAAGGGGATGAAGATCGAATTCTACGATTGCGTGCGTTTTATACTAATTCGAACTTAGTGGAAGATTGGAAACGACAAGATGATCAAGAACATGCGTTTTCTTTGTTTATTTTAGTGTTTAGTGCTCGATTTAATGCCGCACTTCGGCCGAAAATTAAAGTGATTGATTAGTGGTTCTAGAAGCAATAATTTACCCGATTATAGTGTGTGTTAGGTTCGATTTTTGTCCACGAGCGATTTGGTATAATTTTTGGTGTTTAAAACCGAGTATTTCGTGAGTTTCGGCTTCGCCGGAGGTCCGCCGGAGTTGGCCGGACCGGTGGCCGGAAAATCGGGGGTGGGGAGGGGCCGGTTTTGTAATTTTAGAAGTTACACAAATGGTCCCTGAGGTTTGTTTTATTTATTATTTTGTATAAAAACTTTGTTTTAAAGTTTCGGATTTGGCAAATTAACCCCCTGGACTTCATTATTAATAAAAATATATATATTTTTTTATTTTTTATTTTTTTATTTTTATTTTTATTATTATTATTATTATTATTATTATTATTATTATTAGCATCATTATTATTATTATTATTATTATTATTATTATTATTATTATTATCATTATTTGTATTTCTATAATTATTTAACATCAACATATCAAACTCAATTATTTATAAAATTAACTTTTAAAAAAATACGAGATGTTACAGTCTCCCCTACTTCAGGAAATTTCATCCCGAAATTTATTCACGAGGAGTCTGAAACGAAAAGATGAGGGTACTTGAATTTCATTTGATCCTCACGTTCCCAGGTGAACTCTGGACCTCGCCTTGAGTTCCACCTCACTCGGACAATTGGGATTTTGCTGCGTTTTAATTGTTTGACCTCCCGATCCATTATTTCTATTGGTTCTTCCACAAAATGGAGTTTCTCATCAATCTTGATTTCTTCAATTGGCACATGTAAGGACTCGTCCGCCAAACACTTCTTGAGGTTTGACACGTGAAAAGTATCGTGTACACCGCTGAGTTCTTGTGGCAACCTCAATCGGTAAGCCACCGGACCGATTCTTTCTGTAATCTCGAATGGTCCTACGTATCGAGGGGCTAACTTCCCTTTCTTTCCAAATCGTACAATCCCTTTCCAGGGAGAGACTTTGAGTAAGACGTGATCTTCAACATTGAATTCTAAGGGCTTCCGACGGTTGTCGGCATAGCTCTTTTGGCGATCTCTTGCAGCTTTTAGTCTGTCTTTAATTTGGAAAATCTTGTCAGTTGTTTCTTGGATGATTTCTGGGCCTGTTAGCTGGCTTTCACCAATCTCAGCCCAACAAACTGGCGATCTACATTTCCTCCCGTATAATGCTTCAAATGGAGCGCATCCAATGCTTGTGTGGTAACTGTTGTTGTAAGAGAACTCAATCAATGGTAAATGAGTATCCCAGCTACCACCAAAATCGATTACACAAGCTCTCAGCATGTCTTCCAACGTTTGTATCGTTCGTTCACTTTGGCCATCCGTTTGTGGGTGATAGGCGGTACTCATATCTAGTCGAGTGCCCATCGCTTTCTGCAACGTCTGCCAAAATCGTGAAGTAAATCGACTGTCTCGGTCGGATATGATTGACACCGGCACCCCATGCCGTGTCACGACCTCCTTGATGTACAATCTTGCCAGTTTATCCATTTTATAATCTTCTCGGATAGGCAAGAAGTGAGCAGATTTTGTCAGTCGATCCACTACGACCCATATCGAGTCGTGTCCGCTTGGCGTTTTCGGGAGTTTGGTAATGAAATCCATGGTAATGTTCTCCCATTTCCACTCGGGAATTTCGGGTTGTTGCAATAGTCCCGATGGCTTCTGATGTTCAGCTTTTACCTTGGAACACGTCAAGCATTTGCTCACATATAGAGCAATGTCTTTCTTCATACCCGGCCACCAGTATAGATCCTTCAGATCATGGTACATCTTGTCTGCACCGGGATGAACAGAATATCGAGTCTTGTGTGCTTCATCCAAGACTAGTGTGCGTACGCCTCCCCATTTGGGAACCCACATGCGATCAATGAAATAATATGCGCCGTCATCCTTGCGATTCATTTGTTTATCCAACCCTCGGAATTCTTCTTCTGCAAGGTTTTCTTCTTTTAGAGCCTCACCTTGCGCGCTTTGAATTTGAGCTTTCAAGTTTGTTTGTATAGTCAATCCCAAAGCTCTAACACGTAGTGGTTTTACGCGTTCTTTACGACTGAGGGCGTCAGCCACCACATTTGCTTTCCCCGGATGATACCGGATTTCGCAGTCGTAGTCACTAAGTAGTTCTACCCATCGTCGTTGTCGCATGTTGAGCTCTTTCTGATTCAGGATGTGTTGTAGGCTCTTATGATCAGTGTAGATGATGCATTTGGTTCCATACAGATAGTGCCTCCATATCTTCAGTGCAAAAACTACGGCGCCTAACTCCAAATCATGAGTCGTGTAGTTCTTTTCGTGCACCTTTAGTTGTCGTGAGGCGTAGGCAATCACCTTATCTCTTTGCATTAACACACATCCTAATCCCTGATGCGAAGCATCGCAATACACCACGAAGTCATCAGTTCCGTCCGGAAGGGATAGTATTGGATCATTGCACAGTTTTTCCTTTAGCGTCTGGAAAGCTTGTTCTTGTATATGTCCCCAATCAAACTTCTTATCCTTCTGGGTTAGCATAGTCAACGGTTGTGCGATTTTTGAAAAGTTCGCAATAAACCGTCGATAATACCCGGCCAATCCTAAAAATTGTCGGATTTCTGATGGCGTTTGGGGTGTATCCCATTTCTTCACAGCTTCAATTTTGCCGGGGTCCACGTGAATTCCATCTTTGTTAACCACATGGCCCAAAAACTTCACTTCCTGGAGCCAGAACTCACACTTCGAGAATTTAGCGAAAAGTTTCTCTTCCCGCAATAGTTCAAGAATTGCTCGGAGGTGTTTCTCGTGATCTTCTTTCGAACGAGAATAGATAAGTATATCGTCTATGAACACGATCACGAACTTATCCAAGTATGGTTTGCACACCCGATTCATCAGATCCATGAACACAGCTGGTGCATTAGTCAATCCGAATGGCATGACTAAGAACTCATAGTGCCCATAACGAGTCCTGAACGCTGTCTTCGGTATATCATCTTCAAAAACTCTCAGTTGATGATATCCAGAACGAAGATCAATCTTGGAGAAGTATGAAGCTCCTTGTAGTTGATCAAACAAATCATCAATTCTGGGAAGAGGGTATCGATTCTTCACCGTCAACTTGTTCAGCTCGCGATAATCGATACACATACGAAATGACCCGTCTTTCTTCTTGACAAATAGAACCGGTGCTCCCCATGGTGAATGACTCAGCCGAATGAATCCCTTCTCCAATAGCTCTTGTAGTTGGTTGGATAATTCCTGCATTTCAGATGGTGCTAACCGATATGGTGCTTTTGCTACCGGCGTAGCTCCAGGAACCAACTCGATACGAAATTCCACCTGTCGTAGAGGAGGTAAACCCGACAAATCATCAGGAAATACTTCCGGGTAATCTCGCACCACAGGAATATCTGCCAACTTGATGCCTTCTTCCTTCTTTTCTACCACATGAGCCAGGAGTGCGTAGCACTGCTTCCGTAGACATCGACGCGTCTTCATGCAGGAAATAAGCTTCAGAGTTCTCCCTGGTCGTTCACCTTGAATCTTGAGTACCTCCCCATTAGGCATAGGGATTCGTACTACTTTCTCTCGACAAACGATCTCGGCTCCGTGCTTTGACAACCAATCCATTCCCACGATTACGTCGAAGCTCCCTAGCTCGAAAGGTATTAAGTCTATGTCGAAAACATGGTCTTCTAATATTATAGAGCACTGTTTAATGATCCTATCTGCTGGTACGAATCTACCATTGGCCATTTCTACGGAAAAGCTGATTTCTAACTTACTAGGATTCAAGGCAAGCATGCGCGCAAAATCAGAAGATATGAAACTATTGTCTGCCCCGGTATCAAATAATATGGATGCAAAGTGGTTGTTGAGAAGATACGTACCCGTGACAACATTTGGATCTTGACGGGCATCATTAGTTCCAATGACGAAGGCACGTCCCCTTGCAGCATTTCCTTGGTTTCCCTGGTTCGGATTACCAGCTATAGCCAGCACTTGCTGCTGATTATTCCCCTGTTGCCCAGGTGCTCTATTCAGTCGGGGGCACGTGTTCCTGTAGTGATCGAGGCCCCCACATTCGTAACATGCCCTGGCATTCCGGCGGGGTTAACCGCGTTGATAGGTGCTACCAGATTCAGCGCAGTTCTACAGTCCTTCGCCCAGTGTCCCAGGCGTCCACAGTTTGTACACGTACGACACGGCTTTTCTGGGGAATGGTGATAATTACACTTGTTACACCTGGGGTGCGGTCCAGTGTATTCCTTCCTTCCCTGCGTTACAGCCACAAAGTTTCGGGCTGTCTTAGTCTTCTTATCGGATCTTCCAGTATTAGACCCGACTCCTTTCTTTTCTCAGTTCCCTTCCCCAGTACTCCGGTTCTCACCATTTCGTCAGTAAGAGCGCCAGCTTTCATAATCGCGCTCTGGATCGTAGGAGGAGCAGCTGCAGTTACCAGTGCTCGGATTTGAGGCGCGAGTCCCCAAATATACCTCTCGATCCTCTTGGACTCTGGTGTCACTAAATGTGGAACCAATTTTGCCAATTCGTGGAAACGATCGGTGTATGTTGCGTGTCCAGCTCCAATCATGGCATGGTTCCAGAATTCCTGCTCCAGTTTCTGCATTTCGTTAAGAGGACAATATTCCTCAGTGATCAACGCCTTGAATTCATCCCAGGTTAGCTGCATTGCAGACTCCCTTCCTCTGGCCTGAACCTGGGTGTTCCACCAGGTTAATGCCTTGCCCTGTAATGAGCATGTGGCATATTTGATACGTTGACTATCGAGGCATCCACTAATGTCAATGACTGCCTCCATCTTTTCCAACCATCTGGTCAAGGCTATTGCTCCGCCTTTTCCATCGAAATCCCGGGGTTTGCAGGCTACAAATTCTTTGTAGGAACATCCCCGTTTAACCTGGTTGATTCCAACTTCGTTCCCAGCGTTATCCCCTACTCCATGGTTGTGTTGACCATTGGTGTTGTGATCATCGTGGAGAGGTTGGTTTAGCAGGGTGTCACTCACTTGGGTTACAATGGTTGGGATCAAAGTGGCTAGCTGCTGGGCAATCATAGCAGCTATGTCAGGGTTGTTGGTTCCCTGATTATTGCCAGTTGGAGCAGCACCTGCCCTTGTTGGTCTGCCCCTACGCCTGTTCTGCGGGGCCTCACCCTCTTGGTTGGTTCTACGGTTAGCTCTCTTAGGTGCCATTTTCTAGACACAGACAGATGAATACTTTAGTTATCTTGAGATATATGCATGATTTCACTGTTAAATCCTAATAATCTATGCTTCAGTCCATTAAGATTATTATGTAGCCCAGTTTAAGCGCATTTTGGTATACCGGTGATGTTTATATGTAGGGTTCCCCGCAGCGTTCCCACCACATCCACGATATTCCTTGAATGACACTTAAACTAGTTACGTAACATCTCAATTTTCCTTAGCATTACTTCAAATAATAATGTTTTGTATGTGTAGAGAGTATTATGTATCCCACTTTTATTTTAGCATTTAATAGTTATTGAAATGCTAAGTGGAGAAACGTCTCACAAGGTCAATTTAATGATTTGGAAATACCATAAAGGCTCTAAATAGGATAGGACTTGAGTATATGGTAATAATGTTTGATTACCCTTAACAGGATCTTACTAGAATTATGATTCTAGCACCCTAGGGTATAAAATAGAGACTTGTGATACTCATGACCGTTACCTCACGATAAGATTAGCCAGACTTCTCATGCATGACGAATTGCAATTACGTGTGCACCCGTAATGGTAATTGCCTTGCATGATTACCCTTAGCTTCACTTACCCCAAGTTAACATCATAGTATTATTGAGCATAGATTATGTGATGTCCTTATGTCCATGAACCCATAGTATCCCATTAATAGCATGTAATAACAACTAGATTTCCAAGCACATAAGCACAATATATTTAAATGATAACTGTATATCCGTCATACTTTCAGGATTTCAGTCGTAACCATGATAGGGTCGGATTTAATATCCGAGATCAACGCTCCGCGTGATCACCTAAGTTCCCTTATGCTTAGATATTCCATAGAGAAAGACTAAGAGTAATGATCAGGTAACAAGCAAATATGTATAAAATCAGGTATGTAGGAACATACTTGTATATTAAGTTCATAGACTTAATATATTTGACCTATTTGCCTTGTAGATTTGTGTATTGACCATAGTTTATCACTCATCCCAGAAATCCCCAGGTAAGCATACCAGGTCTCGCAATGAGATATATGCGATATGCTTGCCTTAGCCCGAGGGCCTTTTGCCAGGAAATCCAGAATACAGGTGTCTATGTGTCACACCAACCATGAAAGACATTTAGGT
This sequence comes from Flaveria linearis, assembly GCA_024085815.1. Lineage (NCBI taxonomy): Eukaryota > Viridiplantae > Streptophyta > Magnoliopsida > Asterales > Asteraceae > Flaveria > Flaveria linearis. The sequence goes on from CM044001.1 coordinate 12,740,659, forward strand.
AAAATCAAATGCACACAATCCCTAGCATGCAATCTATATGAAGGTTCTTAGGTTATAGTCTAGGTCGAATTCTCCACCTAATTCTCTATAACCAAGGCTCTGATACCAATCTGTCACACCCCCGCTTGTAGCGGAAACACGAGGATGCGACGGACGGGATCGTCATAACACTTGGTATAATTACAGAGATATAATACATGCAAACTTCTCGTGTCATGACGTCTCCCGACACAATGGTGACTTGTGCCGTGGTGAGTCAGTTTCACGACTATCATAGTCTTATTGATTCCAATACAAATCACACAATGTTCAAATATGAAAACAAATGACAAATATTACATATGCAATACTATTGAAATCCTGAGGTCTCTGCTAAGGCATCTGCACTAGCTATCCTCTTTGATTATGTTCACCTGAAAAGATATGCTCAAAAATGTCAACACATAATGTTGGTGAGTTCCGCAGGTTTAAATTTAAAACATTTGATGCTGTATAGAATTTGATATGGAATCATACTGTAAGCACAAACCACATAACATGTGTTTAAGACAACTAATCCTAATGACGTTATGCATATAAGTTTGTCGGAATATATTCACCCTTGGCCTGATTGCTGGCAGCTGTGTTGGTAACTCACAAGTTAACCAATCGTCGAAGGGTGGGGGTGTCAACCCAGTAGTACTACCAATACCTATCCGTTGGTTCCCAAACCCGGGAATTAATGGTTGTAAGAATCATAGAATAACACCATGTATGTATTAGAATATGAGAATAGTATCACGTCAATTCCAAGTATGAAAATTGTATGTAAGATTTTACAGCATCAAAAACGGGTGAGCATACTTTTCCCCCAAGTTTGAAAAACATTGAAACAATTATAAAAGCATAAAAAGGGGCCACGGAACTCACCTTGGATTGATGTAATGTATATGAATAAGAACTTCAAAGAATTAAGCAAGCACGATCAAACACGTTCAACACCTATTATTGATTTGTAATTTAGTCTTTAATACGAATGAATATATTTGGTAAGGTTCGGGTTGATTTGATTTAACACGTGTCACACATGCATTATATATATGTTACAATCTTTTATATATATTCGTATATGTTTTAATAAGTATTTATCAATAAATATTAAGTTTTACAAAATAATTATTTATATTTTGATTTCATTAAAAAGATTTCATAGGTGTATTTATATTTTTTAGGATTAAATATAAAAATAATGTGGTCTAATTATATAATTTATAATTATCCAATAATATTTATAAATAAGAATATTCACACTTATAGTATTTTAATTAATAAATAGGTATTAATTTATACCTTTGGTTCAAATATATATTTTATAAGAAATAACCCACAATTTCATAAATAATTTGTGGATTTATAAAATATATTAATTTGTATTTAAAGATAATAAAGTGTCCATTTTTATAATTATTTATAATATTTATAAATAATATTTATATGATTTTTGTGATTATTTCATAATTAACTTGATTTAAAATTTATTTTATAAAAATAAGTATTTTTAATATTTTTAAATAATATTTTATAAAAATCTATTAAAGTTTTTAAAAAAAATAAATTTACAGGAAACTGTTTTGTAAGATATAAAATAAGGGAAACTTATAAATTTATTTTTATAATTTTTAGGAATTTTTCCATATTTTAAAGTATTTTAAAAAGCTTTTAAAAAAATAAAACAAATAAAACGAGGCTGCCCGGGGTCGAACCCGGGTCCTCTCCCTGCATACACACACACCGAACCAGTGAACCAAGGCACAGGGCCGCGATAGGAATGCGTTTCCAATTCTTTTAAACACACCTTTAAACCAATCCCAATTTCCCAAGAACCCTAATTCGATTTACCCAAAATTGAACCCCAATTCGAAGTTGATAATCAAATTGATGTTGGGGCTTTTAATCCCCATGTAAAAACGAGTGTAAGGATGTGTTTAATTACCCCGATCGATGATGAATTTGAGATGAATGGATTATGAACAAGCCGCGACCGAAGTTGAGTTCGAACGGTATGCAATTGATGATTAAAATCAAATTAAATTTGCAGGATCGTTCTATCGTTGTTAAAAAGCAAAAGCCCTCTGTTAATTTGGGTTTAGAATGCTCAGAAGATGGGTTTCGGCTAAGTTGCAGGTTGCGAAGGGATGAAGATCGAATTCTACGATTGCGTGCGTTTTATACTAATTCGAACTTAGTGGAAGATTGGAAACGACAAGATGATCAAGAACATGCGTTTTCTTTTGTTTATTTTAGTGTTTAGTGCTCGATTTAATGCCGCACTTCGGCCGAAAGTTAAAGTGATTGATTAGTGGTTCTAGAAGCAATAATTTACCCGATTATAGTGTGTGTTAGGTTCGATTTTTGTCCACGAGCGATTTGGTATAATTTTTGGTGTTTAAAACCGAGTATTTCGTGAGTTTCGGCTTCGCCGGAGGTCCGCCGGAGTTGGCCGGACCGGTGGCCGGAAAATCGGGGGTGGGGAGGGGCCGGTTTTGTAATTTTAGAAGTTACACAAATGGTCCCTGAGGTTTGTTTTATTTATTATTTTGTATAAAAACTTTGTTTTAAAGTTTTGGATTTGGCAAATTAACCCCTGGACTTCATTATTAATAAAAATATATATATATTTTTTATTTTTTATTTTTTTATTTTTATTTTTATTATCATTATCATTATTATTATTATTATTATTATTATTAGCATCATCATTATTATTATTATTATTATTATTATTATTATTATTATTATTATTATTATTATTATTATTATTATCATTATTTGTATTTCTATAATTATTTAACATCAACATATCAAACTCAATTATTTATAAAATTAACTTTTAAAGAAATACGAGATGTTACAATTCACTCCTAATATTACGAACATCTCTGTTCTGTCACATTTGGATGGGCTACTGTGTGTTTGGGTTCACGACACTCACGCATTGTACTTATGGAACCCTACTACTACTCGGTACAAGAACCTAGCATCCTCGGATGAGATGGGAATGTACCTCGACTCTAATGACACAATTGGCTTCTACAAGCACTCGATGCATGAGTATAGGGTCATGCATATCAGCCGCACTTCGCATACATTTGACACAAACATATACTCAAGGGAAACATCATGTTGGAGAAACATACATTTCAAGCCAAACATTGACTACGCTCAACTTACTTACTTTTGGTCCCCCGGAACACAGTGTGGTGAAACTGTTTACTTCTCAGTTTATAATTCTTGCGATGTCCAGTAGAAAACAATTGTTACCTTTGACATCCACACAGAAGAGGTTGCAGAGACACACTTCCCACCCGTTGCCTCTACAGGTGTTCGTAGCCAACCTTATCACAATCCATGGTAAGTTGCACATGTTTGCAACAACGGGCGTACATGAAATGCTTCTTCAAGTGTGGGTCCTCAAAGGAGAACGATGGATAAACGCCTTCTCAAACTGTAACACCACTGGTATCCCAGTAACCATTTGGTCCGGCTGCACACACTACATGTCGAACGGGCTCTGCTTCCTCATGAGTTACTCCACGAAGGTTTTAGAAGCCGGGTCCCACAATGACCCCGTTAATTGCTTCCACTGCGTGGCCTCCACGCTTGATAATGTTGCAACCTTGTTCCTCCAAAGTCTCGTGTCACCAACTCTGTAAAGATGCCTACGAAAGTGGGCGTACTGAAATTCCTACTATCAATTGTTTTGGGATACGTTGTTCTACTTCAAAATAAACGTGCAATTGTTACGATTTGTTGCGATCCCGCGCTCATTTTTAGTTAAAAGCACATGAACTTTGTAAAGCAAAAGTTTCTGAAGTAGTAACATTGTTTACAATGTTTGGCATGAACCGTATATATTCATACCCATGACATATATCCTCCACAAACCCCTCCTTTCACACGTTATTGTACGACAACTTCTACACAGCTCCACAACATCACATTATGGTTGTATTTAATCCTATTTATAATTAAAAAAACACATTAAACGATGGTTGTAACTAAACAAATACTTGTAAGATCATGCCATACTAAAGTTACACAAAACGTCCACCATTTTAAGATGGAGTAAATAAAAAAAAACAGGCTCTTCTTGCTACGTGCACACCTTTGACATAGTACTACACGACACATTGTCGACAACTACACAACATGACATTACAGCTCCCTTTACTTCTCATAAAAAGATGCAGGTAACAGGATGCTTCTCAATAAAAAATACTTATAACTTCACGTCATATTAAAATAAAAGAGGGAAAAGCTTTTGCCATACACGTACTTATTCTCATGCACACATTAACATAAACCATTCAATATTTCCCAGCGTGAACACGAAAGTGGAGATCTCACAAAACCATGGACGTTCATTCTATGGTTGACTCTTTCTCGTCACTCACAAACTATAAAAGTTGGTACACCATTCCCTTTGTTTGGGTGGAATTCATATCAAATGTTGCCGTTCCGAACAAGGTGTTCCTCATATTTCTAGATCAACACGTAAGGCACTAAGGCATTTTCCCATCTCGTTCTTTTTACAATATAAAATTACTACTCGTATTGTAGACTATGACTGTTTTTTTTCCTAGTGACAAAAATAGCTGCGTTTGCCCCAAACCATTTAACAAGGTATTATAATAATAAGGATTTGGTGGTGAAGGTATACGTATTGAGCCGGTTTCAAATTGAGCATTTCAAATATGAAGAGTATCCAACACATGAAAACTACATCCTCCTATGTGGGGAGATCAAGATTGTCATAAGCGAAAACACTCAACTTATTCCGTTTGAAGGTGGAGTCCCACTGAATTTTTGCATCTACCCCTTAGTTCCTTCTATTGAAATTCTTATGCATGACAGAAGGCAGCAAAAGTTAATAACCGGTATGTGCAACCCTCCCCGTGTTTCAACTTTTGTCACACATATAACGTACCCACCTGAATTTTTCTCACTAACAACACTTATGATCATCGTAGATGTTGTTGGGCGGATTGTCAAGGGCACACGTAAAATTGGACGATACCATTTTGTTTTAGTTCTTTAAGATGCCACGTAAGTCCATGCTTTAGTGATATGTATAAAACTTACTTACCCCCGTCATCCCTATAAACCATAACATACTCCTTTGTGTTTCTAAACTTAATAACATGTCTCAGCGGTCATACAATACGGTTAACATAAACTCCCACACACATACCCCAACCAAACCACTGCCGTTCGGGTTGCCTCCGGCAAACCGCCGCCCTCCCCACCCCATTCAATGCCGCTCGCCGTTATGTTGGCATTTCACCCAAACGTTCGGCCATCAGTTACAAGAAATGGAATGCATTATGCTCCGGCATTCAATGGTTGGACAATTACTACTCCGCGATTCAACTCCCCTGCCCTTCGTCTTGTGCTTCAGCCATTCATCTCACCCACCTGCAATTCCAAAATCGACATCACCGCAGAAGCAAAGGTACGACTTCTCCCCCAAATTCCGATTACCCCCACCCAATTTTGCCCCTTTCCGACCCATTGAAGGGGCTTAGGATGCGTACGTTATCCAGCCACTGTTCTTATATGTATCCTATTTTCCTGCGCAGGGAAGCCGAAGAAGATTCAATCAAACACCGATCCTGTCATTTACAGGTACGACGTAACTGCTTCTTCTGTTTCGTCATTACTGAATCCATACATCTGCAAAATATTGCAAACTGTGGAAATAATATTTAGTAGTTTACGTGAAGCGTTTGTTATGCAACTTGATGATGTGATATTCATGCTTCTTAGGAACTCAATCATCGTGTTTATATAAATAACTACGAAATATAAAAAGACTTGGTCGTATATATTTTTTTATTCCAATTTCAATTAATGAAATTTGATTTACTATTTCTCCTCAATCGTCTAAGAATTTTTTTTTAACCGACACACATTAAAACCAAGAATTATATGCTTACTGTTGCAAGAAGAAGCTGTTTGGGAAGGAACATTCTGACACACTAGGCTTATAAATTGGTTCTCAATTGCTTGGATTTTGATTCATTTTGTTGGACATTATGTGTATTTAGGATGATTGTGGCCCTGACTTTGCTTTCTTGTTAGACATTTTTACGTATGTGTCTACAACCAACTACGAACTCAACCTGTTGCAAGATAACATACACATTTTTAAACCTATCTCTGTTTTGTCATTACTGAATCCATACATCTGCAAAATATTGCAAGCTGTGGAAATAATATTTAGTAGTTTACGTGAAGCGTTTGTTATGCAACTTGATGATATGATATTCATCCTGTTTGTCATTCTTAGGAACTCAGTCATCGTGTTTATATAAATAACTACGAAATGTAAAAAGACTTGGTCGTATATATTTTTTTATTCCAATTTCAATTAATGAAATTTGATATACTATTTCTCCTCAATCGTCTAACCTTTACCATTTGTGCAGAACATACAAATCGAAGAGGTAGAACCACAGTATCGATGCGCGAATACTACTGCTACAAATTTCAAAACCGCCCAGCAGATAATCTTCTTCTACTTGGAGGCAGATTGCTCCAACAATTTTCTGTGGATGTGTACATAAAACTAGAGACCTCTCGGCTACAGTTTTGTGAGAAAAACCAACCCAAAATACGGGCGGAACTATACCAGGGAATTGTGGACTGCGTCAACGCTGGAGACGCACATGCTAGCAGAATTGGGAAGCGAATTGTACTACCCGCATCTTTCATCGGTGGCCCTCGTGACATGCGCCGCCGTTTCCTTGATGCAATGGCATTAGTACAAGATGATGGAAAACCAGATTTCTTCCTAACAATTACATGCAACCCACAATGGCCCGAGATATGCGACAACTTAAGAGAAGGACAAAGTGCACAAGACCGCCCAGATCTCGTTTCAAGGGTGTTCCGTGCGAAGTTGGAGGACCTTAAAGAACATCTCTTCAAAAAACACGTCCTGGGTGAGGTGAAATCATATGTTTATGTGATAGAGTTCCAAAAACGTGGCCTCCCCCATGCGTATTTCCTACTAATAATGTACCCTGAGCAAAGAATCAATAACCCAGACGAATACGATAACTTTGTCTCGGCCGAAATCCCCTCTCCCGAAACCCACCCTGTGTTGCACACAGTGGTTGTAAAACACATGATCCACGGCCCTTGTGGACAGTTGAGAATCAGCAGCCCATGCATGCAAGGTGAACCTAAACTCTGTCGCTTTCGTTACCCAAGACAATTTCACAACCACACCACACAAGGAGAAGATGCGTACCCACTTTATCGAAGGCGCAACAACGGCATAACTGCCCATGTCAGAGGAAAAACACTTGACAATAGATGGGTCGTTCCGTATAACCCTAAACTCCTTATGCTGTTTAACTGCCACATCAATGTGGAGATTTGCTCAAGCATAAAATCAGTGAAATACTTGTTCAAATATATTTACAAAGGACACGACAAACAGGTTATCAGCATAAATCAAGATACAGAGGAGGTCCCGGTCATCAACGAAATAAAAAGATTTCAGGATGCAAGATACATCTCACCACCTGAGGCAATGTGGCGTATCTTCTCATTCCCTCTTTCTCATATCCACCCAGCCATTTTACCATTGCAACAACACCTACCTGACCACCACATGGTGACATTCACAGAGCAAACAATCCTTTCTACACTTGTAGATAGGGAGCGGAATAAACAAACAATGCTAACCGCTTTCTTCAGGAAAAACAGCTCAGATCCAACAGCCAAACAATATTTGCACAAGGATTTCCCCACCCACTTCACATGGAATGCCAGCTCACGTTGTTGGAATCGTCGATCAAAGCACCCCCAAAAAGGACGTATCGTTTCGGCAAATCCATCTGAAGGGGAACGCTACTACCTTCGGCTACTACTAACAAACGTAAGGGGTCCTACTTCGTTCGAACATCTACGTACAGTTGAAGGTGTTGAACACCAGACTTTTCACACAACAGCTCTCCAACTGGGATTGATTGAAAATGACAACAGCTTGTCACAATGCCTTGATGAGGCTACTGTTTTCCAGTTTCTACCTGCCCTCCGACGGTTATTTGCAACCATACTGGTGTTTTGCGAACCTGCTAACGTACGCCAACTATGGAATGATCATTACGAATTCTTGGCTGAAGACCACAAACGTGCTTCTCAAAATACAGCGCACATCCAAAATATGGTCCTCTCAGAAATCAAGACACACCTTGAGTCAATGGGTAAGGCACTGCAAGATTTTGACCTCCCAACGATATCCAATGAACAAACCATCAACCAGGCGCAACATCAGGAGGTACTGGATGAGTGGAATATAGTTGTTGACCCCGCACACTTACAGGCCAAAGAGTCCCTCAATGCAGACCAAAAAAGGGTGTTTGATGACATTATGCACCACATCTCAAATGACCAACCAGGAGTGTTCTTCATAGACGGCCCTGGAGGAACAGGCAAGACATTCTTGTACAAGGTGTTACTCGCTGAGGTCCGTTCACGGGGCTTAATTGCACTTGCAACAGCGTCATCAGGCGTTGCGGCAAACAACATGCCAGGAGGGCGAACAGCACATTCCAGATTCAAAATCCCAATCAACGTTGACAAAAACTCCATGTGCAACATCAAAAAACAAAGTGGCCTTGCTCAACTGATCAACATGGCAAAAATAATCATCTGGGACGAGGCATCAATGTCCAAGCGCCAGTCAGTAGAGGCAGTGGACCGGACCTTCCAAGACATCACCGACAAAAATATGCCGTTCGGTGGGAAAATAATGGTAATGGGGGGAGACTTCAGGCAGGTACTACCGGTTATTAGACGCGGAACACGAGCACAAATAGTAGATGCCAGCCTCCGCATGTCACCAATATGGACGGTAACTACAAAAATGAGACTGTCAATTAACATGAGAGCTATCACAGATCCTTGGTTCTCGGAATTCCTGTTACGAGTAGGGGACGGAACGGAACCAACCATAGACGAGACATTCATTCGTATCCCAGACGACATGACCATTCTGTTCACCTCCAAAGACACCTCCTTGGCACAACTAATTGATGTCATCTTCCCGTCCATCCAAAGTAACAGCCACTCCTCAGAATATGTAACCTCAAGGGCAATCTTGACCACTAAAAATGAAAACGTGGACGAGATTAACAACCGCATGATAAACATCTTCGAAGGTGTGGAGCAAGTTTACTACAGCTTCGACACAGCTGACGATGACCACCAAAACCTATATCCATCAGAGTTCTTGAACTCCATCAACGTTAGCGGCTTGCCCCCACATATATTGCGTTTAAAAACAGGTTGCCCTATCATGCTTCTCAGAAACATAGACCCATCAAATGGGCTTTGCAATGGCACACGCCTTATTTGTAAAGCGTTTCAAAACAACGTTATCAATGCCGAAATATCCACAGGGGACCATAAGGGAAAAAGAGTGTTCCTACCAAGAGTTGCATTGTGCGTATCTGAGGATGACATGTTTCCCTTTAAATTGAAAAGAAAACAGTTCCCAATCCGACTCAGCTTCGCCATGACAATAAACAAATCACAAGGGCAAACAATACCATACGTAGGTGTTTACTTACCACAACCAGTTTTCTCACATGGGCAACTGTATGTGGCATTGTCAAGAGGCATATCACGAGAGCACACAAAGGTCCTCGTCACGGGCACACAACCCAATAACGAACCAGGAGTTTACACTTGTAATGTCGTCTACCGGGAAGTACTACAGTAATAATAAAACACCTCAACATAGACACAGGTACAATAGTACAAACCGCACAACACAACACAATGCATAACCATTGAAAAAAAATCAACCACAAACCGTTACTTCCAAATAATATCATCAACTGCCAGCACACACACACCCACTCGTACACAACAACCATGCGCTACACATTACTTACATTCCCACCTTTATTCAACAGATTCCAAAAAAGAACATGGATGGTACAGTGAACATGAAGACCAAAACAAACGGTACACAATCCATTTAAGTCTCCAAACTACCTTGCAGCATTCATCATATATTTACTTAAAAAAATTACACGTCCACTCGCAGGCAAGCAGGACAAAAAAAGGGCCCGTCCGAACTCCCCTCCGAAACATTTAAAGGATGACAAACCAATGACGACTGAGAACAAAAAATACCACCCAACAACACCAACTGGTACGCACAAAACACTATTACCCTCCACTATAACAATACACAAACATGTATGCATTTTTACAATTTCATGCACATATATATATCTAACCCAATGTTATGTCCTTACAGCAACAAGTCCAACGAAAATAACGACACCAATAAAGGAGGAGAAGAAACAACAGCGCCTCTCCACATCCAACACAATACCAGATGCTGACCAGAAGGAGGGCACTACACCAGATTGGGACGACGAATGGTGGACGACCCATATGGAGGAGATAATCGAGATGTGCAAGGCATATGACAAACCATGAACACAAAAACACAACAAAACTTCCCCTCTATTGATAACAGTGTCAAGGTGTATCAAAATCATTTATAAAAACCCAATCCTAACACTTAATTGTAGTATAATGGAAAGGGTCGAACACAGGGAACAATGGTTGTACTAGTTCAATGTTGACAGTATATTAAAAGTGGCTTGCGTTACCTATGCTGATTTGAGTTTTCGTTTAAAGTTGTTAACAATCAAAAGGAAAATAACCGACTCCGGGATCCTAGTCTATCAACATGTGCGAACCAATTAACAGTTTAGATGAAAACAGTGTCAAACACCATTCAGCAATGATTAATCAAAGTGATATTCAATTCGTTGTTGTTGGATCAATGACTATATGAATACCTACTTACAAATACCACACTATGCATCAAGATCAATCAATTTGTCACAAACAGATAATCTATTCAATTGATGAAATCAACACAAGTCTCAATTCAATAACTATTTTAATTCGATTAATCGCAAGGCTTCGGATTACATAAAACGATTCCTTCATCACAGTTGAAAACCAATCATACACACATGTCAATTAAACTATTCACCCGAAGTCAGTTACGAAGAGTTTAGCTAAGCATAATCAAAGAAAAAGATAAATCAATAGAAGAAAACATGATTCGATTACAAGATTCGAGTGATGAATCGGGATCGATTAGACCTTCAAAATTCGTCCTCAAAGCTTTCTTCGCCGCCCAAAAAGTTAAAAGTCCATAACCCTAATGTTTAGAATGTATTTATATGGTCAAATATCGGGCAAATCGCGAAAACGGTGAAACCAGCGAAACCAGCGCTTGGAGCGCCCCCTTGGGCGCTTGGAGCGCCCCTCCTGCAGCTTGGAGCGCCCCTCCTGCAGCTTGGAGCGCCCCTCCTGCAGCTTGGAGCGTTCCTGATGCAGCTTGGAGCGTTCTATCCAGTTTCTTGCCCACTAACCCTCCTTGATCATCAGAACTTGTTCCCACTTGTGTCTACCATTCCATTTGCTCCATTCACATACTTCAAGTCATTTGATTTGACACTCTAAACTCGAATCTGTCCCGAAACTCATGAAAGCCGTTTTCGCTACTTTATGCACCAATTCCTACAAAATCATAAAGTACACAAAGTAATACCATTCAAATGCATAAAGTAACTAGAACGCATGAATTAAGCACGATAAAAGTTGGTTTTCAACATACACATCACATCCCCACACTTGCCTCTCACTTGCCCTCAAGTGAGACTGTTTTTTTTTCAAATTACAACCATTTGTAAAACAAAACGCACAACCACAGATCCCATCCCGAGGTTATACCCGATCTCGTTAAAGATTTACAGTTTGACAACTTGGCAACTTTCAACCATTCCTAACACAAACCCGCAACGCCTAACTAAAGCTTACTAAACCTATGGCTGCTCTCTTGCACAACCCATGCCCCTCACAATGCTCTCTCCCCTTGGTTGTTTCTGGACTAGCGAATAATGTGCTAGTATTTATGATCACTCAACCGTTGGTTCCACAATCTTAGCATAAGCTTGTATCATGATCAAGCCTCCACCAACTAACACAAAATGATGCACAAATCAAGAGGACTTTAACGGGTTGTAATATTAGGCTTGGGTTCAGGTAAGGATTAAGGATTTTGAAAGTGACTAAAGTGCTAGAAATCTGAACCGTCTGAGCTACCATTTATTTACTAACTAAACAAAATAAGTCGGATTGACCCGCTAACAACGACTTCTTTTTGGTGCTTCATATCTCGGTCAATTTTTGACCTAACTAGAAACATTTTGCATTTTTCCATCATCTTTTTTTTTTTTTTTTTTTTTTTTTTTTTTTTTTTTTTTAGTCTCACTAACATGAAACAAGAACTAATCCCTGATTCCATCACACGGGTTAAAAATAAAAAACAAAGGCTAAACAGAAATGGGTTAATACGGGTGAACAAACGAAAGGCTAAGGCTCAACGGGGCAACTAAGGGAAACATATCAGGTAGGGAAATTAAACGAAAAGAAAGGTTAAAAACAGAGAAAGGGTTAATCCTAATGCCTCTATCATTTTCGTGCACATTCCGGTTCCTGATCTCGACGAGCATACGTGACACAAGTTCTAAAAGAGTATGCTACACCACGGTTCCCTCAACATGTCTAATCATTTATAACTAATAAGGCTCAATATATTCTCACGGAAACGGTGGGATTAGGGTTACCGACATGATCATGCAAGTTTACTACACCTAAGGTTTAGACTCACCCTAGTTAGGCATTCCTTTACAACCTTACCACCTATCCCAAAAGTTGCTAAATAACTATTCAAAGAAACTTTAAGAGATCAATTTTTACCCCGGGATTCAACCTGTTCAACCCGTTTTGGAGAAAAAAAAATTTAAAATTTTCAAATTTTCTGAATTTTTGCAATTTTGTCAATATTTATTTCTCCAAAATGTGCTTTCCCTTTCCCATCCCCACACTTGCGATACATTGTCCTCAATGTATGGGTTTTTGACCAAAAATAGATAAAACAGTCTCAAATGAACTTGCCAAACATTCCATTTTACCCGATGTGTGTGACCTCAATAACTTAACCGATCTTTTGGCTCTAACACCTCCCAACCACCCCGATATTTTATTATTTATTCTCATCATCCCGAAACAAACACTACTCAAGTTAGAAAGAGTACATTACCCGATTACATATCTTCCATATTCAAAACTCGAATCAAATGCACCTCTCCAAAACTTGAGCTAATCAAAATCTCATGCTCATCTGAATGTGGGGCCCGGTGGCCCACCAAAGAAACCGCCCAGTTGCTCATACCACGAGCTCATGTCAAATGCATCAGTGCTGCTGCTCGAACCCTCACCACCTTGGTTCTGCTGTGGTGGATACTGATATGGCGGAGGCTGGAACGGCGTGCTCTGATAATGTGGTGCGGAGTATTGATCAGGAAGCCACATCGACTGATACACCCAAGGAGTGGGTAGGGCTGGCTCATCAGGACCTCGAGGAGGTAACGAGGCATAGTCAACATATGGCGGGTTTCGCACCACCGGGACTCTGTTGAGCCAATCCTGATGCATACGCAACTGATTCTCGTCCCGCGCTCTAAGGTTAATGTCCATCTCACGAGCCAAATGTAATCCCCGGAAGCCTTGTCGAATTTCCTCTAAAACCTCTAGATGACGACGGCTGGATTGATCATGTTGAAATTTCTGGTAAGCATCCCAACCCTCGTATTCTGGTGGTCTCATACTCACCACCTTAGTATGCATCAAGTCCTCCTCACTACCCCCGACTGCATCTGTCATCACTTCCTCATCCACTGCATTCGGGTCCACACCCTCTCTCGGCACCTCGATTACTCTCTTAGTCTTCTCCACGGTGATTCTATGCTTTGTCTTAGTCAACTCGTATTTAAACATCTTACCCTTCTGGATGCTATTAAGATCCCACTGTGTATGAGCTAAAGACTCACCCTTTCGTCCCTTCACGGCACCCTGTTTCTTCAGCATAGCAGAAATAAGACGAGCATGTGGAATACTTGTTCTTTGCTTCTTAATTCTCGCCCACCAAACATTCTGCATAATCAGATGTCTACAGGAAAGGACGGGTTGTCCTGTCATCAATGCATATAACACAATCACCTCAGGATCGCGTACCTTAGTGGGATCACTGTTTCTGGGCATCAGATTGGAGTTCAAAAACTTTAGCAGCAAAAGTGGCATAGGCTTCAAGTTCAGCTTCAATAAAGGCCACTTTGTGAAATCTTTCACCGAGCTGGGGACTACAAACAACTCCAACATCATCGCTTTCCATCGCTCAGAATTTTTATCTCCTTTTAACTCCCTGTTTCCCGGATACACATATGGGCCCATAGAGGATCCACTGTCAAACTTACCTAGTGCTTGAAGAGATTTGAATGACATCTCAACAGTTTTGTTGTTCACCTCTGCCCAAATCCTAGCCACATCCGGGCTGCTCCCTACCATCTGGGCACCTGAGAACCATTCAATTGTCTCCTCCAAATACACTTCCGTGTCGTCAATCCGACGAAAATCCAAAATCGCTTCCCAGCCCAACCTCTTAAACATGTTAAACACCCCAAACCTGTCGAATGCCTCCTTAACCACCTTTCGCTCTCCAATAAATAATCTGAGATTGTCGGGCATGTAGGCCTTCATTTTCTTCAGGTACATTTGCTTTTGGCACTCCTTCGGGTACCTACTCAAACTTGTATTCTCTCCCCACTTTGGTAACCCATCCACGTCTAACTCAAAACCTAGGTCCTCATAACCTTCATCATCTTCATCACTACTTTGCTCGGCCTCTTCTTCACTTTCGCTTTCCTCCACCCTCCTTTTCTTCCTGCTTTGAGTTCTCTTCCTTGCTTCTACTTCTGCATTCTTAGCCTTTGCAAGATTAAGCGTCCTTGGCGGCATTTTCCTACAATTAAACAAATCGACAATTAGCAATCATTCAAGAACCTGAATTGCCATATTTAAAAGACATGATGCCTTGATGCCCAACCATGAACCAACACCACAAGTGCATCCCCACACTTGTTTCCCATAAATTCTAACAAAGAGATTTGATTCATCTACTGGGAACCCCAATCCACCATTTTTTTTTTTTTTTTATTTTTTTTAAACATTCAAGTTTTAACTTTACTTGCCAATTTGTTGAACAAAAATCTTATAACATTTGGATTCTAAAGACATTACGATGGTGGTAATCACATTCTCAAAATCAATAATCAATAACTCTTCACCCATGATAAACAATAATCTCATAAACAAACCAAGGGTTTGATGAATTATTCTAGCTTAAAACGCTCAATATCCATGGATTTCATATCAACCTTACCTAAAATCTTAGTTGTAAACATCACATTGTGATTCTCGCCATACACATGATAAAAACACTAAACACATACCTTGCTTGCTTATGAGTCGGAGAAAAGAGGGACTTGATGAAGAATTCCAAAAACCCACAAAAAGTTCAAAATTTTCGTCACTTGCAGGTCACCAAATCTAAAAATCGGTCGCGATTCTTGCAAAACCAAGGCAAGGGTTGTGTTGCTCTCGAAAAATTAAGCAAGATCCATATAGAATTCGTATGATTTGGTTGAAGATTGAAGAAGTTATGGTTGTAGGAAGGTTTAGGGTTTTGAAAGAGTTTGGTGATGGTGATAGTGAAAGAAGAAAGGGGGAAGTGCAGACTTATTCACGTTTTTTTTTTTTTTTTTTTTTTTTTTTTTTTTTTTTTTTTTTTTTTTTGAAAGTTTGACCAGGATATGGCCATGACAAAAATGGTCATAGTCATGACAGTAGCTTTTGAGCTCCTGACAATGCAAATGTTATGGGCATTACTGTTATGTCATGGTCATGACAAATACATTTTCAAAATTTTTTAATTAATAAGAAAATTTATCTTATCATCTAATTTTTTTTTTTCATTAATTCTATTACAATTACCTAATAAAATAAATATTTGAATTTTTTTTTTTTTTTTTTTTTTTTTTTTTTTTTTTTCAACCATACCCCCGAAAGACTCGTGCATTGTCCCGAATGCACAATTAACCCTTTAATCATACCTGAGCACATCTGAATACTTGGGTTTCCTTACGGTTGACTTGCATCCCGCACTGACGAGCTACGTTGTGTCGTAGCGCACACATCTGCACTAGAAAAATTAAATGGAACTGACTCGTGTACAAGAAAAACTTACAACTTGCGGGTTGCCTCCCGTGAGCGCTAAGTTTACGCGTCTTCAGCTAGACGTAAGGCTTCGTTCTTTCAGTTCTCGTCACTTAGTACCAACTCCACTGTCAATGCTTCCATTTCGTTTCCGGGTCCGTTGATCTCATTCAAATGCAAATATGGCTTCAATCGATGACCGTTCACCACTTGTCTCACGTGATCCTCGAAATCTTCAATCTCGATGTCCCCGTGATCACCGATTCTTGTAATTAGATACGGTCCATTCCACTTACTCTTTAACTTACCCGGAAAGATCTTGAGACGAGAGTTGTACAACCAAACCCATTGACCAACTTCGAAGACTTTCTTCTTGATCTTCGCGTCGTGCACCTTCTTCGTTTTTTCCTTGTACGCTTCTTGGCACTCATACGCTTCATTCCTCAATTCCTCCAACTCAGTCATGTTCAGCTTCCTGATTTTACCTGCATTGTCATAGTCTACATTAACGTTCTTAATAGCCCATAAAGCACGATGAGCGATTTCAATTGGTAAATGACAACCCTTCCCGTAGACCAACCGATACGGAGTGGTTCCAATGGCAGTTTTGTAAGCCGTGCGGTAGGCCCACAAGGCGTCATTCAGCTTACTTGACCAATCCTTGCGGTCGGCTCGCACGGTTTTTTGCAAAATCTCTTTTATCTGCCTATTAGAAACCTCTACTTGACCATTGGTTTGTGGATGGTATGGGGTAGCAATTCGGTGATCTACCCCATAGCGTTTAAGTAGCTTAGAAAAAAACTGATTTTTAAAATGTGATCCCCCGTCACTTATGATTGCGCGGGGAATTCCGAATCGAGAGAAAATGTTTTCAAGTACGAATTTGCAAACCACTTTATGGTCATTGGTTTTAGTGGCGACCGCCTCAATCCACTTTGAGACGTAGTCTACCGCCACTAATATGTACAGATTACCCCCCGAATTTGGAAAGGGTCCCATGAAGTCTATGCCCCATAGATCGAATATCTCGATCGCTAGAATCGGTTGCATGGGCATCTCATCTCTCATCTGAACACTCCCCATTCGTTGACACCAAGTGCAATGCTTTGCAAATTCGCCAGCATCTTTGAACATTGTTGGCCAATAAAGACCACTCTGAAGCACTTTATGACCCGTCTTCTGACCACTAAAGTGTCCTCCACATGCTGATGCGTGAGCCAAACCTAACACACCCCTAACTTCCTCTTCCGGGATGCATCTTCTGATCAATTGATCTTCACCTATCTTGAACAAATCTGGTTCGTCCCAGATATACCTTTTGGCTTGTTCTCTCAACCGTTTCTTTCTCTGTTTGCTCCAGTGCTCTGGCAATGTACCTGCAACCAAGAAATTAACAATGTTAGCATACCATGGAGCTGTAGATACCTCAAGCAAGAACTCATCAGGGAAAGTCTCCTTAATGTCATTCGACGTATCATTCTCGATATGTGGTAAGCGTGACAAATGATCTGCCACCACATTCTCCGTCCCCTTCTTGTCTCGTATCTCTAAATCAAACTCCTGTAACAATAAAACCCAACGAATCAATCGTGGTTTTGCATCCTTCTTCTCTAGAAGGTAACGAACCGCACTGTGGTCTGAGTACACGATCGCCTTGCTTCCCCATATGTAAGATCTGAATTTGTCAAGAGAAAATACAACTGCAAGCAATTCCTTTTCAGTAGTTGTATAGTTTATTTGTGCACAATCCAAAGTTTTACTAGCATAGTATATAGCAACCGGTTTCTTATCAACTCGTTGACCCAAAACAGCCCCAACTGCAAAGTCACTAGCATCGCACATAATTTCAAACGGTTTGGACCAGTCTGGTGCTTGCAATATTGGGGCTCCCACAAGTTGTTCTTTTAAATTGTGAAATGCTTTGACACACTCATCATCAAAAATAAACGGTTGGTTTTTCAACAAAAGTTTGCACAATGGTTTCGTGATGGAACTAAACCCTTTTATAAACCGCCTATAAAATCCCGCGTGTCCCAAAAACGATCTTACCCCTTTGACATTGGTGGGAGGTGGTAGAGTGGATATAACCTGAATTTTGGCTCTATCTACCTCCATCCCACGTTCAGACACAACATGACCTAACACAATACCTTCACTCACCATAAAATGACTTTTTTCCCAGCTTAGAACCAAATTTGTTTCGACACAACGTTTTAAAACCTTTGTTAGTTGTTCTAAACATGTTTCGAATGAAGTTCCAAAAATAGAAAAATCGTCCATAAAAATCTCAAGTGAATCCCCAATCATGTCTGAAAAGATACTCAACATGCACCTTTGAAAGGTGGCTGGGGCATTACACAACCCGAATGGCATTCGTCTAAACGCGAAAGTACCGTATGGGCAGGTAAATGTGGTCTTTTGTTGGTCTTCCGGGTGGATAGCTATTTGATTGTATCCGGAGTAACCATCTAGAAAGCAGTAAAACTTCTGACCTGACAGTTTTTCAACTATTTGATCAATGAAAGGCAATGGAAAATGATCCTTTGAAGTCGCCGCGTTCAGCTTTCTGTAATCAACGCAAATTCGCCACCCCGTCACCGGTCGGGTGGCTGTCTCCTCTCCATTCTCATTCCGGACAATTTGTATTCCGGCTTTCTTAGGCACCGTCTGAGTGGGACTAACCCACGCACTATCAGATATAGGATAAATAATCCCTGCGTCTAGCCATTTCAGCACCTCTTTCTTCACCACTTCCTTCATGTTTGGGTTCAACCGCCTCTGAGCATCTCGTGATGGCTTCACTCCTTCTTCAGTGATGATCTTGTGCATCACAATGGCTGGGCTGATGCCTTTAAGGTCTGCAATCGTCCATCCTATAGCAGCCCGGTTAGCTACCAACACCTCCATCAAACTCTTTTCCTGTTCGCCAGTCAAACCTGCAGCAATAATAACAGGAAGAGTGTTATTTTCACCAACGAATGCATATTTAAGGTGTTTCGGTAATTCTTTGAGTTCAAGTGTTGGAGGTGATTCCAACGACGGCTTTAGCTTCGTGTCAATATGGTCCGGTAATGGTTCATGCTGATATGACCACGGATGTGGTCCTTGATGCACTGCCATCACCTCAATCTCCCGGTCAATCCCTTCCAAGCCATTCACTGTACCTGCATAAGATTTACCAAATAATGCTATCTCCTCAAGTGTGCCATCCTCCTCATTAGTTGGAATCATAGAAGGCATTTTTCCTGCACTAATCTCAGTCATAAAACATTCATCAGTGACCTGCGAGTTAGAAACATGACCAAAAACACTCATTCGCATCTTCCGGTTTCCAAATGTCATGTCCACCGTACCTGACCTGCAGTTAATTTGTGAGTCCGAAGTGGCTAAAAATGGACGACCCAATATCACAGTTGGTTGCTTGGTTTTATCAACAGCAACATAATCAAGAACCAGGAAATCAACCGGATAATAAAACTCATTAATTTTAACAATTACATCAGTTAAAGTTCCCCTTGGTAATTTAGGTGTCAAGTCGGCCAAAATCACAGTGGTCTCCACTTTCTTGAGTGGCCCAAAATCATACTGATCATATAAGCTACCCGGTAAGATACTCACACTAGCCCCAAGATCCAAGAGAGCACGGGTCATTTGAAAATCACCAACTTGTATAGAAATAATTGGTGCCCCTGGATCTTGTAACTTTTGAGGAAGAGTACCTGAAATAATGGCACTCACATCTGATTGCATTGCTAATTGCTTTGGAATTTTATGATTCCGTTTTTGAGTGCACATCTCTTTCAGGTACCTCGCGTAAGCAGGAATCTGTTTAATTGCATCTAAAAGAGGTATATTAATTTTAACTTGTTGAAAAACTTCCCACATCTCATCCGATTGTGGGCCCCTTTTATTTGCAATCTTCTTCTTGTTGGGGTCTAACAAAGCCGAAGGAAAAGGGACGGTGTTATTCACCACCATCTTTTCAGTCGTTTTATCATCCCCCTTTTTAAAATTTTTTGGCTCTTGTGTTTTAAAAGTTTGTGGTTGTTTATTCATTTTAATCACTTCCTGCTCATCCTCACTCTCCTCTCTATTGGTCAAATCCTCAATTTCACCATCAACCTCCCTAGGTGATGATGAATTTCCAACCTTGTTGTCATAAATCTTACCATTTCGAAGAAAGCTTATGGCACTTATCTGATGGACGTTCCCGTTCTTTGCACCGCCAGAGGATGACTGAAGATGTTGTGGATTCGTGTTGGTGTCACTTGGTAGCTTACCCGGCTCTCTTCTTGCAAAATCTGAGGCCAACTGTCCTACCTGTTTTGACAAAGCTGTAATAGTCTTATCTCTCACCTCGTTACCTTGGATTAGGTTCTTGACATCTTGTCTCATTGCTCTCATCTCCTCTAGCATTGCCATCATTGAATCTTTTCCCCCTTCTACATTCTGTGGCTTTTGGTAGTTTTTTTTGTTGGTACCCTTGATTCCCTTGATTTCCCTGGTTGTAGTTGTTTCTTTGATAACCCCCTTGATTGTATCCACTTTGACGGTTTTGATACTGTTGCTGACCACCTTGGTTGTTTTGAGTGTTTTGACTCCTTGCCTGCACATCAGTACCATGGAAATTAGGGTTCAATTGGTTATCTGGGTTTCCGTACCTGAAATTAGGGTGATTGCGAAGATTGGGATGGTAAGTGTTAGAGTTGAAATCATTTCTGTTGCGTTCTCCATACACCTGGTTAACCTCCACCTCTTCTTCAGCCTGTCCCAAGAACTCCGGGCAATCTTCTGTAGCGTGTCCTGCCTCTCCGCATCCTGTACAAACAGGAAAGGAATTAGTAACTTTCACCTCACTAGACTTACCTAGGCTCATTTTAGCCATTTGCTTTTCAAGCTGTAGATTCTTTTGTTTTAGCTTCTCTATCTGTGCTTCCGTTCTCGTATCTACTGCTTTCAGTGTTGTTGGTCTTGCACTCGATTTTCTGCTAGACTGTGCTTGCCGTTTTGAACTCGCACTCAACTGCTCGAAGTACCCCCAATCAGTTGCTTCAATGTTAGACAAGATAGTCCCCCCACTCATGGATTTCAAATCTCTTTGATCTTCTGGCAGCAACCCATCATACAAACATTTTATTAATTCCCAAGTTGCTATCTCATGATGTGG
Organism: Flaveria linearis; assembly: GCA_024085815.1. NCBI lineage: Eukaryota > Viridiplantae > Streptophyta > Magnoliopsida > Asterales > Asteraceae > Flaveria > Flaveria linearis. The sequence continues at coordinate 12,762,029 of CM044001.1, forward strand.
GCATTGTCTCAGCATCTCCTTGAATCTAGTGAATGTCTCATGAAACTCTTCACCCGTATGTTGTTGGAAATTTCGGATCGCGTTTCTGGCTTCACTTGTCTTACTGTTTGGGTAATACTCTTCTAAGAACACTTCCTGCATCTCCTGCCATGTACCAATCGACCCCGGTGGCAAAGTGGCGAACCAACTTCTCGCCTTGTCTTTCAAAGTAAACTGAAAGAGCATCAGTTTAACATCTTCTGGTGTGAACCCGGGCGCACCAATGGTACAACAAATGGAGTCAAATGCTGAAATATGCAAATATGGCTCTTCTGTTCGTTTACCATAGAAATCGGGTAAATGGCCCAAATACTGTGGTCTCACTTCAAAAGGTCTTCCTCTAACTGAAGTGGGAGGTATTATAGCAGAGGAGTTTGGTACCACCATTGGCCTGAAATGACTATCAACTCCTTGAGGTTGGGCTCTTTCTTGAACAACCGGAACACCATCAACATACCTTAAGTGTGGTCCCCGTGGATTATTGAAGTGGGGTACACCTCGCGGTACTTGATTTCTATCATGCACAGTAGCTCGATTTCGGTGAAATGGGGCTCTTTCTCTGTTGACCGGTGCCCGGTGCACTGGTTCTCTAGCAAATTCATACCCTTGCCCACTCGCCTGATTGTCATAATTACCATCATACCCATCATCTCGTTCAAACTCAGGCTCATCCTCATAGTCACCCGGATATTCCTTAGAATTACCATAATCCCCGAAATCCTCAACCCTTACGTTCTGTCTACCTTGAGTTACAGGCCTACTTTGAGGTACCGAGTCACGTTGAGTTGGTGGTGGGTTGTTAATGTGATATGGGGCTGGGCTGAATTGATGGTATCCTGCGAATTCCCTAGGTGGTTGTTGTTGTGGTTGGTTAGGTTGCACGGTTGGATTTTGTTGTTGTGGTGGTGTTGACTGGTGTTGAGAAGAGGATCCAGGTATGTTAAACATTGTTGACTGGTGTTGAGAAGAGGATGTGTTGGCTGGCATCCCATGTTTGGGTTGTTCGTGTTGTGGTGAGAATGGGTTGGTTTCATCATCAAACCCAACCGTTTTCTTCCCTGGATTTGAAGCATCTTCATACTCGGGATTACCCATTTTTCGTCCTGTCTTTGACTGTAGTCTGATTTGATTGTTCTTTCTTGCGGTCTTCTCAATTTCCGGATCGAATCTCAATGGAGATGATTTACCAGATCTTCTTGTATGCATGCACTAAACTTGTCACCTGCGCGCACACTAAACAAAAAAAAAAAAAATACCTGGTAAATCTAGAAAACAAATAAAATAAACGAAAAAAAAAAACAAAATTTAAACTAATACTAAGCGCAATTGTTCCCCGGCAACGGCGCCATTTTGATAACAGTGTCAAGGTGTATCAAAATCATTTATAAAAACCCAATCCTAACACTTAATTGTAGTATAATGGAAAGGGGTCGAACACAGGGAACAATGGTTGTACTAGTTCAATGTTGACAGTATATTAAAAGTGGCTTGCGTTACCTATGCTGATTTGAGTTTTCGTTTAAAGTTGTTAACAATCAAAAGGAAAATAACCGACTCCGGGATCCTAGTCTATCAACATGTGCGAACCAATTAACAGTTTAGATGAAAACAGTGTCAAACACCATTCAGCAATGATTAATCAAAGTGATATTCAATTCGTTGTTGTTGGATCAATGACTATATGAATACCTACTTACAAATACCACACTATGCATCAAGATCAATCAATTTGTCACAAAACAGATAATCTATTCAATTGATGAAATCAACACAAGTCTCAATTCAATAACTATTTTAATTCGATTAATCGCAAGGCTTCGGATTACATAAAACGATTCCTTCATCACAGTTGAAAACCAATCATACACACATGTCAATTAAACTATTCACCCGAAGTCAGTTACGAAGAGTTTAGCTAAGCATAATCAAAGAAAAAGATAAATCAATAGAAGAAAACATGATTCGATTACAAGATTCGAGTGATGAATCGGGATCGATTAGACCTTCAAAATTCGTCCTCAAAGCTTTCTTCGCCGCCCAAAAAGTTAAAAGTCCATAACCCTAATGTTTAGAATGTATTTATATGGTCAAATATCGGGCAAATCGCGAAAACGGTGAAACCAGCGAAACCAGCGCTTGGAGCGCCCCCTTGGGCGCTTGGAGCGCCCCTCCTGCAGCTTGGAGCGCCCCTCCTGCAGCTTGGAGCGCCCCTCCTGCAGCTTGGAGCGTTCCTGATGCAGCTTGGAGCGTTCTATCCAGTTTCTTGCCCACTAACCCTCCTTGATCATCAGAACTTGTTCCCACTTGTGTCTACCATTCCATTTGCTCCATTCACATACTTCAAGTCATTTGATTTGACACTCTAAACTCGAATCTGTCCCGAAACTCATGAAAGCCGTTTTCGCTACTTTATGCACCAATTCCTACAAAATCATAAAGTACACAAAGTAATACCATTCAAATGCATAAATAACTAGAACGCATGAATTAAGCACGATAAAAGTTGGTTTTCAACATACACATCATCTATCCTATTACTATATCATGTTTGAAGATACTTTTTATGTCAATGCATAAGTAAAACATTTCACTTTATTCCAAATAAAAAGAATTAACGATAAACTACAACTACAATAAACAACATAACCTTTTCCCTTTTTAAAGAATATTCAAAACAATTTTAACAGGACGTTTGCTTTGGCCTCCTCTAATGAATGTATACAAACACCTTCGCTAAATTAACATGATACATGCGCCGCAACGCGCGCGGGTCTATACTAGTAATATTGTAATACCCAAAAGTTAGACTCCTAAAATAATAAAAATATATGTTGAGGGGTTATTTTTGACAAATTATATTTTTTTTGAACGGCGACTCTCATTTTTTGAGTGACAGTCGCATCTCCGACAAATCGGAGACCCATCACCTCTCATACCTGACTACTACGTTGTCTGAACCGGGCCCGCGGTTCAGAGGAAGGGGCTGACGTTCCTCGGGAAACCATAGAGCCTACGCCACTTGACAATAGTTGCGCCGCTACACGAGCCGAAACCCGCTAGCGTAACGCACTCCGGGACTAAAACCCGAGTTGACTCGGTTTCGAACTCACGAAGTGAGACTCAAAACTTCATTGCCTTACCACTCAACCAAATGGTTGGTGCCATCCTCCAACAAATAAAACTAGGGTTTCCACATTTCTAAACCATTGACACTTCTCCCCATTTGTTTGCCACGTTTCAAGCCTATGAGAAACACTTGGGAACTCTTGAATCCATCTGTTAACAATTGATCTCTTCTTAAAAACATCATCAACATTCATCTTAATTTTTAATTGAAACTTTTTTGTCTAAACAAAGATAGCAACAGGAAGAATTTGTGAATTTGAGTGCTGAATGAAGCTGTTGGAATGATTCAACTGCAAATCTGTGGTGTTGGTGGTTTGACAACTCAGATAAGTAGCAAACACGGGAGAATCATCAATTATCTGTAAGTGTTCATCTTTGAATCATTGATTTTGGGTGTGTACATCGATCAAGCACAAAAGAATAGAGATTTTCATCTCATCTTCTTCATTGGTGAGCAATTTTATTCAAAAGAAATCACAAGCTCATATTACATTGATTTACATGAGATATTTGGGATTGAAATCAGAAAGGATTTATGATTTTATGCAGTTGAGAAAATCAAAATCTTTAGGGGAAGGGAGGTGATCCACACTAGATTTGCAACTTTAAGCTCTTTCTTAGATTAGAGTAAAATAGAGGAACAAAAGCATTTTACAGATCATCATCATCATATTTTAAGGTAAGTAAGAGTCCTTTTGCTCATAAAGATATTATGATAAGTAAAGAAGAACTATTCAGGGACTTGAATCAAGAAATTTGAATGATAATTTAGGTTGAATCAAAAGAGACTAAAGCACATCAGGGCTTCAATTTGGATCATTCAAGAAGTTAGCTAGGTAAGTATTTGATCCAAATTATGGTTATTATTAGTCTTAAGGAAGACAAAAATACATCTATAGATTTTTGGATCATTAGACAAATTCATAAGAAGATAATTGTAGAAATGGGGTCATCATATCCAAATGGTGTTCTTGTATTTCGGCAATAAGCCTAACAATTACTTTGTGAAATTGTGATACAATTAGAAGTTTAGAACCTTTATTCAGGAATATAAGCATAGTTATAACATTTATGGTTGTTTTGAAATATCAAATGGATATCATCTTGATTAGCAGGATAAGGTTTGGTTAAATATAACCAAGTTTATGAAATCTCAAGTTTTACTTACAGAGTATTTTGTTATATATATATATATATGTGTGTGTGTATGTGTATAAGTTTTCAGAAGTACCAGAAATTTATTTGTATAGAATCTAAAATCAAAGTAAACGGGTCATTAGAATCTAAGAATACAAATATGATTGTTATATTATAGGTTGACCCGTTAGCCGTCTTTTACTTGAGGAGCAAAGAATTAAGTACACGTCTAAGTACATGTGAGTTTTCATGATTTAAATCTCCTTTTTACTTGTTTTTGGAGTTGCATACATGCTAGTGATGATTACTGAGTTAAAATGATTTTAAAGATGTATTATTCTTATTTATTGTATGTTGACAAATCATTAAGCATGAATTGCTCGGGATATATATACTTATAATCGGTACCTATTATATTTGGCTGGATTGCAAGCGTTCGATGTGCTTCTTAGTGAACTCTCACTCGAATATGTTATATATGTTAACAAAGGTTCTCTTGGTAGTAAAACTATTGAACCAGATTTGATTTATGTATAACTTATTTGATAATACACTATGTGAAGATTTTTATGTCTATTTCATTAACTCATCGGCTTTATACTGACGTATATTTTGAGCATGTATTTCAAGTAAATTGTAGACGCCTTACTCTCTATGATCTTGATGGTAGTAGAGTAAAGTGTAAAGAATTTTGAAGTCTTTTATGATCCTAATATTTGAGAAGTTTTGAAGGTGTTTTGAAGGCTTTTTGAAGGCTTATGATGAAGATTAGATTTTAGTTTATCTTATAGTCTACCTTTGTACTAAGTAAGTTTAGTATTACTCTGTATTGTAAAAATGGATTCTATTAATATATATGTAAGCTTCCCGCTGTAAGACTATGCCAATCGTTCACCTTAGGCCCGTTTTGGTGGGGTGTGATAGGTTGGTATTAAAGCCAAAGGTTTTAGCGAATTTGGGTTCATGTATAACTCTAAACTTTAACCGTAGAATTCAATCCATTAAGTATTGAATCGAATCCTAATCATATTAAAAAGCCTAAGGCAATTTGATAATTACACTTGATCACCGTAATTGTGAACTTGCCATTACGCGTGTGTACTGGTATTCTTTATTGTAGGGGTTAAATTTATTAAGTATTGATTTGTAGGATTAGATGCTTAAAGTGTTAGTGCAAAGCATTAAGTATGATTAAGCTTTAACATCTACTTGTATTTCATGAATGGAACGTTACAAAAAATGAAAGGGTGTAGGATTTTTATTCAAACACAATTATCGTCACCCAGAACTAATGACGGATCGTCCAGAGATCCAAATAGAACTAACTGGACGATGAACCCGACTTGTCACCCGATTTATCAAGATATCTCACTTATATGCCTTTAGCACCAAAACCAAAATCCCCATCCCCAACCATGAAATTTTGGAAATTTATGAAAGCTACTAAATAAGACTACAAGAACCCCTAGACAATCTGTTCGACCTGATGCTACAATTAAGATCCATGTGCCTAATGAGTTGCCATATCATGCATCTTCAGACGAGAATGATGATCAAGAAAAAGAAGATGAAGAGGTGGAGGAAGAGGAGCCTGCTAAGAATCCAATTGAGAATGAAGCAGATGACGATGGCCGTGATAAGTCAGAGCTGATAACGGTTGATCATAATGAGTGCTCTTCTAGAGCTCAGAAACCCATAGGCCGATCAGAACCTAAATACCCATATAGGAAGGAGCCTAAACCATATGAGCCTCAACTAGACTATTATGGTGCTGTGCTTGGGATATATATACCAATAGTCGGTACCTATTATATTTGGTTGGATTGCAAGCATTCGATGTGCTTCTTAGTAAACTCTCACTTGAATGTGTTATATATGTTAACAAAGGTTCTCTCGGTAGTAATACTATTAAACCAGATTTGATTTGTGTACAACTTATTTGATAATACATCGTGTGAAGATTTTTGTGTCTATATCATGAACTCACCGGCTTTTTATTGATGTATATTTTGAGCATGTATTTCAGAAAACTGTAGACGCCTTACTCTCTATTATCTTGATGGTAGTAGAGTAAAGTGTGAAGAATTTTGAAATCTTTGATGATCCTAATATTTAAAGAAGTTTTGAAGTTGTTTTAGAAGAGTTATGATGAAGATTAGATTTTACTTTATCTTATAGTCTACCTTTATACTAAGTAAATTTAGTATTACTCTGTATTTTAAAAATAGATTCTATTAATATATATGTAAGCTTTCCGTTGTAAGACTGTGCCAATCGGTCACCTTAGGCCCCGTTTTGATGGGGTGTGATGAATATGTTTTTTTTATTATCAATGTTTTCTTTTTGTAACAACTAAAACATAGATACTATATTAAAGAGTTCTCGTTTTGCTAATGATGATGTTGCCACGGTCTCGGCAGCTCTACGTTTCAAAGACAGTAATGTTGAGTCGCTGACCCTTGCGCTCGTTTTGAAGACACCCAACTCCACACCCATTAAAGGAATGACTAGCTATCTAGGATGACTATTTACAATTTTCATACCTTCTCTAAGACATCTTCATTTAATCGATAGTTTGGTTTGTTGGTGACTAATGTTTTGTAGATATCGGCAATCAAACTTTGCGATCTTAGTGTTCGTATCCTTCCACTTTGAGTTTACTTGATGGATTATGGATAGTACGCCCAAAATTGTCTACTTGTGATTCAAAATGCTTAAGAGTCGGCTTCTAAAAGAATTAACAGATTGTTAATTTCTCGTATCCCAATCTTATGATATATATTCTTTAGCCAAACCTTTGCCAATGCCACTTCTTCTTTTTCTAACCATTGCTTTGCCTTCTTTCACTACAAGAAATACAGTTTTTTGCGGCGATCTAGTTCGTCGCAAAAAACACACTTTATAGTCGCAAAATGTTTATTGCGACGAAAATGTCGTCGGTATAAGGTCGCCGTAAAAAAGTGGTCCCAAAAACTTTTTTGCGACGAAAGTTGCGACGAAAAACTATGTGGGGTGCACTGCATTTTAAAAAAGATAAATCCAGCTGGAACTTTTTTGCGACTACACTTTTGCGACGATATTGGTAGTTTTTGCGGCGAAAAGTCGCCGCAAAATTTATGGCAACCTAATTTTTTGCGGCGAAAATTAACAAATGTTCAATTGTTTTTGCGACGAAAATCGCCGCAAAAAAACATCATTTTTTTAAAATTTTGTTGCATTTGCAGCATTCCACCCAGATATTTCTGGGTACCAAACCTGCTGTTGAAAATAACAAAACCTGCTGCTAATACCATCAAACCATTCGCAAATACAAAATCATAGCATATAAACAAAATATTGTCTAAAGTTAACAAGTTAAATATCATACAAACACAATGTTCCAAAATGTTTAAAAATATTCATAACAAACATCAAAGTGAACATCTTATGACGACCCACCTTTATCATCTTCTTCATCTTCATCATTTTGTTGAGAATGACCACTTCTCTTCAACGCGCTCTGGACTTGGCTTTGTATTTGACTTTACATTTGTGCCATCATATTAGCCATTATCTGTGACTGTTATTGTTCTTGCTCACTTGCAAGTCTCGTTGTTATCATCTCCTCAACCTCAGATTGTGAGAACATCCGCTGATCTGTTCTATGAGGTGGAGGTGGGGTTGTGAAGGCACGCTCAGTATTGGACCGATGCCACGTTCCCACCCTGGCCGCTCCCCCAAGACCTGCCACATGATCTGCTTCTCTGACATTTCAGGGTGTTGTTGTTGAAGCATGACCATTTGCTCCTGTATAGTTTACAAAAAACAAAAAACAATGTTATATATATGGGGATGTTATATATTACTTTATTTTTATAAAATTTTAAGATGTGTACATTACTTACATAGTATGCAGCGGGTTCAGGCTGATAGAAATTACCGCTTGAATCGGTATAGAAGCGGCGGTATGCTAATATGGCACTCCCAGTTTCATCAGAACTCTCTTCACGCTGTAAACACATTAAATAGTTATATAATCATATAAAATTAACTTTCAAACACATAAAACAAATTATAAAACAAATTAGATTAAAACAACTTACAAACATATAACGACACTGGGCTAGAGATGTCCGACCGCCATGTCCTTTGATCGTCTGCTTCCCTTTGTTTGACTTGTTGGTTGCAGACCGAGCCTTGACTTCAGGAGAAGTGTAGTAATCCACATACCCTTTCGATTCAGATTCTTGCATATCAGGTGGCACAACATCGGAAATATCAACTCTATCCTCCCCGCCTATTTTGCTAAAATGTTTTTGCTTGAACCGGTATTTGTGATCTTTATACCGGTTTGCAGCATATTTCTCAATGCCTGCCCTCAATCCTTCGTGGGGAGTCATATCAAAATACATCTACATATTATGAAAACAAATAGCTTAGTGTATATATACTTAATCACTGAATTTAATTATCAAAAACTTAACCTGTAAGTCAGGCCATATAGTCGCCTTCAACTCTTCAGGTATCTTTCTCCAGCTTTTATAGTTTTGAGGAAATTTGTCGAGTGTGCCAACCAGTGAAGCAAAGGTCGCCTGATTGACACCTACAAGTTTATAGGTGTCATGCGTACCTTGCTCAAATTCAATTGTCAGTAAATTCCCTTGAGGATTTCTCTTGCGCATACCCTGAAGTGTGGTTTTCCCACGCTTGCCTTGTCCTGCAAATTAATAATAATATAAAAATTCTATGTTAATTATATATATTAATTTTCAAATATAATAGTATAAAAATTCGTCATACCTCTTCCGCTACCGCTGCCGGAGTCATCACTGACCTCGCACCGTCGTAGGGGCTGCCACGATCCATCTTCATCGGGAGGACCACCACCAGGTGGACCACGACCATAAGTATCCCCACCGTGACCTCGTGCCACGTCTGCCATCTGTAAAAAAAAGATTATACAACTATACAAATATACCACAAATAACATTATGCTTATAATATTTTGGATCATTAGCTAAACACACACAATTCAAAAAAACAATTCAATAAACATAATAATTCAAACATAATAAACGATTCAATTAAAATTAAAAATTAAAATCAATCGGATTAATCGGTGTGATAAGAATCTTCTCCACAATCATTATTAAGTTCGTCTAAATCATCATCTGAATTATCAGAAACGTCAATAGCTTTGTCTGCATTGTTGTCTTCACCATCATACGTATCTTCATATGTCTCGTCCTCTACATTAACATGCTCTAGGGAAACATCGACTTCTGTTGCTTCATCTCTACTCAAACCATCATAAGTCAAATTATCCAAGTCAGCAGACAACAAAAGGTCAGATGAAGTGCTGCCATGAATTAAATCTGCTTCGTTATTTTCCATGATAATATCTCGGTCCCAAATCTTCCGATGATTCACCTCTTGAACGACCTTCCAATGTCTGTTTGATTGAGCTCTTTGACCAGCTTTAGACGGTTCGTCACGATAAAAGACTTGCTCTGCTTGTGTTGCAAGAATGTATTGGTCCTTTGTAAACCATTCAGTTTGAGTAGAAATACTGGTTATGTTATTCTTAGTGACACAAAGTTTGTTGTTATTAGTTTTAAACCATTTACATCGAAACAACACAACCTTGCAACAATCTAGATAGCCTAGCTCCAGAATCTCTTCCAACAAACCGTAATACTTTGTTCCGTCTTGCCCAGTTGTTGAGATGCCGCTGTTTTGAGTTGTACGGCGTAAGTCTCGGCTATGAACTACAAATCTCACACCGTTAACTATACAAGCGGTGTAAGAGTTTGCATGTCGTGGTCCATTTGCTAAAGCAAATAACTGAGGACTAACACTAGATTCATCATTTACTCGCCGACGGTTGATCTATTTGAAATAAGAGAAAATTATAATGATTATGGTATTATTAGTTTGTATAATCGGTTTTACATACAAATGAGTTTACCTTCTGTTTAAACCAGTTAGGAAAATTTGCTTCCAAGTCAGTTGCATGCGGCATTTGAGTAATAAATTCACTATAAAATAATGTTACTTGCGTTAATAATAATCATCTAAAAGATAACTTACTAAAAGACAACCTGAAATAAAAAATACTTACTCCTTATATTCTTGGATTTCGGAGCTGTTGTTAAGGACAAACCAATTTACTTTTGCCCAAAGCACACCATCCAATTTTTATCAACCCCCTTGCTGATTGGTGTGCATAGCGATTGGAAGACATAAAACTCACGTGTGGGAATTGGGGCGTCTTCGTTTCTGTCCGGCCGATTAAATCTCGTGGTACACCGTCAAGATACCTTGAACAGAAAGTTAAGGCTTCATCTGCGACATACCCCTCCGCAATGGAGCCTTCGGGCCTAGCCTTATTTATAACATAATTTTTCAGCCTTTTCATGCATCTTTTAAATGGATACATCCACCTCATGTAAACTGGCCCACCTTGAATGGCCTCCTCAGGTAAATGCATAACCAAATGAATCATTATGTCAAAAAATGACGGAGGAAATATTTGCTCGAAAGAACACAAAATTGTAATCAACTTTTCCTCAGCATCTTGCATGTCAGAGACATTAAGTTCCGAGCATAAAGTTGCTTAAAGAATAAACACATCTCAATTATTGGTGTTGAAATATTTTTATCCAAGTACGCTTGAGCACCAATCGGAAGCAACCGTTGCATTATTATATGATGATCATGTGATTTCATCCCCGTTATTTGGGTATCATTATCGGTTACCTTATGTTTAAAGTTAGAGCCAAAGCCATCATGTAGTTTTACTTCCTTAATGAATTGACAAAAAAGGACTCCTTTCGGCGTTTGAGAAAGAGAACTTGGGATGAGGCTTTGAGAGCTTACCGTAACCGTTATCTACAAGCCACAAGTCACGTCGAATGTTCCATTGTTCTAACACCATTCTTGCCTTATTAGTGTCTTTGGATTTTTCCTTGTTCATCATCAACGTATTTAACAAACTCTCGCACACATTTTTTCTATAGCATGACATCCAAATTATGTTTTAGTTGAATTGAAGACCAATATTCAAGCTTGAAGAAAATAGAACGCTTGGTCCAATTCAATTCAACATTGGAATCACGTTTTCTCTTCTTACCACCAAACTGAACATGTTTCCCAGAAATATGGGGTAGCAATTTATTAAGTTGTTGCAAAATCTGATCATTAGTTTTCTATTAGGAGGACGTCTAGTCTCGTTCTTACCATTGAATGACTTGTCCTTCCTCCATCTATGATTCGTTGGTAACCATCTTCTATGCCCAACATAAGCAGTTTTCCCAATACATGAACAGATGGAGTGTCTTCCTTACATGTTGGGCATGCAAAGTAACCTTGCCCACTTTAACCAGACAAGCTCCTACAAGCAGGGAAATCATTGATAGTCCATAAAAGCATTGCACGCAATGTGAAGAAAGTGTTTGTAACCGCATCTTTTGTCACGACTCCGTCCGACCAAAGACTTTTCAATTTATCAACCAATGGTCTCAAAAAAACATCAATGTCCTTCCCAGGTGATTTAGGGCCAGGGATTAATAACATCAGCATGAATGAAGACTCTTTCATACATAACCATGGCGGCGTATTGTCACACCCCCGCTTATAGCGGAAACACGAGGATGTAACGGACAGGATCGTCATAACACATTGTTAAGTTAATAGAGGTGCATTAATGAAGAAAGTCAACGTGTCATTACATCACCCGACACAAATGGAGACTTGTGTCGCAGTTAGTCAATTCCACGACAAACATAGTCATACAAACCAAATAAGTATAAGTCCCAACCCGGGAAACAAATGAACATAAGTGAATAATGAAAATCAAGCAACTGTCACAGACATCCAATGAGTCTAAGTAGTGCAATCCTAAGGTCGTTGCTAAGGTAGCATCCCTAGCTATCCTCAATGATTGTTACCTGAAAAGATATGCTCAAAAGGTCAACATATTGTTGGTGAGTTCACAGGTTAAACATAAATTGAAAACTTGTTGCTGTACATGAGTTATGGATCATAAGTGTATACAGTTTATCACAAGTAATATCACATGAGCATCACAACTAAACCTATGATGAACCACACAGCAATTGTCGGAATATATTCACCCAAGGACCGTTCCTGGCAGTGTGATGGTACTCACAAGTAACCATTCGTCAAGAGTGGGGGTGTCAACCCAGTAGTACTACCAATACCAATCCGTCGGCTCCAACACCGGAGTTAAATAGTTGTGAGTAAAGAACCACAAAGAAAACTCATGCATAAGATATAGCTTGCAAACAGTAACACGTTAATCCAAGTATGAAAATTGTATGTATGTTGTACAACATTGAAAAAGTGTGAGCGTACTTTTCCCCCAAAGATTTATAAAACTGTAATGAAAATGGGGCCGTGAAACTCACATGGCGTATAAGTATGTATATAAGATGATTAAATAGGATAATGATCGATGTTCCGATGAACTCCTTCACAAGGTACCTAAACATGTATATATTTACAAATTTTACGTTAATTATAATGTTAAAGTTCTAACGAGAACTAAGGTTTCAATGGAATTATGGGGTTTTTGATAAATAATACTTTACAAAGTAATTATTTACGTTCTTAATTCATTAGAAAAATTATATTTGTAAATATTATAGAAATGCCTTTAAGTATAAATATTGCTATGATTTAATGTATAAATAAATCTTTATAATTATTTACAAATAATTAGAATAATATATAGATTAATATCAATAATATTAATCTAAACCATTTGTTATGGTATATTGTTATAAGAAATAATATTTGTAATTAACTTTGCGAGATTATAAATTATATAATTTCCACAATTATTATGACAAAACCTTAATTAATATAATGTCCATTACTATTATAGAGATTTATTGTTTCAAGTTCAATAATCATTTTATTTAGTTATTTTAAAAAGAAAACAAATTATACATAAAAGTTAGATAAACGTTAGAGATATTTATGTCTTTAAAAGTAATATTTTAATCAAAAATTTATTATTTATTATTTGAAACAACTAATAATTAGTAAACGAAAACAAGAAAATAATCCAATTGTAATGTTTTGTTAAGATAAACAAATTTTTAAGTCCATGTGTAAGATATTTAACTAGTTATACTATTTATTTTAATAAAATAAAATCAAATATTAAGATATTATTAGAAATAAATTTCAGAAAAATATTTAGATGCTTTTAAGAATATTAGAAGTTTGTATAACCATTTTTATGTTTATTAAGAATTTTCTATAATTAAAATTAGGCTTAAAAAGCTTTTAAAAAAATATATGAGGTTGCCCGGGTTCGAACCCGGGACCTCTTGAACATCAGGGTGTAGAGTGAACGGTGAACCATGGCTTCCAGCCGCAGTTAACTTCGGTTCTAATTCCTTTTAAATCATATCAATGCCTGTTCCCAAATCCATACGAACCCTAGAACAATTGGATCCAAATTGAACATCAATTTGATGTTGTTAACGAATACAACCATAGGGCTTTTGTTCCCTATGATTAAACGAACCAGATGATCCCTTTAATTACCTGATTTGGAGTTTAAAATCGTCAAGAACAATAAAGAACAGGTCGCGATTGTGGTATCTTGAGTTCACGAGATTTAGACAATTAAACACAAATTCGTTGCACCAGAAGCTCCTAATGTTGATGATGATCGAAAGCCCTCTGTCATTTTGGGATTAGAACGTGCCTAAGTTGGAGTTCGAGTACGTTGCAGACCCGCGATGGTAATGGTGATAGAACTCAAGGATTTCGTGTGTTTTAGGTGAAATTGAAATGTGTAGGAGTTTAGTTTCAGTTAGGCGATCATATATGTGCGATTACTTGATTATAAAAGTGTTAGTGCGATCGATCGGGTTGGAAAGGTGGCCGAAGAACACGGGTCGAAGTGACAGCTCTAGATCGAACAATTGATTCAAGTTTTAAATGGTTTTGGTTCGAATCTTCACACGTGATTAGTGGAGGATGTTTGATTTGGTCAAACCGCGTTATTTGGGGTTGTTTTGGTCTTCGCCGGAGTATCGCCGGAGGTGTAACCGGAGGGGAAGAGGTCGACGGTGGATGGGGGGATGGATTTTAAAATATTTACACTTCTGGTCCTGTAGTTTGTAATGTTTATTATTTTATGTTCAAAGTTTCTAAAACAGGTTTTAAAAATTACAAAATTACCCCCTGCACTTTAATTTCTAAAATTATTATTATTATTATAATATTATTATTACCATTAATATTGTTATTATTAATATTAATATTATTATTAATAATAGTGATAATAATATCATTATTATTATTATAATATGTAACATCCAAAAGTTCAAATTTATTTATTTGATTAAAATTAGAGTTCAGTCGCACCCTTACGTGCGATTGAGACTCAGTCGTACGAATCGTAGGCGTATGAGCTTCAGTCGCACGGTTCAGTCGTACGAATGGTTCAGTCGTGCGACTGAAGGTGAGGCGGGTAAGTTTAGTTTATGGATAAGTAGGGCGGTGCAGGGGTTCAAGGGCAGATTTCCATCTCTATCTTCTTGACCCCTTCACACCCAAACACCCTGTTCTCACGAAATTGCCTAGGCGAAACCTCGTTTTGGTTCGTTTTGAACATCACGGATTAATCCGGAGATGTTATAAGCTGTGTGTATAATTGAATTTGATCCAATAACCTGTTTAAATCAGTAAATTGGTCTGGTTCATTTCTGAATTTAAAATCCAGGAATTCAAATCCAAGTTTTTGTGAAGTTTTGATGAAATAATGGTCCGAAACCATTGTATACGATGTGTATAGGATCTGTTTTGAATATGGTATGATTTGGATGGTTAAAACTAAAATTTTGAGTAAGTTTGGATCAAAAAACGTCAAGAACACAGCTGCTGATTCGTTCAGGCGAATGGGCTCAATCGCATGACCCAATCGCACGAATGAGAGTCTAACCGTGCGACTGAGTACGAATGGAGGTTCAATCGTACGATTGGAACCCAGTCGCCTGGTTGGAAGGCCGAATAAAGATGAGTGAACACTGGATACGAATGAGAACTCAATCGTGCTAATGAACGGCTAGTCGTACGACTGAAGGTTTAGTCGCATGGTTCATTCGCATGGGTCCAGTCGCATAATTGCTCATTCGCATAAGTGTTCAATCGCATGAGGGCCCTGTTTGAGAATAAGTTATTGAATCAGGGTTTATTGCTTTAGATATACCTTGATTAGAGGAAGGACTAGTTACCTCGTGTACGTGGATTGTGTAGATTGTCGTGAGAAAGTTGATAAGGTGAGTTCTAATTGCCCTTTATGTGTTAATGTCATTTGATAAATGTTGTTTGACAAAAATTGGGCACTGGCATGCATATAAATAAATAAAGATGTGAAAATGAGTTGAAAGTGGTAAATTGTGATAAATGGCGAGGTGGAGGTCTGACCCACCAAACTATAGACGGAGGTTTGACCCGTCAACACCAATTATAGACGGAGGTTTGACCCGTCAACGCGCGAGGTGGAGGTTTCACCCACCAAATTATAGACGGAGGTTTGACCCGTCAACGCGCGAGGTGGAGGTTTCACCCACCAAATTAAAATTGATAAAAAGATGTCCATAAATACCTTGTGGGTATTCGATATGCATATCAATAATGGGATAAATAAATGGACAGATGAATGTGTGTGGATCATTCGGTATGATAACAGTTGATGAATTGTTACGATTGAAATGTGGTGTATGTTAGAACTCACCAGTTTATCTGATTTTGTGTTTGTTTTCTAATGCATGCCAGGTTGTAATAGAGGTGCTCGTGATGGTCCCCCACAGAGTTAGCTTCCGGTTATGGTGTACGATACTGGCCACAAAAGTTGGGTTTTGGGAATGAAGTACTTAAAGCTTTAACAAAGTTTTGAAATGTCGGTTAAAGTCTTGTAAATATGTTTAACGATGTAAACAGTTTTTAATATATGTAAAGTTCCGCTGCGTTTGTAGTCTCTGAATTGTTATAATAACCCAACTAGTAGCACCCTCCTTATTATATTATATTGTTATGAGATTGAGGGTGTTACAAGTTGGTATCAGAGCCTTGGTCAAAGAGATTTGAACAATTAATTGTTTCAAACTTTAACTGAAAATGTGGGAAGTGCCAGTATCTATGACCGGAGGTGGGTGAAGTATTGTGCGGATGAGTATTTAATTGTTAGTGATAATTCAGTCAAGTGTTGAATGAAAGTGATTGTTTGAATTAAAGGATTAGTATTATGTGTATGCATGATTCTGTGGTTTAGATAGGGTTAGAAATAAACTGTGAAAGGATAATAAAAAGAGGCAGGATGGTGTGAATAAGTAAATAATTGATAACACCTGGCCAATGTTATGAGCAATTTACATTATATGCAGCATCCTGGTATCACTCATTATTTGATTATGGTTTATTTCTGATCGTAGATGGAGGAAACCAGTAATACAAATTCTAGACCTGAAGCTAGAATCTCAGGTGATGAACTTAAGGCAGCTATAGGTGATGAAGTCGCCCGAGTGTTACGTACTACCTTACCTGAAATGTTGAGTGACCTTAGGAAAGGTGGTGAATCATCTTCCCAACCAACTCCACCACCTGTTATTGTTGAGCCTGTAGTGAAGAAACCAATATCATATAAGCATTTTAAGGAATGTGACCCGCCTAAGTTTGAAGGCCAGAAGGATGTAGTAGTAACTTATAAATGGTTACGAGAGATGGAAGCAGCGTTTAAACTTAGTAGATGCAAGGAAGATCAGAAGGTGGGCTTTGCAGTGCATTCTTTTCAAGCAGAAGCTTTGTACAGGTGGGATACAGTGGAACAGGCCATGGGTGAGGCCGCCATAAGTCAGATGACGTGGGAAACTTTTAAAGAACTGGTGATAGAAAAGTTCTGTCCGAAGGGCGAGATGGACAGAATTGAGATCAAGTTTTTGCAGTTTCAAGCAGGCAGTTTAAGTCATAAAGAGTATACTTCCAGATTTGAAGAAATGGCTCGTTTGGTACCTCATTTAGTAACTTCTGAGACAAAAAGGATTACTAGGTATATTCAGGGATTACCTCCTAAGGTGAGAATGCTGGTCAAGTCAAATTCTCCTTCTACTTACCAAGCCACGGTGAATTTGGCCGCAGATATGTATGAGGAAGTTGCTGAGTTTGAGAAACTTGTGATGAAAGAGGAAGTGGTTAGTCATCAGGAAGCTTCACTGAGTTCTAGGCCTATGTATGGACAGAGTGGGCCGCAGAGAGAAAGTTTAATGCTAGGGGTTTTGTAGGTCCCCCTCCTCGGTGTAATAGATGTGGAAAGTTTCATAGAGGGGAATGTTGACTGAATCACCCGGCATGTCGTAAATGCGGGAAACCTGGACATTTTGTTTCCAGATGTCCAGAACTTCGGTGTTATGGATGCGGGGAGATGGGACATATGAAATCTGAATGTCCAAAGCTTAGACCTGGACCGGTTCCTATTCGTGCAGTGGGAGGACCGAGTAAAGTCAGCATGAGTGGTAGTAGCGGTACTGCGGGGAGAGCATTTACGATGACTACGGAGGAGGCTAAGGAATTACCAGATGTTGTGTCGGGTACGTTTCTTGTTAATGATGTACCTGCTAGAGTTTTATTTGATTCAGGGGCTAATAGAAGTTTCATATCGATAAAATTCCATGCCTTAATAAAAGTTAAACCATCAAAGCTAGATGTTGCCTTTTCAGTAGAAACTGCCTCTAATGAATTTATAGTTGTCAGTGAGGTAATAGATGATTGTTTATCGAATTAGAAGGTGTAAAATTTCCTGCTAGGTTACATATGATGAAATTAGGAGGTTTTGATGTAGTATTGGGAATGGACTGGTTATCTACGTTTGAGGCCCAGATAATATGCAAAAGAAAGATGATTGTGTTGCGAGCACCAGATGGTAATTCGGTAACGGTTTTTGGTGATGATCATGATAGTGGAGTAAAGGTCATATCTATGATTAAAGCTGAGAAATTATTGAATAGGGGTTGTGAGTCGTTCTTAGCATATGTAATTGATACTGCTAAGGAGACGAGGAAGTTAGAAGATGTTCCAGTAGTTTGTAATTTCCCCGATGTATTTCCTGAGGATCTACCGGGTATACCTCCTGATAGAGAAATTGAGTTTAGAATTGATTTAATACCTGAGGCAAAACCTGTCGCTAAGACCCTTATAGACTTGCACCGGTTGAGTTAAAGGAACTCCTGAAGCAATTACAGGAATTATTAGACAAGGGTTTTATCCGACCCAGCTCTTCGCCGTGGGGTGCCCCTGTTCTATTTGTAAAGAAGAAGGATGGCAGTTTAAGAATGTGTATAGATTATAGAGAGCTGAATAAATTAACTGTCAAGAATAAATACCCATTACCTCGTATAGATGATTTGTTTGATCAACTCCAAGGTGCTAATTGGTTCTCAAAGATAGATCTTAGATCCGGGTATCATCAGTTGAAGGTAAGAGAAGAAGACATACCAAAGACAGCTTTTCGTACGCGATATGGGCATTATGAATTTTGGTGATGTCATTTGGATTAACGAATGCTCCTGCTGCATTCATGGATTTGATGAACAGAGTATGTAAACCGATGTTGGATAAATCGGTAATTGTATTTATAGATGATATTTGATCTATTCTAAGAATGAAGGAGATCATGCTTGTCACATTCGAGAAGTATTGGAAACCTTGAGGAAGAATAAGTTGTACGCAAAATTCTCGAAGTGTGAATCTTGGTTAAGGGAAGTGCAATTTTTGGGTCATGTGGTGAATGCGGATGGAATATTGGTGGACCCTGCAAAGATTGAAGCTGTGGTGAACTGGGGAATTCCTAAAAGTCCTTCAAAAATTCGTAGCTTCTTAGGACTGGCAGGATACTATAGAAGATTTATTCAAGACTTTGCCAAAATTGCTTCTCCATTGACAAAGCTAACTCGAAAGGATGTTAAGTATGAATGGAATAAGGAACAGGAAGTTGCTTTTCAGGAACTGAAGAATCGATTGACACAAGCCCCAGTATTAGCAATACCAGAAGGTGTAGAGGATTTAGTAATATATTCTGATGCATCGTATCAGGGATTGGGGTGTGTTTTAATGCAACGTGGAAGAGTTATTGCTTATGCTTCTAGACAACTGAAAACCCATGAAGTTAATTACCCAACCCACGATTTAGAACTAGCAGCTGTAGTTTTTGCTCTTAAGATATGTCGACATTACTTATATGGAGTGAGATGTACCATCTTTACTGATCATAAGAGCCTGAAGTATTTCTTTGAGCAAAAAGATTTGAATATGAGACAAAGGCGATGGTTGGAGTTAATCAAAGATTATGATTGTGAAATTTTGTATCACCCCGGGAAAGCAAATGTGGTGGCTGATGCATTGAGCAGAAAGGAGAAGTACGAACCAATTAAGGTTAAGGCGTATAAACTTGTGATTACTCCTATTTTATGCAACAGCTGAGAGAAGCCCAATTGGAAGCATTAAAAGAAGAAAATATTAAGAGAGAAAGAATGGTTGGTCAAGAAAAATATTTAGAAGAAAATAGTTATGGTGTTAAAATCAGATTTGGTCGAATGTGGGTTCCGTTGGCTTTACGTGATATGGTACTTGATGAAGCTCACAAATCTAGGTATTCCATTCACCCAGGCATGACTAAGATGTACCAAGATTTGAAGCAAGATTATTGGTGGCCAGGGATGAAATTTAATGTGATGCAGTATGTAAATAAATGTCTGACTTGTGCCCAAGTAAAAGCTAACATCAGAAACCTTATGGATTGTTGCAGCCATTAGCTATTCCAGTTTGGAAGTGGGACGATCTGACTATGGATTTTATAACGAAGTTGCCCCGTACACCAAAAGGTTATGATACTATTTGGGTAGTGGTAATCAGCTAACCAAAAGTGCTTTATTTCTACCAATACGGGAAACCTATTCGGTAGAAAGGCTAGCTGATATCTTTACTAAAGAAATAGTTAGATTGCATGGAGTTCCGAAAAGTATCACATCTGATAGAGATGCCAGATTTACCTCCAGGTATGGAGAAAATTTCACGAAGCTATGGGAACTAGACTTTACTTTAGTACAGCCTATCATCCCCAGACAGATGGTCAAAGTGAAAGAACTATTCAGACATTGGAAGATATGCTACGGGCATGTAGTATTGATTTTGGAAGCAGTTGGGATAATCATATTCCTTTAGCTGAATTCGCTTACAACAACAGTTATCAAGCTACTCTTCAAATGTCTCCGTTTGAAATGTTGTACGGAAGAAAATGTAGAACTCCACTGTATTGGGGAGACATGGGGCAACAGGAATTGGGGAATAGTGAAATAGTTGAAGAAATAATGGCAAAGTTTGAAATAGTTAAAAATCGTATTAGAGAGGCGAAAAGCAGGCAGAAATCATATGCAGACCGTAGAAGGAAACCAATTGAATTTAAAGTTGGGGATTTTGTCTTGTTGAAAGTTTCTCCATGGAAAGGTATTATTCGATTTAGAAAGAGGGGCAAACTAAGTCCACGTTTTTTTGGACCTTTCCGAATAATAGAGAAAGTAGGGTACGTGGCGTATAGGTTGGACTTGCCAGAAGAATTAAGTGCTATTCATCCAACCTTCCACGTCTCTCAGTTACGAAAATGTTTAGCTAATGAAACTCAATACATACCATTAGATGATATTGAGGTTGATAAGAAGCTCAATTATGTTGAACAACCTGTGGCCATTATGGATCGTAAGGAGAAGAAACTTAGAAATAAAAGCATTAGCTTAGTCCGGGTGCAGTGGGCACATCGCCAAGGATCTGAGTCAACCTGGGAACCAGAAGAAGAGGTGAGACGGAACTACCCTTATTTGTTTTAGTTAGGTTTCGAGGACGAAACCCTAAATAAGGTGGGTAGACTTGTAACATCCAAAAGTTCAAAATTTATTTATTTGATTAAAATTAGAGTTCAGTCGCACCCTTACGTGCGATTGAGACTCAGTCGTACGAATCGTAGGCGTATGAGCTTCAGTCGCACGGTTCAGTCGTACGAATGGTTCAGTCGTGCGACTGAAGGTGAGGCGGTTAAGTTTAGTTTATGGATAAGTAGGGCGGTGCAGGGGTTCAAGGGCAGATTTCCATCTCTATCTTCTTGACCCCTTCACACCCAAACACCCTGTTCTCACGAAATTGCCTAGGCGAAACCTCGTTTGGTGAGTTTTGAACATCATGGATTAATCCGGAGATGTTATAAGCTGTGTGTATGATTGAATTTGATCCAATAACCTGTTTAAATCAGTAAATTGGTCTGGTTCATTTCTGAATTTAAAATCCAGGAATTCAAATCCAAGTTTTTGTGAAGTTTTGATGAAATAATGGTCCGAAACCATTGTAAACGATGTGTATAGGATCTGTTTTGAATATGGTATGATTTGGATGGTTAAAACTCAAATTTTGAGTAAGTTTGGATTAAAAACGTCAAGAACACAGCTGCTGATTCGTTTCAGGCGAATGGGCTCAATCGCATGACCCAATCGCACGAATGAGAGTCTAATCGTGCGACTGAGTACGAATGGAGGTTCAATCGTACGATTGGAACCCAGTCGCCTGGTTGGAAGGCCGAATAAAGACGAGTGAACACTGGATACGAATGAGAACTCAATCGTGCGAATGAACGGCTAGTCGTACGACTGAAGGTTTAGTCGCATGGTTCATTCGCATGGGTCCAGTCGCATAATTGCTCATTCGCATAAGTGTTCAATCGCATGAGGGCCCTGTTTGAGAATAAGTTATTGAATCAGGGTTTATTGCTTTAGATATACCTTGATTAGAGGAAGGACTAGTTACCTCGTAAACGTGGATTGTGTAGATTGTCGTGAGAAAGTTGATAAGGTGAGTTCTAATTGCCCTTTTATGTGTTAATATCATTTGATAAATGTTGTTTGACAAAAATCGGGCACTGGCATGCATATAAATAAATAAAGATGTGAAAATGAGTTGAAAGTGGTAAATTGTGATAAATGGCGAGGTGGAGGTCTGACCCACCAAACTATAGACGGAGGTTTGACCCGTCAACGCCAATTATAGACGGAGGTTTGACCCGTCAACGCGCGAGGTGGAGGTTTCACCCACCAAATTATAGACGGAGGTTTGACCCGTCAACGCGCGAGGTGGAGGTTTCACCCACCAAATTAAAATTGATAAAAAGATGTCCATAAATACCTTGTGGGTATTCGATATGCATATCAATACTGGGATAAATAAATGGACAGATGAATGTGTGTGGATCATTCGGTATGATAACAGTGATGAATTGTTACGATTGAAATGTGGTGTATGTTAGAACTCACCAGTTTATCTGATTTTGTGTTTGTTTTCTAATGCATGCCAGGTAGTAATAGTGGTGCTCGTGATGGTCCCCCACAGAGTTAGCTTCCGGTTATGGTGTACGATACTGGCCACAAAAGTTGGGTTTTTGGGAATGAAGTACTTAAAGCTTTAACAAAGTTTTGAAATGTCGGTTAAAGTCTTGTAAATATGTTTAACGATGTAAACAGTTTTTAATATATGTAAAGTTCCGCTGCGTTTGTAGTCTCTGAATTGTTATAATAACCCAACTAGTAGCACCCTCCTTATTATATTATATTGTTATGAGATTGAGGGTGTTACATAATATCAATTATTTTAAGATTTAACAAAGTTAATTTTTTTTAAGTTAACGAAAATTACGAGATGTTACAGTCTCCCCTGCTTTAGGAAATTTCATCCCGAAATTGTTCACGAGGAGGCTGAAACGAAAAGATGAGGATACTTGGATTTCATTTGGTCCTCACGTTCCCAGGTGAATTCTGGGCCACGTTTAGATTTCCAGCGGACTTTGACAATGGGTATCCGGCTACGCTTGAGTGTTTTGACTTCCCGATCCATATTTTCCACAAGTTTCTCAATAAAATGCATAGATTCATCAATCTGGACTTCGTCGAGTGGAATGTGGAGATTTTCATCGGCGAGGCATCTCTTAAGGTTTGAAACATGAAACGTCGGATGCATATTGCTGAATTCTTGGGGTAGTTCAAGCTTGTAGGCCACTTTCCCAATTCGCTCGAGCACTTTGAATGAACCCACGTAACGAGGTGATAGCTTCCCTTTCTTTCCAAAGCGAATCACTCCCTTCCAAGGTGATACCTTAAGAAGTACGAGATCACCGACATTGTATTCCATGGGTCTTCGTCCTTGTCAGCATATTGCTTTTGACGATTTCTAGCAGCGACCAAGTTATCACGGATCTTATGAATTTTGTCGGTTGTTTCCTGTATCAATTCCGGACCAGTAATTTGTGATTCACCAACTTCAGACCAACAGATGGGAGATCGACACTTTCGGCCATACAAGGCCTCAAATGGTGCCATCTGGATGCTGGTATGGTAACTGTTATTGTAAGAGAATTCGGTCAACGGAAGGTGAGAATCCCACGATCCACTGAAATCAATGACACAAGCCTGGAGTATATCCTCGAGGGTTTGCATCGTTCTTTCAGTCTGACCGTCGGTTTGCGGGTGATAGGCTGTGCTAAGATTCAGTTGAGTTCCGAAATTAAGAATGAAACTTAAACGAACAAGAGGGTTTAAATGAAAGATAAGCGTATGAACGGACAGTGATAGACGTTTAATTACAGATGAGATGTTTCACTTTAGGGAATTCTTCAAGTCTCTTGACATAATACATGCCAACTTGAACTCTTCCGGTGAAATACGAGACGTTTTCCAGAAACGAGAGATGAAGCGACCATCGCGACCAGAAATGATGTTCAATGGCACACCATGTCGGAATTTAAGAATCCCAAACGTCACCTTATGAAACGACCTTAACGTATAACTTGTGAATATGTATTTCTCCTTTGACCAACCATCGGTCTAAGAATAAAACGCTATGCGAGGATCTTGGAATGAGTTCACGACGATGGTTAAGAATATTATAAAAACAGAAAATGAATCAATCATTCAAAATAACGATCGATGTTTTAACGTCATACCACGGTATACGAATATTTGAAACAGATACAGGTTAATTTTTCGACCCACTATCTCACATGAGTCAATATGAGATTTTAGTCAATCGGTCTATAATGCACCAATTGTCATCATGACAGTTAAGAGGCACTTAGTGAATGAAAAGTTAAACAGGAGATTCACGGGAAAGCGGAGGTTAGGTTTTGTCATATGTGAAGGTAAGACACTTGGACACATACCAAGTTACATCTTTTCCTTTATGCCAAACCCATGACTACAAGTTACGAAATTTTCTGAACCTTTATATCCACATCGCAATGAGGATAATAACGAGTCTTGTGTTCAAATCCAAGATAGAATTTTAATGATTTTCAATGTTAAGGATTCAAAAGCGATTCAAGAAGTGACGCGAACAATAGGAGAGGTATTTGTAAACATGTTTTGCAAGGTAGCAATATCTAAGTAAGTTTACATACGCAGTTCAACAAACCATAAGCACAGCTGAGAACATTTGTATGACTAGAAAGTCATGAGCATAAGTTGATAATATCTTTAGCAGAGCGATTGTTTAGGAAGGCTAACATCGCGCAATCAAGTTTTGATGATAACTCAAAATGAAAGTCGATAGATAAGGAATAAATGGTTCCATATAGCTAGATCAAAACATGAGGATAAAGGGAGAGAAATCGATTTAAGAATTTAAGTGCTCTAAGCTTAGAATAAAATCAACCTAAAACGATCGGGTCTTCTTTCAAGTTCAGGGATCATGCTTTGGCTTGATAGGTCGAAACACTAACATTATTTCACCCTTCAAGTTACTTCATGCTTTTCGTCACTTGATTACAACCATGGTAAGTTGAAGATCAAGAAATGAGATTAGTCATCAAGGTGTGGTTTTTACTCCTAACTTGATGGTTGAGCTTCATAATAACAAGAAAACAATCGAAGATTGACATTTGTCACCAAAGTACGGGTTTCAATCCTATTTTGATGAGATCATGTTATTAGTGTAATGCAAGTTCCAATGAGAATAATTGAGGTCAGTCCTCGAGATAAGGAAATCACCCTAATCCAGAGGATGGAATTTCATAAAACACACCATTGGATACCATTTATTGAAACAAATAAAGAATCATCACCAAAGTAAGGGAATCACCCCTGTTTTGATGAGATAGAATCATTTAGGAGATACGAGTGTTCTTAGTCATAGGTTGACTTGCATACTCTTGCATCTCTCACAGTGCAAGCGGTACAAAGTTTGGCTTAACGACGAAAGGAAAATAATATCAATTAGAAATTCGGAAAATTTCAAGTTACATCAGTGTAACAAAGGAAAAATCATGCTTACAAGCTTAAGATCAAAGTTCGAGATAGCAGAATTTGTTATGATGGTTGTCCACCCCAACCGATGGCGGAAACATCGGGGCGCGAGAAGTGATGATTGTTCAAAGACATCATAGAACTAAAGTGACAATAAATTAAGATTAAATTTCATTTTCATTAATCAACGTAACATTATAGTGTTTCAAATAAACATACAATAATTTGGAGAAATACAAGTCTAAAACAAACATAACAAAATGATAGATTTGGTGTGTTTCTAGGTCCACCTAATTGAATTTCTTGATAAAGCTTCAAGCATTTCCTGCAACATGTATAAAATATTGGTCAACATATGAATATGTTGGTGAGCATACAAATTTGTATACGTAGCATAATAGTGAATAAATCTCAATTCAACATGAGTAAAGTATACTAAAGTTTGTACATTGCTAGCATGCAAAGCCATAATCAAACCAAAGTGTCCACTAGCGTAATCTTAGCATCAAAAGTGAGCAAGACCGTAAAGATTGATAACTTAACATAAACCCATCATAATAGGGCGGATGTGCTAGTCCTATAGCGCTATACATGTTAAGGGAGGTTTAGATTACTTGCAAGATAATGTATTCTAGAAGGTATTCACAAATAGTATAACAAGTAAGCATGTTTGTATGAATTGAGTTTTAGAATAAGTTTGATTGAATGTATGCTTGAGTGTATTTGATAAATGGTACATGTTGCAACCCAAATAGTGTTAAAATAAAAGGGGTGAAGTATGACTCACGGTTTCGATAGGAAAAGTTCCGAGTCGTGAGTAGATGGATTTGGGAGGATTAGACACCGGTTAACCTAACAAGGAAAACGGGTTTGTCTTAGATTCGGATTTGAGTACTTGTACGTATGTATATAGAATCATAGAAGTCATGTATCGCCAATGGCGGACCAAAACACAATTCACCAACTAGTGTTGGAGATTCGGATGGTAAAGTTAGTACGTTAGTATACCCTCCTCGAAGGAGGTCATGAGATACGAAGGTAGGGTAATAATCCACAAACCTTTGTAAATACTTACATAATAGTTTAAATGTTTAAAGTATAGATATACTACATATAATATCTCAAGTAATCCGGGTGAGTTATGGTGGGAAAGCCCTACTTGAAGAACCAAAGTTCTTCAAGATTGCCATTTGAACCTTAACATAAGCTTTTCAACATGATAAAGTTGAATACTTAGTTTGGTTTATCACACTTGTTGTTATGTTAGATTACTTGAGTAATAAAAAGATATAAAGTTAAGTTCAAAACTCATTCATTTCTGGATTTTTACCTTAACTCAAGTCATCCAACAATGAGGTTTGTTGGAGACAAGGTTTGGTTCAAGGAAAATACAAGTTTGAACAAGGTAAACCCAAGAGCAACAATTTCATAAAGTTTAGCCACTTGGGAACCCATTTTAGGTGCCTCCCCCTTAGTGTTTACCATTGTAAACCTAGAGGATAGTCCATGGGTTTGTTCCAAGTGGTTTAGTATGTTTTAAAATAAGATTAAAGCTTGTTAAAAGATTAAAAACATCAAGGACAAAAACAAAATAAAAATTCAGCCTTGTAAAACTAGCTTTTGGACCTCATTATAGATGGCTTCCACTCAATGTTGCCAAGGCAAAGTCATTGGGGATAGTCCTAGAGGTGTATCCATGAAGCTAGATGCAAGCTTTAAGTTTTAGAAGCAAGAAAAATGGGTTAGAATGGTGTTCTAACCTTGAAGGTTTTGTGCAGAATTTTTGTGAAGAAGAAGAGAATTTTGAGAGAATTTGGGAGTGTTTTGGTGGGATGTGAAGTGTAAAAGTGTTTTGTGGGGGTGGAGGCTAGTTTATAAAGGGAAGGAGTTGGGTTTAATGGGCTTTAATTAGGTTAAAAAAAAGGGAAAATGGGCTTAAACCCGAGTGGGTTTCGGTTTGACTAGTCAACAAAACCATCAAACTTGTTTTCGCGATTCCCGCTTCGTTATAACTCCGTTTCGTACGCGGTTTTTTCTACGTTCACCATTTTCAGAGTATTTCATATGGATAAAAGTAATTTAACATTCATGGTACTGAGAATTGGATTTGGTGCATTGATCTTGATACGGTTCGAGAGTTACGATCACAAACTTGTGTTTGTGTTGAGCTTAGACCATTGGACTTGGTTTCGGGCTTTTCTTTTGGGTTATTTTATGTGTTTTAAGAACCTTAATTATGTTTTAAAGATTTGGGCTTGTTTACAAGTTAGTTGGGTTCGCTCATGAACACCCGGTTACGTATGATTCCGACTGGTTTTATATTTACAGCGTGTCGTAAGTATATTTGAATGCATATAACGTTTCTTTTAAGCATGTGTAACATATAAGTATATAGAATAACTTTTAATAATACTTCCATTGATCAAGACTCAAGAGTACAAGGGTATGAATTGATGAATTACAAGGTACATGGACTAAAAATGAAACAACAAAAAGTACGGGCGTTACAGTCTCCCCTACTTCAGAAAATTTCGTCCCGAAATTTCACTAAGAAGTAGATTCTGAATAAAAAAGGTGCGGGTACTTGGCTTTCATTTGGTCTTCCCGTTCCCAAGTAAATTCAGCACCACGCTTTGCTTCCCAACGTACTTTGACTATAGGAATACGACTACGTTTGAGTTGTTTGATTTCACGGTCCATGATTTCTACGGGTTTCTCAACGAAGTGCATGGTCTCATCAATACGAATCTCATCAATTGGGACATGAAGACTTTCATCAGCTAGACATCTTTTAAGATTTGAGACATGAAATGTTGGATGGATATTGTTAAGCTCTTGCGGTAGGTCTAGTCGATAAGCCACTTTACCCACTCTTTCAAGGATTTTGAAAGGACCTACGTATCGGGGTGTAAGCTTTCCTTTCTTACCAAAACGCACTACTCCCTTCCAAGGAGATACTTTAAGGAGTACAAGATCACCGACTTCAAATTCCATGGGTTTACGTTTTTTGTTAGCATAATCCTTCTGACGGTGTCTTGCTTTGATCATGTTATCCCGGATTTGCAAGACCTTATCCGTCGTCTCTTGAATGAGTTCGGGTCTAGTGATTTGTGCCTCACCAATCTCATGCCAACAAATGGGTGATCGACACTTTCGTCCATAAAGAGCTTCAAATGGTGCCATTTTGATACTCGAGTGATAACTATTATTGTACGAAAATTCGGCCAATGGCAAATGTACATCCCAATTTCCACCAAAATCAATGACACACGATCGAAGCATATCTTCGAGGGTTTGGATAGTACGTTCGGATTGACCATCCGTTTGAGGATGAAAAGCCGTACTAAGATTGAGTTGAGTTCCTAAAGCCGATTGAAAAGATCGCCATAGGCGGGAAGTGAAACGACCATCTCGGTCGGAAATGATGTCTAGAGGAATACCATGACGGCTGATGATTTTTGCAGTATAGATACGAGCTAGTTTCTCAACAGAGTAATCTTCACGAATTGGGAGAAAGTGCGCAGCTTTGGTCAATCGGTCAATGATCACCCAAATACTATCATGCCCGGAAGATGTTCGTGGGAGTTTGGTGATGAAATCCATGGCAATACTTTCCCATTTCCATACCGGAATTTCTGGTTGTTCAAGTAATCCAGAAGGACGTTGATGTTCGGCTTTAACTTTTGAACAAGTGAGACACTTAGCCACAAAGAGAGCAATATCCTTCTTCATACCCGGCCACCAATAAGTACGACGAAGATCTTGATACATCTTGTTGGCACCGGGATGAATGGAATATCGTGACTTATGTGCTTCATTCATTACAAGAGTACGAAGGTTGTCACGGTTTGGGATCCAAATACGATCGAGGTAATGGAGAATTCCATTAGATTTAGATTCAAGTTGGTCTTCAACACCACATTGCATCTCGTTATACAAATTGTTTTCAACGACCGATGAGTGTTGGGCTTCACGAATACGAGTTTGAATGTCGTTTTGGATTTGAAAACAACGAGGACGATTGGTTACACAAATGCTTTGAGCATTGACATGACTCTTTCGGCTAAGAGCATCGGCCACGACATTTGCTTTTCCAGGGTGGTAACGAATTTCACAATCATAGTCATTCAACAATTCAACCCATCATCGTTGACGCATGTTAAGATCCTTTTGATTAAAGATATGTTGGAGACTCTTATGATCTGTGAATACCACACATTGAGTACCATAAAGGTAGTGCCTCCAAATCTTTAAAGCGAAAACAACAGCTCCGAGTTCAAGATCATAGGTCGTGTAGTTCTTCTCGTGGGTTTTGAGTTGTCTTGACGCATAAGCGATAACCTTGCCTCGTTGCATAAGAACACAACCGAGACCTTGATTTGAAGCATCACAATAAACCACAAAATCGTCATTTCCATCGGGAAGGGTTAAGATGGGTGCGTCACAGAGCATATGCTTGAGGGTTTGAAAGGATTCCTCTTGTTTGGGACCCCAAATAAAAGGTTTATCTTTTGGGTCAAAGAGGTGAGAGGTATGGCGATTTTTGAAAAATTGGAGATGAATCGACGGTAGTAACCCGCCAATCCGAGGAAGGAACGTACTTCGGTAGGGGATTTTGGAGCAACCCACCCTTTGATAGCATCGATTTTGGCAGGATCAACATGAATGCCCTTTTTGCTTACGATATGACCAAGGAATTGAACTTCTTTCAACCAAAATTTACATTTGGAGAATTTGGCGTAAAGTCGTTCGGCTCGAAGAAGTTCCAAGATCAAACGTAAGTGTCGTTCATGTTCGGATTCGGTCTTAGAATAGATTAGAATATCATCAACGAACACAATTACAAAATGATCCAAGTAAGGTCTACACACGCGGTTCATCAAATCCATAAAGGCTGCGGGTGCATTGGTCAAACCAAACGGCATAACCATGAACTCGTAATGACCATACCTTGTGCGGAATGCGGTTTTTGGAATATCTTCTTCACGGATTCGGAGCTGATGATAACCAGATCGTAGGTCGATTTTTGAGAAACAAGTTGCTCCTTGGAGTTGGTCAAAGAGATCATCGATACGAGGAAGAGGATAACGGTTTTTGACTGTGAGTTTATTGAGCTCATGATAATCAATGCACATGCGGAACGAACCATCCTTTTTCTTTACAAAAAGGATTGGAGCACCCCAAGGGGATGAGCTAGGACGTATGAAGCCTTTATTAACCAACTCTTGAAGTTGACTAGCCAGCTCTTGCATTTCCGAGGGTGCGAGTCGGTAAGGAGATTTAGCAACAGGTGTAGCACGGGTATGAGATCAATCCGAAAATCAATGGAACGAGCAGGAGGAAGGCCGGGTAGATCTTCAGGGAACACGTCGGGAAAGTTACAAATGATTGGAATGTCTTTCACACTCTTTCCCTTTTCTTTTTATGTCACGACATGGGCTAAAAAGACAATACATTCCTGACGTAAGCACTTTCGTGCCTCCGTACAAGACATGAGTTTGAGTCCGTTTGAGGGTTTCTCGCCATAGATTTATAAAGTGTCTCCGGAAGGAAGCGGAATACGGATATATTTTTCAAAGCAAACGACTTCGGCATGAACCTTGGCAAGCCAATCCATGCCTACTATGACATCAAAGCTACCCAATTGCATGGGTATGAGTTCGATGGGAAATTCATGTTCATTAAGACTTAAAATACAATCAATGAGAATGGAATCAACGGTGACAGATTTTCCGTTAGCGATTTCAACGGTGAATGATTTTGGCAATTTAGTACGTGTACATTTTAGCATTGGTTCAAATTTTACGGAAACAAAACTTTTATCCGCACCAGTATCAAATAACACAGAAGCATAAATTCCATTTATAAGAAACGTACCGTTTACAACGTCATTGTCGTTTTGAGCTTGATGCGCATTTATGTTAAATGCGCGTCCACGTGGCGCTTGCACTTGAACCTGATTGTTGCGGGGGCATTGGGGAGCAAGATGGTTTGGGTCACCACATTTGAAGCAAGCACGACCATTTCCATTAGTCAGGGGTCTTTGGGTACCAGTATGAGCCGAAGGTGGGTTACCGGGTGGGCTAGGACCACTTCGACATGCTGAAGCAAAGTGCCCATAACGGTTGCACGTTGTGCATTGACGGCACTGAGAGGCAGGTGGGTGGTGGTATTGGCATTTGGCACATTTGGGAAATGTACCGGTGTAAACTTTTCTAGGTGGTTCATGGTTCGAGTTGATGGGAGCTTGGGTTGTTGGTGTTGTCATGGCATAGTTGCGGCTTTGAAACTTGCGTTTCTTGCCGTGATGGGTGTTTTTGGATGATGTTTTTGTATCTTTAGGTTCCTCGGGTGTTTCGGAGATGGCTTGATGGGCGGTTTTGAAGGAGCCTTTAAGAGACAAGGATCCGTCTTTCACTTGGTTGTTGGACAAGGTAGCCGCTGTGACAACCCGAATTTTTTTTTTAATATAATAACTAGGTGATTTTACAAATTAGTATTTATACTTTTTTTATTATTACTGAATAATATTAATAATAATAAAAACAATGATAATAATAATAATAATGAAAATATTATTATTATTAATAATTTATAAGAATTTATTAAAAATTGATTAATAAAGTCCAGGGTTAGTTTTGTAATTTCTAAAACTTGTTTTATAAACTTAAAACATGAAATAATAAAACATCTAAAGTACAGGGAGCCATTGTGTAAATTTTTAAAAATCCCAAACCACCCGCCCACCCCCGCATTTCCGGCGAAGCTCCGGCCGACCGCCGGCGGCCCTCCGGCCGACCGCCGGCGGCCCTCCGGCGACCCCAAAACCCATTCGAAACTCGATGATAAAATATGAGACCGGTCCCAAAAGATTCATAGACAAAATCGAACTCATGGACCACTACAATTTGAATAATCGAGTCGATTAGGTGTGTTTTCCACTGAACCTAATTTTCGGCCAACCACCACTAAGAAAACGTACTAAAACCGCAATAACAACTAAATTAATCAAACGAGATCGACTATATAATCAATTCCTAATCTACCTATATACTCAAATTCATCTGAAAAACAACAAAAACCACATACGATCACCACATTAGTTCGGACCTGCAACCTTGTCGAAATCCGATCTCCAACCCATATAAAATAAAATTGATAAGGGGCTTTTGGTCGTGATCATTCTCAGAATCTTCACACAAGTTTAATTAGAATATCATCCTCTCTAGCACCTCGAACCAACTCCCCCTGTTGCGGCTTGTTCATCGTGTAATCTGAGCATCATCGTGAATCGATTGAGGTAATTAAACATACCAATAAACTCGTTATTACATGGGGAACAAAAGCCCCATGAATGATTTCATTAACAATGGCGTTTGGTGCTTCAATTTGATTCAAAATCAAATTAGGGCTCGATTGAAATTGGGGAAATTGGGGATTGATTTAAGGGATTGTTTTTAAGAATTGGAAATGGACTAATATCGCGGCCACGGCCTTTGGTTTACTGGTATGTGTGCTTCAATGTGTGTTAGAGGTCGCGGGTTCGAACCCGGCCTCCAACACTTAATTTTTAAAAAGCCTTTTTGACCTCTTAAAAATTATAGAAAATTCAAAAAAATTCAGAAATCATTTTTATAAATTTTGCCTATTTTTAAATCATCAAAAATTATTTTCTGTAATTTTTCTTTAAATTTAAATATATATAAAATAATATACAAGGATTATTCTTAGTTATTTATTATAAAATGGATTTTTAAATTATGATTTAAACTAGTAGGCTATTGTTAATCTATACGTTACCTTTAATTAATGTTTAAATTATGATTATTCAAAATACTTATAAGTTTATTTATACTTTATACGTTTTAAATTTATTTCTTTATATTAAAGTATTTAAGTGGTACAATCTTTTCATCGAGTTAAAAATTATTCCATCATTTGATTATAATTATCAAAACCCAAAATTCCAACTGAAATCCTAGTTCACATTTAATCGTATTATTAAACTTAAATATTGTAACATATATATATATAATCGACATCGACCGATTTGTGAGACGCGAAACCGTACAGTTATTATATTTATAATTAATAATTGATATTAACTATATGTATATATATATACTGAATGAAACACAGGTTAATTGAAACCCGATCTTTTGTGCTTACAATACTTGTTGCTCTACACTCGAGGTGACTTCCACGGCCCCTTTTTACTTTCTTTTTGGGGGAGGAAACATGCAAACACTATTTTTGTCATGGTTGCCAGTATTATTGATATCGCTTATTATGTTAGTGCGAAACGCATTGAAAGTCCTTACAGTATCAAACCGTTAGTAACGCGATTAGCGAGATAATTTGAGTAGTACTACTGGGTCTGACAAACCCCGCCCGGGCTAGTCGCGCTAGCTTGATTGGAGGTCGAACGGGTGCTAAATTGACCTGTAACGATTGCCACGGTCGGTTAAGACGTGGTGGAAAGGCACTAAACACACACAGTCAGCTTCGGTTTGAAACACTAACTAACTTGTTTATAGGCTCGCGACCTATCGATATGCTTTATATACTAAACCATGTGAAACGCTTTTCGGACACAGTTCTGGTTGATGAAACATATGAAACGCTTTCTGGTACATTTCTTGTTGATTAAAACCTGTGGACTCACCAACTTTATGTTGACACATTTTAGCATGTTTTCTCAGGTCACAGAAACGCACAAGATTAAGAACTCAGCTAGGATGCATGCATGGCATACATCACAACACAACTGGTTTAATTTGTGAAACGCTATTGATTCTTATGGTTGAAACGCATGTTGAAACGATTCACTGTTGATTTCTATATTTGAAACGCTTCCGCAAGTCTGAAACACTCATGTTTGATTTAAACAACTAATTACTTAATGTTATGTTTTGTAATTACTGTGTTTGGTGTAACTGATGCTTATCTGAGATCCTGGTGTGTCACACGCCTGACGGTAAAACCCCGTTAGCGGATTTTGAGGGTGTGACAGCCGCCAACCGGATGGCTCGCTCAACTGAGAATGGTTCGGCTATGGTGACGGAGTCACGGATAATAGGAGGAAGGCCTTTTATGTACTTGGCTATGGCTCGGTCAGTGGTGTTGACCAAGTGAGGGACAAGGATACTAAGTTGCTTGAAGCGAATGGTGTAAGTCAAGTTGTCTCCTCCAATTTGTTTGAGGTTCCAGAATTCCTCTTCAAGACTTTGCATCTCATGAGGAGGGTGAGTTGCTTCACTTCTTCCCATGGTAGAGCGAAGGCGACCTTGTTTCCACGAGTGCTCCTTTCACTTTTCCACCATTCAAGTGCCCTCGATGTGAAAACACCAGTGGCACTACGAGTCCGAAGCTCATCGGACATTCACTATTGATGAAAGTGACTTCGATGCTATCGAACCATTCAAGCATCTTGGAGGCACCCTCTTCACCCGTGACTTGAAGTGCTTATAGGAAAAGGCTGAGGTTTTAGGACCAGGGTTTCGGGATTCAACTGAAGTGTTCGGGCTAGGGTTGGCATTGATTTGCTTAACAATATTGGGAATAACTCGAGCCATTTGCTTAGCCATGAAAGCGACCATTTTCTTATTGGAACTTTGCTTGGAGCTTCTATGGGATTTGGAAGACATCTACAATGTAGGTTAAAGAGAATGATGAGACTTGATCAATAGTGTTTAACATAATTTTTTGCATATTTAGAGCATTATAACATAACACCTAAACAAATAGGTTTCAAATTGGTTCTCATAATGAATCATATAACCACTCAAAAGAATTAGATAAAAAAATAATGAAAGCTTTTAAGTTTTTGTTGGTTCTTGATTATTAGTGTCTGAGGTCGAGAGATTAGCGCGATTCGGATGATTCGCTCTTGACAAGAGGAAAAAGAGTATAGCATAAATGCGTAAAATAAATACAAACATAAAAGAAATTCGATTAAGGCTTGGAATGTTCCGGTTTTGGAACTAAGACTAATCCAAAGTAGTCAAGACTTCTTTTGAGTTCGGGAATCATGCTTTGGCTTAATGGGTTGGAATACTCTCGCCGACAAGTCGGGTAACGGTATTCGCCCTTCCAGTTACTACATGTCCCTTGTCAATCAAAATCTTAAGACTTTGGTGAGATTGAAAATCAAAGAATGGGACTAGTCACCAAGATATGGATATCACTCCTAACTTGGTGGTGTCGTTCCCTAAACGTGGTTGGTACTTATCCATCAAGGTAAGGAAATTAATCCTAACTCGTTGGTAAGGGTCCACAAGAGTGTAATAAGTGAAATTGTCATCAAGGTAAGGAAATCACTCCTATCTTAATGGTCTAATTTCATAAAAACAATAATAGCGGATTGAAAGTCATCACCAAAGTAAGGGATTCACTCCTATTTTGGTGAGTTCGTTTCATTTGTAAAATACAAGTGTCTTCGTATCGTCGTCGCATGATTACACCTTAGGAAAGGTGTATTTCTTTCTAGCCGAGAATAAGATGAGGGGCAAGATTAGATAGATTCGAGTTTTTTTTTTGGCATAAACATAAGATATTCAAACAAATCATAAGCATTACTAATGGGAGTCCTTAGTCATAGTCTAGGTCAAAACATGGAAGTTTTCCTAATTCCCTATAACTATGGCTCTGATACCAATCTGTCACACCCCAACCGATGGCGGAAACATCGGGGCGCGAGAAGTGATGATTGTTCAAAGACATCATAGAAATAAAGTGACAATAAATTAAGATTAAATTCATTTTCATTAATCAATGTAACATTACAGTGTTTCAAATAAACATACAATAATTTGGAGAAATACAAGTCTAAAACAAACATAACAAAATGATAGATTTGGTGTGTTTCTAGGTCCACCTAATTGAATTTCTTGATAAAGCTTCAAGCATTTCCTGCAACATGTATAAAATATTGGTCAACATATGAATATGTTGGTGAGCATACAAATTTGTATACATAGCATAATAGTGAATAAATCTCAATTCAACATGAGTAAAGTATACTAAAGTTTGTACATTGCTAGTATGCAAAGCCATAATCAAACCAAAGTGTCCACTAGCGTAATCTTAGCATCAAAAGTGAGCAAGACCGTAAAGATTGATAACTTAACATAAACCCATCATAATAGGGCGGATGTGCTAGTCCTATAGCGCTATACATGTTAAGGGAGGTTTAGATTACTTGCAAGATAATGTATTCTAGAATGTATTCACAAATAGTATAACAAGTAAGCATGTTTGTATGAATTGAGTTTTAGAATAAGTTTGATTGAATGTATGCTTGAGTGTATTGATAAATGGTACATGTTGCACCCAAATAGTGTTAAAATAAAAGGGGTGAAGTATGACTCACGGTTTTGATAGGAAAAGTTCCGAGTCGTGAGTGGATGGATTTGGGAGGATTAGACACCGGTTAACCTAACAAGGAAAACGGGTTTGTCTTAGATTCGGATTGAGTACTTGTACGTATGTATATAGAATCATAGAAGTCATGTATCGCCAATGGCGGACCAAAACACAATTCACCAACTAGTGTTGGAGATTCGGATGGTAAAGTTAGTACGTTAGTATACCCTCCTCGAAGGAGGTCATGAGATACGAAGGTAGGGTAATAATCCACAAACCTTTGTAAATACTTACATAATAGTTTAAATGTTTAAAGTATAGATATACTACATATAATATCTCAAGTAATCCGGGTGAGTTATGGTGGGAAAGCCCTACTTGAAGAACCAAAGTTCTTCAAGATTGCCATTTGAACCTTAACATAAGCTTTTCAACATGATAAAGTTGAATACTTAGTTTCGTTTATCACACTTGTTATGTTAGATTACTTGAGTAATAAAAGATATAAAGTTAAGTTCAAAACTCATTCATTTCTGGATTTTTACCTTAACTCAAGTCATCCAACAATGAGGTTTGTTGGAGACAAGGTTTGGTTCAAGGAAAATACAAGTTTGAACAAGGTAAACCCAAGAGCAACAATTTCATAAAGTTTAGCCACTTGGGAACCCATTTTAGGTGCCTCCCCCCTTAGTGTTTACCATTGTAAACCTAGAGGATAGTCCATGGGTTTGTTCCAAGTGGTTTAGTATGTTTTAAAATAAGATTAAAGCTTGTTAAAAGATTAAACCCGAGTGGGTTTCGGTTTGACTAGTCAACAAAACCATCAAACTTGTTTCGCGATTCCCGCTTCGTTATAACTCCGTTTCGTACGCGGTTTTTTTCTACGTTCACCATTTTCAGAGTAATTTCATATGGATAAAAGTAATTTAACATTCATGGTACTGAGAATTGGATTTGGTGCATTGATCTTGATACGGTTCGAGAGTTACGATCACAAACTTATGTTTGTGTTGAGCTTGGACCATTGGACTTGGTTTCGGGCTTTTCTTTTGGGTTATTTTACGTGTTTTAAGAACCTTAATTATATTTTAAAGATTTGGGCTTGTTTACAAGTTAGTTGGGTTCGCTCATGAACACCCGGTTACGTATGATTCCGACTGGTTTTATATTTACAGCGTGTCGTAAGTATATTTGAATGCATATAACGTTTCTTTTAAGCATGTGTAACATATAAGTATATAGAATAACTTTTAATAATACTTCCATTGATCAAGACTCAAGAGTACAAGGGTATGAATTGATGAATTACAAGGTACATGGACTAAAAATGAAACAACAAAAGTACGGGCGTTACAATGGTGTTCAAATCTTGAATAATTCAATCAGGAAGACGAAATCAAGGACAAGAATGATTCGACATCACAATGAGATGTGAACATTCGATTCATAATCGAAGGGAATACATGGACTTCTCAAGATATGAGGTCAGCCATAACCTTATTGAAGACACGCGTACTTATAAGTGGTTACTCAT
The DNA here is from genome assembly GCA_024085815.1 of Flaveria linearis. Taxonomy (NCBI): domain Eukaryota; kingdom Viridiplantae; phylum Streptophyta; class Magnoliopsida; order Asterales; family Asteraceae; genus Flaveria; species Flaveria linearis. The sequence continues at coordinate 12,800,573 of CM044001.1, forward strand.
CTCAAGGGTTTCAAGTCAAGTAAGTGGAGTCAATGATCGAATCAAATCACCATTTACACTTTGCCTAGACAAAGTATCCCGAGATGTAGGAATTCCATCTACAGCATTGCCTATTCTTAGTTATGGGACACCTCCTTAAGAAAACTTGAGAACTATAAGTAACAGTTTAAAGTTTTGAAGACCATACGGTTCAGATTCCTAATATCTTTGGGTATGTTAAAATCCATGTTCACGTTGGTCAAGGTATGAAGATAGTTACATGAAACGCTGAGTTTAATACCGTGACACGTTACACGTTGAGCGTTTAAACGTAAGAGTTGAAATGTAGGATGAGTTCAATATTAACAGGAACATTATTTAAGTTAAGAATGAGAAGATATTAGGGGTTTGGTGGTAAACAGCTCAAGGAATCAAAAATTTTCAAGATGCAAAGAGGATGGTTCCATTTGGTAACGCACCATTTGGAATCGTTGACACGTCAAGGTAAATTGACCCATTTGCCTTAGATATTTGTGTATATTGGTCATAGTTTATCACTCATCCCAGAATTCCCCAGGTAAGCATAGCTGGTCTCGCAATGAGATTTATACGATATGCTTGCCTTAGCCTAAAGGCCTTTTGCCAGGAAATCCAGAATACAGGTGTCTATGTGTCACATAAATTTCTTTGGTTCATAGAATCAAAACCTTGATGAGATTTTCATAGATTAGAGATAGAGTCTAAGGAATTGAACCCACGATAATAAGTGTAGATTCCACTCATCAAGTTCCAATAACCCATGCTTCGGTCCATCAAGATCATCACGTAGCCCAGTTAAGCACATTCTTAGTATACCGGTGATGCTTATATATAGGGTTCCCCACAGCGTTCCCACCACATCCACGATATACCTTGAATGACGCTTAAACCAGTTACACGACATCCTAATTTTCCTTAGCATCATTCCAAGGAGTAACGTAAGGTATGTGTAGAGAGTATCATCACTCCTCTACATTTCCTGTAGTCCACTTTCATTCTAAGTATTCAATCAGTTCCTTAGTTACTAAAATGCTAAGTGGAGGAATGTCTCATAAAGGATAAGGTCAATGTCATGATTGGAAATACCCTGAAGGCTCTAAGTAGGACAGGACTTAAGTAATAGCAAGTGTTAGTAATGTTTTGTTACCCTTAATGAGGTCTTACTAGAATTATGATCCTAGCACACCATAGGGTATAGAATAGAGAACTTGTGATACTCCTGATTGTTACCTCATGGTAAGATTTGCCAGGCTTCTCATGCAGTGCAAATTGCAATTACGTGTGCACCCGTAATGGTAATTTACCTTGCATGGTCACCCTAGCTCCACTCACCTCAAGTTAACATCATAGTATTGTCAACACTCATCAAGCCTGGTTTGTGTAATGTCCTCATGTCCATGAGCCATTAGTATTCCAATAGTAGTATACAGTAACAAGTAAAATCCAAGTATATAAGCATAATATGTTTAATGATAGTTGCCTGTCCTTCATACTTTCAGGATTTCAGGCATAACCATGTTAGGGTCGGATTTAGTATCCGAGATCGACGCTACGCGTGATCACCGAGGTTCCCTTCTGTTTAGGTATCTCGACCTAATGATATGATGTAGTGCGCATACAATGTAAGATTTTAGTATAATGGTATCCCATGGAGAAAGACTAAGTGTAATAGTGTCTTCCTCAGGATAATCAGATAACAAGCACATTTGCGTAGAATCATGTATAAAGTCAAGTAACAGTATAGAGGAACACACACGTAATATTAAATGCAAGCCAGTCCTAGCATGCATTCTACATGAAGGTTCCTAGGTTATAGTCTAGGTCAAGTGTATTGCCTAATTCTCTATAACCAATGGCTCTGATACCAATCTGTCACACCCTTGCTTATAGCGGAAACACGAGGATGTAACGGACGGGATTGTCTTAACACATTGTTAAGTTAATAGAGACGCATTAAATGAAGAAAGTCAATGTGTCATGACGTCACCCGACACAAATGGAGACTTGTGTCGCAGTTAGTCAATTCCACGACAAACATAGTCATACAAACCAAATAAGTATAAGTCCCACAACCCGGGAAACAAATGAATATAAGTGAATAATGAAAATCAAGCAACTATCACAGACATCCAATGAGTCTAAGTAGTGCAATCCTAAGGTCGTCGCTAAGGCAGCATCCCTAGCTATCCTCAATGATTGTTACCTGAAAAGATATGCTCAAAAGGTCAACATATTGTTGGTGAGTTCATAGGTTTAAACGTAAATTGAAAACTTGTTGCTGTACATGAGTTTATGGATCATAAGAGTATACAGTTTGTCATAAGTAATATCACATGAGCATCACAACTAAACCTATGACGAACCACACAGCAATTGTCGGAATATATTCACCCAAGGTCCGTTCCTGGCAGTGTGATGGTACTCACAAGTAACCATTCGTCAAGGGTGGGGGTGTCAACCCAGTAGTACTACCAATACCTATCCGTCGGCTCCAACACCGGAGTTAAATAGTTGTGAGTAAAGAACCACAAAGAAAAATCATGCATAAGATATAGCTTGCAAACAGTAACACGTTAATCCAAGTATGAAAATTGTATGTATGTTGTACAGCATTGAAAACATGGGAGTATACTTTTCCTCCAAAGATTTATAAAACTGTAATGAAAATGGGGCCGTGAAACTCACATGGCGTATAAGTATGTATATAAGATGATTAAATAGGATAATGATCGATGTTCCGATGAACTCCTTCACAAGGTACCTAAACATGTATATATTTACAAATTTTACGTTAATTATAATGTTAAAGGTCTAACGAGAACTAAGGTTTCAATGGAATTATGGGGTTTTTGATAAATAATACTTTACAAAGTAATTATTTACGTTCTTAATTCATTAGAAAAATTATATTTGTAAATATTTTAGAAATGCCTTTAAGTATAAATATTGCTATGATTTAATGTATAAATAAATCTTTATAATTATTTACAAATAATTAGAATAATATATAAATTAATATCAATAATATTAATCTAAACCATTTGTTATGGTATATTGTTGTAAGAAATAATATTTGTAAATAATTTTGCGAGATTATAAATTATATAATTTCCACAATTATTATGACAAAACCTTAATTAATATAATGTCCATTACTATTATAAAGATTTATTGTTTCAAGTCCAATAATCATTTTATTTAGTTATTTTAAAAAGAAAACAAATTATATATAAAAGTTAGATAAACATTAGAGATATTTATGTCTTTAAAAGTAACATTTGAATCAAAAATTTATTATTTATTATTTGAAACAACTAATAATTAGTAAACGAAAACAAAAAAATAATCCAATTGTAATATTTTGTTAAGATAAACAAATTTTTAAGTCCATTGTGTAAGATATTTAACTAGTTATACTATTTATTTTAATAAAATAAAATCAATATTATTAAGATATTATTAGAAATAAATTTTCAGAAAAATATTTAGATGCTTTTAAGAATATTAGAAGTTTGTATAACCATTTTTATGTTTATTAAGAATTTTCTATAATTAAAATTAGGCTTAAAAAGCCTTTAAAAAACATATGAGGTTGCCCGGGTTCGAACCCGGGACCTCTTCAACATCAGGGTGTAGAGTGAATCGGTGAACCATGGCTTCCAGCCGCGGTTAACTTCGGTTCTAATTCCTTTTAAATCATATCAATGCCTGTTCCCCAAATCCATACGAACCCTAGAACGATTTGGATCCAAATTGAACATCAATTTGATGTTGTTAACGAATACAACCATAGGGCTTTTGTTCCCTATGATTAAACGAACCAGATGATCCCTTTAATTACCTGATTTGGAGTTTAAAATCATCAAGAACAGTGAAGAACAGGTCGCGATTGTGGTATCTTGAGTTCACGAGATTTAGACGATTAAACACAAATTCGTTGCACCAGAAGCTCCTAATGTTGATGATGATCGAAAGCCCTCTGTCATTTTGGGATTAGAACGTGCCTAAGTTGGAGTTCGAGTACGTTGCAGACCCGCGATGGTAATGGTGATAGAACTCAAGGATTTCGTGTGTTTTAGGTGAAATTGAAATGTGTAGGAGTTTAGTTTCAGTTAGGCGATCATATATGTGCGATTACTTTGATTATAAAAGTGTTAGTGCGATCGATCGGGTTGGAAAGGTGGCCGAAGAACACGAGTCGAAGTGACAACTCTAGATCGCACAATTGATTCAAGTTTTAAATGGTTTTGGTTCGAATCTTCACACGTGATTAGTGGAGGATGTTTGATTTGGTCAAACCTCATTATTTGGGGGTGTTTTGGTCTTCGCGGAGTATCGCCGAGGTGTAACCGGAGGGGAAGAGGTCGACGGTGGGTGGGGGGGGGATGGATTTTAAAATATTTACACTTCTGGTCCCTGTAGTTTGCAATGTTTATTATTTTATGTTCAAAGTTTCTAAAACAGGTTTCAAAAATTACAAAATTACCCCCTGCACTTTAATTTCTAAGTTATTATTATTATTATTAATATTATTATTACCATTAACATTGTTATTATTATATTAATAGTATTATTAATAATAGTGATATAATATCATTATTATTATTATAATATCAATTATTTTAAGATTTAACAAAGTTATTTATTTTTTTAAGTTAACGAAATTACGAGATGTTACACGTATTGTATGTTGTCAATATTACCGGCCACATGCTATACGACGTACTCATGTTCCCAAATGGATTAAAGCCATCAGCAGCCAACCCTAATCTAACATTTCTAGGTTCTTTGTCAAAATCAGGATACATTGAATCGAATTCTTTCCATGATGTACCATCCACCGGGTGACGTAACTTACCATCTTCCGTGCAACGTCTAGAAGCATGCCATGTCATATGCTTTGCAGTGTGTCTTGAGCTATAAATACGTTTTAATCTAGGAATTAATAGAAAGTAACGCATAACCTTGTTGGCAACTTTCTTCCCCTTAGTGTTTGCGTCCTTCCATCTACTTTCATAACATATTGGACATTTTGCAAATCTTTGTTATCCTTCCCCCAAAATAAACAACAGTCATTCTTACAAACATGGATCGATTCATATCCTATCCCATCTTTCTTCATTATCTTCTTGGCTTCATAGTTTGACGGTGGGATTTTAGCAAGCGGAAATGCAGTTTTCAGAAATTCTAACAATTGGTTAAACGATGTATCGGTCCATTTATTGATAGCCTTCATGTGACTCAGTTTTGCCAAGAAATCCAATGAAGACATCCCGTCACAACCAGGGTATAGTTCGGTGTCGGCAAGTTTCAGTAATTCAGCAAGTTCATCATTTGTATCACTCGTGTATCTGTTGTGTTCATTGGCTCATCGTCGTCGTATGTGTTGTCCTCTCGTGGGACATTATCCTGACGAACATCGTTAATAAAATCATGTATTGGGTCTGTCGTTTGAGGTATGACTGGAACTACCGGTGACGAAACATATGATTCACCACGATGCGTCCACGTTTTGTAAAATCGGCAAAAACCATTATTATGTATATGGCGCTCTATTATTGGAAGATGAAACCAATAACTGTTATTGCAATTATTACACGGACACCGAGCTTTATTTTGGCCATTCGTATAATTCTTACACATTTCCATGAATGCTTTAAGACCAATCAGATATTCTTTAGAAAATTTATTTTCTAAAGTAGTCCAAGTCTTATCAATCGTCATAACTGTGTCTACAAACAAATATTAATTATCTTAACACATTTAAAACTAGGGAAATACAAACACAAATACACATAACATCCATACACAAATACACATATACATCCATTTTAATCATAATTTAACATTCATATTAATCTCAATTTAACATACATACACACATACACATATATGGATATCCATACACAAATACATCCATTCTAATATTAATTATCTTAACACATTTAAAGCTAGGGAAATACAAACACAAATACCCACATATAAACATACACATATACATCCATACACAAATACACATAGACATCCATACACAAATACACATATACATCCATACATAAATACACATATACATCCATTTTAATCAAAATTTAACATACATACACACATACACATATACATCCATACACAAATACGCATATACATCCATTTTAATCACAATTCAACATACATTGACACATACACATATACATCCTTACATAAATACACATATACATCCATACACATACACATATACATCCATTTTAATCACAATTGAACATCCATTTTAATCTCAATTTAACATACATACACACATACACATATATATCCATACATAAATACACATATACATACACATATACATCCATACACACATATACATACATTCTAATATATACACATACACATTCATACACAAGTACACATATACATTCATACACAAATATACATATACATCCATTTAATCTCAATTGAACATATATACACATATACATCCGTACACAAATACACATATACATCCATAATATACATCCATACACACATACACATATACATCCATACACGTACAAATACACATATATATCCATACACATACACATATACATCCAACCTAACTCTAATTTCAGACTCTAACCATTTTTAACACAAGAATTTTTTTTTTAAAAATTAGTTATTACCTTCACAGAGGGCGGGCCTTGGCGCAGCGGTAAAAGCTGTTCCTAAGGGACCGAAGGTCTCAGGTTCGATCCGTGGAAACGGCCTCCCCACAAAATGTGGGGGAAAGACCGCGTACATCTTCCCTTAAATGGGACGGACCCTCCCTGGACCCTGCGAAAACGCGGGAGCTCTTTGCAGCACCAGGTACGCCCTTATAGTTATTACCTTTACAATGTAGTGGACTAGTGGTGGTGGTGACGACAAATGACGGGGGTGGTGACGCGGCGGTGGAGCAGGTGGCGGTGGGGGTGACTGCGCGCGGTGGTGCTGCGGTGGCGGTGGGGTGGCGGTTGGGTGTGGAGGCCCCTGCTACTGCGTGCGCTCGCGCGGTGGCTGATGGCCGTGGTGGTGACGGTGCGCGGTGGTGGTGCGGTGCCGGTGGCAGGTGGCGGTGGCGGTGATGTGGCGGTTGGGTGGCGGTGGTGGGGGCGATATACAAAGATTTGGGGGTTTGGTGTGAAAATGGGGATCAGACCTGGAATCCCCGTTTTCATAAATCTGAATAACTTTTTTGCGGCGATATGTCGTCGCAAAAGGTCTTTTGCAGCGACATCGTTTTTAATTATATTTAATTTTAATTCTTTTTTGCGACGAACATCTTTTTGCGACGAAAATATCGCCTCAAAAACCCAAGCGGGAAATTTTCCCTCCAACTAAATAATCCAGGAAAAATATAAAAAAACTTGAATATATTTTTGCGACGAAACTGAATTGACGCAAAAAATAATATATTTTTAATCACATAAAATAAATTAAAATATCTTTTTTGCGGCGATAATATCGTCGCAAATAATAAATTTGACTAGAAAAGTCAAAAAGCTAATTATTTTTGTGGTTTAGTTAGTTTTTTGCAACGAAACCTTTATCGTCGCAAAAAACTGAGTCGCAAAAAATCATTTTCCTTGTAGTGTTTCTTGTAGCATAGTTCTTAGTTTGGATGAGCATTTCTTCGTCCTCCGATTCTTCATCAACCCATACGACTCGCAGGAGTCATCAGATTATTTTTCGTGACGTTGACAATATTAGTTTGATAACAATTGTTGGAAAGTAGAAATCTAAATGGGCAGGAGACGAAAGCCATTGTATGAACTTCGGGATGAGAATCGAGAAAATTGTGAATTTTTGTTAAATTTGGGTTGAATTTTATGCGTATTGGGCTGGATAGCTAGTACGTGATTGTCTTTGGTTGGTGGCTTTTTTGCTTTTGCTACTAGTTGAATTCATAGCAAAAGGCAATAAGGAAGTGTACAATAAAAAAAAAAGCTGTGTGAACATAATATGTATAGATCGAACAGTATTTATGTATAGATGACGAAGGGAGGGATCCCTTGAAAACCATATTATAAATAAAAACCAAGAAAAATCATGGGTTACATATATGTAAATACGTGTTACAAAGTATACAACTAAGAATTATGTATATAGAGGGGTTATTTATATGTAAGTAAGTGTTACCAAATGTATAACCAAGAGTTACACACATTAGGTTCTACAAGTTACGTATATGTAAGTCGCTTCGTTATCATTGTTTTTCCTATGAGTTTAAATTAAAAAATAAATAACGCCTCAAGAAATAAGATTGAATTTTACTCAAATATACTTTAAACGACTAAACAATTAAATCAATTATAAATTATATAATTGGGACCAGGTAGTATTATAGTTTTCAGTTATAAACAAGATTTTCCTTTGATTCTTCTCCTTTTAATTAATTAGTTATTTTAAATTTAAATACAAGGGAGTGAAAATACGAGGGCTTCTTTTCAACTAAGGCATCTAGTTTCTTTTTCTTTTACCATTTCAAATCAGATTATATTTTTGATTTTGATTTGAAAAATACTAGTAGGGTGACCCGTGCTATGCAAGGGCTTGTAAATTTTAAAAATGCTAATTCTAATGATTTATACGTTAGTATTAACCAACTTTAAAAAATTCACATGTGAAACACTGATAAAAAATATATTGCTGTTAAAAAATGAACCCTCGAAATATAAGAAAAGAATAGCGAATATGTAAACGGTAATGTTATTAAAGTTAATATGCTATATTGTAAATTGCTTAAAATAAAATAGAAGAATTTTTTTTAAGTTTAAGAGATTAAGTGTAAATTTGACTTAACCTGAGAGTATAAGTTACATAGTATAATGGTCATAAATTGAATTATTTAAATAAAATAATATTTGATTAAAATTATATTTAGTTATAAAGGATTTAAAAAGTAAATGTAGATTTAAATATTAATTTAAAATATAATAAATAAAATAATACTCAATGAATTAAATTAAATAATCTAATGTGTATTAGATAATGTATTAATAAAGGTATTAATAAAGATAAGTTTATTAAATGGGGGTAAATTATGAATTATTGCATTAAACACTTATACTATATGTTTAAAAAATATTTTATGTGTTTTACACTTTATGTAAATTAAAAATATATTAATACCTTTATGTGTTTACACTTTATGTAAATTAAAAATATATTCATCTAAAATGCTTTATATATAATATAGATATAGATATAAATATCTATTATTCATCTAAAGAGCTAAATTTTCTTTATTAAGTCAACAACAATAGAAAAAGGGTATTGAATAAATTAATGTTTCTAACCTGAAATCAAAACCTAAATTGTCATACTAGTCAGAAACCTATATTTTTATATGGGGCCTACTAAAAGACGCCCTGTAGGATATTCAGACGCCCTACTTACGGGCCGTAAGGTCCTTCACGGGCCGTATTGACTGTCGGGTAGTCAAATCAGTCATTCAAAAACGTAACGGCCCGTGAAGGTGTTTACGGTCATATTTTTTCACGGCCCGTGAAGCGTTTCACGGCCCATTTGGCATTACACTTACGGGCCGTGAACTGCTTTACGGATCCTATTTTCACCTTTAATAATTTGACGAGATATATTATTCCTCGTTTTTCGTGTAATTTTGTATTTATTACGTTATTTAATATGACGTAATATTCCTCGATAGTCGTGTAATTTTGTATTTATTACATTATTTGACATGACGTAATATTCCTCGATATTCGTGTTAATTATGTGACGGGATGTAATATTCTATTTAAACTACTATATAAACGTTAGTTTATAAATTCATTTCATAATTCAAATTTCTACGATATAAATTCATTTCATTTCAACTACTATATAAACGCAATATTCCATTTCAACTACTATATAAACGTTAATATTTAACGTTACGATGTCTTTCTGGGATAGCAACTATTTATTCGGTTCGGAATCTAACTATTACCCTGAGGAGGGATACGGTTATTACGATGAGGGTGCTTCAAACTATTTAGGACAGTTCGCGTCCAATTACGGCGGAAATGACGGCGGCGATGACGGGGGTGATAACGGTGGCGATAGCAGTGGTGATAATGACGGTTCTGGTTCCGGTAAAAGAGGTTTATACGACACGAATCAGGTTATAAGATATATCATATTTAATTTTACTTTCATTTTACTTTCATTTAGTAATAACTAACTAAAAATATTAAATTGATTTGGTTTTCTCATCTCGTGAAGAATTAGTTGATTGGGCAAGTAACGTGGGGCGAGAAAATGGGTTTGTTATTGTCACCAAATATCAAAAAGAAATTCGAATGGTGTGGTGGTTAAAATTTGGTTGAAATGTGATCGGGGTGGTGTATATAAGGGAGCATCCACTCTAAAAAAAAGTGGCACCAAAAAAACAAACTGTCAATTTGAATTGCAGGGCAAGTACGAGATGAAGAGAGATGGGTGGATTATAGTTGTTATGGATGATACTCATAACCATGAACCTGCTGAACACCTGGAAGGACATGCATACGCAATGAGGCTCACCGAAAATGAGCTTTCTACTGTAAAGAATCTGACCGAGCAAAATATTGACCCTCGAAACATTCTAGGCACGTTGAGGGAACAAAATCCCAATAACGTGTTTGTGTTACGAACCATATATAACGCTCGGGCAAAAATTAAAAAGTCCACCAGAATTGGTCTTATTCGATTACTTTGCAGACGGCATATTTCGGAAAATATTGCTAAACATTGCAAGGCGAGTTTTTCAAATAAAGAGTGGGGTGCTTTTGAGCATGTGTGGTCGGTACTTATTAACTCTGCAACGACGGACATATACGCTTATAATATTATTTTTTATTTTTTCATGAAAACTTTTATTATATTTAATTTAATATATTATTTTGTAGGTCAATGTATCCCGCTCGATGCCATTGATGTTTTTTGGAGGAAGCTAGATTTTTCACCCGCGTATATTGTACAGGAGGTTCAAGTAGATGTACATAAAGAGATGGAGATGGTGACAAAACATTTACTTGTCCAACCCGAAAATGTGAAAAAATCTTTGATTAATATTTTCAAATCTTTCATTAATCCTTCAAAAACTGATAAAAAACCTCCTAAAGTCCAAACACATACACGGGGTCGTCCAAAAAAAGATAAGCAAAAAGAAACAATATTAGACCCCCCAGACATAGTTCATATGTTCAACCTAGAGAAAATTTTAAAGGTTCGCCAACATATTCAAGTTCGGTGGTGAAGTCAAAACAAAGGTCATTGCAGCGCAGTCAATCCATGTCTTCGAAATCAAGAGCCAAAGATGGATTATCTCAACAGCGTTTGAAGTTTTCATATATCTCGGGCGACGAAGATAAAAACAATTTTTTCCGGTTTAATTGCTGGATTCCATCATTCTTTTTCCCGTATATTTCAGGTGCGGATGATGTTTTAGCCGACGGCAATTGTGGTTTCCGTGCTATAGCACTCGCACTGGGATATGGTGAAAATCACTGGCGTTTTATTCTTACGGAACTTATAGCTGAGTTGGATGAAAACAGACATAGGTACGCTGCGATGTTTCCTGATATAAATGAAATAAGGGAATCATTAAACTGGAACGGCTTAGATGCAGCTTGCCATAAAAATTAGATGACAGTGCCACCTGCTACAATCCTTATTGCTAACAGGTTTCGAGTGGTTATAATTTTTATATCTATCAGCAACTCCGCTACTTTTTTCCCGTTCTGGTTATCTCCTCGTGATATCAATAAACATCATATAATTTCAATTGCTTATGTTCAAGATAACCATTTCATTAGAATTCGATTAGTGGGTGACTATCCAATGCCTGTTCTGAGCAAATATTAGTATTTGTACAAAACAGAAAACGCTAATGGTTGGGAGGTTATATACGGAAGTCGATTTCAAAAATATCTCGAACTAAGGCCCGTAGACCCGGTTGAACGTATAGATTTAGTATAATTTACACATTTATCAATATTGTTGCTGAATTGTAAACATGTAATCAATTCTTTCGTTTTCCCAAAGGAAAATGCAATAAGAAGATTATCGAAGTTATCTTCAACCTTTGAATTTTGTTTATATGAGCTGGGTATTTGGTTAGCATCAAAGGTGTGTAGGAATGTTAATGATATGAGATGCATAATATTTGTTGAGAGGGTAATATTTGCAAGTTGCACCCTAAACCGATTGCTTGTAAGTTGCACCCTAAACCGTTTGTTGAATTGTAAACATGTAATCAATTATTTATTTAATCAATATTGTTGTTGAATTGTAAACATGTAATCAAACATTTAAACGCCATCCAAAATAAGTCATAATATATCAACAAAATTTATCAAGCTTTTTACATCAAAGCTAAATATCTATACATCATCACCACCACCACCAGCATCCTCCTCATCACCACCAGCAGCCTCCTCGTCATCACCCCCAGGTCGTCTGACAAACAGAGGCAACTCCGGCCTAGGGGGGATGTCAATACCCTGGCTAGCAGCCCAAATGCTGTACACATCCGCCATCCATACAAGCAAGGCGTGGGACTGGCGCGCCAAATGGAGTGACTCCGTCATAAACTCCCCCGTCGGCGGAATCTGCCGAATGATAGTCCTAGGAGCAGGCGGTACTGGCGGTGGGGCGCGTGCTCTGGCGTGTGCCTGCGGCTGCGGCTGCTGCTCCTGCGGCGGCGACTGCTCCTCCTCCTCACCAACGGCCGCCATAGGCTGCCAGATGCTCCGACCGCCATAGGCTGCCAGATTACCAAAACGGGCCGTGAGTGTCCTCACGGGCCGTGAGGCTGGGTAATTTTTAAAAAACAACCGTTGAGACTTCACGACCCGTTTGGTAACCCACAAACGGCCCGTAACGTCCTTCACGGGCCATTTCATTATTTTCAAAGTCTATAAATTCAACCACTTCACACAACCAATTCACACAAATTTACTCAATATCCAAACCATGAGTGCTACAAGTTTTACATCAAGTTCCTCGTCGCATTCACCGGATCAAAATCCATGGACGGATGAAGAGGAGGTGACTTTAGTAAGATCTTGTATCGAAAATTCAGGAACTATCCCACTAAATTCACTATTTTAGAACCGGGTTTCAACTCGTTTTCATCAAATTCTCGAACGTGAAGAATATCGCACCACTCGTGAACTTAGCAACAAGTGGTTTGACTTGAGAAGGAAGGTCACGACATTTCACCAGCTCTACAAAGACGTTTACAACAATCGAAATACGTTATGGAATGATACGGATATTATGACAACAACTCAAGAAAGATATCGGGAGCATTTTGGAATTTCTTTTAACCATTTTGCGGCTTGGATCTTTTATAAAGATCAAGATTATTAAAAATTATGTGTTTTATTATTGTGTGATAATAACGGTTTATTGTTTTTAATAAAGTGTACTAATAAACGTTTATGTTTTAATAAAATATTTAATTACTGTTCTACATTATACATCTAGAATACAGTTCGTCTGCCATAAATCTTCGGAATTTAAAGCAAGCATCCTCTAAGTTAACCTCTTGCCACTCTAAAGATCTATTTTGAACCAACCTACGCAATAACAAACAAATTACAACTCCCGAATCTCGACCAATATGACCGGCATTAGGAGGCCAAACGGTTTCACCGGATACGACCAGTTCTTCAATTTCTTCTTGTCCGGAGTGCTGCCAATATTGTATACGTGACAAAAAATGTAAAAAGTACGATTCGAATTGTACGAAAATCGTTCGGGCATTACGAAGAATGCACCATGAATCATCACACGTATTTGGTCGGCATTCGTAGGGAGAATATATACGAACTTGTAGTGAGTCCATAGAAATCTTAAAAAGATACCAATTTTCTTCGTCATCAGTCATTGGTACGTAAACCTACAAAACAATTTAATTCACGGTTATAAATTCATGATTTTTATTGTAAAACATGAAAACAGTATTACCGTATCAACTTCCCATAACGCGGGATATAGACAGTCACTCCCGTCGCCATATTCGTTACCATTAACGGACCCCGAGTATATTAAGTTAAACCACTCAAATGGGAGAACCATCCACCGATCACTACTCGGAAACTCTTCTGTTTTACGTATTTCTTCGTATCTCCATATTATGAGTCTATTTGTCCACGCCCGAACATGCTATAAAATAACAACTTTTTTAATTGTTAGAATTTTAAAATAAATAAAATAAAATATACAAAAAAAAAATTTAAATCATACCTCTGTACCTAAAGACACGTTTTCGAGTAATTCACGCCAAAATTGTAACTGAATATCGGAATTACCCATGTAATACACCCTACATGTTTGGGAATCACCGTTACGTATAGAGTGAATAACATTTTGAGACCAGTTTCTCCCGTTCTGCCAATTATGGTTATCTATTGGATCAGGAATACTTTCCACAATATCTCGTGAGTTTGAAGAGGACTCATTTTGACGTCTTCTATTACCTCTACGAGAAGACATTTTAACTGTTTCGTTTCTCACTAACCGTATATAAAAAGTAATATATATAACATTTTATATAGAATCTTAAATTGAATCAAGGAATAATACGTCAAGTCACATAATTATAAAATTTAAAAATGCACGCAAATCGAGGAAAAGAAATTCTCAGAAGGGCTACTACGGCCCGTGAGAGAACTAACGGGCCGTTATTGAACTTGTTCACGGGCTGTGGGTATGGACGCTTACGGGCCGTGATGTGTTTCACAGCCCGTGAGCTTATAAAGATGTGAAAATTAATTTTCGAAAAACCATACGGCCCGTAAGGCCCTTCACGGGCCGTGAAAAAAGTCAAAGGGCATCCCTTTAACACCTGACAAGTCGTTTCTTTAGCAAATGCCTTTTATATTAGGGTTTCAAAAAGTTGTGAGCCCTAGGCAGAAACCTATATTTTTATTCATAAAACCGTCTACGGTTTAAGATCTTGAGTTTAACGACTCTTTTTTGTGAAAGTTCGTGTAATGTAAATTATTCCTCATCAGTCAACACTATTTATAGTAACTATCTAAAATTAAAGAAATAAACAATTGAAAAACGAATCAACACTTCTCAAAGTCGTCACTTGTTAGATTTGACTGGATAACATTTCTAACAGTGAATTCAAACTAAAAGTAATAATATATATGAATTTGAATACCATACAAACACTACGTACATCATATTTTTTTTTGAACGTCGGTGTACACTAAATCTATATATATGAGGTTAAATTGAAATTGTTTTCAAAAAATATACATTACTAGTATAAGGATTGCATTCTTAAAAATAGATTAAAAGAACACCATCTATAGTAACAATCAAAAATTATAAAAATAAGCCACTGAAAATCGAATGAGTATTTATCAAATGTCACTTGGTCAGATTTGTTTGGATAACATAATTAATTGTTGGTTCAAACTAAAAGTAATAAATAATATTTGGAGTTTCAATACTATACAAACACTAGATATGTAAATATTGGGAGGCAGATACCCATGAGTTTAAATACTATATTAATGATTCTTAATCCAGCTGTTTAACGTGTGGTGCTCATAATATGCAATATTGATAAGTTATGGATTTAAGTCTCACACTGATTAAAACACTTAGAGTTGAGCAATAGGGTTTTCTTAACAATAGGTTTTCTCCTAGGGGTTGGGAGTGCGGTTCCGGCTGGAAAACGTATAGGTGAGCCCGATTAAAATACCACATATCATTCGAAGCAAACATTTCCCGTTAAAAAAAACTAGATCCTTTTGTTTTTATGAAGGGCGGTGTACTATATCTATAACATATAATAAAAGAAGGTTTTTTAAACACGAGTCATCATTTTAGCATATAAAATGACACGTGTAATTATTCTAGCATATAAAATGACAGTTGTAATTATTCTAGAATATCAAAAAATTTATTTCATGCCTCTCTCTCATAATAAATAAGAAAATTATAACAACAATCAATTTGACTTTTCTTTTTTACTAAAAATGTTAAAACAAACATATATATATTTTGTTTCTTATCTCTCACATATTAAATGATAATTATTTAAAATAAGTAAACTAAACTATCAAACATCTAAAATATAAGTTTTCTTATTTTATAATTTATTAATACATATGATTTCAGATATTCATTATATTCTTTAAATATAAAGTAATAATTTCTAGTTTTGTTATTTGTTATAATTTTAGATATTCATTTTATTTTTATTTCACCAACGGCTAATAACATCTAAAAATAAAATATTTATAAAACTAACGATTTTAACATGTTTTATTTATTCCACTCATATATCATATGGGCTCTAACCTAATCTAAATATATCAACACCCAATGCAACGAGCCTTATGCATTCTGGCCTATTGTGATCACAAACTTGAACCGTACGCTTCCGAAGATGAATTCCGTGTTTATTGTGGTACGTATATATATGATCTTCCTTCAAACAGTTAATTAACACGTACTGCTTCACCATACTACTGTATTGGTTGTTAACGAGTTCAATATTTGTAAAAATTTAAAAAACTAACGATCCAATATGTGAATTGCATTCTTAATAGGAAAATTAAATACGTTTAAAATGTATATTATATGAAGTTAAATTGGATTTTGTAAGATGAAATATACATTACCAATATAAAAATTGCATTCTAAAAAAATAAATATGTTAATAAACAGTATTTATATTAACAATCTAAGATTAAAAAAAAGCATCTAAAAATCGAATCAATATTTTCAAAATCGCCACTTGTCAGATTAGTTTGGATAACATTTTTAATAGTGGGTTTAACTAAAAGTACGTGATAAATATACATGAATTTGAATACCATACAAACACTACTACGTACATCATATATTTTTTTTCTTAAATGAACGTCGGTGTACACTACATCTACATGTATATATATCAACCCCAATGAGCATCATATCATTTAATTAACACCAATCAGAACCTTACGCCACCGAAGATTAATTCAATTCTGTAAGTATACGTGTTTATTAATTGGTACGTATATATATGATCTTCCTTCAATCATTTAATCAACTACACGTACTAGCTAGCTTATATATTTGATTATATATCTATCTATGTATGATCTTCTGATGGAGATTTAATTTCATGATATTCATAGATATTGTTGATGGAATGAATTAATTTGCAGATCGATTGATGCAATATTATTATGGAGGTGGAGGGTCGTAGTAGTAAAACTAAAACTAAAGGTCCTGATGATCAGAGATTGATTTTGCGGTGTGCGGACGACGAAGGTAACTTCATGTGTTTCATCTGTGGCGATTATGCCCCGTCGGCGAAGACCCTTTACGATCATCTGAAAAGCAGCTCATGCTGCAACGGGTGGAGCTCGGTGCTACCCAAGAACCTCTCCGACTTCAGCACCGTCGTCATCCGCCACACGCTGCTAATCACACCCCATTCCCATTTCCATTCCCATTCATCCATGAAATTAAAAGAAGAAGGAGAATGCAGTTCGGGTAGGTTTCTACCTGCAGTGGATAATGTTTGATTAACAAGGATATCAATTAACACTCAATATCGGATGATCTTTATTAACTCATAAGCATGCTATATATAGCATTACAGACTCCAACGGTAACCTGAAATTCAGGAACTACCCACGACTTCATGACTCACCAACAACCTACTGACTCAATCAAATAACACGTGCAAACGACTAATTCAAACACTACGACGTGTGCATGGGCCAAAGTCCAACATGCACATAAACATAAACACAACTTGGGCTGAAACCCATTATTAACAACTAACAAACCTTCCCTTAAACTGATAAAAGGTTCACCTATCAGTTTACAACTTCATGAACTCCCAATAAGCCTCTCATCCGTTCATAGACATCCAACTTCACCGGCTTCGTCATAACATCAGCTACCTGTTCTTCTGAAGAGCAAAACACCAACTTCACTTCGTCCTTAGCTACCAGCTCTCTTAAATAGTGATACCTTACATCAATATGCTTAGTTCTTCGATGCATCACTGGATTCTTGGACAAATTAATTGTGGAGTTGTTGTCACAAATAATTTCCACTGTCTTGAGCACTTTTCCAGTTAATTCACCCAACAGCCCTTTCATCCACATACAATGACAAGCACAATTAGTTGCGGCCACATACTCAGCTTCAGTTGATGAAAGAGTTACTATATCTTGCTTCCTAGAGCTCCAACATACTGCAGCATTGCTCAATATACATGCATACCCAGATGTACACCTTCGATCCTCCATATCTCGAGCATAGTCACTGTCAGTATACACTAGCAGCTTTCCTCCCAAATTCCTATCATAATGTAATCCATAATTGAAAGTACCCTTTACATACCTCAAGATTCTTTTACCAAGCTGCATATGCTCCTCCTTCGGTTTTGACATAAACCGAGCCAATAGACACACCACATACATGAGGTCAGGTCTTGTAACAGTCAAGTACATCAGGTTCCCTACCAAGCTCTTGAAATCTGTTTCATCAGCATCCTTACTCACACTTTCCTTCATGATAATTGTTCCAGGAACAATTGGATTCTTGACCGAGTTCCCTTCCCACATACCAAACTTTTCTAAGATGTCTTTCGCATATTTCTGTTGACATATGCTAATTCCTTTGTCACTTTGATGGACTTCTACTCCCAGAAAATACTTCATATGACCCAGATCTGTCATTTCAAATTCACTCTTCATAGAGGCCTTGAATTCTTCACACAACTTAATGTCATTACCTGTGTAGATCAGATCATCTACATAGAGGCTGACAATGATAACTTTGTGCCACACCTGCTTAATAAACAATGTGTGGTCATACTTGCTTTTCTTAAATCCTTCCCTCAAAAATAGCTTTCTATCTTGTGGAACCATGCTCGTGGTGCTTGTTTCAAGCCATATAGTGCACGTTTAAGAAGATAGGCTTTGTGTTCCTCCCCTTTCTTCACATACCCGGGTGGCTGCTCAACATATATAGTCTCCTTGAGTTCCCCATGCAAGAAAGCGCTTTTAACATCCAGCTGGTGTACCATCCAACTGTTATGTGCAGCCACGGCCAGTAGTGTTCTAATGGTATCCCATCTTGCCACGGGAGCGAACACCTCGTTATAGTCGATACCCTTGTGTTGAGCATATCCCTTGACCACCAAACGTGCTTTGTATTTGTCTACATGCCCTTTCTCATTCAATTTAGTCTTGAATAACCATTTCACTCCAATCGGCTTGAGTGATGCAGGCACTTCAGTTAATATCCAAGTATTATTCTTCTCAATTGCTCTTAATTCATTATCCATAGCCTCTCTCCACTTAGGATCCTTGCAGGCTTCTTCATATGTAGTAGGATCACCTGTGGCACTATACAATGCCAGATTCACTTCATCTTCTGACAATCCTTCACCTGTTTGATAGTCTTCCATCCAGGCTGGAGTTCTAGTGTTTCGCTTACTCATAGATGCAGCATTAATGGAGGAGGATTCACCTGTGGCTGGTAAGTTTGATGGGCCTTGGTTGCTGCTGCAGTGTGGTTCTGGTGTGTTGCTTTCATTCTCAACCTGGTTGTTGTCTGAAACAGCCTGGGTCGTGGCTTGATCTTCACCTTGACTCATGATAACCGGACTTGAGTGATCATCCTCTATGTCCACATATTCTTCTGGTACTAACAGCTCAGGTTGTCCCACTTCATCTTCCTTCCAATTCCATTTTTCACTTTCATCAAAGGTAACATCTTTGCTTATTATAATCCGCCTTTGTACTGGATCATATAATCTGTATGCCTTGGACTCAGCGCTAACTCCTAGCATAATGCACTTGAGACTTCGATCATCTAGCTTTGTTCTCATCTGTGAGGGTACATGAGCATATGCTATGCTGCCGAACACTCTGAAATACTCAATGTTTGGCTTAACTCCTGACCAAGCTTCTTCTGGGACTTTATCTTCTAGAGCTTGAGTGGTACACCTGTTTAAGATGTGACAAGCCCAATTCGCTGCTTCTGACCAGAATCTCTTTGGCATGGACTTGTCAATTAAAAGACATCTCACCATGTTCATTATAGTCTTATTTCTGCGTTCGGCTACACCGTTTTGCTGCGTGTGTAGGCAGTGGTGAGTTGCCTTTTAATTCCATACGTGTCACAGTACTCATTGAAGGCACTTGAGGTGTATTCACCTCCCCTATCACTCCTCAGTGCCTTAATAGTAAGTCCTGTTTCATTTTCTACGTGGGCTTTAAACTTCTTGAAGGTCTCAAGGCAATCAGATTTGTTTGATAAGAAGTAAATCCAACCTTTACGAGAGTAGTCATCTATAAACATGAGTATGTACCTTTTGCCACTGGGAGATGTCGGTGAGATGGGACCACATAGATCCGTGTGAACCAACTGCAACTTTTCCACAGCTCTCCACTTGCTCTTCTTTGGGACAGATTCACGTTGTTGCTTTCCCATCTGGCAGACTTCACATATCTTGGTTTGCTCAGCAACAGTTGGTAAACCATGCACCATTTGCTTATACAGCATCGTTCGAATGGATTTATGGTTTACATGCCCGAGCCGTCTGTGCCACATTTGAGTTTGCCCATCTTCTTCAATTTTCATGCACTTGGGTGTCAGCGGTTTCTTGCTTGCTTGCACCAGGAACATTCGATTCCTGGTCATTGCTGACGTGACTATCAATCCTCTATGAGGATGATATATTTTGCATAACCCGCCACGTATTAAGATTGTCAAGTCTTTCTCCTGCAATTGACCAAGGCTCAACAGATTTGAAGTGAGTTCGGGCACATAGTAAACATTTGTAATCACTTGGATCACTCCTTCTACCTCGAATCTAATGTCACCAATGCCTTTAACCGCCAATCGAATGTCATTTCCCAGTTTCACAGTATGGTTGTATGATTCATCTAGTTTGATGAACCAGCCTCTAACACCAGTCATATGATTCGAACAACCAGAGTCCAGAAACCATATACCTGAGTCACTTTCTTTGCCAATCTCTGCATGTGCCATAAGTAATAGATCTTCGCCCTCGTCGAACTCAGCAAAGTTCACTGCCTTTTCTCCTTTGGTGCATTCATACGCCAAGTGACCCAATTGGTGACAGCGATAACATTCCATTGTGGACTTGTCGAAGTCAGCACGCCCTCTGCCACGGTACCTACCACGTCCTCGAGAGGGAGACCCACGTCCTCGACCTCGGCTTCTGCTTCCACCTACATCTTGATCAACCTTCATTGCTTGGTCTTCTATGGGCCTCCGTCGTAGTTTCTGTTCATGAACCAAAAGAGAACTTTGAAGTTCATCAAGGGACAATTCGTCAATGTCCTTTGATTCTTCAATAGTACACACAATGAAGTTAAAGTTCTCTGTCAAAGATCGAAGGATCTTTTCAACTATTTTACATCCGTCATGTCTTCTCCATACGTTCTCATATCATTAGATATGATCATGACTCTGTTGAAATAATCGGCTACAGACTCACCTTCTTTCATCTCCAAGGTTTCGAAGTCTCTTCGTAGCCGCTGCAGTTGAGCTCTCTTTACTCGAACATTGCCCTGGTACTTCGTCTTCATGGCATCCCATATTTGTTTGGCACTCTCCTTCTGAGTCATGGTACGTATTATTTGTTTGTCAATAGATTGAAACAAATAATTTCGCGCCTTCAGATCCTTTAGCCGTCGTGCTTCTAGCGCTGTCTTCTCAGCCTCCGTTAGTGTCACTCCTTCCCTCGGTTTCTCTATGCCAGTCTCCACCACTGACCAGAATTCCTTCGAACGCAGCAGATTCTCCATGACCAGGCTCCAATGATCATAATCGCCGTCGAACCGAGGAACACTTTGATACGACACCGTCTCTTCTGCCATTGAATCCTTGCTTGCTCTCTCTCGATTCCAGATATTCGCTCTGATACCACTTGTTTGATTAACAAGGATATCAATTAACACTCAATATCGGATGATCTTTATTAACTCATAAGCATGCTATATATAGCATTACAGACTCCAACGGTAACCTGAAATTCAGGAACTACCCACGACTTCATGACTCACCAACAACCTACTGACTCAATCAAATAACACGTGCAAACGACTAATTCAAACACTACGACGTGTGCATGGGCCAAAGTCCAACATGCACATAAACATAAACACAACTTGGGCTGAAACCCATTATTAACAACTAACAGATAAGTGGAATATTGGCATTGGAAGCAAAAGATCAGCCCCATCACCACATGTCGATCATAACGATCGAACTAAAGAAGACGCTCCTAATTATTCACGGAACAATAGGTCTAAGGTAGTAACCGATGCACCCGACAGCACCAATCATGTTAACGATAGAGCTGCCGTGGGTAAAGTGGTTCATGATTTTGACCTTAATGAGCTGCCCATCATGGAATTACCTGATGATCAATGAAGATTAATTTGTGGACGATTGGATCAATGCGATAATTACTAATTAGGGTTTGAGATCTGGCTAGTGATTTTATTTGTGATTTGTTTTATGTTTTGTTTGGGGAACATATATGTTTAATTAACTCATGAATGCATATGGGTCCGTTATTTTAGAGTACGTGATCAATAATAATAATAGCTAGTTAGTTAAATGATAACTTCTTTTGATATATTCTTGATCTTTCAAATATGTATTTAATTTGCATGATCCACTTAATTTCTATCCATGCACGTTTGTAATTAATTAGTATGCCTTAGCTTCACTTGTGAATTCACTTTCACATGATTATCAATGGATTGGGTGATGATACACATGTGATGAGTCGTTTGGAAAACGTACAAGCTAAGAATGTACGTGGAGTTTTCTAATTAATATTAATAATTTAAATATCTAAAATTATCAAATGTTTATCTTGTTATATTTAATACGGATGATCGTATATCTGGCATGAGAATCGATTTTACAAATCTGGATATTTGAGTACGTAACAATAGATTTGGATATTTAGAACAATATTAGATTTACATGTAATTAATTAATGCACGTGAATGTGAGATTTACATGGTTGTTAGGATTACTTTGGCATGCAGGTATAATATTTAGATATGTAGTTTTATTTAACATAATTTGAACGTAAGATAAACTGATATACATACCGACTTTGGCATGTGTAGTATACCAAAATTTAATTTTATTTAACATAATTTGTTTTTTTACTGGTTTCACAATTTTTCCGTCCACGTTTGGTAGTACTTTTATCAGGTTGAATTACTAAAATATTTTTAATTGGATTAGGTTGGGTCAATGTGAGCTTCTAATTTACAAAGTAATTATACAAAGAACATTACGAAGAAAAAAGCCGGGTCATCAGCGTTGTCTGTGTTCGCGGGCGCGGGTGGTCTTTCATCAATTTGTTTACCCGAGTGACCTGTCTTAAAAATTATTTGTTGCGTTTTAAAAAAGTGAGAATATTTTATAAGAGGCTGGATCACTAACTTCAACGGACTCAGAATCATTAATTTGTTACTCAAATAGTTGAATAATTATGATGCTTCAAACCCAGATTATGCTTATACATGAAAGCCAAAATAATGAAAAAAATGATCTTAACAAGTTTCGAACCCAACACGTACATGTGACATAGGAGAATCTAAATGAACCACCACACCAAATAAACATTTTTGCTTTCATTTTTCCACGCCTATTTTTATTACGTATCATGCATTTATCATAGGAAGATTCATTTGGTGTTAACCACACCAGTAATGATACAAAATCTTATACTTTCTGTTTAGCAAGCTAATTAAAATATTTGGTCACTAAGCCGAATTTGCATTATGATTTACGTTGTATACTTTCTCCATTGCACCTTTGCACCTAACAAAAACTCTAGCCATTCAATAGTACTTGATGAAAAATTATTGGACTGCCTTTTATTTTTATTTTACCGATCAAAGAAATATAAAAATCGTTATCTATACTAATAAAACCAAAACAATACCTATTCAAAGGAATATAAAAATCGTTATCTATACTAATAAAATAAAATAGTTACTACCACATGTTGTTTTCTCACTATCATTTTGTCACATGTTATTTATTCACAATATTTTGCCACATGTCATTTTTTATAATTATTTGTCACATGTCATAAATACAGCAAGTGAACTCTCTAGTGATAATATTAAATGTTATAGATGTTGTATATCATTTCCAAATTTGTTAAACTTCATTATAACTTGGATTTTTGAAAATATAACTCAAATATCGTTTTAATAGTTTAAATTCGTTGTAAAAGAAATAGTTTAACTAAATTCATCATTTAAATGACAAAGGCCCATGAGATTATCCACATCGTCATTCTTTTATTTGTTAAACCTCAATAGATATCTACAATTATCAAATTCTTAATCATCTTGTTATATTTTAATCGGATGATCGTATTTCCAACGTGAAAATTCGATTTTACAAATTTGGATATTTGAGTAAGAATAGATTTGGATATTTAGAACAATATTTAGATTACATGTAATCAATCCACGTGAATGTAAGTTTTATATGGTTTTTAGGATTATTTTGGCAGGTATAATATTTAAATATGTATTAAATATGTAATTTTGTTTAACATAAATAAATGATCACTATTTTATAAGTCTACTTAAGCATACTCTATAAAGTAAAGCAATTCATTCAATATATAAGTTAAAAAGTTAGAATAGAGAGAACGTACAAATAGGAATCAAAAGAGAATAAAAAAATAAGACAATAAAAAATTCTAAATAATGGAATTTAATTTTTGAAAAGGTACCTTAAAAAAGGATAAATAGTAAAGGCAGCATTGATCCATACACCACCGGTTGGGAAGTTTACACCACCTGGACAAACGGTCGTTTGTCAAGGTGTAAACGGTCGTTTAGGGTTTAGCAAACGGTCGTTTGCATGGTGTTAAACTGTAGTTTGCAGATCTGCAAACGGTCGTTTACATAACAGTAAACGGTCGTTTACTATGACCTAAACGGTCGTTTGTTTTTTTTAATATTATTATTTTAAATTTATGAATAAATATAAGTATTAATTATATTAATTATATATAAGTATTAATTATATTAAATTATATTAAATTTAATATAAGTATTAATTATATTAAATTAAATATAAGTATTAATATAATTTTATATGTTAAATTATATTAAATTTATAAATATAAGTATTAATTATATTATATTAAATTTTAAACTTATATTAATTATGTTAAATTTTTATTAATTATATTAAATTTTATATTATATGATTTTTTTACTAAACGAATAATTTATATATAAGTTTAAAATATTTGAACCTTATAAGAGAACAGTTACAAGTGATACTAATCTAATCTATATTGAAACGAGTAACAGTTTTATTTCGAAGTATATATTGACTATATCTTTGAAGTCTCTCCTCGTACTTTCTTTCCCACGCAGCCGCATTATTACTTTTGTGAAAATTCCATAACGGCGTTATGAAAGGCAATGGATATTCACCCTCCAAACGCACAGAGACGTAGTGGCAACCATACACATGTGCAATAGTAATGAATTGGTGGTACATGAGTTCATCCGGACCTGTCCATAGCGGAAAATAAGTTGCACTTTCAGTGGGAGATAAGCATTGAAGAATCACATTAAATCTGTTGGCGATCAATAATCCTGTGTATGGCATTATCATCCAATGTTGATGAGGAGCTAGACCCGGTTGTAGCCATGATAAACTACGTTCTGTCTCATCATATGAGCTGGAGAAAAGATTTCTGTACAAATTAGAATTGTTATGTAACTCGTTTAAAAGCTCATACCTCATGTTCAGCCAATATTCTTCACCGTATCCTAAGGAGAAGGAAACTGCACGAAACCCACAGTTACCATCACTGCTTACGTTCTCTATATGTGTTATATACGGATGGAAAAGTGTTGGAATCTGTATTAGTAAAGGATGATGATATAGAGAAGATTGAGTTGTGTTATCTACGTTTGAAGTATGTTTTAGGGGGCTCAACCCCATAAAATCATAACTAACAAAATCATCTGTCGTGTAGGTATGATCTCGAGCAGGTTCAGCAGGTGAAGGGTTTGGTTTGTTTTGTTTTTGAGATTTGAGTGTCGGCCTTCCACGAGTATTTTTTTGCACCGTAGGCTTGTTAAGATTTATGCTGATAGGATTCGTTATTCTTTTTATCCTTTCTAACCAATTCCTTTTCACTGTTGGATTTTTTTGTTTCTTGTAAGCTTCTTTGAACCTCTCAACTTCGTCATCACATTGAATATCTTCTTCGTCTTCGTTTAACGATACCGGTGAAAAGTCAAGCCTCCTCCAAAATATATCTATCGAATGTAGTGGAATAGGTTTGCCTGCTTTTAAATACTGTGCGATTTCACAAGCACATGGTAAACCGCAACTAGTACGAATATGGCAGCCACATGTTTGTGATTGGTTTTGAATTTCATTAACTCGTGTCAGCTCTCCAAGTAATATATCCAGAGCTTCATGAGAAACGTTTGATAACAAAGAAGCAAATAAATTATGTTTATGTTGATGTTTATTTTTATCCGACTTTCCTCGAAACTTGCCTTTATTTGTGTCTCCTGTAAACATACTATGTTATTTAAAATTGTTATAAATTATCTATATTTGACTTGTCAGAATTCAAATGTTTTTTTAACAGAGCATGTTGGCTTTCTACTCTGTTTGTTGTTCGTTCTTCAAAATTTAGATGTTTATCAATCCATGCAGACACGAACATCTTTTTATAATTTTGCAACCAGTTAACATCCAAATAATTAAACACATCTGCAAAGAGAAATAAAAAATGTTAGTTTCAATTTCATTAAAATAAAAACAATAAATTTAATAGATCAGGAAAATACTTCGATGCTTGTTCATCAACTTTGTCTGCAATCGCGTTCGATTTTCATAATAGGCCTCAATTGTTGGAGATTGAAGCAGAAATCTCCAGTAATACATAAATTTATCCCACTCAGTTTGAGACCTGAAAGATGGTCTGCAATGCTTTCTGATATTCTCCTGTATATGATATCTACAAAGCAATCGGGTTGCTTCTGGAAAAATTACTTGGCATGCATCCATTAATGCCAACTCTCTATCAGTGACTATGACGCGTGGTAGCATATACCCATCCAATGTTTTTCTCAGACAATTTAAAACCCACTTGAAATTATCTTTTTTCTCATTTCGTATGAATGCGAAAGCAATACAAAATGTCTTATTTGTTGAAGTTAAGCCAACAATCTGAAGAAAAGGGAGGCGATACCTGTTCGTCTTGTACGTGCAATCTAAAATAATCACATGCGGGAACGCACGCCATATTTTTAGTGAAGTGGGGTTAACAAAAAACAAATCATTTAATTGATTTGATTCGTCATCAGTAGTAAAATCATAGATGTATCCGCCCATCTGCAAAGAATGTAGAAGTGATTGCATTGGGGTGGTTCCAAATTTATCCAACTTTCGTATCTTTGTCCGTGCATCATACACGGTTTCAATTGTAGATATATTTTTATCATTATTTGCTTTTAAAGCCGTAAGAATATCACGTGGCTGCATATTTTTTCTTGTAAGATCTTCCACCATGCATACTCTTCTTTAGACAATCTTTTTGCATAAGCATGACCCTCCAAAAATTTAGAAGGTTCATGGTTATGCTCGTCACAGACAACATGTATTTTCCAACCTCGATCTTCTTCATGATATTTTGCTATAAGTTGAAATGGACAACCTATCTTCTTTGTGCCTGAATGTGTGGTTGAATCTGATGTTGACTTGTATACACCACCACGATCGCACATAAGAAATGCCTTGTTGACGAATCCGTATACAGTCTTCTTCGTTCGTTGTGTGACAATAACATATCCAAGGGCGTGTGCAGTGTTTTGCACCCAATCCATTAACTCTTCTCTTGTTTGGTACACCCAATCATTATAAAATTGAGACATTATTGACTTGAATTACGATGATGTGTGAATAAATGAATTTGAATACTTGTGAATTGTGAATTGTGAGTTGTGAATTGTGAAATGTGTAAAGGAAATTTATAGGCATCTTCCATTTGAATAATTCTGTAAACGTGAATTGTGAATTGATCTGGCACATTTCCCAACATGTATGTCCAGTTGTGAATAATTCTGGCACATTTCCCAATAAATTCATTTGACAATTCATTATTACAATTAATAAAACATAAATAAATTCTTTATTACAAAAACTAAAACATAAATAAATTCATTATTACAATTAATAAAACATAAATAAATTCTTTATTACAATAACTAAACATAAAAAAAATTACAGATCATCAGGAGGATCTTGATATGGAGGTATCCACATTTGATTATTATGTTTAAACCTCCACCTAACTTATGGATAATCTGCGATCATGTCCATCCGTATAAGATGTTCACGATCAACAAATCCGGACATAAGTACCGGCCCGTTTAAACTTGCCACGTTCTCAGGGGTGAGAATATGTAAAGTCTCGGCAAGTCGAGTAACATATGTACCACCACAAATATGTCCGGTTTTCTTTGTACCCGTGCAAGAAGTAAAATAATCAGCAAGCATATAAGCCAGATTACAAGGCCTCCTTTTAATCAAACAAAATAAAAGAACAAATCCTTTTTAGTCACCCCACCACTAGTCATCCTACGTCCAGCTATAGTATGACAAATAACGCGATGAAGATATCTATACAACGGATCGTTCATTCTTGTAGCTTTTGTTTTATTGTTAGGTATATATTGGCCATCACCAATTTCTTCCCAAAATATTTCATCATTATAATCTTCTAGAAATTGTGTAATACCTTCCAAAAAATCAGATTGATGGGTCTCTTGAACTGTATATAAACCCATCAAAACACCAAAATCGGCCACTGAATAATTACGTGACACCCCCCCGAGAACAAACTGATAGCATCGGTATCACTGTTAAAAAAATATAACTTCAATTAAATGTAAACATGAAATTATATATAATCCAATTAAATTTGTATACCTGTAGTTATGATTGTTCGAATCGAAATTAAAAGTGGAGAAAAACTCCAAACAAAGCTCCTTATATTGTGGACCACTAATTGCAAAAAATCTTCTCCACGGCTCGTTCATCATGTCACGAGCACGAGTAAATTCCCCCACGTCCCGTAACAAGCTCCAAGATATCGAACATGAAGGCTCAAATTCTTTATCTAAAAGTTTTTGAAGCTTTTTATATTCATCTGATACTCGACGAAACTGAAGCCACGGATGATTCGAAGCACGAACCGACGCTGTATCTTGACGTGAACTTGAAGCCATTACCTAAAATAATTACAATTAGTAACAAAATAAAATGTATATTATACTAATATTATTATAATAAACTAACCTTGATGGTGAATATGATGATAAACGACGGTAAATTTCTTGGATGAGGTAAAGAAGATGAGAATATGGGTTGAAATAAAGATGAAGAATGAAGAAGATAATGGTGGGTGAAGATTGAAATGGTGAAAATGGTGGTATAAATTGATGGAGTGGGTTGTGGGTTCGGTTTAATGGGTAGAAGACGAAATTTGAGTTGTCAATTCAAAAAAGTAAACGACCGTTTACTTTAATGCAAACGACCGTTTGCAGAACAACAAACGACCGTTTAAGACTGAATAAACGACCGTTTGCAGGTCACAAAAACGACCGTTTACAGACTTAAAAACGACCGTTTACTGTTGACGTCAAATCAGTGGTGTACGAAACATAGCCCCCATAGTAAAATGTGAAAGCTGACTTTAAATCTACAGATTCCTTGTTTCTGATATAATAATATATTATTATTAATATATAATAATTTCACAACATTTAAACCAAAGAAAAACTAAACCTGCTAAATAGTTGTATAATTGTTGTTAATTGGTTCAGGAAAAACTTGGGTCCTTCATTGA
The DNA here is from genome assembly GCA_024085815.1 of Flaveria linearis. Taxonomy (NCBI): domain Eukaryota; kingdom Viridiplantae; phylum Streptophyta; class Magnoliopsida; order Asterales; family Asteraceae; genus Flaveria; species Flaveria linearis. The sequence goes on from CM044001.1 coordinate 12,830,538, forward strand.
AAACCTCTTTGAAGGCCTGTGGGCCACCAAAGTAGCAAACCCAATGCTAAAAAAATATGAAAGCCCACGGAGGAATGTGATGGTAAAAAAATGTTGAACTTAAAGCCTTAAGGGTTGTAACATGCTGATGACAAAATCAAATAAGACAACCAACATCTAGGTACTTCATAATTGTTATTATGTATAATGCTTGAGCATCTTGCTTGAGTTTCTTTCTAATGATCACTAGTTTTTGTCCCTATGCGCTCGCGACGGGATCCGGTCATTTTCTCACACGCAAGGCTACGTTATTTGGTCGTTGTCGACTCAGCTCGCCGGAAACTATATAAATGAAGTTTTTTGGTGAAACTCTAAAAGATAAACTTTAATGATCAAACTCTAAAAACACGTGACAGGAGGCTAGTCGTTTTTTCGCACACGCAATGCAACGTTACTTTGGTAGTTCTCTTTCCGGTTTTGTCGGAAACTATAAAATCAAGTTTGGTGATGAAACTATAAAATACTAAACTAAGTGGGTAAACTACAGTGGGTAAACTCAAAAAATAAAACCTCAGTATGAGTAGTTTAAGGATCAAACTTTAAGATGTTAAAAATTAGTAGCTAAAGTCACATAAATGAATCAACGCCCAAACTCTAAAATTATAAAATTTAATCGTTGTAGTAAAAATAAATTGGTGGCAAACTGTAAAATTACTAAACTTTAGTGACAAAACTTGGGAAAGTAAAACTTTAACGTAAATAGTTAGGTAGCCAAATTCTAAAATCTAAAACTTTAGTGGGCAAAATAAAAAAACTAAAAAATTTAGGTTAAATGTGAAAATATTTAAGACAGATATGACTAAATTCAAAAAGTGAAAATTAGAAAGGAATCAATCAGAAAAAAGAAAAGTATTGTGTTAATTTTAAAAAACCTAAAAACCACTATTCATTTTTCATGTTTAGAGCATTCACATCCCGTTCCTATTATGAATGAAATATTTATATTATATGGAATGATTTTAAGAGGTTGTGACTGAATGAGAGAGAAAATATTACTGTTATTTGTAAATTTGATGATTAAGTAATTAACCCTTATAATTTTTTTAATATTTTTGAAAATATTGTGAGTAGATTAAAGAGAAAAAATAATGATACAAACATAAAAAATTATTTTAATCAAAAGATAAAAAAAAATAATTTTTAATATAATTATAAGGATAAAGATAAATAATAAATATGAATTCTCTAATTAATAATATAGTAACTGCACGGGTAGCTACGCTCGATGTGAAATATAGTTTGGTTTAAAAAAATAGTAACTAAAACTTAGATAAGTGCAATTTCTTTAAAATAATAAGAAAAAATTAATATAATACTTACATATTTAAATAAAGAAAAGCCACATTAGTAAGTTGGAAAGCAAAGGTAGTAGGGGGGTATTACTATTTGTACCTTACTGTATAACACTATGACTTATAATTAATAATAAAATTTACTAATAAAAGCAATTAGTTATATAATTCATCAACTACCACAACACAAAGATACAAGGGGTTAAATTAAAAAATAACCCCACCGCTCCAGCCTTCACCGCCGGTCGCCGGCGCAGATCCAGCCGCCGCCGCCGGTCTCCTTCGCAGATCCGGCAAGCCTTCGCAGATCCGCCTTCGCATTCGCAGATCGACTCCATTCCCTTCGCAGATCCGCCTTCGCCGCCGGTCGACTCCATTCCCTTCTCAAGTCGCAGGTCCTTGAACACAGGTTCGGTCGCAGCCCCCGGTCACCACACCACTCGGCAACCCCCCGCATCCCCTGAACCGCAGGTATGACGGCTCGGAAACCTATTCCGGCCACCATCCTTAGCCGTATTACTAGGGTTTTCATCACAAATCTACCGAAAAATGCAGCGGCCATGATCTCGCACAGTTTACAAGGCCTTATGGAGACATTTACGATTTGTACATCGCACTGAAGAGGGACAAACTGGGCAACCGGTTTGGCTTCATATCTTTCCTGGACGTGAAGGATACAAAGGATTTATTGAGCAAGTTATGCAATACGAAGACAGGGGATTGTTGGTTGAAGGCGAATCTCGCTAGATTCACTATTGAAGAAGGTGAAATCGGCCCGGACGATAGGAACCAGAATCGTCATACAGAGAAACAAACCCGGAAGGAAGAGAGATCTGTTCCGTATCAGGCTTCGAAATACAATGGTACACGTTCATTCTCAGACATGCTTACGGGTAAGATTAGTGCTAAATCGGTGTAGATCAATAATCAAGTTAATGCATATAAAAGTCTGCATGGGAAGGCAATCGTGGCGCGGATGATTGATCTGGACGCCCTCAAAAACATCTATTTGATTACTAACGATCTATGTCCAGGAAGTTGTAAGATCCAGTATCTTGGAGGCTTAACCGTTTTAATTTCATTTGAAGATAAGGATACGGTGACAACTTTTCTTAAGGATGCAAAAGAATTAGTCGAACGGTTCTCTTCTTTGGACGTATGGGAGGGACAGATTTTTGGTTTCGAAAGACTTGCATGGCTAAAGATCGTCGGCATCCCGCTGCATCTTATGTCATCTAAGGTGATTGATAGTATTGGGAGTATTTTTGGGAAAACTATTCACCGGGCACCTAGATCTGATTTTGAAGATAATCTTTCTTACGATGTTATTGGTGTTTTGATCGGAGAAGTTAAGAGGGTCAACGAGGAGGTTACGTTGAATTGGAGGGGCCGGAAATTCACCGTTTGGGTTTCTGAGGATTTAGGGGACTGGGTCCCGGCGTTTTATCAAGTTCCGTCTAATGATGATGACGGTGTTTCAATGTCGGAAAACGACAACGAAGTCCCGGAGAAGAATGAACCTGTTATTCCATGTTCCGGTAGGGACACACCGGCGGATGAATATCCGAGTATGGTAACTCCTAGGCACAATAATGAGGCATTTAATTCTCCCATAATTGTGGAGGAGATTTCGGTTGACTGCAATGATGGTGACATTTTCGTGCCTGGCAATCAGTATGATTTTGAAAAGGATGCGGATTTGGAAAATAACATTAATGGGCCTGGTAACTCAATCCTTAAAAGGAAGAAGAAATCGTTTTTGGGCTCCCTTAACAGGCCCAATCCAACCTATTCGAGTAGTATTGAGAAGACAAAGGTTGGGAAGAAGCCCAAAGGTGATGATGATATATTTGGGCTAGACTCGCTTTTGGACCAACAAGAACCGGATGGGCCTCAACATGTCTCAGGCGATTATCAGGAAGCAGCCCCAGCATGTCCGATTCCAGATTTGAACGTGCACGGCATAATAAATGAAGAAGTGGACGCCACAATTTCGTTGGCTGGAAAATTGGGAGCTGACCTGAGTAACGCTCAGAATTTGATTCTTGGTTCGCTATCTACCGAAGGGGTACAAGGAGGTATTAAATGAATTGTCTATCGATCAATATACGTGGTGTTTGGGTTTCCGGTAAAGCGGGGTGGATTAAAAAAATAAAACAAGATAACGGGGTTTCTTTTATTGGTATGCAAGAATCTTTAGCTAGTGATATTTCTCCGTCCTTGGTGTCTAGTTTCTGGGGCGGTGAGGGTTTTGATTTTGAATACGTTGGTGCTACCGGTAATTCGGGGGGCCTGGTTAGTATTTGGAATCCTCGAGTTTTTACAAAAGATTTTGTTAATAAAGACAAGAATTTTATTCATGTGGCGGGCACGGTGTCGGCCGATACCATTCGCATTAACCTTCTAAACGTATACGCTCCACAAACGAACGGTGATAAAAGAACTTTGTGGGGGAAAATTGCTAATATTATCCATTCATCTGACGGGTGGTGGATAGTCTTCGGTGATTTTAATGCGGTGAGAAGTAGGGATGAAAGAAAAAACTCTTCGTTTGATTCGGTGTGCTCTAACGACTTCAATGAGTTTATTGATTCCACGGGCCTTAGAGAATATGTTTTAAAAGGTTCTCGTTATACTTACATGTCTAACAGGCGGGGTGTATGTACTTGGAGTAGAATTGATAGATTTCTTGTGTGCGATAATGTTTTCAATAAGTGGCCGAATGCTTGTGTCCGGGTATTGAAAAGAGATTATTCGGATCACTCTCCGGTGGTTTTTTCATTATTAGATACGAACTTTGGGCCAAAACCTTTCAGGTTGTTTGATACATGGTTGGATCGCCCCGGATGCACTGACGTGATTAAAACAGTTTGGGGCGAGTGGATTGATAGCAGTGCAGCAGATCAGAATTTAATGAATAAGCTCAAAAAGCTTCGTTTTTACCTCCAAGAATGGTTCTCCAATTATGCAGCTGTTGAAAAAGATGTTGAAAACCGTCTGCGAGCAGAGAAGGAAGAGTACGAAAACATTATGGAAAACAATGAACTGGACGAGGCTAATCTTTGGATTTGGTCCGAATGTACAACGGCTTTACAAGAAATAGATCGATACAGGGCTCAGGACATTCGTCAAAAGTCCCGGGTTAAATGGGCGTCTCTGGGTGACGAGAATACTTCTTTCTTTCATAATGTGGTGAATGGTGGAAAGGCGACAAATTTTATCCCGGGTATTTAATAAATGATGTTTGGGTTACACAGCCAACGCTGGTTAAGAGGGAAGTTATGCGATTTTTTCGAAACCATTTTAAAGAAGATTCTCCGTTGCGGCCGATTCTTACGTGCGACGGGCTGAAGAAACTGCAAGAACAGGACCGTATTAATTTGGTGAATCAGTTTTCTAGAGAGGAAATCAAAGATGAGGTGTTTGAGTGTGGCTCTAATAAAGCGCCAGGTCCTGACGGGTTTAATTTTCGTTTTGTCAAGCGGTTTTGGAACCTATTTGAAGAGGATTTCTATAAAATCATGTCGGAATTTCATTCCTCTGGTTCGATCAGTTGGGGTTGTAGGACGGCCTTCATTACGCTTATTCCGAAGGTGAAATCTCCGATGGGGTTAAAAGATTATAGGCCTATCACCCTCGTTGGGATGGTTAACAAGGTTATTTCCAAAATTCTTGCGAACCGTCTCAAGAAGGTAATGGGTCAGGTTATATCCGAGGCCCAATCGGCGTTCTTGACAGATAGATGTATCTTGGACGGTCCTCTTATGCTTAATGAAGTGTTGGATTGGTTGAAGAAAAGAAACAAAAAAACTGTAAAACCTCGAAAATCTCCTAGAAATCAATAACACACGATCTCAATCACGTGAATGCGGAATGTAAACATGATTGGATAGAAGAGAAGATTGAATTGAACACGAAATGCTTCTTTGATTGAATCAAACAACCTATGAAAGGTCTTGTGCGATTTCGCACAGTACAGAATAATAAAATGAACGAAAAGCTTAATTACAAAACGAACTAGGCTATTTATACAAAACATTGAGTTCTCGCGCGACACGCTTTTCGCGTGGAACAAGCTTTCGCGCGGCAATAATCTCTCGCGTGGAGACCTTCTTCGCGTGAGATCTGCTTCTCGCGTGACAGAAGCTTTCGCACATGCAGTCTGTTTTCGGACTTCGTCTTCGTTCAATCTTTAAATGTTTTACCGAGCCTTGATTAGTCTTCTACAAAAAGTTCTTATTGAAGATTGATTTTGAGAAAGCATATGACAACGTCAATTGGAATTTCTTATTATCTATTCTGTCTCAGATGGGCTTTCATCAGTTGTGGTGTGAATGGATTAAAGGTTTATGCTCGTCTGCCAGAGCCGCGGTATTGGTGAACGGCTCCCCGACATTTGAATTCGGTTGTCGAAAAGGCCTTAGACAGGGAGATCCTCTATCTCCTTTTCTTTTCTTAATTGTTATGGAAGCCCTTTCTTGGATGTTAAGAAAAGCTCAAATATCGGCGTTTTTAAAGGGGTTAGCCTGGATAGTGATGATACGGAATTGTCCCATCTTTTCTATGCAGACGATGCTCTTATAATGGGAGAATGGTCTCGTGACAATATCCAAAGCATTGCTCGTGTTCTCTGTATATTTATTTATGCTCGGGCCTTCGAATAAACCTTCATAAATCTAATATTTTTGGTATTGGTGTGGAAAACATAGAGGTGGATAATATGATGGAGTTCTTGGGTTGCAAAAGAGGTGAATACCCTTTCAATTATCTCGGCATTCGAGTTGGTACTAAGATGTCTCGGATTAATAATTGGAATCCAGTTATCGAGGTGGTTAGAAATCGGCTCGTCTCATGGAAAGCTAGAACGCTTTCGATTGATGGTCGCTTGATTCTTATTAAATCAGTTCTAGAGAACTTACCTATCTATTACCTCTCTTTATATAGAGCACCTAAGGCGGTTATAGAATACATTGAAAACATCATGAGACGATTTTTATGGGCGGGCGCTGGTGTCGATAAAAAAATTTCTTGGGTGGCTTGGGAGGTTGTTACTACTCCAAAAAATAAAAGGGGTTTGGGCATTTCCAAATTGCAAGAGGTTAATGAGGTCTTGTTGTTAAAATGGTCGTGGAGATTTAAAACGGGTGGCGACGCTTTGTGGAAGAAGATCATATTGGGGTGCCACGGGACGTCTAGACCATGGGCTTTGCTTCCATGCAATAATGGTATACATGGGTGTTGGAAATCGATCGTTAAGGTGGGGAAAGGAAACTTCCTAACGGGGTGAAGCTTAACTCCAACTTCATTGGAGAGGTTAGGGATGGTCATTCTATAAGTTTTTGGGCCGATACTTGGTTGAGGGACGCTCCTCTTCGTGATCTCTATCCTAATCTTTTTAGTCTTGATAGACAAAAATGGGTTATGGTGTCCAATCGAATTACTTGGGAAGACAACTCCAAGGTCATGGCATGGAATTGGCGTAGGCAACCTTCATCAGCCGAGGAGGTTACCGAACTATTTTGCTGCTGAACGACATTCTTGAGATTGTGCGAAAAGAAGGAAGAGATAATTGGAAGTGGAAAGCGGATAAAAACGGTATTTTTTCAGTTGCATCCGCCAAGAAGCTTCTCATGAGTTACAATACAGGTCCCAACAGATCAACGATTCATTGGAAGACATGGGTGCCCCTAAAATGTCGAATTATGGTGTGGAGATTGTCTCTTAATCGTTTGCCCACTGTTGCAGAATTAATTAAACGAGGAGTCAACATCACTCGCCAACAATGCAGTCTCTGCGATGATGATCAAGAGAGCGCCCTGCATCTATTTACCGGCTGCCGTTTTACACACGAGGTTTGGTTCCGTATAGAAGATTGGTGTAGGCTTCCTCACAACTTTGTATTTCACATCGAAGAAATTCTTAGTATTCCGAACAGAGGATCCAATTCGAAACAAGCTAAACGGGTGTTGCGAGGCATTGTCTACACGACCTTATGGGTGATATGGAATGAGCGGAATAATCGGATCTTCAACAACAAAAGCCGTAGACCTATAGAGATTGTCGAAATTGTAAAATCTACTTCGTTTTTTTGGTACCGTCATAGGTCTAGGCATAAAGATATCGAGTGGAAAGCTTGGTGTAATTATCCGTTTGATTGATGTATTGGTTGTTTGCTCTTAGGTCCTTTATTTGAGGAATCTTTGAGCTTTGGTTAATGAAGTTTTCTTTAAAAAAAAAAAAACTACCACAACACTCTCATAAATGCAATCAATGTTTTATTATTACTTGTAATTAACTATCATAATCTCATTAAATGTAAACATTCATTAATATAAATTTGAATAAAAACAACTTATAATTTTACATGTATATCGTTAATAACATAAATTGATGAATAATTTATTTTAAAAGGTAGATAAATGAACCATTTAACTAACACACTTGTGTAAGAATGTAACTAAGTATTATATCTCGTTGGATGAAATTTGATGTGCTAGTCATCTTTTTTGGTTATTACCTAAAATAAGGAAAATATTTTTTATAAATACTTTATGATAACTTATTTAAAAAAAGAAACCGAAATTCAATTATAGGGAATGAGTTGTTTGTGCGAGTGACCACTGACCAGTGTATCAAACAAATAATTAGAGTTGAATTTTATTGTATTCCAAAGTTTTCAAACATTCTCAAGTTTCAACAAATATAAATTTTTCAAAGATTTAGCTTGAAGTAGATATGCTGATGGTGGCCCATAATATATTTTTAAATTAATTAATTTCTTTATTAAAGAGATTAAAATTTTTTTCTTCCTACGATACCTTATTTGATCGTACAGTACATGTAAATTTCTTAGCAGAAAAGAAATAGAACTTTAAATAATGATGAATTTAAAAGTGGCTCAAAATCAAAACAAGTTATTAAAGAAACTTTAAACAATGATGAACTTAAAAGTGGCTCAAAATCAAAACAAGTTTTTAATGTTAAAGGTGCCATATAGTTGATTTATTTTCAAAAATGGTATTTGATGTTTAAAAGTTGTAGAAATATTATTACATTAAATAAATTTGAAGGGGTGTATATGAAATTATTTCTCTAATTAGTTTAGGTGGTCAATCTTTCATTTAATACATATTAAATAGCACTATTTTTTTGGGAAAGGAAAGACTTCATTAAAAACAGTGTTTTCAGAACCGGATCGGACGTCGAACCGGACGCCCTACTGGTTTGGTGGTCGGACCGGTCGGACCGGTCGGACCGGTTGGACCGGATTTAACTATATTTTAATTATATTTATATATGTAATTAAATATAAGTAATTTATATATGCTTTATATATGTATTTTATAGTTATATATAAAATTTAAGTATATTGGGTGTGTGTGAATGTATGTTTAAGATTATATTGAACACTTTGTCCCACATTGGTGTGGGGACAAAGTGATGTTTGGTTTATAAGTAATTTTTTTATCACTCTAGTGTATCCTTATGACATATTTTGCCACAAGTACTACCGCGCGCAGGGGGGGTGCAAAAATGGGGAAAAAGGTTGGATTTCCAGCGAACTCGTGTGTGCCCGCACGTGTCGCGGACACGAAGCAGCTTCAAAAACCCAGGCCCGTGCGAGCCCGTTTTTTGAATTCGGTTCTACTTTTTGATCTAGCACACTAATTTGTAGTTCAACACCCCGTTTTTACTCAAAAAAAATAAAAAAAAAAAAAAAAAATTGCAAAACCGGTCCGAACCGGTCCGGTTCCCCGGTCCGACCACCGACTCGGGTAGAACCGGCCGGTTCGACCCCCACAAAACGAATCGCACACGACCGGACCGGCCACCTACCCGATCCCGGTTCGACCGGTCGGACCGGCCGGTCCGATCGGCCGTGAAAACACTGATTAAAAATGCTAGCAAGAAGCTAAGCAACGGAATACACTAGATATTCAAACCACGAATAAATTACAGCGAAAAGAAAATACATGCTATACACGTGAATGCATCAAAAATTGAATTTCACCCATTTCTCCCGGTCGATATTCTCCAGCTTGGCCCTATTTTTGACCCATAAATACCCGGTGAGTTTGATATCTTCAATCAACTTGTTCATCGCGGGAAGGCGGTTGGCAAATATTGCTTCATTCCTCGTCCTCCAAATGCACCAGAATGTAGTGATGATAACCACGTATATTGCCACTTTGTTGCTTAGATTACCCATCTTATGATTGTTGCTTAGATTACCCATCTTATGAACCATCAGAAGGTCCTTAATCTGAAAAGCAAAGATGGGGGAAGTTTACATCAAGTCGAGACATAGCACTATTTTTAATGATCTATTGTAATTTATAGTGTAGAGTAAGGTGTGATTAGTAAAACTCATTGGTTATTTGTCCGGATGGAGGCAGCCGCCGATCCTAATCACGAAGCCAATTAGCACAAATGTAAAGCGACAAATACGAAATTAGAAAGAGTGTGATAAGGAACACCAAAATGAATTAAACTAAACAAACACACATTATACCTCACCGAACATAGATTTGAATAATCTAACCTAATAATCATTTACATGTGATGTCATATTACATTTTCACAAGCTCTTTCACTATAGTTTTTCCGGCCATACTATTTATTTAATGTCAAAAAGTCATTTGACTAATTCCAAAATTTTCTCCTTCTCTCTCTATATTATAAATCCAAGTCCTTTTTAATTATTAACTTTTAAAAGACATTTTTTTATTAAATAAAAATTAAGTATTTTGATTTAAAAATAAACTTTTTCAAAGTCAAAATTGTCTAAAACTATGAATTTTTTTCTAAAACAACTAAACTTTTTAAATTATGAAATATTTTAAAATCAATCTTTTTTAAAATAAAAAATTTATATAAAGATAATTTTACAACAAAATGATCTTTTATTAACTCAAACTAAGCATTTTACTCGTCGCGCGTTGCGGCAGCAACGTGTGCGACTAGATAAAGTATAGACTACAATCGACCCAACTCGTTTCCGAACTAAAATTACATTGAAACGCAGAGTAACTAGAACTTATACCGACGATCAGAAACATATTATATTTCACATGATTCCAAACAGAATTTATGTTGAAACATAGACAAACACAAAACGTACATAAAAATAGACACGTGCGGTGGAGCCATATGTAGCCTGATAAAGTATAGTCTCAATTGCCCTTGCGCGTTTCGAAACCAAAATTTACTTCAACCGGTTAAAGAATTCTTAAACCCTAACATTAAAATGAGTCAAAAACCAAAGAAATAAAAGTCTGTGTCTAAAATTAAAAAAAAAAACCCTTAAATCTACGTTTTATTTACTTCAAAAATTAATATATAGATAATTTGGTAGTATATAATGAGTTCGAATGTGAAAAAATGATTAAAGGTGAAGGGGGTGTGAAATCCACCAAACGCATGTTATGAACATGCAAAATTAACCATCTCATCTGGAGCACCAACTTGTTTTTTTTTATGGGAATATAATGCATTTGACCTCTATGCTCTTTGACCTGCAAGCTCATGCAATCGGTATATCATCGACTTTTGTTATTATGATATATAATTAGATTAAGTGCCGGTTGGGTAAAAATTTTATATTTTTTATGGGAACATGTATAATATAAACTGCTGGAAGAATACAATTTTATTGTGAAAACTAGGATTATTTTCAGGCGGAGTGGATAGGATAGTCGATCGGTACAAACTAAAATATCAATTTCTTAAAATGTGAGGTCAAACACGTATATTTTTTTACGAAAATTAATAAAAAATGCAAGTAAGAAAAATTAACGCTCGAAGAGGTATGATATGTTATTAAGTAGTGTTTTTTATTGTGGTAGTGGATATTCTATGTGGACCTATTACCATTTTATATTTAGATTAGCTACTCTTAAGTCTTAAGAGAGAGAGATAGAGAAACTCTAAGGGCCTATATGTAACATAATGAAAAGCTTTATGGTAGAATTATATAATTTGAGTTAATTACATGAAAGGTCGTTGTGGTTAAGTCTGTTTTACTTTCGGTCCCCAGATTTAGAAAACTACAAGATCAGTCCAAGGGTTATCAAAACGTAACACAAATCCTCTCTGTCATGGATGAAAAGCTAACTTCTCTGTTATCTTTTTAAATCATTTTACCCTTACAATATTATAAACAAAATTTAAACTAAATGTATTTATATTAAATATATAGCCTTATTAAATGAGTGGGTCTAGGCCCATCCCATCTTCAACCTAAGGCAAGCAGACTCACTATCGCCGCCCACCATACCACCGCTGCCCACCACACCACCGCTGCCCACCACACCACCGCCACCCACCACAGCCTCCCATCTTCTTTTCCTTCTCCAAAATTCTTCTTCCTCGCCGGCAAAGTAACCACCGCCACCAATGCCAACCAGCACACTAGATTGATTTGTTTGCTTCCACTAACAGCCACAAAAGCCATTCGCTTGGCAAACCACCGGTTACCGCTGCCTAACATTATCTCTACCACCACCATGTACTAATAAGAGGAAAGGTAAAATAATGTATGAAATATAATCTATATCCACCACCACTACCACCACATTTCCGGTTACTACACTACCACGATCAATCATCGATATATTTTCTTGAAATCAAGTGTCTCAAAAGAACCCAACAGCAAATCAAACCCCCTCATCAATTGCTACTTTATTTATTCACAAATCAAGAATCCTAAAGATCAAAACCACGCAATCATCACTTTCACTCTCTAGAAACCAACATGCTCCATCTAATCTTTGCAGTAGCTTTCTCAACAACATTCGTTAGTCACAACTTTGAAGGATTTTGCCATTCATTGATTAGATAGTAGAAAAGGTTGTATGTCAGAAATTTTACTGTTTTGTAGACGGTTATTTTGGTTATAACCAAATTTCAATTCATTTAGATGATCAACAAAATACTATTTTACTTTCCCATATGGGACATTTTACTTTCCCATATGGGACATTTTACTTTCCCATATGGGACATTTTACTTTCCATATGGGACATTTGCGTTTAGACGAATGCCATTTGGACTATATAATGCCCCGACACCTTTCATAGGTGTATGACAAGTATTTTTTCAGATATATATGGTTGGGGAGTCTTTGAAAATCTCATGGATGATTTTTCTTTTTTCGGCACATCTTTGAATAATATCTACCTCAATTAACAAAAGTATTAAAAATGTGTGTTGAAACAAACTTGGTTTATGTTTGGGAAAAAATCAGTTTATGGTTCAAGAAGGAATAGTGTTAGGTGATGTAATTTCTAGTAGGGGAATTGATGTAGATCACACTAAATTGTAAGTGATCCCTACATTATCCCTCCCACTAACATCACAGGGGTACGTTCTTTCTTAGGGACACACCGGGTTTTATCGAAAATTCATAAAAACTTTAGTGTTATTACAAAACCTTTGTGTAACCTTCTTTAAAAGACGTTCCTTTTGCTTTTGACGATGACTGTTTATAAGCTTTTAAAGGTAAAACAAAATTTAATTAAGGCTCCTATTTTATAGTCACCAAATTAGTCATTACCCTTTGAAATCATGTGTGATGCAGGTGATTATGCGGTCGGGGCGGTCTTGGGACAACGGATCGATAAGAAACCCGTGGCTATATACTATTCAAGTAAAGCTCTTTCTAGTGCACAATTAAATTATACAACTACGGAAAAGAGTTACTTGTAGTGGTATATGCTTTAGATAAGTTTTGGTCGTATATTTGGGGAAATAATATTATTATTTATTCTAATCATAGTGCAGTGCGATATCTCATGAAAAAGAAAGATGTTAAACCAAGATGATCGGGTGGTGAAAGTTCAATGTTTAAAGGATTTATTTCTGTGTTTCACGTGACAATTTATAAGAAATAGGGTTAACATTTTTCTGTAAAAGAGAAGTTGCAAGACAATGGTAACTTAAAACGAATATAACTTGAGCAAGGAAAAGAGTTACAGGACCCACGACCTGTAACACCCGACCCCTCACACCACCATATTGTTCGCTTTGCGTACGAGGAGCTCACGGAATTTGTGACAACCCCGAAAATTTTTCGTGATTAATATAAAGTTTATGTGATTTACAAATTAGTTTTTGTATTTTTTTATAATAATGTTAATAATAATAAAAATAATGACAATGATAATAATATAATATTATTATTAAAAATAATAATGTTAATAATGAAAATAATAATAATAATGAAAATATTATTATTTACAAATTAAGTTAATTGATTAAACAAAGTTCAGGGGTGTTTTGTAATTTTTGAAACTTGTTTTAAAAAGGTTTAAACATGAAATAATAAAATTCAAAACCCCAGGGACCATTCTGTAATTAATTCAAACCCAACCCCCGATCCCGTCGCCACTGTTCCAGCCACCAACTCGGCGACCCTCGGCCAACCCCAAACGGCCAAAATAGCGCGTTAAAACACCCTGACAGTTTCACCTACTAGATTCAAACTCGACCGACCCAACAATTCGAATAAAGGATCAGCTGGTGCGATCTAACCACCACGTGAACATGTCGGCTACTTTACAGCTTCAAATCGCACTAGAAATGCAACCATAATCGAATTAATTGAGTCTGAACAAAGCTATAAGTATTACCAAACGTCTACACATTCAATTGCACCTGAAACAATCTCATTCATCGAATTCAACCTCTTTCTCTTTCGCGACCTGCAACACAATCGAATTAGACCTTACGAGTTTCAATTCACGAAATTAATAGAGGGCTTTCGATCATTAGCCTCATTAGAAGGTACCTGTGAAGTTAATTCATTTTCATCCACGTTTGATCATCGTTTGGATCCTCCCAAGCCGCGACCTGTTCTTCGAGTTATCTGGACGATTTGAACAACGAACAGGTAATTGAATATATCAACAAACTCGTTTTTATGCAAGGATTAAAAGCATTATGATTCCATCCATTATCATAATCGATTGCTTGTTCAATTTGATCGATTGTGATTTAGGGTTCTTGAATTGGGGATGAACATTCGGGGTTGTGTTTAAATTTAATCGGGTCCGTGTTCTGTTCGATATGGAGCCTTTGGCTCACTGGTTTGTGTGCGTGATTATGAACAGGAGGTCAAGGGTTCAAACCCTGCCCTCAACAATTTTTTTTTTTGAAACCTTTTTGAGCCATTTTAAAAATACAGAAAATTATTAAAAATTATAAAAATAAATTTTATAAACTTTGTTAATTTTAGAAGTTATTTAAATATATTCTGGAAAATTATTTCATTAAAAACCTTATTATTTATTTATTTATTTACTTATTTATTTATTCATAAAATTGTTACAAAGGTTATAAATTGTTATTTTATAAAAATGGATGCGAAATAATGATTTAAATCCTCAAATTATTAATAGACACTATATTATTAGTTATGGATTAATTATGATAAATAAACACAAATTAGATTTTATAAATTTAAATATTTATAGAATCTTACAAAATTAAATATAAATTTACATAGTTAAATAATGTTTATAATTTTTTTAGAATATAATGATATGTTAAAAATCATTGTTAAACTAATTAATATTATAAAATGTAAATCTTTAGTTATTAAAGAATTAACAAAATAACTAAATGATTTAGTTATATGTTTATAACAAATCCCCGAAAACCAAACCTTAGATCGATTGAACGCAAGGTTCAAGATCTAACTTATTAGGTAATGGAATTGTATTTGTTTGCTTATGTGAATTATAATTCCTTAGCAGGATTTACTAGCTTGTCAACACCACATACAAGGACTGAGGTGAGTTCATAACTATTCCCCTTTTTAATCATTTAAATATTTTGGGGCTGGAATACATGTTGTAATTAAATTTACAAATTATTTTTGTATTATGTTAAATAATAATTGGATCACATTTATGATTACATATGGTTATGAAATCCTTCTGTGTAAACTGGGCTATAAACAAGGCAGGAATCTTTTGGATAGTACTATCGGGGAGTGACTAACCCCACAAAGGTTTGGACATGTGGTCCTTATCAGATGCACAAAGATCTCGCTGTCATTCGGGATGACAATATCTGGTGTGAGAAGGCAGATTTTGCGCTATATAAGTTTTGCCATTATAGTTCCACTTACCACCCATATGAGGATAAATGTAAAGAGAGGATTCGCGCCCTCTGATTTGAATTATTAAAACTGTCATAATACACACATAAAAAGGAAAAGGGAAAATAAGCTATGATACATGGGCAAATCCTATGTGAAGGATATGTTGGGCTTGTACATAGCGGGTATGTGGGATAGCGGGTTCACCTTAATGAAAAGGGTTCCGACAGGCTATTCATATACCGGTGAGTAAATTAAACTCACACTTTGACAATAAACCCTTCTTTGAATGATAATGGATGATTTATCAATATGTTTTACTTACCTATGAACTCACCAACCCTGTGTTGACACTTGATTTACATGTATTCTCAGGTATCTATTAGGAGCTTTTGGACGACCACGTAGGATCATATAGAGCTCCAGATACATATTGGTTATTAACAAGACATGATTAGAAGTATTGTTAAGAAACAATATATATTTATTTCCGCTGCGTATAATATCTAGTGCTCTGAATAATAATGGATTGATTATCTAAAACTTGTCATATAGATAACTGCATCTCATGTGTAACTACTGTATTCGATCTGTTTGCTCACCCCTCCGTGTTAGATTCCAGACCCGGAATTTGAGGGTGTGACAGAATTGCTTTTGGTTGTTCGGGTAATTTACTAGGGAGGTCACCCATCCCTGTATTACTGGCACCTGAGCACAATTAACTGTGGAATTCTCCTCTCATCCATAGCCAATACGCCCAAAACGCGTTGGTGATATTATAGGCATGACATTCCGTATTAACCAAGAATCTCTCTTGTCCACAGCCAATATGGGATTTTCCTAGAGTGTTACACGACCTATCAATGGAAAGATCTTGAAAAATTACAAGTGAAAATCAAGTTTATGTAGGGGGTGGCGCCACAGACACCATTTTGGGCGCCACCGACGCCACCTGCGTCAGTAAACCTGAAACTGTAGACCGACACCACCTCTGACGCCTAGCTTGATGCCAAGCTGGAGCCGCCGACCCCACAGTTGGCGCCATCGACGCCGGGCGCAGCGTTTTGATTAATTTTAACCTAATTTGAGAATTTTTAAAAGGGGATTAACCCTAAAACGAAAGACACCTTCTACAACAATAATCTTGGATGAAAAACAAGCATTTTTCATCATTCCAAAGGCCTTCCAGCGTCAAGATCATGAAAAATCTACATGCTTAATTCAAGTTGTTTTGAAGATTTAATGATGAGGCAATGTTAATTCCTTCGTGATTTACTTTGGGGGATGGGTTTGTGCAAGTTTTGTTTTCTTTTAGATTGTAACCTAGTTTTGAGATTGGATCTTAAACCTTTTGAGTTCTATTATATTCAATTCATGATTTGATTATTTAAACAATTTGATTATGCTTAATCCTGATTTTAGTTTCTATAAATTTGGTTTTCTTTAATCATCATTAGATTTAGGGTTACATATTTCAAATTGGTGAGTGTGTGACCGAAGTCCTTTAAGCTTTACTCCATAATTGTCACATAAATCTTATCATATGTAGGTCACCATTAATGACTTCTCAATAAGTTTCACTAAAGAACATAACTTTGTCAAACCTGAATCCTGAAGGGGATCCTTTTATGCTCAACATTATTAAAAACCTAAACTTTTATTTCATTAATTTGATTATTTCTTAAATAATTTATAAAGCAATTTACTTTTCAATGTTTAACGTTCGTAGGTAAGCATTACTAGGACTTTCCTGTGATTCACTATGGATTCGACATCCTTCTTACCCTTTACTATTAAGGGATTAGGCACTTCTTAATTAACATAGTTATATAGGGTTGATAGTGAAAGTCTAACTTTGATTAAACATCATAACATATTGTACATATATCAAACTAGAGAATACTATTACATAAGTTTAACTTTACTAGAGATAAAATATTCAGTTGCGCTCTAGACCTCTATTTCCTCACAAGCTAGCCCGTAATCTCTATGTATGGAACATCCAGCCCCTCATACCATCAATATTTCCCGCTTTGCTCATGTGAAGCTCACGGATTTGCTTTTGGTTGTCCGACTCATCCCTGGATTGCTGACACCTGAGCACGCTTAAATGTGGAGTTATCCTCTCACCGATAACAAATACGCCCAAACGCGCTGGTGATATTAGAGACCAAACATTAATTATGAACTAAGAATATCTGTTGTCCACGCCCGATATGAGATTTACATAGGGTGTCACAACGTACTGCAATCACTTGGCACCAAGGATGTGTGTTCATAAAAATAAATATTTAGGACTCAGCATAAAACTAGCGAGTTCATAAATATAGCTTATTCAAAATATATATTGCTGACTATTGCATCAAGCAGATAACGCCATAGTAAACAGATGGAAATAAAGTAAGCACAATATAAATTCACATAACTAGACTATGTATACAAACTAAATTAGCTAAAGCAAATAATACAATCAGAAGTAGCAGCAACAATAATAATAATAATAATAAATATTAATTAAGTGGACATAAACTTAAACGAAAACATACATTAAAACGATCTACGACGAGTTGATATAGAGTTTCTCTACTCCTGCTCCTACTCGAGCTATTAAAAAATCCAACGAGTTATTAATAACTCAAGATTCTCTTCATAATCGAGCATTCTAAAAGAATTGTATTTTAAAATTAATTTTAAGGTTTTATTTATGTGAAAGTAAGCAAGCAAGCAAATGGATTATTTTTTGCAACAATGTGGGGTGGGAGATTGAGTTGCTTGCTTGTTAGCTTCTTTCCTTCTTAGTATATATGTTTATAATAATATTATTTTTTTATTATTATAATTAATTCAGCTGTTTATTTTGTTTTTTTAAAATATAGTGTTTTATAAAATATGAAACTGATATATCTTGTCATTTAATTATTACATCTGATTCTACTGCTCATGATGTTACATGTTATTAACTGATGCATTCATTGGGAGGTTTATTGTGTGCATGATGATGTATATCACCTTATCTGATACTTTTTTCATGTTTTTTTGTTGAGTGATGTTATTACCGGGTTGATGTTGATATAAGGTTTTAGCCCTACTTTTATTTTGTTTTTTTGTGTCGGGTGGCTGTCACTTATGGTTAGTAGGGGTTCACGGTCCGGTTTTCACAGTTTTTAGATCAAACCGTAACCGAACCGTTACTAACGGTTTTTTATCACTTAAAACTAAAACCGAACCAATCAAAAGTAAAAACCAAACCAAACCGAACCATTGCAACCGGTTTGGTTCCGGTTTGGTTTCACGGTTTGGGCTTTTTAGGCCCATTTAAGCTAAGTCTTTGAGCTGTCAAAAAAACCCAAAAAACTATCAAAATGCAGCCTTAAACTCAATGTTCTCAGAACGGATCGGACGTCGAACCGGACGGCTTACTGGTTTGGTGGTCGGACCGGTCGGACCGGTCGGACCGGATGGACCGGATTTAACTATATTTTAATTATATTTATATATGTAATTAAATATAAGTAATTATATATATGATTATATACATATATTTTATAGTTATATATAAAACTAACTATATTTGTATATACAAAGTACTAATTTATGGTTTAACACCCCGTTTTTACCCACTAAAATCAAAAAAAAAAAAAAAATTCAAAATCCGGTCGGAACCGAACCGGTTCGCCGGTTCCAACCGCCGACTCGGTTCGAACCGGCCGGTTCAATGCTCCAAAAACGAACCACTATCGACCGGACCGGACAGGCCACCGAATCCCGGTCCGACCGGTCGGACCGGCCGGTCCGATCCGGTCCTAACAACATTGCTTAAACTGATCCAAAATCCTGCCAAAATGCGGCCTTAAATAGGTCCTAAAACATGCCAAAACGCAGCTCCAAACCTGTGTACAAACTGCCAAAATGCAACCATTAACCTGCCTAAAATAAGCAGCTAATACGCTGTCCAAAATAATTAAAAATAAACTATCCAACTATATGGGCATGAATACTACAAATTGGTGTTTAGGACTTACAAGGCTTTCAAAATCAAGAGATTTATTTGGGCTTCAATTTTGTCAAATAAAAATATGGCAACCTAAACTCTCAAAGCCCAAACTAAAAATATAAACATTTATGAGGGTTTAAGTCTTTAACCTTGAATTAATTGTTATGTATAAATATACATATATATATATACACACATATATGTGTGTATATTGATATACGGTTCGGTCCGGTTTTTTACGACCGGTTTTTGGTACAAACCATAAACCAAACCGTTCACAACGGTTTGAAAATTTTGAAACCAACCAACTGAAAGTTTAGAAAAAAACCAACCGTAAAATCAAACGAAGACCGGTTTGGACGGTTTCGCGGTTTGAAACCGAACCATGAACACCCCTAATGGTTAGCAGTCGTATCACATCGTCGGTTCTGTGCCCAAGCATGACTTATAATGGTGGTTATGTTACACAATTATTTGTATACTTTACGTAATTTATGTGTAAATAGTTATACATAGTTGTGTTATTTATTTGAAGTGCCTATATTTTGATGAAATATGGTCTATTGAACGGTACCTTTATCGTCCCATGCGGGTATGAAAACTGTCACGAATATTTAACCAAAATTAATGTGATGACCAGCCTATGGACCATTAATCGTATCGACCCACACCATCGCCAAGCCATTTCCATGTCTGTCCACATGGTTCACGTGAACCCTTTTGTAAGTATGCTTGGTTGAAGTTGTTACGGTGGACAGAAAAATGTACTTGTGCATATATATAAAAACTGATGCTTTATAGTTGGGAAATTTTTTAAAAATTATTATATTAATTATAAATTGCAAAAAATCAAAAGTTTGAAGTTTTAACTTGTTAATGCATTAATCGACGGAGCAGTTACACCTCCTTAACACCCATGACAAGCGGTTTTACCGTCGTTAAACATTGTCAAAGCCCCCCCTCATGTTGGGGCGTTAGGGTACACCGATTGAACTTAATAACAACAAGAATAATAATTCAATTCTAACAACACAAAAATTTATGTCGGAAAAATTGCAATAGACCCTACACACTGTCGCTATCGATTATATTCATTATTGAGTCTTATTATTGTATGAATTGTGTGAGGCTAATAGATAAAAGTTAAGTGTGTGTCTATATATATAGGGATAGGTCCTTTGTTAACCATTTGTTATTGTGATAACTTACATTAACACGCTTAGATCAATCAAAATTATTATTTTTTCAAATAAAATGATTAGACTTGTATAATATTATATTATTCTTATGTATATGTGTAAATTTATATGTGTAAAGAGTTAGCCATTCAGAATTCTATCTCCCCTAGAATGTTTAGTAAATAATAGAGTTAATTACACGATTGGTCCTTGTGCTTTGCTCATATTACAATATTGGTCCTAACCTTTTAGAAATTACAGGTTTGGTCCTTACTGTTTACCAAACGGTAACACGATTGGTCCCTGGGGTGGATGTCCGTTAGTTTTTAAGTTATTTTTTAAATGACCATTATACCCCTTGTTAATATTAATTAACATGATTTTTGTTATTATTTTATTATATAATATAATATATGGTCATATGAGACCCACATCTCATTCTTCCCCTCATTTCACAACCTGCAACTCACGACCACCGTCGCCGACCACCGTCGCCGACCACGATCAGTCGTCATCATGGCCACCGTGGATCGCCGACTACTATCACCATACCTGAACCACTGTGTTAGATCTAGAAAGAATAGGTCTAGATCATTTATATAGGCTTAGAACTTTAATCAATTCTTGTAATAAATGATTGTAACTGATTATCAGTATATATATATATATGTATTGAGTATATAGGTTAACCCATATATATATGTGTTGCTTTTTGTATGATGACAGGAAAAAACAATATACTTGGTGAATTCATGTAATTGTCCAAGTGATTACAAGATGAAAAGATTCCTACGGAAGACAAGATTCCTACGGAAGTACAAGAACTCCTGCGGAAGACAAGTTTCCTACGAAAGAACAAGAACTCCTACGGAGGACAAGTTTCCTACGGAAGACGAAGACACTTGTATGAAATTGACAAATTCAACAAGTCAACGTCAATTTCAAATCCCAAGAGATCCGGTGTTTCCTTAACTGACTCAAAGTGCCTATAAATATGAGTCCTAGGTTTCACATCTCGATGGACACAATTTAGCAATATTACGACTGTCGATTATCACATAATTGTGCAACCCTAGCCGCCGTCACATCAACAACAACATCAATTCGATTGAAGAAATCATTGTTCATATTTTATAATTATTCTTTTGTAATCATTACTCAATATTAATGAAATACATTTGAATCAATTATTGTGTTCGTATTTACTGTATCTTTGTGATTGTGTTCTTCAATTAACAATTAACACAATTAAACAACAATTAGTGATTATTCGCGCTCATTAACTTGTCATTATTTTAATACTGATAATTCCTGAATTGAGATCCTTGGATTCACAGGTGGTATCAGAGCAAAGTGCTCATTGATTTAGATCATTGATCTATCAGTATTAAAATTGTTTAATTGTCTTTTAAACAATTAATTCAGTGACTTATCATTCAGCAAGCATTATCTCATTGCTTGATTGATTTAGATCTATATTCACATCAATTGAATACGAGATCTGAGTCTTTGATAGATTTGTCTACTTTAACATTCAGAGTTAAATTCATAATATTTAATAAAAAAATGAGTACTTTTGGTGGATCATATCAACCACCAAAGTTGGAAACAAAAGCTGATTTTAAATCCTGGAAAATCAAATTCAGGAATCATGTGAACTACACTGATTCTGACTTGTGGGAGTCCATCACTGGAGGTCCTTATATTCCACCCACTCTTGGGTCGGATTTTAATGATAAGAATCAACCAATCAGCACCAAAGATCTGTCACCCGATGATGTCAAAAAGGTCAAAGTTGATATTAAAGCATACAGTTTGCTAAGTATGACTTTGCCTGAAGAGATATTGATCAGGAGTGAGAACTACAAAACAGCAAATTCCTTGTGGAAGATACTTCATACTCCTGTGAAGGGAGTGATGAGATCAGAAGCATCAGGAAAGACACCCTCAGATCACAATATGAAACCTTTCATCATATTAAGAGTGAATCAATTCCTCAACAACTCCACAGATTTATGCAACTTGTCACTGAGATGAATATCTTGGAGTTGAAATATACTACTGAGGAACTAAACAAGAAGATGCTCCATACTTTGCCTGAAAGTTGGAAGCAGACTGTGTCCATGTTCAAAAACACCTTAGATCTCAAGACAACTGGTCTAGACACACTGGTTGCCAAAGTAGAGGCTCTTGAAATGGATGAAAAATCAAGAAACAAGAGTGTGAGAACCCATGTCTCACCTTATCACTTCAAAGAAACAAAAAGTGCTGGAAGTGCATTTATTTCTAACAATGATAGTGAGAACTCTTGTGCTTTGAGTGATGATGAAGAGGAAGTCAGTTTCTATGCTTCTAAACCCTCAAAGAAATCAACTCAAAGTAAAAATCAAAAGGATAAAGGAAGAACTGCTGACAGAAGAAATACAACTGCAGCCACAACAAAGTCTTCGCAACAAAACAATCTGTCAGAACCAATCACTGTGATATTGGATTCTGAAGAACAAAAAGCAGCATTTGCAGCTTTTAGTTCTAGTTTTCAAGCTTACCTGGGAAGCTCTCTAACTTCAGCAAATATCTGCCAGCAAGATTTGGAAGAACTACATCCTGATGTAGTGGAGGAGATGGATTTACAATGGCAGATGGCAATGATTGCTTACAGAGCTAAGCAATATCTCAGGAGAAACAAGAACTTGGCTGCAGCAAGCAAAACATCAAAGATTGGTGTTGACAAGTCGAAGGTAAGATGCTTCAAGTGCAATCTCTATGGACATTTCTCTAGAGAATGCAATCATCAGTAAAACCATGAGATGAGACAACATCAGCAGCATCAGCAACATCAGACTCAATCTCATCAACAATCAAACTCTCAAAGATCTCTACACAGACAACCTCAGCTGACCAATACATCCCTACCAACCACAAATGAATCAGCAGGACCTAGTAACTCAAAGGAGTCAGGGCTGATCATACTTCAAGATGGAACATGTGACTGGAGTATGTATGTAAAGGAAGTCTTGGAAGAGAATCAAGCTTTGATGGCTTACATGGAAAACAAAGTTCCTCCAATGGCTATAGAGGTAAGAGAAAGGTTGTGTTCATCATCATGTGTTGAGGAAGTTGAACGTTATAGAGTCCATGCTCAACAGTTGGCTGACAAAGTAAAAGAAACTATGATTTTGAATGAATCACATGTAAGAGAGCATAAATTATATCAAATCAAAATTAATTCTTTGCAAAAGGATTTAGAAAAATTTGTTTCTGAAAACTACAGCCTAAAAGCCCAAGTTGAGCATCTGACCACTTCCTTAACTAAATCCATGGCTGATCATGCATCAACTGAAGTGAAACTTCAGAAGTTTCAACTTTCATCTCAGCAATATGAGAAGCTGTTAAACTCCCATATTGAATCAAAGAACAGGTATGGGTTGGGTTATAATACTGTTGCACCACCAATAAATGATAATTACACAACTCTACCTGAAACAATGACCAACACATTGTCAAATCATTTTGTGCCTAGCACCAAATTTGAAACAAAAACAAATCAAATCAACATTAACAATGAAGCTGAGGTGAGTGAAACTGAGTCTTCTGAATCAGAATCATTAAAACATAATGACTCAGAATTTGATTATGATAAATGTGATGACTTGGATGATTCTGATAAACATGATGTTGATCAACTGAACATTGGTAAGAATGTTCATGTTAAAACTGGTCTTTCAAAAGTCCTTGAAGAATGACTTGGATGATTCTGATAAACAAGTGAGGAAGTACCTTCATCTCATGCAGATAAAGGTAAAAAGAAACACGTATCAACTAAACATAAGAAAAACTCTTCAGTTGAAGATCCACGGAAGGCAAATGTGATAAATCCGTAGAACATCTGCGGAAGAGTAAAGTTAAATCTCCGGAAGAAACATAAAAAATGACTGGCAACAAAAATGCTCAGAAAAAGTTGGATTTCAAGAAGACAAGGTCAGCTAAAGTTAAACAAGACTCAGTGGATGGTTCTTCTAGCAAAAGCAAGGAGAAATCAAGTGATCCATTGGAATAGGAGTTGAAGTTCCACAAGCTGAACAAGAAAAAGAAGTCCGAGGCTGCTGAAGATTCAGAAGAAAAATACTGCAAATGGTGTGATATGAAAAATCACAATACAGATGACTGCTACTTCAGCAGTTACTGTTCCATATGCAATATGAACAATCATATGACTTCTGATTGCTACTTCAACAAACATTGTGCAATCTGCAATAAAAATAATCATTCAACTCAGGAATGTTATTTCAACAAAAAGAACAAGACAAAGAACTCAAATAAGTCAAATGTTGAAGTATCTGAATCAGATTCTCAATCTTCTGCAAGTGACAAAGGATCAAAGTCCAAGAAAGTCCAACAAAAATCCAAGCAGAAAACATCTGCTGAGGACAAGCTTTGAAGAAAAGAGTATCAAATCAGTCAAAAACACCTCACAAAAAGGTGGATCTGTCAGACAAGAAGGCAAAAGTGAATGATGATTTCTTTGATAATTTTGAAAAAGAACTCCTGTGACTCAATCAAAACTGAAAGATGATAAAACTTTCAGAAATTCAGGATCAACCTCAAAAACAAAATATCAACCAAAGAAAGATAAGATAAGGTAGAATCAATCAAGAAAGAAGACACCCAAAAATCTGCCTCATCTTCAACAGAATCATCCTCATCACCATCAAATCAAAATGAATCAATTAGGACTGAAATTAATACTGAAACTTCAAGATTGATACATGAAGGAGTAACAATTTTAGACACTGCTGGCAAACCCAAGACAATTAAGGCTTGGTTTGTCAATTCTAATTGATTTCATTATTTGTGCAGGAACAATCTTGGAGAACTGACAACAAGTGGTATGTTGACATGGTTGTTCCAGGCATATGACAGGAAACTGTTCTCTTCTCCATGACTTCAAACATAAACATGCCTTATATGTGGCATTTGGTGGGGATAAGAAGGGAGGTAAAATAGTTGGTGAAGGAATGGTAACAAATGGTGTACTAACATTTGAAAAAGTGAATTATTGTGAAAATTTGCAGTACAATCTACTTAGTGTATCTAAAATTTATGATAAAAAATACACAACATTATTTGATGACACTAATTGTTACATTCCTAAGCCAGGTTTTTCTGTTCCAGAAGAATGGGTCCTTCTTAAAGCATCAAGAAAAGGAAACACTTATGTTTTGGATATGAACAACACAACACTCACAAATCATGAAACATGTCTTTTATCCAAGTCCTCTGAAGATGAATCTCAATTGTGGCATAGAAGACTTGTTCATTCCAACTTGAAGAATATGAACAAATTGGTGAAAAATGACTTAGTTGTTGGTCTGCCAAAGAAAGAATTTTATTGTTCAAATCACTATTCTTCATGTTACAAGGGAAAAAACATAGAGTGTCTCACAAAACCAAAACTGTCAACACTAACACTACACCACTCAAATTGCTTCATATGGATCTTTTTGGTCCAACCAATATGATGAGCATTAGAAAAAGGCAATATTGTTTGGTGATAGTAGATGATTTCACCAGATTTACCTGGGTCTTTTTCTTAAAACAAAAGAGTGAATCATCTGAAACATTAATGGACTTTGTGATCAAGATTGAGAATCAACTTGATCAAAAAGTTAAGATCTTCAGGAGTGATAATGGGACTGAATTTGTTAATACTGATCTAGATTCTTTTTGTAGGAATAAACGCATTGCAAGACAATTTAGTGCACCAAGAACTCCATAACAAAATGGAGTTGCTGAAAGAAGAAATAGAACTCTCATTGAAGCAGCTAGAACAATGCTAGCTGACTCTCAGTTGCCCATCACATTCTGGGCAGAAGCTGTGAACACAATATGCAATGTTCAAAACAGGACTTTAATTGTCAAAGAACATAATAAAACTCCTTATGAGCTATTATTCAAAAGAAAACCTTTTATAGGATATCTTAGAGCTTTTAGGGTGTCATTTATCTGTGTTAAACACTAAAGAACAATTGGAAAAATTTTCTAAAAAAGCCTATGATGGTTTCTTTATTGGATATTCATCCACATCTAAATCGTATAGGATTTACATTCCAGAACATAACATTATTGAAGAAACCCCTAATTTTTCTTTTGATGAATCCATTTTTACAACAACTGTAAAAGGATCATCTTGGTTATTTGATATAGATGCATTAACAGAGTCATTTAACACTGGATATTTAATCAATGCAGGTTTTGCTGATACATGCTATCCATTTGTTCCTCCATGTTTGAATGAAGTGTCACTATCTGCTGATCCTCCAAGGCCACAACCTTCAAATATCCTGCAGCAAGAATCAAATAATCTGACAAGTCAGCAGAATGAAGATACATCCAGAGAAGCAAATCCTTCATCCGCAGTTCATGAACATACATCCGTAGATGATCATCCTTCATCCGTAGATGTAAATAATGCTTCAACCGATGCTCCTAGGGTGAAGAGGATATTTTGCTTCGAAAAAACTTGTCAGCAGATCAACAACATCAATCCGTAGAAGTTGCTGTAATTCCTATGGATGCATAAAACGCTTCTGTAGAAGTTACTGCGGAAGAATACCATGAAGTTCAAGCTGATCCTGTTGAACCTGAAGAACACTTTGACTACTTCATAGACTCAACATCACAGCTGAATCCCTCTGCTCCAATGGATTTGAGGAATTTAGAATCAACCATCCCAGTTGATACTATTTCAACAACCAGAATTCATAAGTCTCATCCATCAGATAATATTATAGGAGACCTGAATGTAAGAACTACCAGAAGCAAAGGGGGAGTGGCCAACATTTGCTTGTTCACTTGCTTCTTATCTCAAGTTGTTCCTGTAAACATAACAACTGCTCTAAAGGACAATAGCTGGATTGAAGCTATGCAAGAAGAACTACAACAATTCAGAAAACAAAAGGTCTGGAAACTTGTAGACTTGCCTCAAGGTCAACATCTAATTGGAACAAGGTGGCTCTTCAAAAACAAGCTGGATGACAGAGGTATAATTATGAGAAACAAAGCTAACTGATTGCTCAAGGATATACTCAAGAAGAAGGAATAGACTATGATGAAGTCTTTGCTCCAGTTGCAAGAATTGAAGCAATCAGGGTCTTTCTAGCTTATGCTTCATTCAAGAAGTTCACTGTGTATCAAATGGATGTCAAGTGTACTTCCCTTTATGGAAAAATTGATGAAGAAGTCTATATGGCTCAACCCCCTAGCTTTGAGGATCCTGACTACCCACATAGAGTCTACAAGTTAGACAAAGCTTTGTATGGACTTCATCAGGCACCAGGAAAGTGGTATGAAACATTATCATCTTTCTTACTGAAGCATGACTACAAAAGAGGGACTATTGATCAGACTCTCTTTCTCAAACAAGAACATCAAGACCTTTTGGTGGTTTAAATATATGTAGATGACATCATATTTGGATCTACCAACAAGAAGCTTTGTCAGAGTTTTAAAGAGTTAATGAAATCTGAGTTTCAGATGAGCTCCATGGGAGAATTGACCTTCTTCCTTGGCTTACAAGTTCATCAAAAACAGACGGAATTTTTATCAATCAAGAAAAGTACATACATCAGATTTTGAAGAAGTACAATCTTGCTATTACATCTTCATGCAAAACACCTGCTTCAATAATAGACAAGATTGTGCCTGACCCTGCTGGAAAATCTGTTGATCAGAGATTGTATCGATCTATGATCAGATCCTTAATGTATTTAACTGCCAGTAGGCCTGACATAATGTTTGCTGTGTGTGTTTGTGCCAGGTATCAATCTGATCCAAAGGAGTCTCATCTGAATGCTGTCAAGAGAATTTTCAGATATCTAAAAGGAAAACCAGCTCTAGGACTGTGGTATCCAAAATATGGAGAATTCAGTCTTTACTCATACTCAGATAGTGACTTTGGAGGATGCAACAATAACAGAAAATCCACAACTGGTGGATGTCAATTTTTAGGACCAAGACTTGTTTCATGGCAGTGCAAGAAGCAAACCAATGTGTCTGTATCCACAGCTGAGGCTGAGTACATAGCTGCTTCAGCTGGTTGCTCTCAAGTACTTTGGTTGCAATACCAATTACTTGATTATGGTTACAATTTCCTTCAAACACCAATTCATATTGATAATTCAGATGCTATGTTTATAACTGCTAACCCAGTTTAACATAGTAAAACAAAGCATATTGAAATCAGATATCATTTTCTGAGGGATTGCTTAGAAAAAGGGTTGATCAAGCTAATCAAAGTGGATACAACAAATCAGCTTGCTGATTTATTCACTAAAGCCTTTGATTCAGTTAGATTTAACTTTCTAATTGAGTCTTTGGGTATGATTAACTTAGATTAATTCTCATCAATAAAGAAAAGCATGTGACTGTCCTTGTACATAGAGATTATTAAAAATAACTAAATAAAAATAAAAATAAAAAAATATATCCTTTTATTTCTGTGTTTGTTTCTGCATGACATGTGTATGGGAAATGATAGTACACTATGCCTTGGCTTACTTCATCAGCATCATTAAACTTCAAACTGAGTTAGAAAATTTTGATATGTGAGTAGGTTCATCTTGAGTGGAAACTACACTAAGAGCATGCCAAACATAATGAAAAGGTGACTATCTGTGGGAACTCCATTTTGAGGATCAAGCAAGTAAGTCTTATCCTGATGTGATCAAATCACTCACCCAAGCACACTATGTAAAACACTTTATAATCTTCTATCTTTGCAAAATCATATTCCCTCTATTTTGTGTGAACAAAGACCTGGGTATATGATTAAAAAATATGATCTTCTATCTCCCTCTATTTTGTGTATACAAAGACCTGGGATAAAAGCACCTTTGTTTTACGAAAGTAAAGACCTGGTGACTTTATGAGGATCATATCTCATCTCTCAAAAGAATCCTTTGTGATCAACTGTATTTTCTTAAAGAGCTTAAACATCAAATCATTAATGAGACTGCAATTCTGTCTCAAGATAGAACTTATAACTTACTGTACATAGTCTTTAAGTGTGACAAAGTGATGATTTGACTGACCAACGGAGGAAAAACTATAATGAGAATTGTAATGTGGAGCACATGATAGTTACTGATTAACAATCTTCAAAACATGATAAACTGCATGCTTAAGTTGATACATTACTCTTGTATGAATTTCAGTGGATCTATATACTCGCAATCAGGTGTTGTATCAGATCATAGCTCATCCAAATAATTAAAACAAGAAGGAGCTTAGTGATAGTATGATCCCATCTATATATATGCATGCTTGTATCGTTTAAGTCCTTTGTTTAATTTTTCTTCTTAACTGATTATCTCTCATTTGGACTGTCATATGCCTTTCATGCTTATTTCCAACATAAATTTATGATGAATGAAACAGTTTTACATTAATCACAAATTTAGGGGGAGTAAGTAATGCATGAAAATCAATAAAAAGCTGATTTTTATCAACACATCTTTGAAGGAATTGGAACTTGAGCACTAATGTGGATGCAGGATATAGGAAGTTCTCGTGTACTCAATTGTCATGCAAACAAAGTCAATAAGGTCCAACATTAATAAATGATACTATCACTTGATTGGAATCATACATTTAAAGTTTCAATGAAAATCATACAATTAAAGGTGCAATGAAACTTTAATATCCGCAGAAGTTTCAGTACAATTTCTGCATCCGCAGAAGTAACAGTGAAATTTCAGCATCAGCAGAAGGAAAAGTAAAAATATGACATTTTGCATAACCGTAGAGTTAGTAAACTACGGATGTGCAAATGACTTTGAAAGCATAATCCATGTTCATAGAATGTAATCTATGAATGAATAAGATGTACTCAATAAACAATGATGCTGCATTAATTTTTAATTAAGGCATCCGCAGATGTTATGATTCTTGAGATGTTCTGCGGAAGTTGTGAAACATCCGGAATAACTAAAGTCTGGAAAGGGATAAAAAGGAAGTGGGACCCTTAGAATTAATAAATGAAAATAATGTGTCCGCTTATAAATGAGGTTTTGAATTTAAGAATTCATTATTCACTTTTCAGAGCTCTTTTCACTTTTTGACCTAGAAAAACGGACTTCCTTTTCCCCCTTCCACAAACATTCAAACCTACAAACTCAAAACCTTAAAACAAACACGTAATCTTGATCATAGACTATTGTTTTAAAGATGACGAATAGGTTTATGAAAGAGCACAACGTGTGCGCATTCCTAAATGCTGATGATCCTGCATCGGAAGGATGTCGAGATATCATCAGATATCTTTGACGATCCAGGCTATTCTATGCCCTGACGACAGAGCCTGTGATCCATCAGTCGCACATTATCGACTTCTGGGAATCAGCCCGAGTGGAACAGAATGGAGAACATGAAGTTATCGTGGCTGAAATCAACACTGAAAGGTTGAGGATTGATGAGCAAAATATTAGAAGGTCGCTTGAATTGGGAGATCGAGAAGTAGGGCACCCTGATGTGTTTGAGAATGAGTATATAGAGAAGGTGTTCTATCTAATAAGATATGATGGATATTTCGATAAAGGGGAGATCAAGAAGGGAAGATTGTGCAAGCCATACAGGTTTCTGTGCCACATTTATCTCAAGTGCATATCTAACAGAAAGTCCGGATTAGATAGATTTTCTAGGCACATATCTTCAGGCATCATAGGAATCTTTGAAGGGAGGACATACAACTATGCAAAATACATTCTTAATTGTCTGTGTGACCAAGTTAAAGTACAAAGGTCAGACAAGATGTACATGTTCCCAAGGTTTCTAAAACTGATCATCAATGCTGAACTTCCGAGGATTGCAAGGGAAGGAGATGTATTTGTGTAAGCCCATCTTGGTAGGTCTGTCTTGAACAAGATCAGTGGCAAGTATCAAGGTGAAGATATTCCAATGTTTGCTCATGTGGTAGATGCGAATACCTCAAGAGTTGGTATGGGTAGAGCAACAAGGAGAGACATCTGCTGATTCTGATCATGCATCACACTCACCAAATCAAACACCCCCTCACCAACACCAATCACCAGCCAGCATAAACACTGAGCCCATCTCTCCTATTCATCATCATGTATCCCCACAACAACTATCCTCTTCCTCTCAAAACACCCAGCCTATCTCTCCTATACTTCAAGAATTACCAATAATTTCACTCTCATCATCACAAAACACTCAGCCAATCTCACCCTTCCAAACCATATCACTTCTGAACCCACATCCAGACACTCCTAAACAACCATCCCCGGAAAGAGCAAACACTGAGCCCGTGCACATAACTCAGTCTCAGAACTCTGTTCACACTAGTGAGACTGAGTTGATGTCACAAGCAAGCACTATTCTATTTCAGTCTCAAACTCACAGAACACAATGCTGTCTGATCATACTGAACCAGTATCTCCAATCATTAATCAGCAGCACATAGGTCAGCAACAAGCTCTAGAGCATGAAGATGAAGTGAGTGAACACTGTTCCAGTTCAGCAAGTGTAGCAGCAACTGAAGAAAACAAGAATGTGACTCATGCTGAAGAAGAAGAACAAGGGAATCTAGTGGATGTAATTGCATATCATGAAGATGACCTGAGTGACAAAGACATCCTTGTGAGTAAGAGCTATTTGGTTGCTGAGTACAATAAATTGGTGCTCAAATCAAATAAAAGAAAACAAAGAATTCAAGAGCTGAAAGGGATCATCAAAGAGAAGGATGAAGAACTAATAAAGAAAGAAGCCAGACTGAAAAGGCTTAGACATGATGCACCAAATAACAATGAAGTGATTGATGCTCTGCTTCAGCATGAACAAGAATTGCAAGAATGTGTTAAACATGAGAAGAATGAAAAAGAAAAGCTGATCTCTAAAGTGGAGCAAATCACTGATGATGTGTCTACAAAAACTGAGCTGATAAAGCTGAAAGATCAAGAGATTGAGCTGTTAAAGATGAAGATTTGTGCATTGGAAGATACCCCATCTGTCAAACAAACACAATCCTCTGAAGCTTCAAAGCAATTAATTATGTATTCACGGAAGAGAAAGTACTTGGGTGCTACTCAAAAGAAGGTGATCACTGTAGAAGATTCTCCTGAGAAGCCAAAGCCCACATCTGCTGAACACACTCCTTCAGTAGACTTAACTGATGTGAAGTCTACATCTCATAATGATAGTGACAGTGATGAAGAGTGGAATGAGCTAATCAAGATGGACTCACCAATTGACCATAAAGACTCAAAGGCTAATGATCTTCTAACAACTAAAGACATTACGGAAGAGAGGCCTGAGTCAACCATGTTTATGACACTAATAAACCATGGTTTCCCTTATGACATGGTTGAAAGGTTAAACTTGACTGAGATGAAGAATCTGCTGAAAGATCAAGCTTGCAAGATTCATGATTCCAAACTGTGACTATGAAGCATTCAGCACCTTTCAATCAATTCAAAAACAAAGAAAAAGTTGGGCCATTGTGACACAGCTAAGCTAAGCAAATACAAAATGACATGCTGGTTACAAGGTCACAACTATAAACCACATGAGTTAAAGGAAAGGTCAGTTGGAGAGCTTAGAAGAATGATGGAGCATGTAATGAAGGTTGAGCTTGATACAGGAGTCAGATTCAGAACTGAAGCTCCTAATCCTACTGTTGAGCATCATAACAAAATGGCTGCTGAACCAGTTGTGGTGGAAAGTAAAGATTAACATAAAGAAAAGGATAAGCTGATAAGAGAGCCAAGGACAGTTATCCCTGGAAAGGTATGGCCTCTGGGCATAACAATTAGAGAAATTAAAGAGCAAAAATCTACACTGATAAAACTGTATGACCATATCACAACTCTCAGTTCTGTGGAAGAAAATAAGATTATGGCCTGGAAATATGATCCAGACTGGGATTGTGTAATAATCAAAAGAACATCTGGAAGAATCCAATACTTTCATGGTGTGTATGTATTATTTGACATGATAAATGTCATTAGTGGGCTTTTGGGTTGGGTCGGATGCACATGTGATGACTACAAACATTTAACATCAAACTATCAACACTAGGAGTCTCTCGATTTTGTTTTTAAATTTTGTTTAGTTGGTGATTACAATAACGGTTATCTATTTATAATAATAGTTATTATTATTTAATAAAATCATAATGAGGGAAATGTTAAGTTAAAGGAACGAGGTTAACCTGAGATTTAATGTTGTCACATCATCCTCTTGTTAAAAGAACTTTTGTCCTGGAAATTAGAACATCAGGTTCACGAAGAACACCAGGTTTAACAATGATAACAAAAGAGTGGAGTGTTTATAAGCTTGCTTAGGATGGAGTTTCTGAAATTTCTAAAACAAGCCCCAAAACAAAGGAAACTTAAGGTTTCGCGAGACTTGTGAGCGTACATTATGATGATCCTGCCATACGGTTACGAATTTGCATGATCTTCTTAGTCGTCTCGTGCACAAGCTCAGGAACCGTAAGTTGGCTTTCTCCAACTTCTGTCCAATAGATAGGTGATCGCACTTACGTCCATACAGTGCCTCAAATGGTGCAGCCTTAATTGAGGTGTGATAACTGTTATTATAGGAGAACTCAACCAATAGTAAATAAGTTTCCCAACTGTTGTTAAAATCAATCACGCAGGCACGCAACATGTTTATCAGTGTCTGGATCGTACGCTCACTCTAACCATCAGTTTGCGGATGATGCGTAGTGATCATATCTAGCCAGGTCCCCAATGATTGCTGCAAAGATTGCTAGAAATAAGTGAACCGGGCGTCACGATCATATATGATAGATATTGGTACACCATGCCGAGAGACTACTTCCCTCAAGTAAATTCGTGTCATTTTCTATAATACCCATAATAATAATAATAATAATAATAATATAATAATAATAATAATAATAATAATAATAATAATAATAATAATAATAATAATAATAATAATAATAATAATATGAACAACTTAGTAATATAGTGGTTGAACAACTTTCTAATAACTTTCTAAGTTGAACAACTTAGTAATATCATGGTTGAACAACTTTCGTTATATATGAATTGGATAATAATAATAAATGAAAGCACAGTTCCATACTTCCATCTAACAAAAAGAAAAGAAAAGGAACGCGCATATCCAACCACTATTAAAATCCCTCCCTTGGTCAACCCCTTTCATTCTAGAAGCTCTTATCGGCTCCAACGAATTCTCAAGAAGTTTGGGATTACAATCCCACTAGTCACAAAGATCGCAGTCGGTTGTTTTATAGCCTCAACCTCTCAATTAAACATAACCAATATTACATCGACTCTCCGTCGTTATTGAATTTCTCTTGAGATTTTGGTGGCGACGCCGTCATCTGCCGTGAACCACCATAAGCATCAGCCCCTTCATGGTTATAATTGTTACTACACCATTGTGGACCACCAAATCACTCGTCTAAACGTGTTCGACTTCCTGGTTCACGATAAGGTAACCGAAATCATTTTCTTCCTTTTCAAAACCGCGTTCTGTGAAGCCCTGTTTTGAACTATCGTTTTGATTTGTGCAGCTTTGTTACGCCACTATCTACGGTCTCGTCGTTGTTATTTCAGATCCCTAATTGTTTCGGGTCAGGTAACAAGTCTGTACTGTTAATTGTTCCTTTCGACATTAACCGCTCTTATAATCCGTTGAATGTGGCTCCGGTTCCAGCAACCAAAAATATAATCAAATATTATTATCCTTGTTAATAGAATGGAAGGCGTGCCTATTGCTTCCTCTTGTTGCTGCTCGTTGGTTTTAAATCTTTATCCTAGAAATATGCAAAATGATAATGAATAAGATGAGAAGCATTACCTTATGGTGTTAAATATTCAATATATAACATACATATATTATACAAAAGTTATAATCGATGAAGTGGGCTCAAACCAACTCCCAACCTACTGATTTGAGTCCAATCTTTTGGTGGTATTAGACCCTGGTTTCAATTTTTTACACAAACGCTCTGTTTTCCAATCTTGTTATTGTTTCTACTTTAGTCACTCATATCATGCTTAATTTTATGAATACATCTCCAATATCACCTAGGTGCATGTAGACAACAGTTCCTTGAAAGAAATACTTGGTTAAGATTTTTATTCGTGGATATATTGGAGTTAAAATAATCAATTAAGTGGTCTACAACATATTAAAGAGCTTAATAAATTAAAACTGTTGGATGCTCGTGCTCTTCAAAATCATTAAATAAAATCCTACCATATAAACTCTAATGATTGAGTAAAGAAAACGTGAGTCATGTCGCCGGAAAACCGATAAGCCAACAAACCGCTCAAGTCATGTAAGTTCAGTAAGTATAACTCTAAAACACAAATAAACTGTAGGTTCGAATACTTATTAAGGACGACGTGGTTTGTTGCCCTGCGTGTTAAAATAAGGTACGGATTCCTGGTCCTTCTTATTTTAGTATAAATTATATTCTTCTGTTACTTTTTAGTACGGATATTTGATACCTTTAGTATTCCGTCTTCGTTTCCTTTGATATAACTCATTTGGCCTTTGACATTTTACTAGTCGTCTATTATTATTTATTTAATTATGCTCCGACTCGTTCGACTCATTAGTGTTACTTATTGATACCTGTAGCATGTAATATATATTTTATAAATTTGTGCTTATTATTACATGTTCCCATAAATATTTTATTGATACATTATATGCTGGTAGATATACTACTATTTGATTTAGCACTCTGTTACCCGAGCTTGTCCGACATGTCATTGTGGCGTTAATGACATGACACTTTTTGTGACGGTGTTTATAAATAGTTCACGGCGTCTCCGTTAACACGTTAGTACTCAGTAGTACTTTGGCCATATTTATTTGGGAGGCGGATGGATCGATCCTAGTTCAGTTCAGATTAGTTCAGTTCCGGGGATGGAATCATGTGTGTACGCCCACACACCATCTCATTGGTGCATAGTCTAGCTAGCTATGTGCTTATCAGTTCAGTTTGGCTCTGGGTACTTCTTATATTACACGACTTATTTTATTTATGTGTGCTCGTCGTGTAGATCAGTTCAGTTTCAGTATTAGATGTTCAATTCAGTAACAGACATAAGTATTATATTTTTAGAACCAGATTTCAGTTTCCAGTATTATATGATCAGTTCTGTATCAGTTTCGTGTGTAGAAATTTGATAATACATTTTATCGTTATATCGTCACTACTATTGTTCTTTCCGTCACTGAGCAACTTTTGGCTCAGCCGTATTTTCTTTTATGGTGTTTCTTATTTAATTGTAGGTAATCAGGGCATCTGGGAAATCAGTGAAGAGTGATTAAAGATCTAGATTATCTTTTAGTTTAATTGATGTAATGAACACCTTAATTAGGTTCATTCAGATTAATTGGTTGGTTTGAATTTATTTCTTTTGACAGCCTCTTTAATATCATGAATTTGGTTCTTGATTTGATATCTGTGATAGTCACACGTCAGCCTCACCGGGTTGGGATGTTATAGTTATGGTATCAGAGCAAAGGCTCTTTCCTGTAGAAAACTTAAACATTAATAATTAAACTTGTGAGGTAATGGGTAGACGTTGGGTTAGGATCTAACCTTTTTTCCAATCTAGATTCTAGTGCTCACACGTATATCTTCATTTCAGATGGCTCCTAAAAGACGTGTGAACAACCGTAATATTGATCTAACGTTGAGTTACCCGGACTTCCACCAGATCGTGAGGTAGAACTTACTATTGATCTTATTCCTTGTGCTGAGCCGATTTCTAAGGCACCGTATCGTATGGCACCTATGGAGCTTAAGGTGTTAAAGGAGCAGTTACAGGAGTTACTAGATTTGGGATTTATTAGACCAAGCGTCTCGCCTTGGGGTGCACCGGTCTTGTTCATGAAGAAGAAAGATGGTTCTATGAGACTCTGCATTGACTACAGGGAACTCAACAAGATCACTATCCGTAATCGTTACCCTCTGCCTCGTATTGATGATTTATTTGATCAACTTCAGGGTGCAAAGTGTTTCTCTAAAATCGATCTGAGGTCTGGTTACCATCAGCTAAAGATCAAAGATTCTGACGTCCTAAATCTGCCTTTCGTACTCGGTATGGTCACTATGAGTTCCTGGTTATGCCGTTCGGGTTAACTAATGCCCCGTCCCTATTCATGGACCTAATGAACCGAGTCTTTCGTAAGTTCCTCGATAAGTTCGTCATTGTTTTTATTGATGACATCTTAATTTATTCTAAAAGTAAGGAGGAGCATGAGAATCATCTGCGTATCGTGCTCGAAACACTACGTGAAAAGAAGCTTTATGCTAAATTTTCAAAGTGTGAATTTTGGCTGAGTCAGGTAGCCTTTTTGGGTCATGTCGTTTCTGTGGATGGTATTATGATGGACCCTGCTAAAATAGAGGCGATCACTAAGTGGCCTAGACCTACCTCAGCCACAGAAGTCCGTAGTTTTCTTGGCCTTGCTGGTTACTATCGTAGATTTGTCGAAGGTTTTTCTGTTATAGCTTTACCCCTTACGCAACTGTTGAGGAAAGGGGTTAAGTACTCTTGGAATGACGAACGACATAAAAGTTTTGAAGAGCTCAATAAAAGATTGGTGTCTGCTCCGATTCTCACACTTCCATCGGGCACGGATGGATATCAGATTTACAGCGATGCCTCTAAAAAGGGACTCGGATGTGTGCTAATGTAGCATGGTAAAGTCATTGCTTATGCTTCACGGCAGTTGAAACCTTACAAGGTTAATTATCCTACGCATGATCTTGAACTTGCTGCTGTTATTTTCGCATTGAAAATATGGTGTCACTATCTTTACGGAGAGACTTGTGATATTTTTACTGATTACAAGAGCTTGAAATATATCTTCACACAAAAAGAACTAAACATGAGGCAGAGAAGATGGTTAGAGTTGTTAAAAGATTATGATGCCAACATTCAGTATCATCCGGGAAAGGCCAATGTGGTAGCCGATGCTCTTAGCAGGAAGAGCTCAGGTACAGTAGCCTCCCTACAGCTACAGCCTCAGAATATTACCGATCTTGATAGATTGGGTATTGACCTACATATTGGCTAGAGCGACGGGTATCTCGCTAGACTTCAGATTGAGTCAGACTTAATATCCCGGATTAAGAATGCATAAAAAGATGATGGTGAACTCTGGGCAATCTTACAGAATATGGAGAATGGTAAACAATCAGAATTCAGAGTAGATGAGCATGGAGTTATTTGGTGTGGTAAGCGGTTGTGTGTGCCAAATGATTCGACTCTTTGAGAATCTTTATTAGCCGAAACCACATAGTTCATCATTCTCTATTCATCCTGGATCTACTAAGATGTATCGGGATCTTCGTCAGAACTTTTGGTGGAATGGAATGAAAGAGGATGTGGCTAAGTATGTTAGCCATTGTCTTACTTGTCAGCAGGTCAAGATTGAGCATCAGAGAGCTAGTGGTTTGCTTCAGCCACTACCTATTCCTGTATGGAAATAGGAGGATATTTCTATGGAGTTTGTGATAGGGTTGCCAAGAACATTCAAGAAGAATGATGCAATATGGGTTGTAGTTGACAGATTGTCAAAGTCGGCTCATTTTCTCCTAATTCAGCAAGGATTTTCGGTTAGCAAACTATCTGAAGTGTTTACACAAGAGTTTGTTAGACTTCATGGCACTCCGGTGTCTATCGTGTCTGATTGAGATCCGAGGTTCACTTCTCGCTTTTGGAAGGGTTTGCAAGCCGCATGGGGTACTAAGTTAAGGTTTAGTACGGCGTTCCATCCTCAAACTGACGGTCAGTCGGAGCGTACTATTCAGACACTTGAGGACATGCTTCGAGCTTGTACCTTAGAGTGGACCGGGAACTGGGATGAGTACTTGTGTTTGGTCGAGTTCACTTACAACAATAGTTGGCAAGCTAGCATTGGCATGGCACCTTTCGAATTATTGTATGGTCGTAAATGTAGAGCACCTATTTATTAGGAAGAGGTCGGTGAAAGAGTCATAGAAGGACCCGAGTTAGTTCAGATCACGAATGAGAAAGTTGCTATTGCTAGAGAAAAGTTAAAGGAAGCTCAAAGTAGACAGAAAAGTTATGCAGATCGACACCGTAAACTTTTGGAGTTTAAGGTTGGTGATAAAGTATTTTTAAGAGTTTCACCGTGCAGAGGTGTACGTCGTTTTGGCATCAAAGGAAAGCTCAGCCCTAGATTCATCAGGCCATTTGAGATTTTAGAGAGGGTTGGTGAAGTCTCTTACCGTTTAGCATTACCACCTCAACTCTCACATGTGCATAACTTCTTTCATGTATCTCTGTTAAGGGGGTACAATTATCATCCTCTTCACGTTGTAAATTATCCGCTTCATCTAATTCGTGAAGACTTATCGTTTGAGGAAGAACCTGAGGCCATCCTTGACCGACAAGAACGCATTATGCGTAAGAAAACTATTACTTTTGTTAAGGTATTATGGAAAAACCATTCTGAACGCGAAGCTGCATGGGAGATAGAAGACATAATTCGTTCTCAATATCCGTATCTATTTGCCTCTTAGTTATTATCATTTATGTGTTCTGGTATCAATTATGAGCTTATTAGTTATCTGTTTCTCGAACATCACATTAGTCATCCCTTATATGATTTCGTCTATCGAATCGATTACGTTTCAGCAATTGAATAATTATGAGTGATTTCGTTCACTTGTTGATTTTCATTACTTCGTGTACGTTATGTCATATCTTTGTTCGATCCGTACCTAGCAATTTCATGGACGAAATTATTTTAAGGGGGATAAAATTATAATACCCATAATAATAATAATAATAATAATAATAATAATATAATAATAATAATAATAATAATATGAACAACTTAGTAATATAGTGGTTGAACAACTTTCTAATAACTTTCTAAGTTGAACAACTTAGTAATATAGTGGTTGAACAACTTTCGTTATATATGAATTGGATAATAATAATAAATGAAAGCACAGTTCCATACTTCCATCTAACAAAAAAGAAAAGAAAAGGAACGCGCATATCCAACCACTATTAAATCCCTCCCTTGCTCGACCCCTTTCATTCTAGAAGCTTTTATCGGCTCTAACGAATTCTCAAGAAGTTTGGGATTACAATCCCACTAGTCACAAAGATCACAGTCGGTTGTTTATAGCCCTCAACCTCTCAATTAAACATAACCAATATTACATCGACTCTCCGTCGTTATTGAATTTCTCTTGAGATTTTGGTGGCGACGCCGTCATCTACCGTGAACCACCATAAGCATCAGCCCCTTCACGGTTATAATTGTTACTACACCATTGTGGACCACCAAATCACTCGTCTAAACGTGTTCGACTTCCCGGTTCACGATAAGGTAACCGAAATCATTTTCTTCCTTTTCGAAACCACGTTCTGTGAAGCCTTGTTTTGAACTATCGTTTTGATTTGTGCAGCTTTGTTACGCCACTATCTACGGCCTCGTCGTTGTTATTTCAGATCCCTAATTGTTTCGGGTCAGGTAACAACTCTGTACTGTTAATTGTTCCTTTCGACATTAACCGCTCTTATAATCCATTTAATGTGGCTCCGGTTCCGGCGACCAAAAATATAATCAAATATTATTAACCTTGTTAATAGAATGGAAGGCGTGCCTATTGCTTCCTCTTTTTGCTGCTCGTTGGTTTTAAAATCTTTATCCTAGAAATATGCAAAATGATAATGAATAAGATGAGAAGCATTACCTTATGGTGTTAAATATTCAAATATATAACATACTTATATTATACAAAAGTTATAATCGATGAAGTGGGCTCAAACCAACTCCCAACCTACTGATTTGAGTCCAATCTTTGGTGGTATTAGACCCTGGTTTCAATTCTTTACACAAACGCTCTGTCTTCCAATCTTGTTATTGTTTCTGCTTTAGTCACTCATATCATGCTTAATTTTATGAATACATCTCCAATATCACCTAGGTGCATGTAGACAACAGTTCCTCGAAAGAAATACTTGGTTAAGATTTTTATTCGTGGATATATTGGAGTTAAAATAATCAATTAAGTGGTCTACAACATATTAAAGAGCTTAATAAATTAAAACTGTTGGATGCTCGTGCTCTTCAAAATCATTAAATAAAATCCTACCAATATAAACTCTAATGATTGAGTAAAGAAAACGTGAGTCATGTCACCGGAAAACCGATAAGCCAACAAACCGCTCAAGTCATGTAAGTTCAGTAAGTATAACTCTAAAACACAAATAAACTGTAGGTTCGAATACTTATTAAGGACGACGTGGTTTGTTGCCCTGCGTGTTAAAATAAGGTACGGATTCCTGGTCCTTCTTATTTTAGTATAAATTATATTCTTCTGTTACTTTTTAGTACGGATATTTGATACCTTTAGTATTCCGTCTTCGTTTCCGTTGATATAACTTATTTGGCCTTTGACATTTACTAGTCATCTATTATTATTTATTTAGTTATGCTCTGACTCGTTCGACTCATTAGTGTTACTTATTGATACCTGTAGCATGCAATATATATTTTATAAATTTGTACTCATTATTACATGTTCCCATAAATATTTTATTGATACGTTATATGCTGGTAGATATACTACTATTTGATTTAGCACTCTGTTACCCGAGCTTGTCCGACATGTCATTATGGCGTTAATGACATGACACTTTTTGTGACGGTGTTTATAAATAGTTCACGGCGTCTCCGTTAACATGTTAGTACTCAAGTAGTACTTTGGCCACATTTATTTGGGAGGCGGATGGATCGATCCTAGTTCAGTTCAGATTAGTTCAGTTCCGGGGGATGGAATCATGTGTGTACGCCCACACACCATCTCATTGGTGCATAGTCTAGTTAGCTATGTACCTATCAGTTCAGTTTTGACTCTGGGTACTTCTTATATTACACGACTTATTTTATTTATGTGTGCTCGTCGTGTAGATCAGTTCAGTTTCAGTATTAGATGTTCAATTCAGTAACAGACATAAGTATTATATTTTTAGAACCAGATTTCAGTTTCCAGTATTATATGATCAGTTCTGTATCAGTTTCGTGTGTAGAAATTTGATAATACATTTTATCGTTATATCGTCACTACTATTGTTCTTTCCGTCACTGAGCAACTTTTGGCTCAGCCGTATTTTCTTTTATGGTGTTTTCTTATTTAATTGTAGGTAATCAGGGCATCCGGGAAACCAGTGAAGAATAATTGAAGATCTAGATTATCTTTTAGTTTAATTGATGTAATGAACACCTTAATTAGGTTCATTCGGATTAATTGGTTGGTTTGAATTTATTTTTTTTGACCGTCTCTTTAATATCATGAATTTGGTTTTGATTTGATATCTATGATAGTGACACGTCAGCCTCACCGGGTTGGGATGTTATAGTTATGGTATCAGAGCAAAGGCTCTTTCCTGTAGAAACTTAAACATTAATAATTAAACTTGTGAGGTAATGTGTAGACGTTGGGTTAGGATCTAACCTTTTTCCAATCTAGATTCTAGTGCTCACACGTATATCTTCATTTCAGATGGCTCCTAAGAGACGTGTGAACAACCGTAATAACTCGAATGGCTCCTCATCTGATGCAAACTTGGAAGCACTGGTCACTAATGCGGTCAACACCGCTATTTCGGGGATGCTCCCTAACATGATGGCTCAGACTGCCCAAACTGTTTTCTAGCAAATGCAGCAGGCTAATATGGTTGTAAACCAAGGGACACCACCTATTGGCAATGCCACTGGAATGCCACCAGTTAGAAATGTTACTGAAGCACCACCATCCGGGAACGCCACTGGCGCACCACTTGGCAGAAACGCCACTGGCGCACCACTTGGCGGAAACACCACTGGCGCACCACTTGGTGGAAACTCCATAGGGGCATCATCTGGTG
Source organism: Flaveria linearis (assembly GCA_024085815.1). NCBI lineage: Eukaryota > Viridiplantae > Streptophyta > Magnoliopsida > Asterales > Asteraceae > Flaveria > Flaveria linearis. The sequence goes on from CM044001.1 coordinate 12,874,094, forward strand.
GTAATGCCACAGGGGCGCCACCTGGTGGAAACAATACAGGAGCACCCTCCGGTGGTAATACACCACCACCCCGTGATGGTATTCATGTTTGGTTGGAACGTTTTCAGAAGCAAAGGCCTAAGTCTTTCAGTACTTCTAGCGATCCGGTCGAGGTGCAAAATTGGATCAGTCATATTGAGAAATTGTTTGAGGTACTTGGTGTTGAAGACATATACAAAGTAAGGCTGGCTACATACAAGTTAGAGGATGATGCTCATAGATGGTGGAAAACTGTGAAACAAGCTAGAGGAGGAAACAAATATGCAGGTACACTTCCTTGGGATGAATTCCGAGGATTGTTTTATGAGCTTTCGGTGTTTCCTTTCGACTGAGGGCGTCGGCTACCACATTAGCCTTACGCGGATGATACTTGATTGCACAGTCGTAATCATTGAGCAATTCCAGCCACCGTCATTGCCGTATATTCAGCTCTTTCTGATCGTATATGTGCTGGAGGCTCTTGTGATCTGTATAGATCGTGCACTTGGTTCCAATAAATAGTGTCTCCAGATCTTCAAGGAAACACTAAAGCTCCTAGTTCCAAATCATGCGTTGTGTAGTTCTTCTCATGCACCTTGAGCTATCTATATGCATAAGCTACGACTTTATTGCGTTACATCAGTATATATCCCAAACCCTGGATGGATGCATCACAATAAACAACAAATCATCAGTTCCTTCTGGTAAAGCTAGGATCGGCATGCTGCAAAGTTTGTCTTTAAGCACCTGAAATGTTATTTCTTCTTTGCTGCCCCATTGGTAGACGGTTCCCTTGTGAGTTAGGGTAGTCAAAGGTTGTGCCAATTTTGAGAATCCTTTGATAGATTGTTTGTAATAGCCTGCCAAACAAAGAAATTTTTGCACCTTAGTAGGCGTTTTCAGTGTCGGACAATACTTGATTGCTTCAACCTTTGAAGGATCCACATGTATACCCCTTTCGTTCACCACATGCCCAAAAAATTGCACTTCCCACATCCAAAAGTTGCATTTTGAGAACTTTGCATACAGTTGTTCATTCTTTAACAAATCTAGAATGATTCTCAAGTGTTTCTCATGATCTTCCTTATTCTGAGAGTAGATTAGTATTTCATCAATGAAAACAGTGATGAACTTATCCAAATAAGGCTTGCATACACGATTATGAGGTTCATGAAAATTACTAGGGCATTTCTCAGTCCAAAAGGCATTACCACGAACTCGTAGTGCCCATAGCGAGTCTGAAATACCGTCTTTGAGATATCTTCCTCCCGAACCCGTAATTGATGATAACCTAATCTCTGATCAATTTTGAAATAGTAGCTTGATCCTTGCAACTGGTCAAACAGGTCATCGATGCGTGGGAGTGGATATTTGTTCTTGATCGTCACCTTGTTCAGCTCCAGTAGTCAATACACATTCTCAAGGTTCCATCTTTTCCTTTTCATAAAAAGCAATGGAGCTCCCCAAGGTGAAGAGATGGGACACATGAATCCTTTGTCCAGCAATTCCTACAATTGCTTAGACAACTCTTGTAGTTCATTCGGTGCCAAACGGTACATCGTCTGAGTGATCGGAGCAGCTCCTAATGCTAACTCTATCTGAAACTCCTCCTACCTGCGTGGAGGAAGGCTAGTTAAGTCTTCTGGAAATACTTCCGGAAAGTCTCTGAGAACTGGAATATCTTCAACACGCTTCTTATCCATCTTCTTCTCTGTAACTAGTGTCAGTATAGCGAAATGTCTTTCCTTGAGACATTTATGCGCCTTCATATATGAGATGATGCCCACCACAACACCAACTATGAGGTAACTTAATCAGTTTGTTTCCATGAATGATCTCTGTTTGGTTTTTGGACAACCAATCCATTTTAACCACGACATCAAAACTACTATGGGTAATAGGAATCAGATTTATATTGAACAAATGTCTAGACAAACCTAGATTACATATGCCAAGCACATGGGTGGCGGTTGTAGTTCTATTATCGGTTACTTCTATGGTAGATTCTGGAACTTAAGCTGGTAAGAACTACCTCTAGCAGTCCACTTAAGTTACTGGGTATGAAACTTCCATCGGCACTCGAATGAGATAATGCTGAAGCAAAACTACTATTCCTGTCGGTTTCCTATCTTCTTGAGACTTGAACAATTTCTCTTTAAATACACAAATTGTCCACACTCATAGCATCTCTTTGTGCTTCTTGTGCCTGAGGTGACTTGTCCGGGATGTTCACGCGATGGTTGTTCACGCGACGGTTCTTGAAGGTATGGCCAAATTTCCCCACAACGCTCTCAAATGTTTTTATTGCACGACCCATGGCGATTATAGTTGCACTTGTTGCTTATAATGGAAAGGGGGAGATGTAATGAACGAGGTTGTCATAATATCTTGCTATTTGGTCCTACGCCAAACGAAGTCAGCTAGAAAAATCCAATTGAGTCCCACCACTGGGGAACAAACAAATGTAACGTAAACTTAAACATGATAAATATCAAATGAAATGAATGTTGGAACGTTGAAATTACCAAGACTCTAAGTCTTAAGATCAATCCAATGAACAAGGACTACGTGTGCAGAGAGTATCATCACTTTATTACAACTTTTGAAGATCTAGCATATTGTAGATGGATAGTATTGCACGATCACTGAAATGCTAAAAAGAGCAACATCTCATAGAGATTAGGACAAATGCCATAATATAAATCTCATTAAGGCTCGAGGTAGATGAGAACTTTCATACGAGTAGGAATGAAGAATTTGGTTCCATATCAATTGTGAAGTTTTATGAGAATCGAGACTCTCATGTCCCAAAGTATAGAAATGAAAATTTGTACTGACTATGACCGTCAGTTATCACCCGACAGAGTTCGCCAGACTTCTCATGCACGACAAATTACAATTACGTGTGCACCCGTGATAGTAATTTGCTTTGCATGCTCACCCGTAGTTCCGCCCATCCGAGCTAACATACCTTTTCAAGTACAGAGTATTATCAACTATAGAAGTATCAAAGATATTATCATTAAACCAAAGGTCAATTAACCAAGGTTGTACGAAGAATCAGTAAGATAAGTAAGATAGTATTATCGTAAGTAAACCCTGATAATTTATCTCCCAATGTCTATGATAACCGCCAGTGCAGCTATTTCCTGCTCCACAAGGCAAGGAAGAGAAGTAGCAAGGTAGGTAAAGAACGTATGATAGAAATAGCTCTTATTCGAAAGAGCATTCAACAGGAGGCTTAACATGCTCCCAATAAACCATCCAAGTCAGGTACCAATGTATTGTATCCCATTCAAAATGTATGATGTAAAAGGTACGGTAATTTATTAATCCTATTTAACCTTCTCATGACTCACAGTAACTTGGATTCACCTACGCTAAGGAACAGACGGTAACAACAAGGAATCAGGACGAACTGGCCTTTCCCCTTAGACTTATCATAAGAAGATGAAGATACCATCCCTGTAGTCAAACACTCACAGGAATATGCCAAAGCAAACAGTTCTCAAGTAAGCAAAACAAGTAAGTATAACTTAATAATCTACGTGTGTGTAACTAATGCAAATCTAGCGTCTAAAATGCAATGCAAATGAAATGTACATTTTAGTTCGTTATAACTAATGCTCTGATACCAATCTATCACACCCTCAAAATCCACTAACGGGGTTTTACCGTCAGGCGTGTGACACACCAGGATCTCAGATAGCACCAGTTACACATGAATCAATAATTATAAAACATCACATTAAGAAATCAAACTTTTAAATCAACCATAAACGTTTCATACTTGCGAAAGCGATTTGAAAATAGTATGTCAACAATAAATTGTATTGACATGCCTTTAAACCATAAAAGTTAATAATGTTTAACAAAATAAAATGTTTGAGATGTAATGTATGCCATGCATCCCTAGCTAAGTTCCTAACCTTGAGTGTTCCTGTGACCTGAGAAAACATGCTAAAATATGTCAACATAAAGTTGGTGAGTCCACAGGTTTAAACAACAATTAATGTGTGAGAAAGCGTTTCATATGGTTTAGTATATAGAGTATAATAATAGGTAGTTAGCCTATAAACAAGTTACTTAGTGTTTCAAACACAAGCTGACTGTGTGTGTTTTATGCCTTCCACCATGTCTATCACAGACCGTGGCAACTGATAGGTCAATTAAGCACTCGTTCGACCTCCAATCAAGCTAGCGCGACTAGCCTGGGCGGGTTTGTCAAACCCAGTAGTACCACTCAGAATTACCTCGCTAATCACATCACTAACGGTTTAATATTGTAAGGACTTTCAAATGTGTCTACACTAACATAACAGGCGATATCAATAATACTGACAACCATAACAAAAATAGTGTTTGCATGTTTTCTACCCCGAAAAGGAAAAAATGTAAAATGGGGTCGTGAAAACTCACCTTAGGGTGTACGACAGACAATGAAACCAATTACCACAAGAGTGACCTCAACCTATTACACAAATAGGTTTATAAGTTTGTGCAAAAAACATCCTTACCATATCCAAGTCATATCACACAATATTCAACAAAATCAACGCATAAAATCAAGCTTTGACAACACTTCACACCATAATTCATTATAAATCCTGTATACATTATTTTGAGTTCAATCTACTTGGAGGTGTTCCAAGACTCATGGGGTTACTTCCCAAATCATTATTTTAACCATAACTTCATCAAAATAAAACCATGTATCAAATTACTTGACCCTTTGTTTGTTGTCAAAAAGAACAGTTTTGACCTACCTTCACTAAAAAGGCAATAACTTGAGTTTTACACGTCCAATTTAAGTGTGGTTGGAAACTAGATTAGAAAATACACAATTTGGACCCAAGAAACTCAGTGATTGAGTTTGTTATTATCAAGTTTCAACGTGCACAAGTTGGCTAACAGAATCTGCCAGAATCAGAAAACATTAAGTTCTAGTCCTAACGTGCATCCTAACAATATTCAATGATTTCACAAGACCATGTTATCAACTAATAAAAGTTTGAAAACTCATCCAAGTGTTTTTATATGTTCATAATTTTTATAAACTCAAACCACACGACTTATACCCAAACCATTTTTCTATGATCATATCCAAATTGGACTAAATATGGATGGAGGTCAAAACTATATCAAACGAACTCGTAATTAAGTGATTGAAGTGGCTACGTGTCCGTATCTCAAAGATCTATCATCACCTCCACTTGTCATTGCCGGTTGCCGCCATATCCACCTCCGAAATGCTTAGCAGTCTCTAGAAAACAGCCAAGGCGCACTGCTCTGTTTGGAAAAATAAAAATCAGGCCTCCTGGCCTTAAAATCAAACTCCTAATGGGGAAAACTTTCGCCTATATGTCTAGAAGCTCCTATAAAATTTTAGGATCGATTCAACGGTTAGATCTTCGGAGATCATCGGATCTCTGCTACAATGTTCTTGAAAATGGGAATAGAGGTGTTGGGGGATGATTTTTTGGAGAGTGGAGGTTAGGGTTGAGTTTTGTATGGTGTGTATGTATTGTTTTACATGATAAAGGTCATTAGTGGGCTTTCGGGTTGGGTCAGATGCATATGTGATGACTACAAACATTTAACATCAAACTATCAACACTAGGAGTCTCTTGATTTTGTTTTTAAATTTTGTTTAGTTGGTGATTACAATAACGATTATCTATTTATAATAATAATATCTATTATTTAATAAAATCATAATGAGGGAAATGTTAAGTTAAAGGAACGAGGTTAACCAGAGATTTAAGGTTGTCACATTTAAAAATTATAAGAAATAATAAAAGCATTTTATTTTTAGAAAGGAATAAGTTGGGTGAACAAGCATTCTCATGAATATGTTTTTTCAAATGTTAATTAAGTCTTCCATGTTTAGGATCTCGATAGATCGGTTCAAGACGCTTTCTGATCGGTTATTTGATCACATACGAAGGTGAGTTCTTCGGCCCCATTTTTAAATATTGTTTTATTTAGACTGCTTTGGGGGAAAAGGATGATTAAGTGTTTTTATACACATGATGGGTAAAACGAGGATAATGTATTTGTGACGGTATATGTTTTGGTCAATAATATAAGTGTATGACTATTGAGCCCTAAATCCCCTCATAACCATTAACCTCGAGGAGGCCGCAGACTATATTGGTAGATCTATCGGGTTAGAAGGATCCGCTCTGACGACCAGTCGCGCTGGTTAGAAAATGTGGCGAGAGAGTTTATATGTTTGGACTGTTGTGGGGCAACGATGTGTTTTTTGAATTGATTATGAACTTATGACCTGATTGTTATCATAGTACCTAGCTAGTCTATGTTAAGTATATTATCTCGCTACATCATATTGATTTTGAAAACTGAAAGTTTATAAGTTTTAAAACCCGAATGCTCACCAACTTTATGTTGACTAGTATTTTTCATGCTTTTCAGGGTTATAGGTAAGCTCTGATTGAATTAATGGAATATGTCTTTGGAGGGCCAAACGTGTCAGTTGATTACCTATTGTGAAGTTCCAATGAACAAATGTTGTCAGTTTACTGAACAAGTTAGTTGTGAATAAAACTGAATTTCACTATGTTTTTCTTAAAAGCGTGTAAAGGTCTGACCCTTTGTAGTCAACAGTTTAATTATTAATGTTTGACTATTATCATTGGAATAATTCCAACTTCCGTTATCACCACGTCACGTGACTTTCCGCTGCAATTTTCTGGGCGTGGCATAAAATTTGTAGTTAATTTCGGTAGTGTTTTTTTCTCGTAATTGTGTCATAGTTTGAGACGTAAAAAATTGTGTCGCAAAAAAGCGTAGTAAACCACCCTTTTTCTAGTAGTGATACGCCTAACTTAAGACATACAACAAATAAAAAATAAAAATAGTAAGACCCACCCCACCCCCTCTTCATTCCAGCCGACTAGTCCACCACCCCTTCCACATTCCAGCCGACTAGTCCACCACCCCTTACTCATTCCAGCCGACTAGTCCACCACCTCAACCACCACTGAACCCATGGTTTTCACCGCCACCACCATCAGTATACATCAATGACTTCATCAGTAGATTACCAGCATGTCTTGCCAGTTTACATCTTCGTCACTAGTTGCAAACGGCAACTTGATTGAAGGTGAAATCCTCATGATTATTTCTTCAAATCCCATGCTTACCCGATTAAAACTATTCAACAACTCATTTTACGACACCTTGTAGGAGAATTGGGTAAAAGTTATGATTTGAAAGAGTTTAATGTTTTCAGCTATCAATTTCAAGGTCATTGTCTAAATCTTTGTTACGATAAAAAACTAGGTATGGAGCGTGGTTCGAAAATTCCGATGAGATTCCTTAATCGAGTAGTGTGATCATGCGAATGACATTTTGGTCATTATGTCAAATAAATAAGCTTATTATGTCTATTATGTTCATTGTATTATGTCAAATACTAGCACATTATGTCATATATTTTCATCAGTTGTTATATGTATTACCATCATATTTTACATTTTATACCATTTTATGATATTTTTATTATATTTTTATAGATTATATAAACTTACTATTTATTATTGTGTTTTACAATTATAAGTACACAATAATATTATTTCATCAATATATCTTTCAAAACTTATAAATTCAAGAGAACATAATATGTTATTTTTGTTATTGTTTTTTATAATTTATATAAACTTGTTATTTATCATTGTGTTTTGCAATTAGAAGTGCATACTAATGTTATTTCATTAATGTATTTTCAAAACTCATAATGTGCAAAATAATACAATGTGTTATTTTTATTATTGTCTTTTATAGATTATATAAACTTGTTAGTATCTTTCATTGTGTTTACATTTAGAAGTACATAATGATATTATTTTGTCAATGTATTTTTCATAACTTATAGTGTTTAAGATAAAAAATGACGATCATAAAAACACAATGAGTTATTATTTTATCATTGTGTTTTATGTTTTATATTATATAATGTTATTTTATTTTTGTTTCTAATGTACTATATTAATTGGTAGTTAATTTATCATTATATTTTACATACTACAGATACATATTAGTGTTATTTCACCATTATATTATTTTAGAATTTATTATTATAGAAAAACAAAATAACTAACAAAAAGACACAATGAATTACACTGGAAACACAATGACGAGCATAAATCATAAGGTAAAAAATGGAAAAAGAAGTTTATTACCTTTTTATTTAATGATATGGTACTCATTATAAAGATAAAAAACGCTCGTGTTTACGGTGTAATTTTTATAAAAAAATGTTTTTTTATATAAAAGTTATAAACATTTAAAAAATTAAAGAACTTGAAAAAAGTCAATAAAAGTAGCTATGCCTAAATTACCCCTTTAACAAATTCCTTCCATACAATTAGAATTTGTAATGCATCAGATTAAAATATCATAAACGAACTATAATCTATAATTGTTGTCACTACCGCGGCCACCACCGCCGCCGCCACTATTTATGTATTTTAAACCCTAAACACTAAATCCGCTACTACGACCGCCACTGCTACTTTAGGTGTGGTGGTAGCAGTGGCGGGGTTAGGGTTTAGGGTTTAGCAGTGGCCGCCTCTGCCGCCGCCGCCTCTACCGCTACCGCTATGCATATATGTATATTTGTGTATGTATACATAGGTCGTATTTATGTTGTCCTGTGCACATGTTCCTGCATATACATAAACTCATATATCCATTCATGTTATAAAATAAGTATTCTATGAAATAGTTTGCTGGGGTGTACATATGGATACACAAGTGTATAATATGTATAAGTTTGTGACACGAAAGTATTCAAGTATGTATATAGAATCTGTGCAAAAGAAAGGAAAAAATTGTTTAAATTACATAAATAGAAAAAAAACATATGGTTGTAGAAAATGTGTAGCAAATGGTTCCATATGATGTCAGATACAAGTGTGGTATGTTGCACTAAACAAGTAGAAGGGACATGAACTAGACTTGAGAGCTCTAAGTTCTTTAATACTCGTCTTATTATGTTGCCTAATAAGATACATATATTGATGGCTATGTTTCTTTTATATCTTCCATTATCATAGTCCTCTTAAACAAGTAAAACTTTCATTGTATATGTTTGCATATATGTTTGTATGGACATGTGGGTACGTATATATATGTATCTGTATATGTGTTTTTAGTTTTTTAAGTACTAAACCTTGTGGAGTTTTAGTTACAGATTGATAAGATGTCATTTGATACAGAATGGATATACACAATGAGACCCACGAGTGGTTTTTTTAATCCGTCATTTGTACCACATGTCAAACACTTCTTGGATTTTTCTTTCGCTAATGCACCCAACAATCAAAGTCAAAATATAGGAGGGGTCGGGGTGTTAGTATCTGTGTGGCTATGTAAGAATTGTCGTTTCAAGACGAGGGATAAGGTTAAGGGTCATCTATACGACAAAGGATTTATGGATGATTATAAGGTATGGTATATTTACGGTAAAACATTTAATACCTAAGATGTGGGTCAATGTTCAAACCCCGGACCATCTTACCATGTAGGTCAAGACATTAATGATGATCATGGTGAATATAGTTGGTATAATGAAATGGTTATAGAAAGCATGCATCAAAATCATCAATCATATTATCAGCAATGACTACAAGATCCAAATGAAACAGCTGTGACATTCTATACTGTGTTAAGGCAATTAAAAGAGCCTTTATGGGAGGGCTCTAAAAACGCTACGACACTTTCCACAACCGCTAGATTATTAAACTGGAAATCACATTGTAATGTTTCAAACTCGATATTTAATAAACTACTTCCTATCATCTAAGATATTTTTCCTAACAGTAATAAGCTACCTAGAAACTTTTATGAGATCAAGAAGATTCTAAAGCCATTTGAGTTGTATCACAAAGGATTCATGTATGCATTAACCATTACATGCTTTTCATTGGAGAATATGCTGATATAGACCATTGTAAGGTATGTAATGCAAATATCTATAAGAAGAGAGGGAACAAGGTGCCTAAGTTAGTCATGACCTATATGCCTATTGGACCACGACTTCAAAGATTGTTCTATTCAAGGAAAACAGTCCAACATTTGACTTGGCATGCTAATCACGTTAGAGAACCAGGAAAGACGAGTCTTCCTAACGAAGGGGAAGCATGGTGCCATTTTGACTCAATATATCCTGATTTGCACAAGAGACACATAATCTTCATCTCGGGTTGTGTAGTGACGGGTTTAGAAAGGGGTCTCCGTATTCTTGTTGGTCAGTGTTTATTATGGTTTATAACCTACCTTCTTGGTTGGCCTTGAAAGAGAGATACATACAACTTTCATTGATCATCCTTGGTCCAAAGAATCCAGGGTAAAATAAAAAATTACTCATTTTACTTTCTAATCAAATTATAATTTTCTTATTTTCTTCAACAGTTAAATTATCTTAATTTCCTTATTCTAAGAAATTCTTTTGTTCACATTTTAACTCTTCAATTTCTTAATAGTTCATGATTGTTTATATACAAAGCTTCATATGTTATTTTCTTTGTAAAATGTATTTGAGAAATACGTGATGGGTTATTTAAAATAAATATTAACAAAAAACATTTATTTAACACGTAGAACATACGGGTTACTAACCTAATGTTATCAATACATTATCTTCCAAATTTTGTAGTTAATTAATTATGATAAGATTTCTAAAGATCATAAAGTTTGGCGTATACTTTATAATAAATTAAACAATTATTGCCACCATTAATCTTATTATTAAATTATGGGGAGAAAAATAAAAATAAAGGGGCAAAAATATAAAAGGAGGGATTGAGTTTCGAATCCAGGTGCTAGGTGTGAAGGTAGAGCTCTTTGGGACCAGAAAAACATCAAACCTAAACCACATGCTTGGTTTTGTTGGAAACATACTACCACTATCAAAAAAGAAGTGAGGATTGGTTTATCATTGATATTTAAGAAGTGAGGATTGGTTCATGATATGTTTATATTGCATCATTGGTTATAACTTTTAAAAAAATATATCTTTGATCTTAACTAGTTTGTCAAACGTAACACCTGCGATCTTTGATGTGCATTGCCGTTAACTATTCCAGTTAAAATATATGTTAAATGTCTTTAATACTACTAGAAAATTGTCTCGTTTCCTACACAAATATGTGTAGCAAATGTGTAGGAAACAAGGATTTCCAACTCATTTGCGACGCAAAAGCCGAGTAGGAAAAAGCCTCATCGGAAATCATTTACAACGCTTTTGCGACACATTTCCGACACAAAGTCGTGTTAGTAATTTACTACACATTTGCGACACATCTTATTTATTTACATTTAACATTTATCTGTTTTGTTTATCAGTATATTATTATTATTATAATAATATTATATAATTTTAATTATTATTTAAACTTTATATAGTTGTGACGCATTTCCGACACATTGTTTGTGACATATTTGCGGCACAACCAATTTTGTAACGTATATGCGACGCACCAAACAATTATTTACAACACTTTTGCGAGGCTTATATGAAAAAAGTATGATTTGGTTAAAACCTATAGATAGAAAAGATTATAATTAAAATTAAACCAAACTACAGTAAATCTTCAAAGGGTTAGTAGTATTAATTTTCAAAGATAAAATACTATTCATTACAACCAAGTTTTAGTATAATCTTCAAAACCTTTGTAATGTATGTAACGCCCAGAAATTTCTCGAAGCAAGCCATTTAATAATAATGGGCTTTTATGGGTAAATTTAAGAAAAAAAGGTAAATTAGTGGGCTATTGATTAAATCAACCTTAACGGGCTATGTTTTGGTGGGTTTAAGGGCCCTTAATCAGCCCTTAAACATGCATGATCAGCTCCATTCCAGCATTTGCATCCCTAGCCCCCAAATTCGTAGAGAGAGAAAGTAGAGAGAGAAAGTGAAGAAAACTCAAGATTTAGAGCTTCAAAGGTTAAAGGATTGAAGATCTGGGCGTTGGAGCATCAAACCCTAAGAGAAGAGGAACAAATCCAGTTAAGAATCAACCTCTAAACCCTTCTGTAGATCAAACCCGGATTCTAGGGTTTTGGGTTTTGAAAAAGGTTCAAAGAAACACATAAAGGTCAAATTTTTACGTATGAAAACGTGTAAAAAGGTTAGAAATGGTTTCATGGAAGGTAAACCAAGGATTTGGACGTAAAAAGTTAAGATTTTGGGTTAAAACGGTCTGGTTCGTCATTTTTATGCATCCAGCGAAACTGTGCCCCGATCAGCGAAACTGAGTATTCATCCAGCGAAACTGTGCGTGCATCTAGCGAAACTAGGAGATTTACAGTTTCGCTGGTGCGAAACTACAGTTTCGCTGGTGCGAAACTACAGTTTCGCTGGTGCGAAACTACAGTTTCGTTGGTAATTTCGCTAGTGCCCAGGTTGATCTATAGACTTAGCGAATCTAGGAAATTCCAACGAAAGTTGGGCGCTCATGGCAGCGAATCTGTCCAGCGAAACTGGCAGAAGTGCTACCCAGCGAAACTGGTAGCGAAACTGGTAGCGAAACTGCCAGCGAAACTGTCAGCGAAACTGGCAGCGAAACTGGCAGCAAAACTGTGAAGAAAATAACGTTTTGTGTATTAACTTCCGTGCAGCTCGTGTATTCGGACTATAGCTAAGTGACTTAGAATTAAACTATTTGGCTAAGTTCAGGTGAGTTCTAGATCCCCTATTTTATACATGTTTTAAATGTTTTGGGGCGATATGCATACTAAAATACATACTTTTATGATCAGTTCGTTTAAAGTAAAGTTTTATACACTATCTTATATGGGAGATGGGGTTTTCTAATGAATTGATAATGTGCTTTCCTTATTGTGATATGACCTTTGTAGCAATGAATGGTCTTGTAATGTGTTGTGTTATATTATGTATAACTTAAACATGAAAGTGAAACGTAAAAAAAGGTTATTGGGCCCATAACGTGTACCTTGATAAAGTAAAGCCTTGCAAGCAATTGATAAAGGAGGGTTGCATTCATTGTGCCCTCACCCTGATAAAGTAAATGCTCGAACAGGCAGGTCAGTAAGGCCTGGATTGGCATGACAATAATGGCCTGTTTAGGTACAACAGTAAGGCCTGGATGGGCGTGTCGGTAAAGTCCTGTGTTTATCATAGGCACCGATAGTGACAAAGAATTGACGGATAAAGAAGAGTAATAATTAACAAGAAATGATAAAGTATCGATAAAGTGATAGCCCGTGTGTATTGATGTTCTGATAGATGGTAATTATTTTCAACTGTTAAAGCTAATACCTTTTACAAAAGTTATTTAACAAAGTAAACCTAGAATTCACTCAGCGAAGCTGACTTTTATATGCATATCAGTTGACAGGTGAGCGTTAGGGCTTAAGGGATGAGAGCATGGATCTGACGCTTCTTGGCATCTAAAGACTGGCATCCCTGATAAAGTGATAGCCCGTGTGTATTGATGTTCTGATAGATGGTAATTATTTTCAACTGTTAAAGCTAATACCTTTTACAAAAGTTATTTAACAAAGTAAACCTAGAATTCACTCAGCGAAGCTGACTTTTATATGCATATCAGTTGACAGGTGAGCGTTAGGGCTTAAGGGACGAGAGCATGGATCTGACGCTTCTTGGCATCTAAAGACTGGCATCCCTGGTGAAGAGGAATTTAAGAAGACTTTAAAGAGTTTTGATGTTTAAAGACAATGTTTATATTTTAACTTAACTACGTTGTAATGAATTGAAATTTTTGTATTTTTCCGCTGCAATATATATATATATATATAGTAAATGATTGCCTTAAATCTATGCTTTTGCTGTGAATGACCAACTGTGAGGTTTCCTGGGATCCGGGGCCTTACAAGTTGGTATCAGAGCCAATGTTTAAGAGATTTGGGAAACTATTTCATAAACCTAAATTTAAACAGACAATGGGACCAAGTGTCAAGGATGTCAGTCCAAGAAGCTCCATGCCAATAGGTAACAAAAGATGTTGTGAGTATTATCTGATGGGTAATGTCTTCTTATTTAAGTTAGAATCAAGGGTAGGTTATGATAATACTATCTGTGGTGCCTATCTGAATTTATGTGACCTATACGTGCATAGAATAGGTATAGTAGGTTCTAGTGTTAGTGTGGTTCAGGATAGGAGAGTTTAGGACATGAGAAGTTCTGTAAGTAGTTAATCATAACTGGCCATTGTTATTAAAAACTTACAAAACTTTTCATCATCTGAACTTGCCTTGAAAGACCATATTAATATTCTGAATCTTATAGGAAGTAGAAAGAATGGCACCAAAGAAAGCAGTTCCAGCTATGGTCACCCGGAGAAGCACTAGGGAAGGCCCCCTACTAAGGCCAAAGAAACTGCAAGTAAAACTATGAAACCGACAAAAGGTCAACCAGAAAGCCGGTTGAGGAACCGGTTAAGGAGGAGGTTGGGTTGGAAACAGGAGCTGAGGGGCCTACCACTGACCATGCAAAGCTGAAGGAAACAGTAAAGGAATCTATTGCCCAAGAGGTGCACCAGATCCTATCTGGAGTGATGCCCGCTCTGCTTGCGGAGGTTGTGGAGCAGGTTAAGGGCGACGGTAAAAAGAGTACGGCTTCAAGGAAGGATGATAAGAATGGAACGGTCAAGACTGAGGAGATGAGCGATGAGGAAGATCGTCTGGATAACAATGACGATTCTGAGGTTGAAGAGGTGGCAAAGGGGTGCAGCTACGGGGCTTTTCAGAGGTGTAAGCCCCCAATATTTGACGGCACTGGTAACGCTGCTACTGCTCAGCGTTGGATCAGGGAAATGGAAGCCGTGCTGAGGATCAGCGAGTGCTGGGAAAACCAGAAGGTGAAGTTTGCTTTCCATTCCCTTTTGGTTCCAGCACTGTGTTAGTGGGATAATTTCGTTAAGTCTTACGGGGAGGAGGCTATTAAGAGGATGAAGTGGCCGGAAATGAAGAGGTTGGTGATAGAGGAGTACTGTCCGGAAAGAGAGCTTGACAAGATTGAACAAGAGTTTGTGAGCTTGGAGGCTGGAAACATGACACATCAGTAGTACACTACAAAATTTAATGAAATGGCATGTCTGGTGCCTGACTTGGTGACTCCTGAATCTAAGAGGATTAAAAAGTACATACAAGGGTTGCCTCTGGACATTCGTAGGGACATGGTCACTACCCGACCTAGTACTTTTAGGTCAGCAGTGGACCTCAGTGGAAGGTTGTACGATCATCGCAGGCCAGTGACAGTGGGTGAGACGACGAAGGTTTGGAATAATAACGGGAAGAGGTATGGAAATGGTAACTACCTACCGGGAAACAAGAAAGCAAGGGTGGATGCAAAACAAGTGATTGTGAAGGGGGTCGAGGAAGTTAAGGAATGTGGGAAGTGTGGGAGGAGGCATCCCGGAGAGTGCCGAGTGGGTAGCTATGGGTGCTACCGGTGTGGGAAAACTGGTCACATGGCTAGAGAATGCCCGGAAGTGAACAAGTGCTTCAACTGCCATGAGTCGGGGCACTACAGCAGGGATTGCAAGAAAGCTAAGCCGGGAAACTCGGGAACAAGCGGGAATAATGACAAGGGGGATGATGGAAAGCCCAAAGTCAGGGCAAGGGCTTTCACTATGAACAAGAAGGAGGCAAGGAAAGACCCGGATGTGGTGTCGGGTATGTTCCTTGTCAATGGTGTTTGTGCTTCCATATTATTTGATAGTGGTGCCCGTAAGAGTTTTGTATCTGTATCCTTCTGCGCTACTCTAGATATCCAAACTAAGGAAATAGATGATGCTTTTGAAGTAGAAACGGCCGATGGTAAGTCCATTAGAATAGTCAGAGTGTTAGAGGATTGTCACATTAAACTAGGAGGTCATTACTTTCCCGCACAATTGTTTGCCATGCCCTTAGGAGGTTTCGATATCGTACTAGAGATGGATTGGTTAGCTGCCCATGATGCTGACACAGTATGCCAGCAAAAGATGATCCGATTAACGGCTCCAGATGGTAGTCCGGTTACGATCTACGGTGATAAAGATTGCAAGGTTCCAAGGATCATTTCCATGATCAAGGCGGAGAAATGTATGAGGCGAGGGTGCGGAGCTTATCTAGCATATGTCAAGGATGTTAAAGATAAAGCGGAAGAGTTGTCAGATGTACCAGTGGTGCGAGACTTTCCTGATGTTTTCCCGGAGGATCTGCCCGGGGTACCACCGGATAGGGAGATAGAGTTTCAGATTGATTCACTGTCAGGTGCCCAGCCCATTGCCAAAGCACCCTACAGCCTAGCCCCGTCCGAGATGAAGGAGCTCATGTCATAACTGCAAGAACTTCTTGACAAAGGTTTCATTAGGCCCAGTATTTTTCCATGGGGTGCTCCAGTATTATTTGTGAAGAAGAAGAATGGCAGCATGAGGATGTGTATAGATTACAGGGAATTGAATAAGCTGACCGTGAAGAATCGATACCCTCTACCCAGGATAGACGATCTGTTTGACCAGTTGCAAGGGGCAAGCTGGTTCTCCCGAATAGATCTCCGATCCGGATATCATCAACTGAAGGTAAGGGAGCAAGATATCCCAAAGACGGCTTTCTGAACGCGCTATGGACATTATGAGTTTCTGGTTATGTCTTTCGGGCTAACCAATGCTCCTGCGGCATTTATGGACTTAATAAATCACGTGTGTCGCCCGATGTTGGACAGATCAGTAATAGTCTTCATTGACGATATCTTGATATACTCAAAGAACGAAGGAGACCACGCTTGTCATATCAAGGAGGTGTTAGAAACATTAGGAAAGGAGAAACTGTATGCGAAGTTCTCTAAATGTGCATTCTGGCTACGAGAGGTGCAGTTTTTAGGGCACGTTATAAATCGAGGGAGTTATGGTTGATCCAGCAAAACTTGAAGCAGTTACGCAATGGAATTCCCCAAGGACGCCATCCGAAATCCGTAGTTTCTTGGGATTGGCTGGCTATTATAGAAGGTTCATCAAAGATTTCTCAAAGATAGCTTCCCCATTAACAAGGTTAACGAGGAAGAACGTGGTGTTCGACTGGGGGAAAGAATAGGAAGATGTGTTTCAGGAATTGAAGGATAGATTAACCAAAGCTCCTGTACTAACCCTACCGGAGGGAGATGAAGAACTAACGGTATACTCCGATGCCTCTTACTGTGGGTTAGGCTGTGTGTTAATGCAAAGAGGAAAGGTTATAGCTTATGCGTCCAGACAACTAAAGGACACGGAGGTTAATTACCCGGTTCACGATTTGGAACTTGCCGCAGTATTGTTCGCATTGAAGATATGGAGACATTATTTGTATGGAACTAAGTGCACCATATTTACCGACCACAAAAGTTTAAAATATTTCTTTGAGCAGAAAGACCTAAATATGAGACAGAGGAGGTGGTTGGAGCTGATAAAGGATTACGACTGTGAAATCCATTATCACCCGGTAAGGCAAATGTGGTAGCTGATGCCCTGAGCCGAAAGGAAGGATATGAACCAATCCGGGTGAAGGCGTGCCAACTAGTAGTGACCCCAGATGTTATGAGGTTGATAAGCGAAGCGCAAATGGACGCTTTAAAGGAGCAACAAATCAAGAAGGAAAGGATGGTGGGAAAAGTAGATGAATTGGTAGAGAACACCTTGGGTGTTAAGAGCTTCCACAGCAGGATATGGGTTCCGAGGCATGGCGACTTACGAGAAAAGATTATGGATGAAGCGCACAAGACCCGCTACTCAATACACCCAGGAGCAAATAAGATGTACCATGACTTAAGGAAAGATTATTGGTGGCCTGGGATGAAGAGGGATGTGGTTGCATATGTAAATAAATGTCTAACGTGCCTACAAGTGAAGGCTGAACACCAAAGACCTTATGGTTATGTTCAGCCATTAGAGGTACCAGAATGGAAGTGGGAACACGTTACCATGGACTTTATCACCAAATTACCCCGCACGACAAAAGGGCACGACGCGATATGGGTGATAGTTGATAGACTGACTAAGAGTGCGCATTTCCTGCCAATCAAGGAAGCAATTAGTGTGACACCCCCCGCAGGAAGGTGTACGAGAGCCGCAACGTGATATTGTCCGCTTTGGCCGCAGCCTCACGGGTTTAAAACGCGTCTCATCGGGGAAGGTATCCAGCCTCTTATAAAGAGACTTTCGTTCACCTGCCCAACCGATGTGGGATGAGTCATAGCCATATTTTCAGGCATGTGTCCATCCACCCACCAAAGTGAGACCAGCGTCCTCGCTGGCACAACGGCCCGGCCCTGGCTCTGATACCAACTGTGACACCCCCCGCAGGAAGGTGTACGAGAGCCGCAACGTGATATTGTCCGCTTTGGCCGCAGCCTCACGGGTTTAAAACGCGTCTCATCGGGGAAGGTATCCAGCCTCTTATAAAGAGACTTTCGTTCACCTGCCCAACCAATGTGGGATGAGTCATAGCCATATTTTCAGGCATGTGTCCATCCACCCACCAAAGTGAGACCAGCGTCCTCGCTGGCACAACGGCCCGGCCCTGGCTCTGATACCAACTGTGACACCCCCGCAGGAAGGTGTACGAGAGCCGCAACGTGATATTGTCCGCTTTGGCCGCAGCCTCACGGGTTTAAAACGCGTCTCATCGGGGAAGGTATCCAGCCTCTTATAAAGAGACTTTCGTTCACCTGCCCAACCGATGTGGGATGAGTCATAGCCATATTTTCAGGCATGTGTCCATATCTGTCACACCCCAACCTTGACGGCGGAATCGTCGAAGTGTGAGAGTCACGATTGTTCACAGCCACATAACGCTATTATTAAATCCAAATATATTAATCAAGATTCAATTGTAACAATACAAGTAAAAGGCTCAAATAAAGATACATCATGAATACAAGATTGAAAGTAACAAGATCATTGTTTATTTCTCTAAGTCCAATCCTAAGTGAGATAAGCTTCAAAGAGTAGAACACATTCTTGGGTTATTCCTGAAACATGTTAAAAATAAAAGGTCAACATAAAAATGTTGGTGAGCATTCCATAGTTTTCAATACATAAGTATATAAAAGATGGCAATTCAAGTCATAAGTTAGTGAATAAAGTGATTAGTGATGTTATGAACAATGCAACAATCAAACCTTGACAAAGTTTTACAAGTTTCAAACGCGTACTTGGATCAACCAAGTTATAAGTATATACGATTAGCTAAGTGTACTTGGATCAACCAAGCAGGCTTGTCAGGCCCATAGATCTATGACGTCGCCAGGCTAGCAATAGTTAATGATTGTACATATAACGCCATAACATGGTAACCACAAAAGTTCAACTAACCACAACTTTACATGATGAAAAGCCATAAAGTTTACAAGTCTCAATAAGTTTACAAGTGCAATGACATAAGTTAACATGTTTCACCCAAAGTGTGAAAATAAGAAAAAGGGGTATGGAAATACTCACATGGATACAAGCATTACAAGATGATATAAAAGATCAAAAGATAATCCAAAGTATTCCTTTACAAGGCACCTAAACATATATTACGAGTTTAAGGTTAATAATAAGATTAACGTTCAAACATAGATTAGGGTTTTGATAGAATTATGGGGGTTTTAATAAGTAATACATCTTTATAATTATTTAAAAATAATTAGAATACTTGTTGATTAATAACAAATTATTATTCTAAACCATTATCGAAGTATATTTTATAAGGACTAATATTTGTAACATTTTATGAAATTATATAATATATAGTTTCTACAATTATTATGATAAGGCTTAGGCTTTAATTAATATAATGTCCATTAATATTATAAAGATTTATCGTTTCAAGTTCAATAACTATTTAATTATTTTAAAAGAAAACTATTTAAATATAAAAGTTAAATAAACATAAAAATAATAATTATGTTTTTAGAAAGTAACATTTGTACCAAAAGATTTATTATTTTTTATTTAAAACCTTTAAACTAAAAAAGGTTAATCTAAAAGTATTATTGAAAATATAATGTTTTAATATTATAAATAATATTTAAAATCTATTTGTAAGATAATAAACTAAATATATATTACTCATCCAAACTATTTAAAAATATTGAAATATTTTATTAAATAAATTTACAGAAATAAAAAGAATGTGGTGTCTTAAAAGTTTAATAAGTTTGTAATATATTTAGTTATAAAATTTGTAATTAAATAAAACATCAAAACTTTTACAAGAATAATTTTACAGAAAATAATTATTTAACTTCTAAAATAAAGAAAATTATAAAAGTGATTTTTATAATTTTTTTTCAAGAGATTTATAATTTTTTAAAAGCTGAAAAACCTTTTAAAAATTTAATGGGGGTCCCCGGGTTCGAACTCGGGACCTCAAAGTCCAAATGCGAGTGGGGCACCAGTGATCCAAGGTCGTGGCCGCGGTATAAGCTGGTTCCCATACCTTATAAACACATATATCAACCAATCCCCAATTCATATAAACCCTAATTCCTTTTCAATCCAATCGAAGCAGGAAACGTTGATGATTACAGAAATAGACATGGGGCTTTTGCTCCCCATGTGTAGGCGAGTGTGTGGATGTATTAATCTTACCCGATTTGGATTGAAATGAGATTAAGAACACACGAGAACAAGCCGCGACCGATGTGCGTTTAATTGCTGGGGAAATGTTGACGATAACCGAATTAAGTTTGTGGGAAGCTTAAAGGAGTAATTCCGAATCAAAGCCCTCAGATAATTTCAGGTTTTGAAGCCCTGATGTTGGTGTTTGAATAGTTGCAGATCGCGAAAGAAGTGGGTGGTCAAATTCAGTGTTGATGTTTGTT